>JAOWCC010001751.1:24010004-25210004 GCA_030867875.1 Actinernus sp. WN-2022 | reverse complement strand
TGGTGTAGCTCATTCCCGTACAACCCATACCACCCCCAAGAGAATGGCCAAGTTGAACGCATGAACAGAACACTTCTAGGTATGATGCGCACACTCCCAGAGATGTACAAGACGAAATGGAAGGACCATGTAAATAAACTTATCCACGCATATATATATAACTGCACTAAACATGAAGCAACTGGATACGCGCCATTTGAACTGTTGCTTGGGCGGCCACCCCAATTACCGATCGACCTCCTATTTGACATCAAGCCACGCGAAGGAACTACATCATACCCTGAGTATGTTTCCAGGTGGAAGGAAGCTATGTCAGAGGCATATACAAAGGCAAGTAAGGCTGCCAGCCAGAGTGCGAGTAGGGGAAAGAAACAACACGACAAGAGGGTGAGATCGTCAGTGTTGCAACCAGGAGATCGGGTGTTAGTTCGAAATCTCACGCCACGAGGTGGCCCAGGCAAGCTTAGGGCTCACTGGGAGGAGAACATACATGTGGTAGTATCACGTAGGGGACCAGAGAGCCCAGTGTATGTTGTGAGCCCAGAATCTGGAAGAGGGAGAGATCGGACACTGCACCGCAACCTGCTTCTTCCATGTAGTTAATTGCCAATGGAACCGCCCAATGATGAGCACAAGAACCGACCAAGATGCCGTTGTGCTGACAGACCTCCCACCCTGTATCCACCACACAGTACGGCATCCTCTGAGGACGAGGACGAAGAACTTCCTATGTTCTCAGTGCACCTTACTCACAGAAGAAGTGAGGATGGAAATGACACTCAGGTACCAGTGGAAAATGAACCGCCAGATGACGAAGTGCAAGAACACGCGGATGTTGCACACGAAGCAATGATGCAGCCAGATGAAGGAGTGCAAGAACACGCGGATGTTGCACACGAGGCAATGCCGCCGCCAGATGAAGGAGTGCAAGAACTCCCGGTTGCTGCACATGAGGCGATGACACAGCCAGAACCCGATGGGAACATAATTTCAGAACCCAACACAGTTGAGACCGAGCAACAGGAAGCAGACGAACTTAAAGAGCGTAGCATCCGTAACCGCAGACCACCAACAGTACTCACTTACCACAACCTGGGTAGTCCGACTTACCATCTACAATACGTGTCAGGTGTACATGTGCGTTACCCTAGTGATGTCTACCATCCACAGCAACAGTTCCTAGCGACACCTCGGTTCCCAAGTGATGCCTTCCATCCACAACAACAGTTCCTGGGGATACCGAGACTTCCCAACCGGTATCCAGTGGGTTGGCCTAACCAGAACGTGAATGCAGGAGGTTGGGGTTATCCTGGTTATTACCACCAGCCGACGGTCCATTTGGGATACTGAAATCTCCTTATGGGAAAGAACTATTTACATTCTAAAGATTATGTTATTTGTAAAAATAAAAACAAACAAAAAACAGTCACTTGCCGAGTAATGGCAACTTAGAAATTCATATCAGAAAATATGAACTATATCTGATGACACATTGGAGAACTGAAATTAAATGCTTAGTTAGGCCTGATCAACCTATACTGACATTAATAATTTTCAGCAGCGAAAGAAGTCAATAGAGTCACTAGATTAGGTATCCAGGAGGACATATATATTAAGAGGGAGAGAGTGTGAGGCACAGAATTTGTAAGAAGTTGGACAACACCCCTCCATAATAATTTACACCCGGTTAAATTACATCAGACAGAGATCACGCCACTGATTAGTATCAGAGTACACTTGCAACCATGTAATCGGAGAGTTAGAAAATGCGTGTGACGTTTTGCTGTGGTGTGTGACCACATCGTTTTACACTGTGAAATAAACAAGAACTGGCTGGACTAAAGTCGTTGAATTCTGCTTAATTTTCCCGTGCAACACATGCAGCTGTTGTCATTGGATCTGAGCATTGAGGGCGGAGCGAAATGTTTAGTGGGGGTGGGGGGGGGGGGAGGGAGGTTAAAAATGGTCATTGAGCCGGTATGACCAAACTATCGTCTTAAACTGTCTGAGAAGTAACTAGGCAAAACATTTTTTTGGCGAACTCAAGTCGTAAATCTTACCCTGAAAGAAGTTAAAGTGCCTATCGGCCCTTTTACAATTTTGATAGCTTATGAACTTCCGAAAAGTTTTTAGTACTTTTGTGAAGAACGTTTTGGTTTAAAGTGAATACTTTATGTTCTACGCTTGTTTGAAATCGTGTAAATGTGACCTTTCGTAATTCCTGACCCATGACCGCGTAAGTAATAGCCTGGGTCGAAACCTGGGTAGACGTCATTCATTATTCTCCATGGTGCCTTTTTATCACAACAACATCGATGCATAGAAAATATACACAGTTTTTGAGTTGTTAGTAAAGAAAAAAAAGTCATTTTAGTCAACATGTTAAGTATTTCTTCAAATGATTGCAAAGCCGAATTAATTATATGATGTCAAGATGATGTCTACGCCAGGTTTCGACCCAGGCTTGGTCATGGGTCAGGAAAGGTCACATTTACACGATTTCAAACAAGCGTAGAACATAAAGTATTCACTTTAAACCAAAACTTTCTTCACAGAAGTACTCAAAAATTGCAAAAGGATGATAGGCACTTTAACTTCAAACCTTTTAGACAACTAACCTAGCTTACCTGGAAATTAGCATGAGCAGTGACATAAATATATGAAGTGTCTAATTTATGCAAAGGGCTCCAGGTTTAAGAGGTTTACAAAGCCGTTGAAAATGCGTATTGTTTACAGTGTGTCGATACCATTCACAAAATGGCGCGCTCACTGGATATACAGTACACACGCCGACATTTCGTGAAGCATTTTTGAAACAGTACGAGCGGTGTTTATCGTTAACTATGCTCCAAAAATAGACGATTCTTTGTTAATCGTCATTTACTTAAAAATAATTACGATTAGGGACCGGTCATTATTTAAGGGGAGTACCGGGTTGGATAAAACTCGTACGGGGTAAGATTTTTTTTCAGGAAAACCTACGGGGTATGGTATTTTTTAATCAACTATGTAACGGGATATGAAAAATTCAGGTCAAAATGCAACATAATTGTTTTGGAAAAATATCCGACGGGGTTCGAAAAAATATATTTTTTTATCCAACCCGGTACTCCCCTTAAATAATGACCGGTCCCTTACCTGAAAAAATAAAGGAGAGAAATAAGTAATACTTTGAGCGTGCGCTCGTTGTTCGAAAATGGCGTGATCAGATTGCGTCAGCAGCGCGCGCGAACTAAAATTGAAAAGTTTTCACGGCTAATTATCTGCATTTTCCCATTTTTCGTAGGCTTTCATTATAAAATATTTGCCAGAAATACAGGGAAGTCAAAGCTAGCGTAAACTTACGTCAAAATCCCATGACAAACTTTGGTTTTAAGATGCTTTGTGAAAATTTGTGCTGCTGAGGAATCGATTCCATCAACGTTAAACTTTTTTAAATCGGCCGCCACGAAGTTCTTCCATCTCTTCTTTATATCTACAACATGAGTATAAGATCTGGAATTTTCCAGATCAATGGAAAATCAGCAAAATTACTCCAATCCACAAAAAGGGTTCTAGGCAAGACAAAGACAACTATCGCCCAATATCTGTATTATCTGTATTTTCTTCATGAACAACGTCTTCTTAATGACTCCCAGTTTGGATCGCGCCCACATCACTCGTGCGAGTCAGTATTATTATATCTTACGGACAACTGGCTTAATACTAGCGATAACGGCGAACTTACAGGGCTTATCCTGGTTGACTTTAGAATAGCTTTTGATCTAGTCGACCACGATCTTTTGATCAAAAAGCTTTCCATTTATGGAATCAGAGACTCTGCACTTTGCTTGTTTACGTCTTACCTTACAGGAAGAAGACAAACAGTGTCCATTGGTCAGTTCTCTTCTGATGTACTTCCAGTACGTAGCGGAGTCCCATAGTTCATCCCTAGGCCCTCTATTCTTCATTTTATTCATTAACGATATTACCCTAATACATAAGGAATGTAGCACATATATGTACGTTGATGACACTACGTTAACCAGATCGGGTCAATTAATACGCTCCATCAACTCATCTCTGCAATGTGGAGCTGATAACTTGAGAATCTGGGCTTTTCAGAATAAAATGGCCATCCACCCTGGCAAGACCTCCAAGACGTTTCCTTCAATGGACTCACCATTGCTCATTCTATCTGTGAAAAGCTCCTTGGTGTCAACATCGATGCATCACTTACCTGGAATGACCACATCGCAGCAGTTACCAAAAAGTATAACTCCAAACTTGAAGTGCTTAGAAGAGTCAAACCCTATCTTCCATCTAAGGAAATACTCCTACTCCATAACAGCATCGCCAAACCAACACTGGAATATTGCTGCAGTGTGTGGGGAAACTGTCCCACTGAATGCCTAGACCAAAACTGCTACTAGCCCCAAAACGTGCTGCTAGGATCGTTCTTAGTGCCAACTATTCTGCTCCATCCCTAAGTCTATTCAAGGACCTTAAGATGATTCCAATATATGAAACTATTCGCCAACGAATCTTAATGCAGACTTTTAAGTGTCTCATAATATTGGTCCGGAATGTCTCGCCAAGCTATTGTCAAGACCTTCCTATCATTATTCTACTAGAGCTGTTGTAAATAATAAGTTATGCCTACCTAAACCTGTTATGGACCTCGATGGTTAATAGATATAGAGGATTGGCACAGATTAAACTTAGAACTCAACTTTATTCACCATCCGGCTCGTGGCCATTTTACCAATAATCAACAGGCGTTCCTCCGCCTGATCGCGTGGGGGACTGAGTCCTAAGACATACAGTGCGTACACTACATCCCTCCCCTTTTTGATAATGAACTGTAGTATTACAGTCAATAATAATGTGATAACAATAAAACATAACGAGTTAACCTATAAGTAGGTTAGCGTTCAAAAGTGTCTCAAACAGTTCAAGTTATCCGTCATGCCCTTGAAAATTACGTGTAGTCCTTTAGGTAACTTGGTTTCACTCTCTGTCTCTCTGATCTTCTGATTGGAGTGTCTACCTTGGGATCACTTGAGTTCTGCTCTGTACACTTTTCCATGCTCTGCTGGATTGGTTCCTTTGATGCGTCCAGCGGTTTCGTCTCTGCTTCCTCCTTGCTCTCTGCACTGCTATTCTGCAACAATTTCTTGACATGTGAGGTGTTTCGAGAGTATTGAGCTCCTTCTTGTGACTGTACGACCAGGCTGTTTCCGTGTTTGCTCACTATCGTATATGGAGTTGGGTCGAACCTAGTCGATAGTTTATTCTGCCTCTCTTGTTGCACAAGCACTTGGTCACCTGGAAGTACCTCTGAGTAGTGCGCATTCCTCTTGGCGTCAGCATATGCCTTGCCCTTACTCTTCTGTTCACTATCCTTGTCACGCACTTCATACTCCACGTGTACATCACTCAGTTCTGGAAGTCGTGTGCGTATCTTTCTTCCGAAGAGTAATCCAGCTGGGCTTACACCAGTCGTTGGGATAGTTGGAACTAAGCAGAAGCTGCGCAGCAAAGTGTGGTGGTCAGGAATGGAAATAGATGCAGAGAAACACTGCAAAACTTGCTACGGATGCCAACTGGTCAGTCGTCCCGAGCCTCCGGAGCCTATCAGGACAACAACACTACCGACCGGACCATGGAGAGATTTAGCTGTTGATTTGTTAGGACCCCTCCCGACGGGTGAGTCCATTCTGGCCGTTGTTGACTATTATAGCCGTTATTACGAGATAGACATCATGAAGTCTACGGTTGCTTCAAAGGTTATCTCGAGTCTCGAAGAAATGTTCTCGCGACACGGTTTGCCTGAAAGTCTGACATCAGACAATGGGCCACAGTTCATTGCGACAGAGTTCGCAGCATACATGGAACATCAATTCATCAGACACCACAGAGTCACTGCTAAATGGCCTCAAGCAAACGGAGAGGTGGAACGCCAAAACCGTTCGTTACTAATGAATCCAAATCGCACATGCTGAGAAGAAGGACTGGAAGAAAGAACTGAACACATACCTAGTCGCATAGGTTAGTCTTCGATATGTCGATGTCGTCCGAGATGTTCTCTTGTCCATCTATACCCGCAAGCACTGTCTGGTCTGTTTTCTCACGCGAGAACCACTCTTTGTTTCTCCAATGCGGTTTACACTCACTGCACCCTCTCCTTTTCCATCCAAACTCATTGCCGCCAGTTGTGAGTCAATTTTTTCACAGTTCTGGGCTATTTCGAGCGTCCTAGCTAAGGTTAGCCCTTGACCTTCCTCGAGGAGTTTTCTCTTTATGTAGGTACTCGTACTTTTGCACAGGATTTCGTCTCGTATTTGATTGTCTGTGTCTTCCCCGTAGGCGCAGTCTTTCGCAGCACGTCTGAGTCTGGTTGCAAACTGTTGAACTGTCTCCCAAGGTGCTTGTGTCAACTTTCTGAAGAAGTGTCTTGCATAGGTTGTATCGACTTTCGGGACGAAATATGCATTGAGAGCGTCTATGGCCTTCTTGTAGTCTTTAGCGTCTCCCGTATCCGGTAGCTAGGGTCGCAAATATATCTTGTACGTCAGTACCCGCCAGATGAAGCAGTAAGGCACGTCTCCTCTGCTTGTTGTTTGCATTTTCTTCGTTTATGATCAAGCATTTGCCGTCAGCAAACAGTTCGAAAGCCGTGAGCCAGCGTTTCCATCGTAGCCCGAACGTGTTGTGGTCCGTGAAAGAATCGAAAGTCTTGATATGATTTCTCTCGTTATCATCCATGTTCGTCGTGAATTGTCTTGCAATTCTTTCTTTTTCCTCGTCGCCAATGTTATAATAATAATAATAATAATAATAATATGTCTTTATTATACATTGATATTGTACATATCAGATGTTACAAAATGTAAATGAAGTTAAGAAGGAAATATTAAAAGCTATCATAAAATCATACATGGATATATAAAATAGGACAAATATATCTAAAATTTCCACTGCAATGTCCTCTATCTGTAACCTATATTTTCCCATATTATCCTGTATTGTACTGTGTCCCCCTGTGTTCTCACTGTGTTCCTCTGTATTCTACTGTGTTCCCCTGCATTCTACTGTGTTCCCCTGCATTCTACTGTGTTCCCCTGTATTCTACTGTGTTCCCCTGTATTCTACTGTGTTCTCCTGTATTCTACTGTGTTCCCCTGTATTCCACTGTGTTCCCCTGTATTCTACTGTGTTCGGCCCTGTATTCTACTGTGTTCCCCTGCATTCTTAACTGTGTTCCCATGCATTCTACTGTTTTCCCCTGCATTCTACTGTGTTCCCCTGTATTCTACTGTGTTCCCCTGTATTCCACTGTGTTCGGCCCTGTATTCTACTGTGTTCCCCTGCATTCTACTGTGTTCCCCTGCATTCTTAACTGTGTTCCTATGCATTCTACTGTGTTCCCCTGTATTCCACTGTGTTTCCCTGTATTCCACTGTGTTCCCCTGTATTCTACTGTGTTTCCCTGTATTCCACTGTGTTTCCCTGTATTCCACTGTGTTCCCCTGTATTCTACTCTGTTCCCCTGTATTCCACTGTGTTCCCCCGTATTCCACTGTGTTCCCCTATATTCTACTGTATTCCCCTGTATTCTACTGTGTTCCCCTGTATTCCACTGTGTTCCCCTGTATTCCACTGTGTTTCCCTGTATTCCACTGTGTTTCCCTGTATTCCACTGTGTTTCCCTGCATTCTACTGTGTTCCCCTGTATTCTACTGTGTTACCCTGTATTCCACTGTGTTTCCCTGTATTCTACTGTGTTCCCCTGTATTCTACTGTGTTCCCCTGTATTCTACTGTCTACTACAGGGGAACACAGTACGATACTGTGTTCAACTAACTATCATTCCGGCGACCAAATATGAGGATTTTTCGAGCCATTTAGCGAATTGTTTCGGTCATTTTACAGAAAACCGATGAAAACATACGATGACGCCACATGATTCCCACTGCCACAGGGAGCCCACGCGCGGATGGGCTGCCTGTAGCTGTGATGCCAGTGACAAAAACTACAGACACTGCAACTTTATAAGCTGTCATGTGTCACGTTGAATCATTGGAAATAACAAAATATTAGACGCTTTGGTTCGATACTCTCGTATTTTTTTTCTTCCTCTCTGATCTCTACCAGAAATTCTCTGTCGCAAAACTCGCTAAATAGAAAGCTGTTCCCCTAAAAAACACCACACAACACTCCAATAACTACTAATCTTTATTTCTTGAGTAGATTTAGAGCACAGTATCGCTAAAGTTTCATTCCGCAGGAGTGAAAATCTAACTCCGTAATCTTTCAATTCGGTAATCTTTCAATTCGTAGCCACAGGGAACCCAAAACCAATTTTGAGGTACAAACCTAGAGGATGGCAAGCCTCAGCCTCTGCTTGATGGTGAATAAATACATGTAGCTTTCATTAGCTAGTAGTTCAAATAATTAATTATAAAGGCTTAGTATTTTTATCATAATATCATTTGGATTAGTATTTAGCATTTAGGGGTTTATATCCTTTCCGATGCAGACGTCTTGTGTGGTTCGTTTCCTTCCCTCCCACACCAACGTCTACGAACTCAAACCGCAACCTCGTGACCAGGGTCTTCTCGGTCAGATCCAAGTAGCCGCCATCTTGAATCTGACCGAGAAGACCCTGGTCACGTGGTTGCTCAAGCCGTGTTTTTTGTTCAGCCAATCAGAGGGGAGCTCTTATTTTCCGGGAGTCATTAATATGCACAGCTCCTCAATATGAATAGATTCCCAACAATACAATACAATACAATAACCTTTATTTTGCTTCGAATTTAAGATAGCAAATACATGCTAATATCTCCGAAAACAGAATAACAATTATAAGCATTGTCAGAAATTCATGCCACGCGTGCGCACTAGGCATTAAATTTCATCAATAAACAGATCCGGAGTTGCTCAGAATTTTACAGTAGTTTGTATGGAAGTTTTTTGGGGGGGATACATTGGGAGATGGTATTATAACGAAGCTCATTTGTTCCGATCTTAGCAATTTCTAAATCATATTGCCTTCGATCCGTAAAATTGTATTCTTTCAAGTTATAACGAATAATTATGGCTTCGAAAAGAATCTGAAATGAGTTAACTGACCTCCATGTTATGACCTCCATGTTGACAGCAATCTCCTTCCTTTCAGCCGTTATGATGGTTGCTCTGATCAACTTTACAATATAAAACTCGGGTGGTTATTGTTTTGTCCCAATTCAGCCGAGTAGTTTAAAAGACGTTATATTGCCCAGATAGATCCAAATATAACTTCACATTATCCTCGAGCTGCGAATTGCGAACAAATATGAGTAATTTTAAGGTTTTTCGACGGCCACAGCAGGGAAGAATGCCGTAAACACGTAAGTCCTTTGCACATCTCTTGTCTCTCTCTTCGAAACGCTTTGTCCGCCATTTCTCTCTCGGTTTGCCTGTACAAGCCTAGGAACTGGTATATTCTTAACTGTTCTTTCATTGGCTCTATTATAACTTTCATATATAAGAGCTTGTCTGATAGGGCTAAAAAAATAACGCGGCATTGAAATAAAATATGCAAAACTAAATCGTGACTGTATTCCCTGTAAACGTACTCGGTTACACTATTTACCTCCCGCTTGGCAATTAGCCGCTCTACTTATAATAATCCGACATAGCTAGAACTTTCCAACCACGCAGTTCATAAACACTAGAAGCCTTTCGAATTCGACTGCTTTCGCAATTCGCTTCGAGCAGAGTGTTTGGCCTGAAATAATGGCTGAGCGAGCCTGAGAACAAGTAATTTATGATGGGCAGGCAGATTTGCATAATTTTATACCCCGCCCACAATGGCATGAATTTCTGACCATGAAAAGACAAATTAAATAAGACAACTAAATTAATATTAAAATATAAGCTAATTAATAAATGTACAATTGCTAATATAATAGTGGTTGTGACGTCGGTGGGAAGGGGAGAAATGGACAGGTTAAATACAGTTATGAAGTGCTACAAAAGGAGCAACATTCATTATAAAAGTTAAGAGACCTGATAGTGGATTTAAACTGGTTTAAAGGTAGATTACGAATATAATCGGGAAGTGAGTTCCATAACTTAGCACCAGAATATCTAAAGGAGTGAAGACCATATTTAGTACTGTTAACTCTAGGTATAGCCAAGGTAGACTGACCACATAAATTATAGGATGATGTTCTCTTCTGGAAAAGACTAGTTATATAAGATGGAACTTGTGAATGCAAAGCTTTATAAACTAAGATGAGTGTGTCGCAATATCTTCGATTAAAGAGACTAGGTTGGTCTATTAATCTAAGTAAATTGTCATAACTATCGTGGTAATTGTTTAATACAAAGCGTAGACAACGTTGATTGAGTTTCTCGAGCTTATCAGAATTACGCTTGCCACAGCAGTGCCAAACAACAGAACAGTAGTTTAGCTGTGGTAATATGTAGGCTTTATATAGCATAACTTTAGCACCAACTGGTATCAACTTCTTGTGCCTCTTGATCACTTGTAGCTGATTGCCTACTTTGCGAGTAATGTTGGCAATATGATCACTAAAGTTTAAGTTACGATCTATACTAATGCCTAATAAATGCATGCTGTCGCAACGTAAAATAGTGTTATCGCCTGATTTGAAAGCCACATCATTATTATTATCTACATCTTGATCACGGCCCATAAACATAGAGGAGCACTTGGAAGCATAATTAACATGCCATTATGATCAAACCATTCCTTAGCAGTAATAAGATCAGTATTTATAGAATATTTTAAAAGACCAGATTCAGTATTAGTTGCAAATAACTGTGTGTCATCAGCATAAGAATTGATGTTAGAGTTAAAGCTATCGTACAGTAAGTCATTGATAAATATATTGAAAAGTAACGGTCCCAAAACTGACCCTTGGCGAATACCTCTAGTAATGATGGACCAATCTGATGTAGTATCACCTATCTTGACTCTCTGAAAACGATTACTAAGATAACTATTAAGTAGAGCTAGGCTTAAGTTTAGACAAAAGAAGGCCATGTGGCAGGGAATCAAAAGCTTTTGATAAATCCAAACCAACAATAGCAGCTAACTGCTTACTGTCTAGCGAAGATCTAAATTCCTCTAGAATACGTAGTAAGGTAGACTGACAACTGTAAAATTTACGATAAGCTGATAGAAAGTCTGATAGCTTATCAGAGAAGGAATCATATAACTGATAAGCCATAACACGCTCAAAAACATTACTAAGAATAGTTAGTACAGTAATAGGTCGATAATTATTTTGTTCTTGAAAGTTCTAGTCCTTTCTTAAAAATAGGAGTTACTTGGCCATATTTCCAACAAGTAGGGAAATGATTCACGGTTAAGTAGAAGTTAAACAGGTAAGTCAATGGTGGAGCAATAGCACTGAGGCCATCTTTAACCAGACGAATCGGTATGTTATCGTAGCCCATAGCCTTGGATGAGGAAAGCGCTAGGATGATGTCGCTGACAAAGCCAGGGTGAACAGGTGAGAAGTTAAAGATATGGGAGTTATCAATACAAATATGATTCTTAATAAGAAGAATGCTGGTCCTATTGCGATGACGTATAGCTTTCCTCCAAACAGGAGTCATGTAAGGGACATGTCCTCCACGAATATGAAATATTGTGATTGGAGCATGCTCATCAATGACATCAGTAAGTAGTTTTTGAAAGGCCCATGCTTGATCATCTGTGTAATATCTAGTTCCGGTTTAGACCACTTCCGGTCATGTGACGTATTAGTTAGAAGTTGAGAGTTTGGGGGAAAAGCAATATGGCGGACACAAGATCAGTTTGTATGTGTGTTTATTTACATTAAAGAGACGGACTTTACATTGGCGACGAGGATAAAACATTCGAAAAGCAAAGCAAAAGTCTTCCGAAACTCCTGGGAAAAGAAAAGAAGCCAAAGAAACTACAGAGTTAGAAATAAGTTGGATCGTGACTACGAGCACGTGTCATTGATAAACAGGTAAGGAGAAATGTCCGGGGACGAACAAGAGGCAGCAGTACCGGCCGTACAGACAGGGCCGACAATAACGGTGATTACAGAGACGAGGAACCTGAAAACACAGCCTTTTACTCACACCGAAGATCAAATCATGACTGGAAAGGCCTGCCGAGAATTGGCTAGAAAGCATCGAACGGGAATTCCGATATTTTAAAATATCAACACCGACCGACAAGAAAGATGCCCTCATCATCTACGGTGGAACAGAAATAGCAAGGTTAGAAAAGAGCTTACCCGATCCCACGACAGGAGATAACGACTACGACAAGCTGAAGAGCAAACTAAATGAGTATTTCAAACCGAAAAGAAACAAGCACCACGCCAGATATTTATTTCTCAAGATGAAGCCAACGGCGGGAGAAACAACATCAGCATACACCGCCAGATTGAGGGAGAAAGCCAACGAGTGTGAATTTGAAGACAACTGTGAAGAAAGAATTTTTGAGCACCTAATTCAGACAATAAATAGCCAACCCCTCATCCAGAAAGCTATCAACAAGAAGTGGAACTTGACCCAGCTACTAACTGAGGTAGGTCAAATGGAGGATACCTCATTACAGGTACGTAATATGAGAACCCTAGAGGATTACAGCGAGGTAGCCAGAGTAAGCCAATGGCGACAGCAGAAGCAAAAGAAGCACCAGACAGCAAGAGAACCTGGCAGACGAGAGGAAAAGGCTCGCAGATGCTGCGGTTATTGTGGATATGCAGGAACTCATGAAGAGGGTCAAGACTGTCCTGCATACGGTAAGAGGTGCCAAAAATGTCACAAGATGAACCACTTTGCCACAGTATGTAGGTCACACCCTGATGAAAATAGCAGAAGCAACCCAAGAAACAGGTATAACCAGACTTATAGAGGACCAAAACAACAAAGAAACCAGGTAAGGGAAACCACAGAATATGACCATGACAGCTCTACCAGTTCAGATGATGAGTTTGTTGGACAAGCAACAAAACACCTCAGACGAGTGAGAAAGCTAGGAGAGGCAAGGAATGATGACAAAACCATCAGTGTAAGATTAGATGATGTTGATGTTAAAGCAGAACCAGACAGTGGAGCAGATATAAACATCATGGATGAGCACCAATTCAACGCTTTCACCCACAGATCCAGCAACAAACAGCTTCTTGAATCGAAGCTAATCGAGTAAAACCAGAGTAAAGACTCTTCAGGATGAACTATCAGGGAAGGGAGGGTTTAATAAGATAGTGAAAAACAAGAATCGGGGGGTGGAAACGAAATTCGTCGTTGTTAGAGGGAGAATCAACTCACCACCACTCTTGAGTAGAGCTACTCTTATCGACTTGGGCATGCTGCACATCCAGCCAGAAGGGTTGCTAGCAGCAACCAACCACCTAAGAATCCCAGACGAGAGTGCTGATATTAAAGTACTCAGCAGTGACAAGACAGTACGTGAACACCCAACTCAAGGAGATCACTAACAGGTACAAGAATGTATTTGAAGGTATAGGGAAGATAAGAGACATCAAGAACAACAAAGATATCTATGCAAGATTCAGCATGAAGCCAGAGGCAGTACCTATTGCCCAGAACCACGACCAGTATCGTACTACCTACAAAAACCACTGAAGGAATGGCTGGACCAAGGTGTAAGGGAATGAATCTTTGAAGAAGTACCACAGGGGGAGCCAGCCACATGGTGTTCTCCATTGGTTGTACAACCAAAACCAAGGTTCAGCAAAGTGGATCAAGATCAGCTCAAACCAAACATGATAAGAGCCAGTGTGGACCTAAGAGTTCCAAACAAGCACATGGAGAGAAATCGAATCACACAAGGACCTGTGGTTGAGGATTTCACTCACAAGTTTCACAACTGTAAAGTCTTTTCCAAGATGGACCTCAGGCAGGGATACCATCAGCTGCAACTAGACCCAGAGTCAAGAGCAGTAGCAATATTCAGCACACCCTGGGGTAACATGAGACCACGGCGGTTGGTATTCGGAGCCAGATCATCCCAGGATCTGTTTGACGAGATGATGCAGAGGATCTTTGGGGACATACAATCAGCGTGACGACATACTGATAGGAGGACGCAACATAGAAGAGCATAATGAGATACTATAGCAAGTGTTACAGAGAGCTGCTGATTTTGGAATCACTTTGAACTTGGAAAAGTGCCAATGTGGAGTGGAGGAGCTGGAATTATATGGATATCGCTTCACCGGAGAAGGGCTAAAGCCGACACCAGACAAGGTTCGTGCTGTAAAGGAGAGCAAACTACCAGAGTCCAAAGGAGCAGTCATAAGCTTCTTAGGAATGATTGGCTACCTATCTAAGTTCATCCCAAGATACTCATCACTAACAGCACCCCTGAGAATACTAACTCACAAGGACACCAAGTTCAAATGGGGAACTGAAGAGGACAATGCATTCAGGAAGCTCAAAGAAAGCATCACAAATGAAGAAGACACCATGGCATATTGTGACCCAGCAAAGCCAATTATAGTAAGAACAGAGGCTAGTTACCATGAAGGACTATCAGCTGGACTATTCCAAGAGACAAGCAGAGGTCTTCAGCCAGTCCATTACATCAGTCACACCATGACAGATACAGAGAAGAGATACAGCCAGACGGAAAAATATGCCCTTGCAGTGAAGTGGGCTAAGAACAGATTTAGCATGTACTTCCTAGGAGCTCCAAGATTCAAGGTGGTCACAGCGCACAAGCCACTCGTGCCGATGTTCAACAAGGAAACTGAAAACGGCTACCACCAAGGATAGAAAGATGGGTCATGGACATGCAAGATGTGGATTTTGAGTTGGTATATGAACAGGTAAAGACGAGAATGACCCACTAGACTTCTTGTTCCGACATCCACTACCAGAGACAAGCACTGACACGATGGAGGCAATGGTCAAGCAAGTCATCATAACAGAACATGCAGTTATCCTAGACCGGACGAGAGAGGAAACCACGAGAGACAACCAACTAAAGAAACTGGATCACAGAATTCTAAAAGGGGACTGGGAACAGCACAGAAAGGATCCTGACATAATGCCGTTCTACCCAATCAGACAGGAGCTGTACATGGTAGACAGAATCATCTTCAGAGGAAACTGAATCATCATACCCACATGCTTGCAGAGGAAGGTTGTCAAAGCAGCGCACAGCCTTGGACATCTAGGCATGAGCAAAACCAAGCAAATGGTGAGGAATAAATATTGGTTTCCAGGGAGGAACAGTTTGGTTGAACAAATCATCGGTCAGTGTTTTGAGTGCCAGGTGACAACCAAGCAGCACACCCAGGAACCAGTTAAGATGACATGCATACCAGAGAAACCATGGGATGTTGTATCTGTGGACTTTGGTGGTCCATACCCAGATGGGCACTACGATCTGGTGATCATTGACAAGAGGACAAGATATCCAGTGGTTGAGAAAGTTTACTCAACAGCATTCAAGCCAACCAGGGAAAGACTCAAAAAGACATTTGCCACTCATGGTACACCCCGACGGGGAGAAAGCGACAATGGACCACCGTTCAACTCAAAAGAGTTTGAAAGCTTTGCAGAGGAAGAGGGATTCCACCACCATCGTGTCACACCGGACCATGCCAGGGCGAATGGGGAAGCTGAAAGCTTCATGAAGGTTCTAAACAAAACAGAGCAAATAGCACACCTCCTTGCTGTACACGAAATGTTCATCGCCACACCCAGCAACTGGTATCACACCATATGAGGCCTTGATGAATAGACAAGTACGAACTAAGCTGGACTACCAGGCAAGGGAAAATTCTTATGAAAGCATCCAAGAGTCTCTTATCAACCAGAGAGACTACGAATACAAGAAGAAACTGAAGAAAGGAGCTGAAAACAGAAACACTAAAGAGCACAACTTTGTTGTTGGAGATTATGTCCTTCTCACACAGAGGAACAACAACAAAAACTTTATTTACCCTATTACTTACATATAGTATTTAGAGAAAAAAAGAAATTGGAATATTTAAAGAGTACTGGCACCCTGAAATAACTAGAAAGCTAAAAATGCCAGGGAGCCAGTTTACATAACTGAATTAAATTACTAGGTCGGAGAAATAAAAAACACACACAGATACACACAGAAAATTCTACCTATTTATTCTATTATTTTATACCATAAATATTATAGATACATATATTTGGGAGGAGGAAACCAGTCTTGTTATCTTAAAAAACAGTAGTTGCTATTAATATTTAAAATGTCTGAACTAAGCTAATATTTGCTTAGAAATTCGTTTTTTAGTTTTTGCTTAAACTGTCGAATTGAGGAAGACTTAATATGTTCTTCAAATGAATTCCAAACTTTTGGTCCTTGAAATCTGATATTAAATAATCCGTAATTGGTTCTAGCTTTAGGAAGATAATAAGACTGTTTTGCTGCAGATCGTGTATTATAACTGTGGACACTTTTGACTGAAGTGAAAAAAGTATTGAAAACAGAGGGTAGAAGTTGATTGTGAAACTTGAACATAAAAACTGCAATATGGAAGGTAATGAGATCAGTTTGCTTTATAATATTCAATATTTTAAATAAAGGACTTGAATGCTCGTCAAACTTTGAAAATGTCATAATTCCCACAGCCTTTTTCTGTAGTACAATAAGAGGCTGGACAGTTGTTGGGTATGTATTACCCCAAGCTATCACTGGGAGTACCATATATCAAGAATGGGTATATTAGAGCATAATAGAGTTTGGCAAGGAAGAGGAACAAATGGTCTACAGCCTATGAACCATCATTCTATATTATATTCAAGATAGAAGGTTCGACAGTTGCAGCCAGGAGAGTTACTGATGGACGGGAGGTGCGTAGAGATGCAAGTCATTTCAAGCTTGCTAATGCTGTAATTGGAAACATGAAATAGGAGGAACTGACTTCAGATGAGAAACATGACCCTGAAGACTGGAGAGAAACTGTACTTCTGGACACCAACCCAGAACAAGAGTCACATGAAGCACAACCCGAAAGGGAACTAGAAATGATCCAGCAAGATGATGCAGCACAGACCCAGAAGCTGAAACCAAACAAGGAGATGGATCAAAGTACTGGAACAAGACCACATAGGAACAGACGCAGACCATTTTACCTAAAAGATAGGTACATTGAAGATACTGTGATCAGATGTTACTGAACATTTAGTTCAGTAAAGGACTTTACATATACATTGTTATTCAGGTTAGCAGTTATTACATCAAAACATTCAGTTCATTGATATTTAGTATCTCCAAAGAAAGGGAGAAATGTAATATCTAGTTCCGGTTTAGACCACGTATTAGTTAGAAGTTGAGAGTTTGGGGGAAAAGCAAGATGGCGGACACAAGATCAGTTTGTATGTGTGTTTATTTACATTAAAGAGACGGACTTTACAATCTGGATCATCAAAAATGGATACAATATGAAATGGAACCGTAGCAAGATCAGATACAAAAACGTCTTTGTTGTAGTTCTTATAGCTTCTGCAGGTGATCTTCCTAGACCTTTTCAGAAAGGCAGACTTACTGCTCTCATGATGGTATAGACTAGTTTATGATCACTAACATGGGGTTCGATTGTTCCTGAAGACAAAAAACGGCGCTTGTTGTTAGTCAATATGACATCTATCAATGACTCAGAGGTTTAAGTTATCCTAGTAGGCTCTTTAATTAAACAATCGAGGTCAAAGATGTCGCATAAGTCCAGTAGACCTTTACCAATTTGAGGTCAGAATGTAACAGATCGCAGTTTAAGTCACCCCAAAATAGCATATCGTGGCAATGGGATGGATTATAAAGTTCCTGATTCCAGACACACTTCTTGACACTGGGGGTCTGTATAAGCCAGCAACCAGAATCCAAGATTTGCCAACCTTAATTTTAATCATAAGTGATTCCACTTTATCTGAGATTATCACATGCCCCCTGAAGATTGTGAAAACCTTCACAGCTGAACTGAGTATTCTTGCCACCAAAGCAGAGTTTTTTTGTGGAGACGGGAAAGACGTGAAGATCTTTCTTTTGGAGATATTCGAAATCCATTGCCAAAAACCAAATTTTATGCATTAAATATCGTTTTTTGACCACTTGGCAACCTCTGAGCGTTTTGAAGTTATTTTCTGTTGTCTAGGCGACTGAGAGGAGACGAAGACATGGAAGTAAAAATAATCAGCCAATCAAGTAGGCTGGTTTTCACTAGCGACGGAAGCAGAAACGGAAGCGTAAGCGTAAGCGTAAGGAGCCTTACGTTCTAGTGAAAATCAAGAAACGGAGACGTAAGCGTAAGCGTAAGCTCGACGGAAGCATAAGCGTAAGGAACGGAAGGTTTCCTTCTTCTTAAGGCTGGTTTTCACTAGCGACGGAAGCAGAAACGGAAGCGTAAGCGTAAGCGTAAGGAGCCTTACGTTCTAGTGAAAACCAAGAAACGGAGACGTAAGCGGAAGCGTAAGCTCGACGGAAGCATAAGCGTAAGGAACGGAAGGTTTCCTTCTTCTTACGTCTCCGCTTCTGCTTCCGTCGCTTCCGTCCCAGTGAAAACTAGTCAAACGTAAGCAGAAGCGGAAGCAGATGAATTTAGCCAATTAGAATACTCATTCTCAGGCCCATTGCAATGTAAATATAGCATGCAAGCGAGGTTTTCGCTTCTGAACGAGGCTTATGCTTATGCTTCCGTCGTGTTGATTTTCACAAGAACATTAGTTTCTTATGCTTACGCTTACGCTTACGTTTCTGCTTCCGTCGCTTCCGTCGCTAGTGAAAACCAGCCTTTACTTCTCCGCTTCTGCTTCCGTCGCTTCCGTTCCAGTGAAAACTAGTCAAACGTAAGCAGAAGCGGAAGCAGATGAATTTAGCCAATTAGAATACTCATTCTCAGGCCCTTTGCAATGTAAATATAGTTTGCAAGCGAGGTTTTCGCTTCTGAACGAGGCTTATGCTTATGCTTCCGTCGTGTTGATTTTCACAAGAACATTAGTTTCTTATGCTTACGCTTACGCTTCCGTCGCTAGTGAAAACCAGCCTTTAAGTAATTAATTATGTTTGGGCTAAAGGGAAAAAACCTAACTAGCAATTTGATTGGTCAAAATAAACAATCCGTATAAAGTCACGGAACACAAAATGTGGCTCGAGTTCTCAGACGTTTGTGTGCGGGGAGCGAGTGTGGTCCAGTTCGTATTTGAATTCTCGGCAGCTTTGTTTTATAAGTGCTTTTCGTGTAGATTTTCGTAATTCAGGACGATTTTCGTTGTAAGCCTAGCCCGATATGGATCAATATTTTGAGCTTTTCCTATCACACTTAGTGCTTTCTCTCGCCTCTTGTTCCATGCCGCTTCGCACGCAGAGATTGACATTTTACAAGGTATGGAGAATTTGTCGTTTTGCGCTCAATCTTGCGTCTATTTTATAAAAGAATTAGAAAACGTTTACCGTGGTTACATAGCCTAATGCAAACACTCGGGTAAGTTTGGAAGAATTCTCAAGTTTTTGTGTAATCTCTCGACCTTCGGTCTCGGGGTATACACAACAACTTGAGAATTCTCCCAAACTCCCTTCGACTATGTAACACGCGCACAATAGCATGATGGGAAAAAAAAACCAAAAAGCAAAATGGAGGACACGAAAATTGAGAGAAGTGTTGATGTTATAGTTATTGGAGGTGGAATTAGCGGTCTCTGTGCTGCGAAACTCCTCCAGGAAAAATATATAGATACACTTGTCTTAGAGGCACGTGATCGCGTTGGTGGCAGGACAAACACCTTGATAGATAGTCGATTCAAGTACGCAGATCTAGGCGGGGCCTATGTTGGCCAAACTCAAAATCACATTCTACGCCTTGCAAAGGAGCTTGGTGTAGAGACCTACAGGGTTTATTTCAAGGGGAAGATATCGGAGTACCTGAATGGCACGATACGAGAGTTCGATGGTGAGGTCTCAACATGGAATCCCATCGCAATCTTGGATTATTTCAACCTTGTTAGGTTGCTTGTAAAAATGTGTGATTCAGTTCCACTGGATGCTCCTTGGGATGCACCGAAAGCCCTGGAATGGGATCACACGACAGTGGAAGAATTCCTGAATAAGAACTGCTGGACTAACTACTGCAAATTCCGTATGGTTCAGACATACCACCTTTCCATGGCTGCCGAGCCCTGGGACATGTCGCTGCTCTATTATCTATGGATTATGAAATCCGCGGATTGGGTGTTGAGGTTAGCTGGTAACGCCGAGGAAGAAAGTAAGTTTATTGGAGGATCTCAGCAGATCAGCAACAGGATGAAAGACAGGCTTGGAGATAGGGTAGGTTATCTGTGTTATCATCGGCTTACCCAGGGGTCTACCCACGGGACACAATACGATACAATACTTTATTTAACCACGTGTCACTTACATGTAGGAGCTCTGGGTCATTAAATTTAGTTAATGGAGCCGTAAGGCCTCGGGTTACGTTGGTATGTTTAGTCTGGCGTCAGGTGTTTACCCGCTCCAAAGTCCACTTTGTCTGTTGCTCGGCTAGCAATTTCTAAGGGTACATGTGATTGGGTTTTTTCGTATTCAGTAACTCAATACACGCCTTTCATAAGTTTTACTTCCAGTTATGAAAATGAGGCTCCAGGTGGTTTGAAATCCAAGATGGTGGACAACTGCACAGTCTCAGCCTGAAAGTACCTCCGAAAATACTCCCAAAAGTATGTTATTCAGTAAATCGTACCTGTGTTTGGTTTTAGAATCACTGTATTTATGTCCATGTGTAGTCTGCATTATTTTAGTATATTGTTTAGCGAACAATGTACACCCGACAGGTTGCAAATCTAAAAAAAGTTTGCAGCTTACAGAGGATGATATTAATTATTTCAGGGGCATCTTTCCATTGAAGATATCTAAGCTAATTTAAAGGAGTCGGAAATATCTTCTGGCTAAAGTAAATTAGTATTGTGGTCTAAAATTGAGGCAAAGTGATTTATGAGGTGCAAAGTAAATTTTAGTTTATTTCTGATAGGCTGTTTTATTAATAAGCTCATGTCATGATATCTAATCTCGTTTGCTATTTAATACAGCAAGTGAAGTGCTATCAATGGGAAATGTAACTACTGTTCACCTAACAGAAAACAAACATTGGAAAAAGCTGGAGTCAACTGATAATTAAGATGCAGGCAACGAGTATACCGAAACAGCAGCCATTATACTGGATAAACATCCATACATACATGTAGTTCCAGTTAGAATATGGTTTATCCGTTCATAGTTCCCCAAAGCCGTTTTCGCTTAAATTTTGTACAGAACTTTTACATTAATAAAGAATGATAGCACGTTTTCCTTCCCCTATCCCTACCCTTTATATGGTAAATTTCATTTTTTTCATACCCTTTTTTCACATTGTATACAATTCATACCTACCCTTCAATGTATATTCCCTGACTTTGTATCACTTACATTATTGTGTAACAGCATACAATATTGATTTTATTATTCATATACCATTAAAATAAGTTTATTTGTAGTTAGAATATATCTAGCAAAGGCTTTTGGACACTGCTTGGGCTTTTTGAAATTCATTTTTTTAACACTAATACGTTTTGTACAGAATATTCTTTTGTGCAATTATTGATAATTTGATAATTATATATAATAAGAAACTTAGCACAAACTGATTGTAATTAGTAGTGGTTCCTATTCCCCTATCCCTGCATGCTCTGTGTGGTATATTAGCTCACCCTATCTAGAGTTTTAGCCAGTCAAATAAGGGGAGATGGGGCAGGGGTGCCAATGCCCTCCTTTCTCCAAGCAACTTCCCCCACTCCCTTCACTCTCATATCACGCCACCACATTGTTATATCAGTTATTGTTTATTTAGCAGCTCTCACTCGAATATATATGCATTCACTACTCATAATTTTCCTTTTTTTAGTGTTTTTCTCATTTCTGATTTTGCTTCACCTTACTCCAAACCTTCTGGGCTAAAACCCTGCTATCCCTACATACATTATCACTCATCTTATGATTCCCCCAATTTCATGTGGACTAATTTTAATATCACCTTCAACCACCACTTAGTTAACACCTATTTTACCAGTTAATAGTTTTAATATTTTGTTACAATTTATTTAGTACTTAATGTTTTCATATTTTTATTGACCTGAATTGCTTGTATATATAGCCACTGTTTATAAGTGGTATTCCCTTCCCATATTACTGTTAGCCTTGATTAAACATTTATTTCAGTAAATGATATTTCTCCCTTCTCTCAAACATTATAAAAATCATACTAGACCTGAAATATTTTAGAAGATGAGAATCCTGTGTAGAAACTAATATTATTTTTTAATTCCTTGAAGAAGACAAACGAGCAGGTTTTTCAATAGCGGTCAGTTGAATCTGTATTTTCATCGTTTGACTGGCTGATGCCCATTGATTGAATATCATCAACAGTTTCTTCTTCATTCTGGTAGCTGACTAGCTATCATTGTTTCCAAGAGCCAGAATTATGCTTGAAGATTTCTCTTCTCTTGAGTATGTTGACACCAAGGGAACATATTTTTTCCGGGATGCCTGTGCCTAGCTAATACGACGCGTGATGCCCGCATACTTCAAATATCACTTTTCTTGGTGCTTCTTGGTGAAGCAGATTCATTGTTTGATTCATTGTTTCTGGGGATAGGGTTCTTTGTATTTCAGGGTATTGTTTTGCTGTAGAAGACAATAGTTTTCTTTGTGTTACATATGTGGTGATCTGTAACACCAAGAAACCCCCACTTTCCTCAAAGTTATACGTTAACTGAACAAACATAAGTTAGTCATACAAATGTATTTCAAGCAACCGTATCACTATCAGCCATACTCTTTCTCAGTTTTGGGTTGGCTTACATTACAAATCATGTCTCAAGAGTTATTCCAGTGCATAGTGTACACAGCAATGCAGTATTTCATACGGCATGTGCTTTTTGTGGTACTGGTCTGTGGAGATTTTCAACAAAAGTTAATAGTTTAAAAGTTTCATCCGCACTATTTCGGTATTTTCCCCAAAACGTGGACATTTTTCATGCAAATCATCAGTTAAAATATGGTAGACTATACCGGTACATGAACATATAAATACAGTGATTCTAAAGCCAAATTCTGGTACGATCTACTAAATAACACACTTTTCGAGTCCTTTTCGGAGGTACTTTCTAGCTGAGACTGAGCAGTTGTCCGCCATCTTGGATTTCAAACCACCTGGAGCCTCGTTTTCGTGACCGGAACTAAAACTTATGAAAGGCATGTATAGAGCATTCATGTCTCCATTCCAGGCTTGTGACGTCTACTATCAATATAATACAGACTGTAGCATTGGTTAGCAAAGTCACTTGACAGGAATTTAATAATAATAATGTTTAATTCTTATATAGTGCAATTCTCCTAAGAAAGCCCAAATGCACTTTACAATGTTACAATTCAAAAATATGCAATAAAACTAGTTACAATTCATATATAATGAAACGAAAAACATGTACATGTATAATTATGACTATAAATAAATGTGAATATAGATAATGAACTATGTAAACTATGACTAAAAATTGAAGTAATAATTGAAGTAGAATTAGAGTGCAAACAATAAAAGCATGCGACAACACCAACCAAACAGCACAGAACAGCACCAATTAAACAAGAAAAGGGAAGGATGTTGGCACTATTCAGTACTATTAAGCTGAAACAGCCGCCACGTGCCTCCCCTGGTGAAAATCTTTGGAGGATCCTGCTAGGATCTTTAAAGATCTTAAATAGGATCTTTAATAGGATCCTATATAAGATCCTTAAAGGGATACCCGAGTGAAAAACACATTGGGGCTCAAAAGAATCTTCAACATGTTCTTTGTTCAGAAAATGTATTAAAATTTGATCAAAGGTTTTTAGTATTAAGAACGAGCACCTCAAAGTTGGCCCCACGAAGACATGGGCGCCGCCATCTTTGTTTGCATTTACGGAAGTGACGTCACTTCGTCCCACCAGCGTTCTCACTCTCTCACTTATTAGGTGTTTTTAGGATGATAAACGCCTTAACTGTACCTCACATACATTGTAGTTCTTATACTTATTCAGAAGTCACTCGAGTCTTTTAAGCCATGTTGTTTTGCTGTTATTAAATGGCTGTTACGAGACCTTGTTGTTCGTCTGATAATTACTCGCCTTCCCAATGCTTTTCTTCCTCCTCCCAGTCTTCTGAACTTTTCTCATAATGTCGTCTTCATCATAATTCCGGTTTCTGTAAGAATTCCTCTGCAATCTCGATGAAAATATATCCACTTTAATTCCGAGCATGTGAAAATCATACAAAGACAAGTAGCCGCGATACGCTGGTGGGACGAAGTGACGTCACTTCCGTAAATGCAAACAAAGATGGCGGCGCCCATGTCTTCGCGGGGCCAACTTTGAGGTGCTCGTTCTCAATACTAAAAACGTTTGATCAAATTTTAATACATTTTCTGAACAAAGAACATGTTGAAGATTCTTTTGAGCCCCAATGTGTTTTTCACTCGGGTATCCCTTTAAGGATCCTGTTTGCAGATCCTTAAAGATCCTCAAAGATCCTAGTAGGATCTTTAAGGACCTTTAAAGATCCTTTAATGATCTTTAAAGATCCTAGCAGGATCTTGTACAGGATGCTCAAAGATCTTTAAAGATCCTAGCAGGATCTTGTACAGGATGCTCAAAGATCTTTAAAGATCCTAGCAGGATCTTGTTCAGGATCCTCAAAGATCTTTAAAGATCCTAGCAGGATCTTGTTCAGGATCCTCAAAGATCTTTAAAGATCCTAGCAGGATCTTGTACAGGATGCTCAAAGATCTTTAAAGATCCTAGCAGGATCTTGTTCAGGATCCTCAAAGATCTTTAAAGATCCTAGCAGGATCTTGTTCAGGATCCTCAAAGATCTTTAAAGATCCTAGCAGGATCTTGTTCAAGATCCTCAAAGATCTTTAAAGATCCTGCTAGGATCTTTGATGATCTTTAAAGTTTTCTCAAATAACTTCAAGGATCCTTTAAAGTGCCTATAACCCCAAAAAAGTTACGCTTTCAGATCAAACTTAGAAGTATTCTATGCAACTTCCCGAAAAAATTAATGGTTTTAAAGCATTTCTCTTTTTTTTACGGCTTTTCAAAGATGAGAGCCGTGAACTTTTACCGTCATCTTAGCGACTTGGTGGGGTCTGGGACTAGGTACGTCATAGTAGGGAGCCATGTCACGTGATAAAGGCTTCTCTCATGTACTTTTGGTTCGTTCTTTCTTATTTGCGTCGTAAGTTCTGTAATTTTCTGCTGGACTTTTTGACAAAATGTCTTCGTCAGGCTCCGAATCTGAAGACAGTTGTTCATCGGAGAATTCCGAGCTAAATTTTATCAACTATGAGCTTGAAGCAGAAGAATCTGCCGGCGCGGATGAGCCACTCGCCGATGAAGAATGGGTTACAAGAGTACAGATGGAGACCTCCAGAATCGGTTCAGTGGAAGGCCTCGAAGCAAGGAAAAGCTGGTGAGTTAAACTGTCCAAAATTAAAATAAGTTATCATAGCCCTTCATGGGCTTCCCGTGGCCGTGGTCTCCCAAAAAAACCGGCAGTAACAGCATGAATGTCAGATATAATAAGAATATTGTTGCAAAATGCTAGTGCATATTTATATTTAGTTGACTCATTGCACAGTCTGGGATCATGTCTCTGGAGTAGTTACTTACAAGAGTTTAAAAACAAAGAAAAATTCCAAAGGTGGTGGTACGCGCGGTGGTCACTTAATTATGAGAGTGGCTGGTTACTACAGAGCACAAGAGTGGTCTCTGAGGGGAGCTGGTCACCTACAACTACACGGGCAGTTTCACAAAGGGCTTCAACTGTATCAAACAATTGGTACTAACATATAAACTTCTTTATTTACAGATTTCTACGAGTTGTCTCATACAGAGAGTACATCCAGTTAGTCTACGGTTATCTGGGCAACAATAGAATTCCTCTACTAGCATGTGCATAAGACACAATCAGGACAAAATTCAATGCTGGGAAAGAAACCTTCACTGGATTTGAAGAAGATGAAGATGAAAGTACTTCATAACTTATATAAACTTTAAGGAGAACAACAATGAACAGTCAAACTTTCAGTGCCATATATTGGCCACTTTTGATATAGGCTTCACTGGTCACATACAAATGATTCAATACACATACAAGGCTCTGGGGAATAATGTGCAGTGATTAATGAAATAACAATAATGAATTTAATTATGCCCCAGAACCTTTGTGTGTGAGAAGTCAAGCATATATCGAATGTTGGCTATTAACCTACATGTATGTCCATATACATGTATGTCCATATGTCCATTCAGGCAACCTGTGAACAGGAATCACTACCCTGACAAGCGAAACTACTAGCCCTGGGCTATTGGAAAGCACTTGCATCGCACCCTGTGTTCCTTTCTATAATTTTACACAAATTTTGAAAATAGGATTATAATATTAAAATTTAAATGTTTGAGTAGTAAATTGGAAAACAGTAAAATTAGATGTCTGGGCCGGACACACTCATTATCAGAGATTCTCATATGAACTGACAAACCTCGTGCACGTGTGGGATGGTAAAAATCAAAGCAAATATTCAAAAATGACTAATAAATTGTGTAAATATACATTATTCAAGTAAAATAATGAACATACTTTCAATCCAGCATTGAAGGAGGGGGTTGAACTGTTTTAACCCACCAATCGAACACTGACTCCATACATGCATAGTACCGTGATATAGCCCCTTTAAGCCTCAAATTCAATTGCCCTATTTAATTATGGTGTCACATGATAGACACAGCTGCCATCTTAGGGGGTCAAAACACTCGTCTTTAACAACAGACATACAAAATAAAGCTGTTCTTCCATAGATTGCCTTCCTTCAAATTGGCTAATTTCCCCAATAAAATAAGAATGGCGGCTTTCATCTATTTGTTTTGATGTCATGCCAATGAAATAGGGCAATCGATTTCACTGAGCTGGTCACAGGAGTGATTAGCCTATGGAAGTTGACAGTATAATATATTGCTACCTAGATTGTCCATTGATAAAATATCAAATCACTGAGATAGCTGGTAGACATTTCTGGTTCACTCTGTACTTATAAGGGGACGAGGGTTGTTCTTTGGACAATCAACAACACCTTTATGCTCTTTAATAGGTTTACACAATACTTTATTTAATGAGGAGGACATACTTAGCTACAAGCTAGTTTACAGAGTTCCACAAATAAATTCAAAAAAAGAAACAATATATAATTTAGAGATTAAGAATTTAATTAATTTTAATTTCATAGGTTTCTTGCACACTGAGCAATGGGGTTTTGCCTTGGTTTTTGTGGGCCTTACAGCAGGTGGAACTGGAATTTCTGGCCTCACAGCAAGTGGAACTGGAACTTCTGGCACTAAAATACAAAAATAACAATTATTATTAAGTTAGTTATGGGTATATATATATATTGGTTTATGGTAAATAAAGCACTGGTTTTGTTTTAAATACAAACTTACAGTGTAATATTATACGTTTCCAGCTGGTATTTTAATATTTTGTTTAGTCTCGAAAGACTAAACAAGCAGTATACCTTTATATGACATGTCCAACAGTTTGATACATGTAGGTGTATATGCACTGCTTGAGCAAGAGCTACATGTAGGTGTTATTGGAGGACAAACACAGAAGGTGTGATTAGCACAGACTCGATTTTGTTTGAATATTTTCAGAATTTGAATAGTTTCTTTTGTGCAAAAAAATATTTTATACAAAACAATTTGAATTACCTGGAGCTGAAGGAGGAACATCTATAACAGTCATCCTTTGTTGTCTCTTCTGGGTTGCTTCTGCCCTTGGCTGCTTGTTAAGCATGGTGTCCTGTCCATAGGTGCAGGTGTCATCTAAAGAAAGTTGTCTGATTTATTCACTGTTATTTCCCTCATACTAAAAACATGCACTCTCTTAGTCTAATACACTTGCAATTGTGGTGAAAACAATGTTCAGTACGTGGAACCCGGTCATAATGAAGTTTTCTTCCTTTCCCTAGGAACTTCTTTATACATGCAGGTTCCACTGTATTGCTAGCCTCCTATAGTAGCCGTTTTGTAGCGCTTCCATTTCACTCCATTCCGGGGAATGGAGTGAACGGAAGCGCTACACAACGGCTGCTATAGGACTAGGAGGCTACTGTATAAATCTGTATTGCCATGCAAACTAAATACAAAAGCACTTACCAAAATCGGAGAATGGCTTAAATCGGTTTCGATGGCATGGACTGATGGAATAGGAACAACTCCATATTCAACTGACTTCAGTCTTGGCGTAGAGTCAAGGACTAAAGAAAATCTTATAAAGTCTTCCGGCTTGGAGTCCAAACAAACGTTCTTCGTCGGTTCCCACTTCGCTCGCTTTGTTCGCACGAACCTCAACCACTGGCGTCTTCTCTTCTTTGCTTCTGGCCGATCATCGCTTAAAAACGGGACCTTGTGTTAGAGCTATCCTTTTTGAGTCTGGCTCATTCCTACAGCCCCCAAATACACATCTGTTTGGCATTTCAAATCGAGTTATTCGCTCGGTTCGCCCTGTTTTTACTGTCTTTGTTGTTGGTTGTTCGCTTTCTCTCACTACTATGACGTTGCTTTCCGGTTTCGTTCCCAGTCTACTTCCAGACTCCAGCTGACAGCCATTTGGGACAGGGTGCCCAAATCGGGTTGTTTTACAATGTTTGACCCCAGAAATAAGGTCGATTACTCTTACTTTTTTCCTTTTTTTCTCTTTGAATTATTGATAAGAAGGATGTAAAGAATTTATTAAAAATACTTCAAATTTGGGGTTATAGGCACTTTAAGATCTTCCTAGGGTCCTTAAGGATCTTTAAATATCCTTTATGGAACAGGTCACTGGTTCAGGCACATTTTACACTGTAAGATACATGTACAAATTAATGCTTACTGAGATATGACATTCAGGACAATTTAGTATTCCATTGGCTAAGAAATCCAGATGTGAGCAATTTGTAGTGATCATTCTGTGTATTCTTATTCCGAATACGGTCAACCAAATGCACCCTAAGTTACAGCTTCCCATTCTGTTACCCCAAAGAAAAAGGTAATGTCCATATAGTTAGAAGAGAGATTATCTGAGGATAAAAATAACCCTTTGACTAGATGTAAAGACCACATTTATGAAACTGCTAGTCACTCGCAACAACAAATTTATTACTGATTGCAAACAGAACAGTGCCTACATGTACACGTAAAAGACAGTGTTGGATAAATTTCTCATTAGAAAAACAGCCCAGTTCCTGTACATGCACACCATATCTTTACAGGGTATTCTCTTTTGGAATTTCCTGTTACATGTACTTGTAGTAATTAGAAAATTCGACATAAATCCTACAGGTAGCTTTAATTAGTAAACTCCCTTATATGTACAAAGTCTGCTGAAGCTAGATGAAAAATGTGAGTCAAAAATGCTACAAGCCAAAGTTATTGGAGTGCTGCTCAATAGTCTAGTTAAAAAATCAGTTTTACGTAAGTGTTTACTTCTTCAATAATTATAATATTACAGGGTTATTAATTGAACTAAAAGTTAATTACCCTTTTAGTTTCTGACTACAACAACTGTATGTAACAAAGTCCATCATTATTTTGGGAACAGACACATTTTTCCTTGAAGTACTGAGGCCATCCAGGGATTCATGCACTTGTTCAGTACTTAAGCACTGTTTACTGCCTAGAAAAAAAACACCATGCGATTAGTTCTCTTGAGCTTGTCTAGAATTGTATATACTTTAAATTATAGGGACACGATGGTCGCTTAGCCTAACTGACTTACATGTATAATGGGTTACTAGTTCCTGTTAAAACTTATTTAAATGTTCCTCAGCTCAGGACTTAAACCAGAAGTGAGTGATATACGGAATTCTGATATACATGTAAGCACTAGTACGGAGCCAGCCAAGCTCAACATTTTGTGCCCACAGAATATGTAGAGCATTTATAGCATAAGTAATAAACCAAGGAAATCATGAGAATATAGTATCTTTAATTACACTGTATAGTATTGTGTAGTGAATTAGACTTTCTTAGAAATAGCTCCACTGTGATGCTCAACACAAATTATGACAAAAATATAATCAACAACACTGTTGATTGCCCTTGTAAGAAATTTAGACTTTATTTCCAAGATTTTCTTGGTTTATGATTTACATTGTAAACATTACATCAGTACATGTGCACTAATATCGAGCTTGTGCTCCCTGTGATAGAAGATTAGAGCTCTTTATACATATAATTGTATAGCCTAGTATTGTAGGCAGTAAGGAGTGTTTTATCACCTGAGCTTCATGAATTTAATGCCTGAAATAGTAAATATTTGAAGGGGAAAACATTAAGTTACTGAGTCTTTTCATTTTAGTATGTTTATTTAGTAGTACTAGTAGTATTTTATTCATCCACAGAGTACAGTATGCTTCATATTTCAAAACGTTTCAGAAACACTACTCCGCATAATATTTGTTTCAGGAACGTCAAGCCATAAAGCAGTAGCAATGCAACGTATTAGAACATACTTTGCTTGATACAATATTGGTAATTAACGTGCTGATACAGATACAGAAACATGCGCCCCTAAAGAAGCGCGTAATAACTATCCGCCCCGCTGCACCGTGGTACACAGATGACATCAAGAAGGATACGTTAGAATGACGAAGACTTGAGAGGCGCTGGCACGCGTCTGGACTAACAATTGACCAAGAACTCTATACCAACCAATGTAGAATACTCAACGAGCGTATATTTCAATCAAAAATGCGCTTCTATTATGGAATCATTGAAGAACATCAGTCAGACCAAAATAATCTTTTCTCTGTCATTAACGAGATGCTACATCTAAAGGCTGACCGAAAGCTCCCTGCTTGGGACGATCCTATAGCGTTAGCCAATGCATTTGCTGATTTCTTCACAGAAAAGATTTCCATGATTAAATCAAGGAAGTTAGGACTTGTGACTCCACAACACGAACAGTCACAAGTAAGGAGCTGTTGGACACCATTGGTGGAACTACTGTTAAATCATGCGACCTGGACCCTCTCCCTGCGTCTGTTTTGAAGGAATGCATTGATAATATTGTTGCCTGTATTAACTAAGATTGTAAATCTGTCATTGGAACAGGGTGTAATGCCTGAATGTATGAAAGAGGCCCTACTGAATCCTAAACTTAAACAGGCATCACTGGATTATGAAGTTTTTCTCAACTTCTGACCGATATCTAACTTGATGTTTACGTGTAAGTTATGCGAGAAGGTCGTCGCTTCACAGCTTAACTGCTATTTGCATGACAATAACTTAGTGCAACTTTTTCAATCCGCTTATAAAACTGGACACCACAGAAACTGCTCTGATTAGAGTACAGAACGATATCTTACGAGCATTGGATAAGAATAAGTGTGTCATTTTATTGCTACTTGATTTATCAGCTGCATTTGAGACTGTGGACCACCAGATTCTTCTTGATAGATTAACTAACCGTTTTGGCATTGTTGGAACCGCTCTCAGTTGGTTTACATCATACTTAACAGGACGAAAGCAGTTTGTTACCATCAACAATGAACGTTCGTCCAGTCATGCTCTGAACTGTGGGTTTCTACAAGGATCGGTGCTGGGCCCCATCCTCTATTTACTCTATACGGCACTGATAGGCGACATCATGCGACACCATGGAGTGTCTTTCCACTCATGTGCTGATGACACTCAAATGTATTTCACATTTGAAGCCTCTGTTGTTCGTGACCTTGAGCATGCCAAGTTCAAGCTAGAAATGTGTATGCACGACATTGACGTATGGATGCTGCACAACAACCTGAAGCTCAACGATGATAAAACTGAGTTTCATGCCAAACATCGCCCGGCCCCTTCTCTGGATTGTATGCAAGTAGCAAATGCGTCTGTGATGCCTTCTGACTTCGCAAGAAATATCGGTGTTGTATTCGACACTGCGGTATCTATGGATAGGCATGTTACACAAGTCTGCAAATCTGCATTTTTTCTATTAGAAGCATTGCACATATTAGAAAGTTCTTAAATTATGATACATGTAAGATGCTAGTGCATGCCTTTGTTACAACAAGACTCGATAATTGTAACTCACTGTTATATGGTCTGCCCAAATACTTATTGCAGCGCCTGCAATATGTTTTAAATAGTGCTGCTAGGCTAATAACTCTGTCACGCAAGTCTGATCACGTCATGCCACTCTTAATGCAGCTGCATTGGCTTCCCATTGAGCAACGGATTGAATTAAAAATATTACTATATACATATAATGCAATCAATGGTATTGCTCCACACTATCTAAATGAATTATTAGACCAGTATGTGCCGCAATATAGCCTTAGATCTGCTGACAAGCTATTGCTTAAGATACCATCATATAATCTGAAATCTTATGGCTACCGCGCTTTTTCAGTTTGCAACTGTGGAATTCCTTACCATTAGATCTAAAGCACAGCCCCTCCGTTGACAGCTTCAAGAAAAGCTTAAAAACATTTTTATTTAAGAAAGCTTACTACTAAGCAATTACAGCCATCGTATAGTATATTGCAATTAGTAGCATTATTTTAATATTTTAATATTATATATTAAAATATATTTTAAACATTTTATCCATACGTATTTTATCATTATCATTATTTTGGTTTAATTCTGCTGTTTAGTTTTATATTAGGTAATTATTTTTAGCATTAGGATACCTTGTAAATATTTTTTTATATTATTGTAAAGCGCTTTTGGTCTATGAAGGAAAGAGCGCCATATAAATAAACTATTATTATTATTATCATTTACACATTAATTAAAAACAAACATTTTTGATCAGGATTATTTACACTGTCCATATCATTGCAGTAATCTTTCAGCCTTGTGTTTAATACCACAGTCTTTTCTCTTACAAATGCACTTTGATAATCTATGATTACTTCTAGTTTTAAAAAGTTTAGATACACTTGATGTTTAAAAGTATTAAAAAGTCTTAAAATATTACAGTCCTGAAATATTACAATATTAAAAATATATATTAAACTATGGATATATACTCATTATAATAAATAATTTATATTAGAAATTTCGAGGTAATTATTTATGATGATAACATAATTATGAGATTGTAAAGAGCTTTTAAAATATATAATTCCTTTGCATCCCTTATTTTAGTAGGTAGTTTGTTCCACAGAACACTTGCTATAATTATATGAAAACGATTTATGAAGCCATTCCAATTAAAACAAGGCTGTTCTAGTCTGGTACCATTTCTGCACAAGTTGAAGCTTACCACTTTAAACTTGAAAAAGTCATTTATATAATCTGGACCCTGATCGTTCATGCAATTAAAAATTAGAATTAGTAATTGACAGTTCCCACATTCAGCCAATATTCCTGTGTCTGCGTATTTGAGAAGATAATTGCATGACCATGACTTGGACAAACCCAAAATAGTCTGTAGTATGTAATAGTGTCCTCCATCTTCCTACATGTAGTTTCAACCTTGGGGTTTTGTTCAGAAGTCTAAAGCCCTTGCATCCACAGGGGCGTAGCCAGGAGTTCCACAAAGGAGGGGGGGGGGGGGGGGTGGGAAGGGGGGTTCAGAGTCTGGCGATCCATCGTCTTACAGAGCTTTTTTACTGTTGGAAGTCATGAAGGGGGGTTCTGGAACTCCTAGAACCCTCCCCTAGCTACACCCCTGACCCGGGAACAAAGAACAAAATATGTACCTTCAGTACTTAACACATACCTTTAGTATTTATGGCTTATGGTATTTATGCTATTTATACCGGAATCATGAACTTGTTTTATACTACATGTAGAAGTAATCATAGATTATCAAAGTGCGTTCAACAAATATTTTGTATGAGAAAGTACTGGGCTTCCTGTGGTGACACAAATTAAAATACACACCCTTTATTGCTACAGTGGTGTGGACTGTGTGTCGACAATTAGAATCCTGATCAAAAATGTACAATGTATGTCTCTAGATAAATGTGAACAGTTTTGAATGTCTAGACTTATAAGTTATTCAAGGGGATGGACCTGTTCAGTTAAATAGGTAATCAAATGACTGGAAATCAATGTGGATCTTGAGGAACGTTTTAACAAATTTGGCAACAGATATAATGCACATTGATAGTTTAACCATGTGGTGTATAGCATTGAGATGGCCAAGGCTGACTCCACAATACTGACTAGTGTTGGTGATTGAAGTCCAGAGTAGAACTTATTTAATTAAACTATATACCCATGTGTATAAACTACACTCCAGTTCCTTCAGAGCATTCAAATTATTATTCTCTGTAAGCTTATATATGTCAACATATAATGCGCACATGATCTTTGCCATTGATAATGATTACATGCACATACACAGCAATAAAGAGTTAAATTTCCCTCATCTTGTGTTGATATTTTTAAAATTCCTTTAAAAAAAACTCTGAATTTCTAACGTGACCTGAAACAACCATGGGGGCTAATCAAAGCCAGGTCCCGGCTAATCCACAGTATATATATTTTTCTCTTTTTGTTTTCTAAACTTAATGTTATGCACTTATTTTAATTAATTTAAATTGTAATTTTATGTTTCCTTTTGTGTGTCTGAAACTGCCCTTATACTTGTTGTATTTGTTTCTGTATGAGCTCCCTCGATAAGCCTTTAGCTTTTGGAGCAAATGCTGAGAGTAAATATGTTTAAATAAAAAAATTAAAAATAATCCACAGATCGAATTAGAGGTGAGAGGCGAAGCGCTTAACCACTGCGCCACCCTGGCTCCTTGACTTATCCAACTCCCTAGTGTGATTATACAATGTAGATGAACTCTTAATTTGCCTGAATGCAGTACTCATATATGCATCACAGCATGATCCACACACATGTAGTATTTAAAAAGCTAAATCTTCACAACTCGTACGCTGTCAATTTTTTCTCTTTAGGTATGAATATATTTATAGTATCTTGATGTTTGCTTTTGTATCCGTTGAGCGAAAAGCACAATCCAATACTGCGAGCAAGCCAATGGAATATTCGATCACAGATTAACTCCGTTTGTCGATAGTTCAGCACAAACTATGACCGAGTGGAATCGACTGTTCAACTTCGTGTACATGTACATCTTCAACTGTGCTGACAAAACAGACCATAGTTGACTTGATATACTTCAGACATCAGACTTTGCCAATTCTCCAGAAGTAGTACACACTTTCCTCGGGCACTGATAAATTGCACTTTCAAACTTTTTAAACATCATTGCATTTGAATTGGGAAAATAAGACAAAGAAACCATGCACCGAATGTCAAGCAAGCATTGTGTAGTTATCAGTTTCCCAGCAGAGATAATTTATTCTGAAAGTGTACCACACCAGCCAGGATGAACACAATCCAAACATCTCGATTTCTTTTGCCTGGGAAAGCACAGGTAACCCACACATGACCACAGGGAGTCCAATGAAAGATTAGGATGCATTCTCCTTTGTGGAACGCTGCAATTAAATAGTGTGTTTGATATCAGGTATAGAATCATGAACTTGTTAAATATTAAATGGTGGAACAACTACATGAGCACAGAGAAACTGAGTGTACCGAAAAAATGGCTTGTGTCCAATTGGCGAACTGAAAAAAATTGAAAACATACGATACTATCAGAAAATATAAACCCAATTGGTTCAACAGATAACCAACCTTCAAATCTGTTTCGTAGCAATTAGAGTGATTTCACTAAACCCATAAAAAAATCTAATACTTTATTAAGTTATCTAGTACACTGAATAAAACAAAGGAAAACAGTGGAATTAGTGTCTCCTACTGTGTATATTTAGTCTACTAATGGACCTTTTGCAGTTCAGTGCAATCACATAGTTGTACTGGAAGGCAAAAAAATATTAATTCATATATTTAAAGGCAGTTGTACGAGATCGGTAGCAAAACTTGTTTGTAAATACTATTTTCCACCTCCAATCGATTGTCGATCTTTCTAAAACATTGTTTTTAAAGATAGCTTGCCCTCCAGCATCCATGGCAATGCCTTTCCCATGGGGATTATGAGCACAATTAATTTGTTAACGAAGTATTATATCAGCATGTGACTGTTTCCTGCAAAAGGCGTATTGTTTCACAGGTTTTCTGCGATCACTATAACTTGACAGTTAGCTAGACTAGTTCACATTTAGATTGCAGTCAATCTGTGAAACAAGTTCTGTGATAAATTATCATAGCACTTTCTAGAAATGCATAAATCCTTTATTATTGTTTAATTAGTGCAATTTGTTTAAAGAAATGTTTTACAGATGTAATGATGGTGCTCTATTTTATTTGAATAAAAAACGTGCATTTCAAATTTGTTAATGAAAATAAAATTATGGAAGAAGAACAATGGAGAGAATACAATGAAAAAATGTGTAGTTAGCCATGTTGCCTAATTGCCAGACAGACAGAGTTAGGCAGAGGTTAATAGGATTAACCCTTTCACTACTAGAGCGGCCAAAAGTGGGCAATATGAAGCATGTACCTGGAAAAAATTATTGCATCAAACCTAGACATGCTGGAAATACAATGTTGCAATATTATTTCAAGGGATGAATGACTTCAAAGCCACAGCTGTAACCGGGATCACTTGACTCTCCTACTTTGGAGAAAAACTCATAAATTTATTTTGGAGATCGTTTTTCGTTTCTTCGATTTTCACGAATTTTGAGGAGCTGAAAATTGGCCCAAAAAAACCTTCCCATTTGCACTTGAAATCAAAAGCAAACACAAAATCAGCACTCAGTCATTACAGTACCTTCTTTAATCTTTCCAACCACCAGGTTTGTTTGCACAAAACACACCAAGAGGCTGTGAAACATGCTATTCTTAATGCTGCACTTCTCTCCACCATGTTTTCCTGCTCCCACCTCCAATTGCATGCTGGGTAATCAACAAAAAATCACAACGGGACCCCCCTCTGGGACTCCTGTAGGTTTTTTTAATAAGTCTTTTACCCCTACGACCAAGAGCGGTGATTTGGACTCAAGCCGTTGCTTCAAAGTGACAAAAACACATCCTAATAGGTTGAGCAGGGGGAAAAGACAACCAACTGCAGGATTTCAAGGATTTCAGTGAAGAATTATTTCATGTGTCTCAAAGCAGAAACACAACAGAAACATCCTGTGAAACCCCTCACAAGGCCTACTAAAAGCAAACCAAGTACTTTTCAGCCGTCCTCGGACTTAATGATGTCCTCTAGCTCTCTTACAGTGGCTTATTAATTTGTCCAAAATTAGAGCACATTTCATTGGAAAACGTACAGAAGAAACCATACTCACTGCCGCCGAGTCTGTAGAATTCTGCCGAATGGCATCATGGGGAAAGTTTGAGCCCTAGGTTTAAAAATTCAGCAGTATTTAACTAGCCCGGGTGAGTCAAACTGGAACTGAGGGGGGAGGGTTGAGTTAGCACTCTGCATTTCACCAATTGAGCCCAAATGCGTCCAGGAGTGAAAGGGTTAAACTATAAATAGTATTTGTGACTTATTTGCAAATACATTTTCTGCCTCATAGGTCCTACTCAACAGTCCTGTCAACAGATTAATTCAAGATGCTGACCATGTGGTGGTTACCTGTGAAAATGGAAAAAGCTATCAAGCCAAGTACGTCATTAGTGCTATGCCCCAAGCACTTCTCAACAAAGTGTCATTTGACCCTCCCCTCCCTCCTCTTAAAAATCAGCTGATCCAGAGAATTCCTATGGGCTCTGTTATCAAAACTTGTGCATTTTATGAAAAAGCTTTCTGGCGTGAGAAGGGACTCAGTGGTATCATACTTGCTGACTCAGCATCTGGTCCAGTACAAGCTGCACTGGATGATACTAAACCTGACGGCTCACACCCAGCTATCATGGGGTAGGTGAAACAATTTTGATGACTGTTGATTAATATATATTAATTGTCATTGATAAAGGTTTCTTATTTAGATTCTCATGTCAAATTTCTAAGAGTCAAATTAGTCATAGCAAAACATAGGCAAACAGAGAATTTTATGATGCATGTAGTTGGTTAAACAGTATACAGTGGAACTCCATTATAACAGACCAAAAAGGTCGCTCAACTGCTCAAGCTATAACAGAAATTACGGACAGCCTTAGAAAAGCAATATATAGTAACTTGTATACCTGTGGTGTTTTTTTAGACTTTTCCAAAGCCTTCGACACTGTGAATCATGGTATATTGCTTAAAAAGTTAGAAAGTTATGGAATTCGAGGGCTCCCTTTAAAATGGTTTGATAGCTACCTCTCAAATAGAAAACAATATGTTTCATTGGAAGATGTTGAGTCTCCAAAGCAAACAATGATATGTGGAATTCCGCAAGGAAGTACGCTAGGCCCTCTGTTATTTTTAATTTATATAAACGACTTAGCAAACTGTTCCGAAAAGTTAAATTTCAAATTTTTTGCTGATGACACAAATGTGTTTGCTTCTGCAAGTAACTTGAAAACTCTGGAGAATTTAATGAACTCTGAACTAACTAAGGTCAAGGAATGGTGTGATATTAATAAATTAACTATAAATATGTCAAAAACAAATTTTATGATTGTTAAGTCTGCAAGAAAAAAGGATACGCCCATTGACATACAAATCAGGAGCAAAGATGGATTGTGCCACTCTTTGGATCGAAAGAAATGTATTAAATATTTAGGAGTAATGATCGATGACTCAATATCCTGGAAGTATCATATTTCGTACATCTGCTCGCGAATATCTCGAAATACTGGAATTCTATCCAAATTAAGGCACTATCTTTCTATCCTACAACTTAAACAAATTTACTATAACTTAATCTATCCGTATTATATCTTATGCCATCTTAGCATGGGGTAGCGCCTACAAATCTCATATTCAAAAAGTTCAAGTTAAACAAAATAATGTAGCCAGATTAATATTCTTTGCAATTCCCCATGGATAAGATACGGAAAGTGCTCAACCTTTGCTAAATCTATTAGATATTCTTACAGTATATAACGTCTACCGCTTACATGCTTTAAAATTTACGTATCTATGGCACAAAGGACTGTTACCAAGAATGTTTGACAACATTTTTAAATATGCCAGCAGTGTTCATAACTATAATACCAGATACGCAGCCAAACAAAACCTCTATAAATCAGAAGTAAGAACAAATACAGGCAAACAAATGATCTCTTTTATGGCAATTGATCTTTGGAAAGACCTCCCGACTAACATGAAGGATTTAAGTGCATTCGCCTTTTCAAAACGACTGAAACGTTACATACTGTCAGAGCAACACTCGTAATTTCTATATATCATTATTCTCTCTCTAATTCTCTAAAATTATTTTGTTAACTCTTAAACTCCTTTTTTTTTCTCTACCTGTTATAAACACTTAACTAAATATGGCTGGGGGCTAACTAGAAAACCCAGCGGTTAACTTAGCCCTCAGGCTCACACATTTCTTATTACTTATTATATTACTCTTAGTCTATCTCCGTTCTCTGTCTGTATTTCATAATTATTGTATAAAAAAAAAATGAGCAAAAAAATAATAATTAAATTGAATTGGTAAGCCAGGATGAAGCCGGGGTGGCGCAGGGGTTGCACAGTGGTTAAGGGCTTTGCCTCTCACCTCTGAGGCCCAGGTTCGATTCCCATTCACAGCGCCACATGTGAGTTGAGTTTGTTGGTATCTCGCCCTTGCTTTGAAAGTTTTTCTCTGGTTTTCCTCCCTCAATAAAAACCAACACACTAAATACCAATTCGATCTGTGGATTAGCCGGGTCCTGACTTTAATCAGCCTCTATTGTTGTTTCAGGTCCATTAGAAATTCAGAGGTTTTTTTATAATATTATTTAACAAAGTCCCTGATATAACGAACATGTTTTTAAGCCCTGCAAAAATGTGACTTAGTTTGTATGGATTAGATCCCAGAAATAACGAACCCGGTTATAATGAAATCCTTGTTACAAAGAACAAAATTTTGAGTAATAACAATCTTATTGAATTGGTTAGTAGAAAACCCTGATATAACGAATGGTGTGTATTTTGCTTGAAAAGCGGTATAACCGGGAGTTGTTTATAACAAATCCTTCATATACATTTGTAACAAAGCTATTTTTCTGGCCCTTTGCACTTCGGTATAACAGGGTGCCAGGTTTTCTGTTCGATCCCGGCCACATACATGTATTTGGCAGGGGACGTAAAGTCAATGGCCTTGTCTCCACTTTCTCTCCAAAAGAGGGGGACATTAAAGAACCTATTGTTCCATTTGTGAAGAGAAGGCAATTGTTGTTATCCAGTACCACCACATCCTTTAGCACGATGTTAAAGCATATGCAGGGTGAGGAGAAAATAAAAGTTGGTGCATGGCCTTACCACTTTACATCGCATGGCCTATGGGTCTATCAAGATTTTAATATTAATTAAATTTCAGTTAAAGGAAGTAAATTTCTGCTCCTTGCCATTGGGCAAGTTGTTAAACTGATCTAGCCCAGCAGGGAAAAACACTAGCCCTGGGCTATTGGACATGACTTTTGTCGCACCTTGATATGCCTTTTAATATTTAGAATTAATCTCAGTCAATTAGTACCTGTCAATTAGTATATGTAATCGTCTGGTTTTTGGTGTAATTAACGATACATACAGTCATAATATTTCAAAATTTCACCAACCTGCAGGTGAGTGCAATTTGAAAATTTTGAATGTTACTAGTGGTATTTATTGTTAATAAAAAATATTGCACCAAAAAACCAGACGATTCTTTGTTAATCATTTAACTAAAACAATAAAGGGGATAAATAAGTTTTGTTGAGTATGTCGTTTGTAAAAAAAATGGCTTTGAGCATGCTCAGTCGAAAATGGTGTGATAATTGCATCAACAGCACACTAGCTAAAATTGAAAACTTTTCACTCAAATCGCTACCCTGGTGCTTCTTGTTGATTAATATAGTTTATGGTGAGCGCCAAAGGTACGAGTAGTTTGGTGAGTGCACGGACAGCAAAAATTCAACCTCTGGACCAGGTCTGTTTGAACTTAATTTTTTCATCTAAAATATGGAGACCGACAGTGATTGGCTAATTTTTACAACAAGCTCTAATTGGATAATACCCATCATGTGTCCAAAATTGCCCACATTCCTACTTTGCTGTTATTGGTTAAGTATACACTCGATGTTCGAAATGGTGTGCTGTGATGGTTGTGTCAGCAGCGTGTGCAAACTAAAATTGAAAACTTTTCACTAAAATCACATGCAACTTTCTTACAATTTTTCCCTTTCTCTGCAGTTTTCTTTATCAACTATGTGCCAGAAATATGTGTCTAGGTTACATTTAACATTAGTATCTTTGGAGACTTTGTGAAAAGGTATTGTAAGTTGTATTGGTGTTTCATAAATTGCATAAAGTTGTTCATAGTCGTGTTTTGGTAAAGGATTTTTTTTTTTGAAAAATTCCAAAGTGTTTACGAAAATTTCCAAATGGTTAATGGATTATGCTGTGCTGTGGTTACGGCAAAAACATGTCTAACCCTGTAAATTCATTTTAGAGTACTAAACATTAATATTTCAGATGATGTAGCATTAATAATGGTAATAGAACTGAGTGGAGTGCAATTTGGTCTGAAATCATACGAGTGATTACAAAATTGCACGACCGCGAAGCGGGAGTGCAATTTGTAATCAAGAGTATGATTTCAGACCAAAATTGCACTCCACCCAGTTCTATTATCACTTAATTATATTCATTTTGAAATCTTAATGAACGATAAACGTTCGTGTTTTTTTTTACAACAACAAACTAGAAAAGTCAAAAGCAGGGTAGAGCTTTGAAGAAGGCAATTAAAATCTAAGAGCGTGCGCGAGCGATCACGCAATCCCTACGCTGTGAAATGGCTTCTTAAATTCTGCCTTTTGATTGGTTCAGCAAAAGGATGCAATAACAGACACAAAATGATGCAATTTAGGCTGAAATCACTGCTGCTTTTAACCAATCAAATTGCAGGAAACACCAATGATTTCAAAATGAATATAATTACTTATTTTAACGGTGCTTAATTTTTTTCTAATATTTCCGAAGATTCAAGGAAATGAGTTGTTGAGTATATGATTAACAATAAATGATATGGTTTTGTCGAAAGCTTGTGCAATTTTGATACTTTTTGAAAACTCGCTCATTCAAATTTATCCCAAATTGCACTCGAAACAATATGAACAATACAAACATTTATTGCAGTTTGGGACACATTATTGTCCCATGATAGGTGTTTGGTTTAGAACATTATTTTAGAGGCTGGGGTGGAGTGCCAGCCTGAGGTCCTACACATGCAGCAAGTTGAACTGGAGGTTAAATCGGCTGGACAAATATTTTTGCATAGTTTGATGCGATTTCCTGCATTTTTAATTATTCTGGGAGAGGTCAAACCAATTTTTCTTTGCATGACCTGAATCAATAAATAATGGGTGTAAGCCAGAGCACTCACATCCCAGGCCTGCTGGTATATTTTGTGAACAAATTTGTTTAACAACTTGTAAACAAATAAAATATTTTTTGTTTTTTAAACTTTTTTTTTATTGTAAACATTTCTAATTACTAAATTACATTACACAAAATATATATCACTAAAAGACACGACAAAGAGACAAAGGAAAAAAAACAAATAAAAGAGAAAAGAAAATACTCTAAGCCAGCTATTCCTATTCAGAAAAATGTCTAATTGCAATTAACAGTTTTTCCCATTTCTTAAGGTGTTCCAGGGTTTTGTTCCTTGATTTTGCTACGTTGGATTCAATTTTCTCAAAATACACTAAAGAGTTTATAAATAGAGCTAATGTAGGGATTTTACTTTTCTCTCTTGCTTTATATAAAGCTAATTTATACATTAAGATAATAAAGTTTTGTGGCTGTTCGTTTACCCCTAATATGATATTTACAAGATTCGATGGTGGTAGATTTATATCGTGTTTTCCTAACCAAGTTCGTAATTCAAAATATAAATTTTTGGCCTCTATACATTCTACAAATAAATGATCTATTGTTTCTTGGTTAATTAAACAAAAAGAGCAACGTGAACACTCAATTAATTTAAAACGAAATAAATCAAAATTAAGATAAAGGCAGTTGTTTCAGACAATTCTCTGGAGATTTGGAAAATATTTCAGCAAATTGTCAAAGCCCGACAGCAACACGAGTCACTGATGTCATGTTTGTAACTTTGTTTTTTTAGATTCATTTGTGGTGACCAGGCTCGCAACTTGTGCTCCAAGACACAAGAAGAAAGAAGGAAAGCAGTCTGTGAACAGTATGCCAAAGTGTTTAATTGTGAAGAAGCCCTCAATCCTTGCTGTTATGTTGATAAGAATTGGCCTGCTGAGAAATACTCAGGTGGTTGCTATGTAAGCGTCATACCTTGTGGTGTTCTCACAAGGTTCCGTGACACACTTAAGAATCCTGTTGGACTGGTACACTTTGCCGGTACAGAGACTGCAACTGTTGGGTCTGGTAAGTGCAGGGATTGTAATGTAAACAGCAAGGTAAAACTTCAACCCTGGAGCACATAGTACTAAGTAAACTTAGAATGTGTAAAGGAGTCTGTATTCAGGATTGGGCATAGCTTCCTGTCCACAAGATTGATACATGTAGACTAAATATATCGGTTCCCCAATGACTTTAGGATCCTGACAAAAAAAATATTTTACTCCAGGTGATCAAAATAGCCCAGTTTATCATAATTATTTTCATTATAAATTTACGCTGGTCCCTGCTAAAATCTTCTAAACCAAAAATACTCAGAACATGTCAACTCAGAAGATGAATTTCCTGACCTATCATATATGGGCCTCATCAGGCAAAAAGGGCCCAGACGACATTCAAGTTAAATAATTCCTACAATGGTGTTCATAATAACAGGTTGAAGATTGTATCGTATTCTTGACAAGAAATTGACAACAAAAATCTGGGGTGAAATTTACATGATTTTGATGCCCGAGTCCAATCACAAATATGACCACAAAAATTAGGAATCCTGTCAAGAGGGGATGATTTTGATGTATGATATTCATTTATACCTGCTGGCATTAAAGAGTGAAACATAAATAAGATGAACGAGATGATCACTTTTTGGCCCAAATAATTATTTTCTGCAGTCATTCTACTCCCCGTAGCTCATAATATGATTTTAGCAATAGTACAAGTTACACCTTGAAACAATCGTCTGATGATAAGGAATCATTTGTGCTTGCTAAAATTGTGATCACATCCTTGTGTAAAAATATCATAAATTTTGTCTTCGATTTCACTGGTTAATTTCATGAAATCAACACTACTTGTTAGTAGCACAATGTGGCGTTTGCGATGGATATTGTAATCGCACCACAAGTATAAAATACATGGTGCAATTTCAAAATACATTTACATATTATGTCGTCCAGGCCCTTTTTGCCTGACGTGGCCCATATCCTAATTCTCCTCATTGACATTGCAAACTTCAGAACATTCATTCTAGCCAAATTGGAGAGGATGTTGTATCTAAGGGTACAGCAATCTGCTATAATGGTTACAATCCTGGTAGGGCTGTTGGACACATCCGAGTTGCTAGGCTTACTCTCAAAATGCAACTTTACCTATAAAACATAAACCTACCCTGAGAATGACATGCAAAAAAATCTAAATCAGCAGCAGAAATTAATCCACAATGGGCTATTATCAAGTTTGGCCATCTTGGATAAAACAATGGTTTTGGCCCTGGTAGCCTGGCACTGGTGAGTTTACTGGTCGAAAACAAGGTTTTTTCTTTCTTATGGGACTCAACATGGCTGCCGTGTGATGGAAATGATAACACAGCCTACCAAACTCTCATAGAAAAAAATAAACTGCTTGATTAGGAAAAATCAAATACTCGCCTTAAAGAAACACATTAACCGGCATGATAAAGGATCTAAGTCATGGTGGTCTACTGTCAACTCTATCACAGGCAGAAAGTCTTCTCATGTGCCTGTTAGTTCTATAATTGACCCAGATGATATTAATAATTACTTCTGTGCTATAAACACTGATCCTGATTTTACAGCTCCGGAATTCATGAGCATCCCAAACGGCACTAGGATCCCTGAGATTTCTATATACGATGTCAGACAGTTCCTACTCAAGCTAAAGAGAACTGCTGTGGGTCCAGACCAACTCCCATATTGGTTGTGGAGAGATTTTGCATTTGACTTAGCACCTGTTGTAACCAATATTTTTAATAGCTCTCTTAAGCATCATACTATTCCTAGTACATGGAAGTTAGCTAACATAAAACCTTTACCTAAAGAATCTCCTTTTAATACCTGTAATCAGCTCAGGCCTATATCACTTACTAATATTATTTTGATACTTTTTGAAAGGGTAGTATTTAAATTTGAGTTTGCAAGCAATGTAAATAAATTTGTTGATCTTTATCAATTTGCCTATCGTAAAGGCCATAATACCACCATGGCTCTAATTAAGTGTCAGCATGCATGGCTCAAATGGTTGGATTTTCTTTCGATTTTAGCAAAGCTTTCGACTCAGTACCACATGATATCCTCTGTCGTAAGCTAAATAATCTTGATATCAATCCTTATGTATTTAACTGGATAGTGAGTTTTTTGCAAGATAGACAACAGAGAGTTGTTGTTGATAGTATTGCCACTAATTATCTCAAGGGACAGTCTTTGGTCCTGTTCTTTTTTCTATCATTGTAAATGACATTAAAGCTGTAAGTCCATCTAGGAATCTACTTGTTAAGTACGCTGATGATATTTTACTCTGCATACCTGTAAACTCCAAGTGTGATAGCAATCAGTGTGAAATAGAAGTTCAATCTATTATGAAATGGACAGAGAACAATCGCATGAACTTCAATCTAAAAAAGACATGGGAAATGTTACTGAGGGGGAAGTCCGCAAAGATTCCACCTGAACCCCTGCACTTTATAGAGCGGAAATCCAGTCTGAAGCTTCTGGGTGTTACCTTTGACGAAAACCCTTGTAACTGGGACATTCATTTAGAGCACTTGTTGTCAAAAGCCAGTTGTCGTTTATACATTCTACGAGTTTGTAAATACATGTATTATGGTTTTTCAGCCAGTTATCTGGACCTTCTCTTTCAGAGTCTTATTTTATCTATTTTTACATATGACTTGGAGGTATGGGGTTGTGCCTTCTATTGTAAATATCTTAGTCGTATAGATAATTTTTTTGCCAGAGCTTTTAAGTCAGTATTTTCTAAACAGTGTTAAATATTGTATCTTAGATATTCTGGCTGAAAAGGATATGAAGTTGTGGGAGAGAATTACTAATCCACGTACCACAACTGCCTTAGCTGACTTACTCACTCCTGTGAAAACACGCAAGCTTCGAGACAGGGGACATTCTTATATTCTTCCTCGTGTAAGAACAGAACGCTTTAAGAGCGTTTTTATAAAGAGATGTTTATTCAGCCATTTGTAATCCAAACACGTCTGTTGTTTGGAATTTGTTTCCTTGATTATCAATAAAGACTATTTTTTTTTTTTTTTTTTTTGTAAAAGCCCATGCACATATGTTCCATTCCATAGGACATTTTGCATGATGACATTGCATACTACAACTACCAGCAATTGTTGCATGAATCCTTTTCTTCCTCAAATTTGGACCATTGTTTTGAAATTCTCAAAGGAGTTTTAAAATCTGAATAATAATAATAATTTGGAAAGGATTCTGGTAGTTGTAGTAAAATGGCACCATAATGAAAATATCCTATTTGTGCATCTTTACAGGATCCATGGATGGCGCTGTACAGTCAGGAGAAAGAGCAGCTCGCGAAGTACTGTACAAGATGGGCAAAATCTCCTGTACAGAAATCAATCAACAGGAACCACTATCTACTACTCCGTTGAGTTTCCTGAAGAGATGCCTGCCTACTGTACCAATGTTCGTGATGAGTGTGCTGGCAGTTGGTACTGTAGGTGGATTTTTGTCAATGAAATACTTTATAAAGTAGACAAAGATTGAACTCTTGCAGCTCAAACACTCTATATTGCAGCAAATATGGTCATGTGTTAAGAGTGGTGGGAAAGATATAACCAGTAGTTTAGCATTTGGATGTCTATAAATAACGCCACAAATAATAATGTGTGGATGATTCTTTTCAATTACAACCATAGGGATTCATACTCATTTTCTGAACCACAAGTATAATTTATTTTAGTACATGTAATGATATTGTTGACTGCACCTGATCGACTAAAAGATACCACTTGTTCAAGTATCATCTTAGATCTTAGATTTTTACTTCCTTGGATAGTATACACTAATACCGGAAGGTGCATAAAATAATAGGAAAGCTTAAAGCTAGTTACAATACAATGGTGAAGTACAAAGTCAATAAAATAGTGCAAGTGTGGACAATAATAGGTAAATACAGGTATAATAAATAGCCATGTAAATGTGAGCTATTTTAAATAAACATATAATATATAAACAAATTATAATTGCCTCAGATGTGGAGGAGGCTTCATGGACTTGATCACAGGGCCAATAATGCTAGAAATTAATGCTAATGACGGATTGTTAGCTACGTGAACAGGTACCTTATTCCATACATGAATTGTTCGGACGTAGAAAGAGTAGCTAAAGGCCAAGACATTACACGCAGGTTGGCAGTAATACAGATTATTGTGTCTGGGGTTAGGGACAATATTGTGAGGGAAGTCTATGTCCACCAGGCCATTACGAATTTTATAAAACATAGTGGCCTGCTGGGCAAGTCTTCGATTCTCAAGAGTGTCTCAGGCCAGCGAAGTAACGAGGTCGGAGGTGCTAGTATATCGATCATAGTTATTGCAGACGAACCTTGCTGCAGTCTTTTGAGTTTGTTCTAACTTAGATATATTAGAATACCGCCTCCCGGTTAGCACATACCGCCTCCCGGTTATCTCAGTGGTTAAGCTCCGGTCTGTTGTGCGGGAGGTCGCGGGTTCAAACCCCAGCCGGACCAACACTCAGGGTCTTAAAATAACTGAGTAGAAGGTGCTGCCTTTGTGAAACAACTGCAAATGGTTAGACCTTCACGTCTTCTCGGATAAGGACGTAAAACCGTAGGACTAAGGGCTGGATGTCAATTGGGGCGAGAGCTCTGTTTCCTTCCCTTGTCACAAATGATGTGACGAACTCAATAAACTAAACTAAACTAGAATCAGTATGAGGGTTCCAGGCCTCTGATGCGTATTCAAGCCTGGGTCTAACAAGCGATTCGTATGCTCGTTTTTTAACAGATATAAAGAACAACGTTTTGTTGGCTTTAGATGTAATATTAGATGTATATGGCATTCATAATTATGAGCAAAAGCTCTCGACATTTGATTAACGAAAGTAAAGGCCAGAAAATTTACCCAAATTTACTCGTTGAGCCATATTTTGATTATTGTAGTTGTGTTTGGGATGGCCTGAGTCAGGACCTCCGTGATAAGCTGTAAAGACAGCGCAGCAAGAATCAACGAAATCTGATTTTGACACGAGTACTCAGGTCCTCCTAAATAAACTCGGCTGTGAAAATCTCAACCAGTTGCACAAAACAAAAGGCCACGTTAATGTATAAAATACTAGAAGTAATCATAAGTTTATTCAATTCAATTCTTTATTATGCTCACTACATAGATTACATAGATAAGAGATACTTGTTACTTAATTAATAGTAGCACTGGTTATTTACAAAATCAGATATTTAATTGACATTTGAGCTTGGAGCTAAATAAACCGTAAAGTTATCGAGTTAGCCCCCAGCATTTTGGGTCTAACTATAAATGGATATTAGGAAAGTAGAGAGATATAAAGTACAGTATAATATATGAATAAGTTAGAATAAATGATATAGTGAGATGAAATATTGACTTAGGTGCATTGCTCTGATAGTAAATATTGCTTTACATTTTTTGAGAATGAAAATACAGTTAGTTCCTTAAGGTGAGCAGGGAGTTTTTGCCACATTTCAGTCGGCATGTAAGAAATTGTTAGTTTTCCAGTATTTGTTCTAACGCGTCATTTGTAAAAAAATTGATTAGCCACGTACCTGCTGTTGTGGGAGTGAACATGGCTAGCGTATTGGAAGAAATCATCGAATATAGCTGGTAGTTGTCCTTTGTGCCATTGACGGGCGAAATTTAGTGTGTGTAAACAATAAACATTATTTACTATGAGAATGTCTAGGAGATTAAGCAGGGGTAGGGCGCTTTCTGTATTCCCAAATGAAACTGCAAAGAATATTAACCTAACGACTTGGTTTTGTTTCGTTTGTACTTTTTTGGGACTGATTTTAGGCACTACCCCATGCTAGTATAGTGTACGAAATAAGGGGATATATTAGGTTATACTACAGTTGTTTTAACTTAACTGCGTTCGACATAGTTTTGTATGAGAAAGGACTGGGCTTACTGTGGTGTCACAAATTGAAATACACACCCTTTATTGCTACAGTGGTGTGGACTGTGTGTAAACAATTAATATCCTGACCAAAAATGTCTGTCTTTAAATAAGACCGTTTTGAATGTCTTGACACATAAGTTATTCAAGAGGGTGGACCTTAACCATGCGATGTGTAGCATTTAGATGACCAAGGCTTGCTCCACAATACTGACTAATGTTGGTGATTACACTCCAGAGTAGAACTTAAACTATATGCCCATGTGTATAAACTACACTCCAGTTCCTTCAGAGCATTCAAATTGTTCTTCAAGTGAGGTGAAGGCTGCCTACAGAATATTGAGTGTCCATTGTTATTGCAGAATAATTTATGATACAACAACAACAACAACTTTTATTTGTAACCACACACTTGATAAATTACATGACAGTTAAAATATAAATGTCCGTTACTGGCAATCTGAAAATAGTAAAACTAATCGTGTCAGATTGCCACTATAGAAAAAAAATTACAATGGTATGGTCAAGTAGGCTTACAATGCAAATTCTATGTAATAGATAAAGAATGAGTGGCCGATCTTTATCCGATTTACAAACTCGAGCTGAAAGCGAGAGTTTGTAAATCGGATAAAGATCGGCCACTCATTCTTTATCTTACTTATCAAACGTCTAGATGTAGAGAGTCATGTTTTCAGTTATTTTGGCGATACAACTTATTTTTTCCTTTGTTTCTGGCTTCATGAATTATTAATGAGTTTGATAAGAAACAATAAACTATATATATATATATAGCAGATACGCACACAGACATCAAATGAAGTATAACTAAACTAGAAGAAAAAAGACAGAAATCGGCAAAATAAAAATAGGTAGCATCGGTAGGAATTGGTAATATCAGTTTTAATATAATTTTTAAAAGATGGTTTTGACAGTAGCTTGTATTCGTCATTAATAGAATTACAAATTTTTGCACCAGAAAATCGAAGGGAAGGCAGTATGTTTTCCTAGCGGCCAATCTAGTATTATAATTATGCCTTTCATTTACACATAAAAAAAAGCTGAAAAAGATATGGGCAGCCTAGAAGTGAAATAATCATACATAAAGTTTGCATTGTGAAGAATATTAGGTCAAGAAACTTAAGAATACCCAATGCTTTGAAAAGAGGGCTTGAGTGCTCACGGAAATCAGAAAACGTTATGATTCTTATTGCCTTCTTTTGTAGAGTTATCAGTGGCTTAAGAGTTGAATTGTAAGTGTTACCATAAACAGCAAGAACATATGTTTGGAAAAGGAAAGATCAAGGTATAATAAAGCTGTGTTGAATGTTAGTGTTTGTAATGTTTAGCTATTCAATTTATTCAACTAAAACCAAGAATACATTTGTCTCTAGTTTATTCCTCTGGCTTCGGTTTCCTTCAACGCACATGTGACAACAACGTTCTTATTGGTGCATTGTCATGTGATAAATGTACACAGGGATACCATCGTTACACCCTTACTCTTTTAAGAAATTAAATTAGCTTAATCTAGTATCGCTACATAATGGCAGCACTATCAATCAAAATATCATATGTTGCTAATCCGAACGATAACTGTAGTAAATTGTTCTAGTAAATTGACCATACTCTATAACTTAGCTTGTTGGTACTACGAAGTCTTTTAGATAGCTTGGAAGTTTAGACATTCTCACACAGCGGGTGACTCTTGTCTTGCTCTGCTGTTGTGGTAGTTCTTTCGCTGGTGTGCTTGAGTCTGGGTGACTCACTGCTTTCTTCACTTCAACCTGTGCTGTTGGTGGTTCTGGAACTTTAGTTGTCTTACCTACAGGTTCACTTGGCTTTGACTGGTTTGGTTGGTCTACTGTTGGTATGTAAACTTCATTTCCAGCAGGTCTGTATGGGTAGAAGGGTTCCCTGCTTATGCGCAAATGTCTTCGATTCCTGCGAAAGACTCTACCATCCTCTGTTCTGACATTGTAGGATCTAACATCAACTTGCTCTTCCACCTGTGCTGGGTGCCATTTGTGTAACTTATCTCCAGGTTTGGGGATAACTATCACCGTCTCTCCCTTCCTGAGGCTTGGCAGCTCTTTGGTGTTCTGATTGTAGTATTTGGTCTGTTTCTCTTTCCTCTGAAATAGCTTGTCTCTCGTAGTTTCACACACCGTTCTGAGCTGTTGGCAGTAGTGTTCTAGTACGCCTTCCAAATATTATCTGCGCTGGTGAACTGTCCATTCCTTCAGTTGGGGTGTTTCTCCAGTTTAGTAGAGAGAGATAGTAGTCTGCTTCTGATTCTTGGGCCTTCCTCATCAGGTTCTTTGCAGTCTTAATGGAGTTTTCGACTCTCCCATTGCTCTGAGCGTAGCCTGGTGAAAACTAGTAATATGCTCAAATTCAAATGTCTTTGCAAAGTTCTCAAACTCTAATGAGTTGAAAGGTGGGCCGTTGTCACTGTGGATCTTGTTTGGTATGCCGTGCATGTGTAGAGAAATGTTTCTTCAACTTCCTTATGATTTCACTGCCAGTCTTGTTGTGTAGCCGATCAACTTCAAAGTATCCTGAGTAATAATCTACAGTACACAAGAAGTCTTTGTTGTCAAGTGTGAAGATGTCGGTACCAATCTTCTCCCATGGCCTTGATGGTATCTCATGGCAAATGAGTGGTTCTTTGCCCTGGTTGTTCTGGAATGCTGAGTAAATGTCCCACTTCGATATGTAGTCTGTAAGTTCTCCATTCATCCCATGCCAGTAGACAATCTCTCTAGCTCTTCTGAGGCAACCTTGTAAACCAATGTGTGATTCATGTAGTTTCTCCTAGATCTTAGAGTCTGGGGTATGACACACCTTAGTCCCTTGAATATGATGCCATCATGTGCCGACATTTCATCACGAACACTGAAGTAGCTATGGATTGTACTTGGTAGTTCTTCTTTTGTGTCAGGCCACCATTAATGATCACTTTCTTCAGCCCTTGTAGTGTTGAGTCACAGGCTGTCTCTTTCTGCAGCTCCTTTAACTGGCGGTCAGACACTGGAAGGAAGTTCACTGCATGGATGTGCTCTACTTCCTCTTCTGTACTTGATCTGTCACTTTTCTTGAGAGAGTATCTGCTACATACATTTCTTTTCCTGGTTTGTAGTGGATTTCCACATCATATTGTTGTAGTCTGAGCAGCAGTCTTTGAAGTCGCTTGGGTGCAGATGCTAATGGTTTTCTTGAGATTGATACAAGTGGTCTGTCCACAAGATTATCTTCCTGCCGTATACGTAGTGATGGTTGTGTTCCATGCCGAACACTTGAGCAAGTAGCTCCTTCTCTATTTGAGAGTACATTGTCTCTGCGGGAGTCAGGGCTCTGCTTGCAAACGTAACTGGCTGGCCCTTCTGCATTAGTACGAATCCTAGTCCACCTTGAGATGCATCTCCCTGTCCTTTCGTTAGGTCGTTTGAGTTGAAGTATCTCAGTACTGGTGTCTTGGTCACAGCCTCTTTGATTGTCTCAAAGGCTCTCTTATGCTCGTGAGTCCAGTCCCATTCTGCATCCTTATGCGTCAGGCGTCTGAGGGGCTCACACATCTCTGATAGGTCTTGTAAGAAATTAGACAAGTATTTCACAAGACCTATGAATCTCTGTACTTCCTGTACATCTGCTGGTCTCTCCATCTTCTTAATTGCTTCTACTTTCTTTGGGTCTGGTTTCAGCCCATCCTTAGTCATCAAGTGTCCAATGAATGATACTTCAAAAACTCATGAATAATTAATGAGCATTTTGTCCAATCAGATGAAGCAAATCAGTCACGTGCATGCTCCTATATACCTGATAAAATCTCATCATTCTAAAAAGCCCGCGGAGGGATTTGAATTCTGTCCCAGGGGGAAACGGGGTTAATGATTGAGACAATGGATAAGCACCTTGCAACTCTTGGAATTTCTATTGATGTTTTAGCTTTCTCATTGAAATGCTAATTAGGATGAACGTTTTATATAAAGAATACTAATGAACATGAAATTCTATATAAAGTTTCATCCTAATTAAGAATTCACTGATAAAGACCCAAAGATAGCAAAAAGTACACGGAACATAAGGTACCTAGATAATAAATTTTGCACTAAATTTACTAATATCAGCAGACTATACCGAGATACACAGAGAATATTTTTAAAATGAAGTTATCGAACTACCATTACTTGTTTACCGAGCCACAGTTTAGTTCCAATTATTAAACCAAACTCAAAGCCGTAAAATAATATAAACGTGCATTAAACTTACACACATCCTCTTCATATTTTGTGCCGGAGTCAAAAATTAGAGTCTGCCGTCATGTCAGTCACATCGCTTTCCAAGTCTTGAACTTTATCGATGTCAACCACGACACCAAATCCTTCAAGTGCAGATTATTCTTGCCCTAGCTTGTTCCTTGCCACGCAATGCTTTCAGCATTGCGAAACGCCGGTTCAAACAACATAGCATGGTAATTTCTTCATGTCAATCCCTTGAGATGTTCGTAATTGCAGGCGGTGATTACTCGAATATGTTGCATGGCGTTGTGAATACAAAGGTTCAATGGTTCATTAAGTAACCATTATGAGTTTTTGAAGCCGTTTAATAAACTTGCAGCACGTGTTTTATCAGGTCTAAAACTCTCGGGCTGCGCCCTCTAGTTTTAAACCTGATAAAACACTGCTGCTCGTTTATTAAACAGTACTTCATCACACTTGAAATGGAACTTATCTTTGTTTAGCCTGATGTTCTTTGATCGACATCTGTCCAGGAGATTTCTTAGGTTTTCATCATGGTCTCTTTCTGCTACCTCGTCTGTGTCCCCTTGACCGATGATTAGCAGGTCATCTGCTATCTTGTACATACCCTTCAGTCCCTCCAGGTTTTGGTCAAGTTTCTGTTGAAAGCACTCAGGTGCCATCGGTACCTCCCCCATGGTGTCTGAAATGTTGTTAGTTTGCTAGACTCCTCGTCCACTTCGATCTGGGGGAATCCATCCTTTAGGTTTGCCTTTGTAAACACCTTAGCTTTTGCTAACTCTGCCAAGATTTCGTCGATTACTGGTAATGGGTAGTGTCTTCGTTTCAGTGCTTGATTAAGGCGCTGGGGGTCAATGCAAACGCTAACCTTTCCACTCGGCTTTTGAATTACGACAAGGCTAGACACCCATTCAGTTGGCTCATCTTCCCTTTTCAGAACTTCTAGTTTCTCTAGGCGCTCAAGCTCTTCCTTTAGCTTGTCCTTCACTGCAATCGGGACACGTCGTGGTGGCATAACCACTGGAGTGACCGTCTCATCTACTTCTAGGTGCAGTTTGCCTTCCATTTTTCCTAGTCCTTTAAACAGATCTCCATACTCAGCCAACACTTTTTCTTCTGTGAGTATACTACTGTCTGGTCTCTGCATAGGCTCATGATTCTCTGTTACCTTCTGATCTAGTTGTAGGATGTTTTGATGCTGTACTACTAAGAGATTCATCTGTCGTGCAGCTCTTGCACCAAGGAGTGGCGCAAAACCATCTTCCACGATAACAAATTCTGCTCTGAGGCAGAACATTACAGGACGCACCAGTGTCTACCTGCATTTTTACTGGTTTATCTGCTATCTCCATAGTTGCGAATATTTTGCTCTTGCTGCTACCGATGTTATTTACATCATGCTGTTCTGTTTTTTTTTCTTACCTTTGTCCAGCTGGTGAGCGGTTTCACTCCCTTCAGCTCCATAGCTCGAGAGATCCGTGAGCTGGCTCTTTGTAGGTTCGGCTGCTCTACAGTAATCAATGCACTTTGTGAGCGTCAACTTAGGCTCTTGGAGTAATTTTCTTCTTACTCCATTGTCCTTAAGTTCGTCTTTCAGTGTACCGAATTCGCACGTGTCTGCGAGCGTACGGATTGCTGTCGCATAGGCGTCTACTGTCTCGCCATGTTCTTGTACGCGGTTGTTGAACTTGTAGCGTTCGTAAATGATGTTTGTCTTACCAATGCAATAATCGTTCCAGAGTTCAAGTATACTTTATCGATCTTACCTTTTTCTTCTTCTGTCGCAAATGGTAAGCCACAGTGGATTTCAAGGGCTTCTGGTCCAATGCATGTAATAAATGTGGCGACTCGATAGTTGTCGGACTTTGTGTTTAAATTCGTCACTGTCTCGTACGCTTTCCATAGTTGAAGCCATCTCTTCCAATTCTTCGCTAGATTTCCTCGTGTTTCTAGTCTTGGCGGTATAGGAACATTAGAAGTGAATACCTGGTTAGCTTGTTCTGTGGAGCCCGCGGACAAACGAGCGGAAGGTGTCGAATTCTACATTCCTCATAAAGCTGTGGCGAGAGAGGGAGCAGAGTCTACCAAAACGCGTATCGTTTACGACGCATCCGCACGAGCACACTCAAACGCACCGTCGCTAAACAAGTGTTTGCACGCTGGGCCGCCCCTTCAAAACAGGCTGTGGGATGTGCTCGTGCGGGAGCGTGCGTACCCGGTAGTCGTTACGGGAGACCTGAAAAAAAGCATTTCTACAGGTACGGGTGAAGGAGTCAGATCGGGATGCCCTTCGCTCTCACTGGAAGCAAGGCGAACACTCTGATATTGAGACTTTACGCTTTTCGAGGGCCCTATTCGGGTTGGCGCCCTCGCCCTTTCTACTGGGGGGCGTAATCGAGTATCATTTGGATGAATGGCAATCTCGCGCTCCAGAAGCCGTGGCAGAATTGCGTATGAATTTGTACGTCGATGATTTAATTAACTGGTGCAGCAACGGTGGAAGAGGCCAAAATCCTGAAGGACCAAGCGGTCGAGATCTTTGAAGATGCCACATTTACTTTGCATAAGTGGCACTCTAATGTCAGTGATCTAGAAGAGATTGCAGTCCCGACAGCGGACAAGGATGACACGTACGCGAAACAACAACTCGGTAAACCAACTGGGATGGAGTCAAGTCTGCTCGGACTCGGCTGGAACAAGCACCAAGATGAACTGAGTGTTTCCTTTCCGAGAGAAAAGGTTGAGTCAACAAAAAGGGGGGTGCTTCGAAAACTAGCCATAATCTACGACCCCCTTGGGTTTGTCTCCCCTTACTTTCGAGGTAAAGCTACTCTATCGGGATGTATGTTGTGAAAAAGGTGCATGGGATGCAGAGCTCCCTGCTTCGTTGCGGTTGCGATGGGGAAAATGGCAACAGAGCTTGCCAGAGCGAGTAAGCATACCACGCCCCTTGGCTCAGTACCGAGAGCCTTTCAAGGAGATAGAGCTACATAGTTATGGTGATGCCAGTGGCCAAGGAGTAGGCGCAGTGGTCTATGCAGTCGTACGCCAACAGTCGGGCGTAACCCAGCGCCTTGTTGCTGCTGAGGCTCGACTAGCTAAACAAGGATTGATCATACCGCGATTCGAGCTGATTTCCGCGCACATGGCTACCAACTTGCTAGTCAACATAAAAGCAGCGCTAAAGGGCTTTCCTGTCACACAGCTGTACGGATGGCTGGACAGCACAGTTGCTCTCCATTGGATACGTAGAAATGGAGAGTATAAGCAGTTTGTGCAGAATCGTGTCCTGAAGATTCGAGCACACCAAGAAATAGTCTGGCGTCATGTTAGAACAACAGAAAATCCAGCGGATTTGGCCAGTCGTGGTGGCAACCCGCAACGGAGTGAGCTGTGGTGGCACGGCCCAGAGTGGCTCAGTGACAAGACCAAATGGCCAGATAATATCGTGACGGAAGCCTCACCAGCCAACCGAGAGGAAATTAGAGTGCGCAGGGAAATTTTTGCAGCAGCTGTCGCAGACGATGATGCCTTTGACAGGTCGCTCGCAAAATGGGGCCTGAGTAAGGCCATGAGAGTTGGTGCTTGGGCCTTGCGGTTTTTGCACAACTCTCGCAACCCCCTGAGCAAGCACAGAGGTCCTCTTACCACCCAAGAAATAGATAATGTACACACGCTTTGGACGAAGAGAGCCCAAAGCAGTGGTGATTTTCACAAGGATCGCTTACAGCTGAATCTGCAAGTTAATGAGAACGGAGTACTTGAGTGTCGTGGTCGGATACAGGGCGACTATCCGATTTACTCATATAATCATATTTCGAGGACCAATGATATGTGGATATGCTTGTACTGTCGAACAGATATATTTCCATTTCATTCCTTAGATAGTCGTGAATTGGCTGAGTTGACCTTTAATTCTAACTCTGAATGCTTTTGCTCTAGCAAAATTGCAAACCTCAAATTAAATTCTCTACCCTGTTTCGACATCATGTCAACCATTAATAATAATTCCAATCTGTCTACTATAGATATCGATTTGCAATTACCCTCAGCAACTAATTTTAATTACTATTCCACGCACGATTTTCATTCAAGTGAAGACATTCAATCATTTTTTAATGATAAGGCTTTCTCTACCTTACATCTAAATATCAGAAGTCTAGCTGCTAATTATGATTCTTTTTGCCAATTATTAAATGATCTAGAGCATTCTTTTTCCATTATTGGCCTTTCCGAAACTAAAATTAGGCATGGAATAGACCCATTCGTAAATACCAACCTTCCTGGTTATCACTTTTTGTCCCAACCAACCCTGTCAAATGCTGGTGGTGTTGGGTTCTTTATTAAGGATAACTTGTCTTACATCAAAAGAAATGACCTCTGTTGTTCCCAACTTGAATTTGAATCTCTTTGGGTTGAATTTGAAATCCCTCATCAACATAACATTGTTTGTGGCTTAATTTATAGGCATCCAAATGCAAAATTAGAGAAAACATTAGATTTTCTATATAGGACTATTGAGAAAATAAATAAAGAAAATAAGTATTGTGCGTTGATGGGTGATTTCAATATTAACCTTTTGAATTATGACTCCCACTCAGATACTGAAGATTTTATTAATACTCTAGGTTCATATTCTTTCCATCCACAAATTTTGAAACCAACTAGAATCACTGATCACTCGGCAACTCTTATAGACAATATTTTCTTTAATTCCCTTGAACACCAGGTTATAAGTGGCAATATATTATGTGACATTACAGATCACCTACCAATTTTTTTAATTATTAATAAATGTTCTGCTCTTCCTAGAAACTTTAAAATGTATAAAAGGGATTATTCTAAACTTGATAAAGAGGCACTTACGTCTGATCTAGGCAATGTTAACTGGTCTGAAGTTTTGCCCTGTGATAGTGATACTGCTGACGTCAACACACTTTTTCAGTCCTTTTACTCTCGTGTTACTGAGAGTATAAATAAGCATGTTCCTTTACGTAAGCTTACAAGAAAAGAAATTAAGTCTTTGTCCAAGCCCTGGGTTACATCGGGAATTAAAGTATCAATTAAGATCAAGGAAAAGTTCTACAAAAAATATCTTCTAAATAGAAATTCATATTACCTTACAAAATATAAATATTATCGTAATAAGATTAGTTACCTTCTTAGAGTCAGCAAGCAAAAATACTATCATAACTATTTCCTTGCAAATAGCAAAAATATTAAAAATATATGGTCTGGGATAAAAGAGTTGATTACCCTTAAACCAAAAGGCTTAAATCCGCCCTCAAAAATTGTTTTGAATAATCATACTATAAAAGATCCCAAGGCCATAGCCTCTGCTTTTAACAAATATTTTTCTAATATTGGCAAACAGCTAGCAGATGAAATACCTCACACTGATATTGAACCTCAAGCTTTTCTAGGACCTTCACAATTCAATAGTTTTTACCTATTTCCAGTAACAGCTCTGGAAATAGAGGATGAGATTTCTAGTTTAAACTCGTCCAAAGCAGCAGGCCCCTTTAGTATCCCTGTTTGCCTGTTAAAGCTCCTAAAGACCTGTTTGTCAACCCCTTTAGAAATAATTTACAATCTCTCTTTCAGTAGTGGCTGTGTACCAGACCATTTCAAATTAGCTAATGTCATCCCAGTTCATAAAAAAGACTCAGTTACATGCATGAATAACTATCGACCTATTTCTTTACTCTCTATCTTTAATAAAATTTTGGAAAAGCTAATGTTCAAAAGATTAATCACTTTTATTGATAAACACAATATTCTATATGATAAGCAATTTGGCTTTCGTGAAAATCATTCTACCATGCATGCAACTCTTTTAATCACTGATAAAATACAGGGAGCAATAGAAGATGGCCTATACTCATGCGGGATCTTCCTAGACTTTTCAAAAGCCTTTGACACTGTAGATCATAGCATACTGATTAGGAAATTAAGTCACTATGGAATACGTGGGATTGCAAATGATTGGTTTGTCTCGTATTTACAAAATAGAAAGCAACATGTAAATATTGGTAGTGTTAAATCTGATGACCTTATTATTACTCATGGTGTCCCGCAGGTTCAGTGCTAGGCCCTCTTCTATTTCTCCTGTACATTAATGATTTCAGTAACTGTTGTAACTTGTTTAATTTTCACATTTTTGCAGATGATACCAACCTATTCTGTTCAAATAATAGTCTGCTTGCACTAGAATCCCTTATTAATGAAAATTTAAGCCATGTTTCTGACTGGCTTGCTGCAAATAAACTTTCTTTAAATATTGACAAAACTAACTTCATTATATTTCACCCTCCTCAAAAAGCTGCAAATTATGCAACCAGACTATATATTAATGACAAAGAGATTAAACAGGAAAAATGCATCAAATACCTTGGGGTTCTTATTGATTCACATCTCAGTTGGAAATTTCATATCTTGCACATCTCTAAGAAAATCAAACGCTGTGTTGGTATACTCTCAAAAATTCGGCATTTTGTAAGTGCTCCAGTTCTTACTCAACTATATTACACTTTAATCTATCCTTTTTTAACTTATGCTTTAGTAACTTGGGGAAATACTTACTCAACTACACTAAAGCCCCTCATTATTTTACAAAAAAAAGCAGTTAGAATTATAACTTTTTCTGATTATCAAGCTCACTCAAGTCCGCTCTTCCACAGGCTAGGGCTACTTAAATTTACTGATTTGATCCATGTAAACAACTCTTTGTTTATGTATGACTTCCATGCAAACAGACTTCCACCAACTTTTAATGACTTCTTTAAATGCATAAACAGAATACATCAATATAACACCAGACTAGCCTGCAAAAAATCATATTATCTTCCAAAAATAAGGACTAATTATGGCAAATTTAATATTCGTTTTTTTAGGTGTTAAAGTGTGGAATTCAATTCAAGAAGACTTCAAATCTAAAAGTCGCGGCTGTTTTAAGAGGCTCGTAACAGATTCTATTTTAAATAATTACTTAATAGACTGATATACTGATGTACTTAAACTTATGCCCACTTCCATTTTTGTGTATGTATAATGCTTTTTTTGGTATGTTTATTATTGATAAGCTTTGTGTGTATTAGTATTGTTCTTTTTCGTTTTTTATTTCCGTCCAATTTATGAGCAACTACTGTAGCAATTATTCCTGTATGGCCCAGCTACTTAGCTCGATTAGCTCTTGCTATATCTAAGTAGCTGTGCTCTTCTTCGTTCAAACCACATACTAGTAATTTTGTTATATTAAGAGAGTAGAGAGTACAAAAATAAAGTTGTTGTTGTTGTTGTTGTTACTTGCCAGACACTCATGCTTACACACATAAGTTAGTTCAACAGATGCACCTGCAAACCCTGCATGGGGGAGTAGGGTTAACCATGTCGAAAGTGCGAAAGAAGCATTGGTTCCCAATCTGAGACGCCTTGTAAAGCACATTACACGGTCCTGGTACGGATGCAGACGGTTTCAGGCCAAGGCCGTAACGGTTCCACCACCAGGACTCTTACCAAAGGACCGTACGTGTGAAGGTTATCCCTTCCAGGTCCTGGGAGTTGATTATGCGGGTCCTTTGACCTACCGTACCAAGACGAAGAAGGATGCCAAAGCATATATAGTCGTCTACGCCTGTAGTTTAACAAGAGCCATCCATCTGGAGCTTACCGCGACGTTGGAAACAAAGGAGTTTCTCCGCACCCTGACGGAGCTAATCGCACGAAGAGGGCGTCCGGAGAAAATCTATTCAGACAATGGCCGAACGTTTGTTGGTGCTGCACGTGGCCTCAGGGAGAGACACAACCTCATCCACTCAAACAAGAAGTCTACTCTTGCAAATGGTGACGTAGTGATTGTGAAGAACGACGACCGAAATAGAGGCAAGTGCTTGCCATCGTTGAACGGTTGCTACATGTACCTGGACGAGATGGAGTAGTTCGAGGCGTCAAGCTACGCACAGGCAAGGGATTCCTAGAGCGTGCAGTTCAACATCTCTACCCTCTGGAGTTGTCGTGCGACACACCAGCAGCAGCACCACAAGTCGTGCTAGATGCGAGCGCACCTTCGTTCAGACCACGAAGAAGTGCTGCCGTTGCAGCCAGAGAAGGAATAAGGAAGAATATACAAGAGCAAGAGGAATTTGAACTATGAACATTCATCTATTCCCAATTAACCATCTTGGTTAATAACAGTGTATCAATACACAGTTTCCTAGAGTTATATATGTCTCCATAGAGAAGACATATAGGGGGAGGGTGTCGGGAACTGAGGTCAAGTCGTTGCATGTAGAGAGTTGTGTGACAGTGGCGAGTGACGAATGATTGTTATGATCGGTTTATTGAACGTAAATGAAGTAGTGATAACGAATCAGACAATGGACAATGAATAACCGGGGTCAATACGTGTCTCTAGTTCTGACCCGAAACATAAATACAACAAGCCAATAAAAAAAAGGCTTCAGAGATTAAGAATATAATTGAGGGTGTGTACGGGGAGTGATCGGAAGTGTAGACTGGTTTTATCTTACAGAGTTTCGTCTTAGCTTTCGAGTAGAACTTTGTATAGAGCAACGGAGTGAGAGCAATAAAGTAGAAAAACCCAACGTTTGCCTGTGACTGTGAATTCTGTGACCGTGACTGTTCCGGGGAAAAACTTAGTGCGGAGGACAGTTCCCGAAAAAAGTATATCTGCCATCTACGGGACGTCCCGCTGTCTCGGGACAAAGTTACCAGCATCTGCGGGTTTTCAAACAACGGTTTTTTGATACCACAAATATGTCGTTTATGAGGGCTAAAATGTAACATTTTGGAATTCCACCCCGAAATAAACGTAGACAGACATTCGGTACGTCCTTTAGTGGAGTCTGGCGAGGATTGAAGTGATTTTAGAGTGCGTTTTTGCCCTTCGAGTGATTTGATGTGATCAACGGACTGTGCAGCCTTGTCATTTCATTATAGAGAGATCTCAAAAATCAAAAACTCTCTAAAACCGATCCAAACTAGCCCAAAATAGAAGAGAATACCCAAGGACATAAGAAAAGGACACTCGAAGTACATTTATTGCAAAATGTTATTTCATTACCTTTATTTTTACCACGATAAGAAATCAATACAAACTCTATTAGTGAGAACACAGGCAGCCCAAGCTCACGATTTGTGGCTCTTACAAATCCTACGACGTAGATTACGTGATTGCTCGCGCAAGTCCATTGCGTGATAGCTTGCGCTAGAGTCACCGTTTTTCCCCAGAATTTTTTCTTGTCATCACATGACGAACGTGTTTGTACAATGTGCGATTTGAGTGAAGTAGGAGACGAATTTCACTATTTAATGACTTGTAATAACAGGAATTTTATAACTCTTAGGGAAGATTTCATTAATAACCTGTTGGATGTAAACAGTTCATTTCGATATTTTAGTAAGCGGGCTTTGTTTTTATATATAATGTCAATGAAGGACGATTCGATTATGAAGTTTTCAGCTAAATATTGCTATGATATCATTGTCTTGTTCAATGCTTGTAATACTTCTTAGTTTTGTATTTAGGTGTTTATACAGTTGTACTGTTATTACCGTAATTCCAATATACCGTTGTTGGTATAAGGATTAAAGTTATTATTATTATTATTATTATCTCACTCAGTAATAGAGTTTGTATGTGTTGATTTCTTATCGTGGTAAAAATAAAGGTAATGAAATAACATTTTGCAATAAATGTACCTCGAGTGTCCTTTTCTTATGTCCTTGGGTATTCTCTGCTATTTTGGGCTAGTTTGGATCGGTTTTACAGAGTTTTTGATTTTTGAGATCTCTCTCTATAGATAGATAGATCTTTATTTATACACGGAAAAAAATTCATCAGGCTGTTTACAATAATATGTGTAATAAGAATAATAAGATAATATTATGATTTAACTAACCTATATGTACTAATGTACTTAGCTATTTAAAACTACGATTATATGTTAAATATAAAAAATAAATAAAAAACCTGCTTTCCATGAATGCCGTGTTTCTTACTTTACTGAGAAAAGTGCTCATTTAGTAATTTCTTAAATAATGAAATGACAAGGCTGCACAGTCCGTTGAGCACATCAAATCACTCTAAGGGCAAAAACACACTCTAACATCACTTCAATTGTCGCCAGACTCCACAAAAGGGCGTACCGAATATCTGTCGTACCGAGATCTCAAAAATCAAAAACTCTGTAAAACCGATCCAAACTAGCCCAAAATAGTAGAGAATACCCAAGGGCATAAGAAAAGGACACTCGAGGTACATTTATTGCAAAATGTTATTTCATTACCTTTATTTTTACCAAGTGAGATGACAAGGAAAATTTCTGGAGAAAGCGGTGACTCTAGCGCGCGCTATCACGCAATCGACTTGTGCGAGCAATCACGTAATCTACATCGTAGGATTTGTAAGAGCCACAAATCGTGAGCTTGGGCTGCCTGTGGTGAGAAGACAAGGAAAATTTCTGGAGAAAACGGTGACTGCGCGCGCTATCAAGCAATCGATTTGCGCGAGCAATCACGTAATCTACGTAGGATTTGTAAGAGCCACAAATCGTGAGCTTGGGCTGCCTGTGGTGAGATGCTAGCATTAGCCGGTAACAAAACGAGCGGGGGACTGGAACCGAGTCAGTAAAACTAATTCAATTAACAACTAGTCAAAGTGAGCATTATTTTCCAAAAGAACAGATCAAACTTAGCTTGTCTAGAAAGTTTGGTGAACTTTGGCTCAATATTGACGATGCTAGAGGGCATCAAATATGTCAATTTTCCCATACAAACTCTCTTATTTTTTAACGTTGTCCCTCCAAACCATACATTCATTGTAAAATTTTGGAGGGACAAAGAAATTTCAATTGCTTATAATTCAGTCAAGATTCACTTGTATCACGTCAAACTTGGCACACATGCTAATTTCAACATGCTCTATCATGTGATGAACTTCATTTTAGAATTAGAGTAATTCTGATAAACTCGGTCCCAGTCCCCTGCTCGTTTTGTTACCGGCCAATTGCGCGAGTGAATCACGTAATCTACCGTAGGATTTGTAAGAGCCACAAATCGTGAGCTTGGGCTGCCTGTGACAAAGACTGGTACTATACAGACTATACAAACGTCTAATAAGATAGATTTTCTAACTTTGTTAGGGATGTAGATTTCATTACAAGCAATCCAAAGGCATTCAAACGCTAACTCTCAACAATCATACAAAGTTTAATTATCACAGTTCTTGAAGTGTTCACAATAGTAGATTTTCTTGAATATCGATGTTGTAATAGAAGTTGATTCAATGTGGATTTCTTGTAGATTTTATATTGTTGATCGTGTTGTTGATTTCGATAGTGTAGGTTTGAACTAAGAATGAAGTAAAGCATAATTAACCTATTCTGCGTGCCCAAACTAAATGCTGGCATAGAAATCAATTGTAATCTGCACGCTTCTAACATAGATAATCACGATAGCTAATCAATATATACATTCTATAAAGTAATTATAGTGATCTTACTTTGGTCTCCTGGCTTGCTTGTTCGAGGTAGAATAGATTGATAGAGGTAGATGGTTGCGTAGATTTCTAAGTTTCTTAGTTTTCTAAGTCGACAAGTAACTCAAGAATACAACACAATTCAATACAACAATCGGAACGCAACACAATACAATACAATAGAATACAATTTGGTAGCAATTCGTGTCGTCCTACATGAAGGGATGGCCTCCGGATCGCGGAAGCGTGTTCTGAGCTTGCGTGTACTCGAATTACACATTGATTTTGATTGGTCTAGCGGATGAATGGCGGTAAATAGTGATAACTGTAATCAATAACCTAGCATAAATTAAGTTGGCGTAAGGGACTGGTCATAAATTATCAGGGGGAGGGGGCTAGAGAAGGAAATCAAAACGTCTAATAATATATAAAGACTCTCCCGATAATAAGCATGAAATGTTATGCTTTCTCCCTCTTGCTTAGACTGCGAGCAGTCCTTCCTTTTCCCTAGCGGAGCGAGCGAAGTGACACGCATGCAATATTTTTCACTTCGCTCGCTCCATAGCCTGATTTTCAGACGGTACGAGGTTGTCCGCTCACTTCCTCCCGAGGGGGAGGAAGTGAGCGGACGACCTCGTACCGTCTGAAAATCAGGCTACTCGCTCCCCGGCTCGCTCCGCTCGCAAATTTACTATCAATGGAGGGAAAAGGAATAACTCAGCCCTAATTTAGAAAAGAAAAAGATAGACCCCTAAAATTTGGCATCTTGCTTATTTGGGTGTTTTTGCATAGAAATAGAGTGGAGCGGCCGAGAGGGGTCTGTGGAAAGTCTACATTCAACCATCTTTATGATTGGCCGAGAGAAACACGTGACTCGAGCTGTGACGTAGGGGCAGTTTTTGAGTGAGACTCGAACGCGAAGTGAAATGTGTTGAAGTAAAATAATCGAAGGTTTACAGCCTTAATCTGACAAAAAATACCAAGAAAAACCCTATAAATTATCATGGTATCGCTAGCCAGTATCCTGCCTTCACCGGTGAATGTGGCTTTTGAAGGAAAAGACGATGACCATGACTTAGAAAGAGCGTATAATCAACTGAATGTTTCGGCGGGATCGAAGAAGGACCCACCGCCATATGGCCGACGGCATGGCTGGATCCCAAGAAAGCTAGAAGACTTCGGCGATGGAGGTGCCTTCCCCGAGATTCATTTAGCTCAGTATCCAATGGACATGGGACGAAATAAGAAGCCAAAGTCTTCAAATGCTTTACCCGTGCAGTTAGATGCCCAAGGTCGTGTGAAATACGATGCGATCGTAAAACAGGGTCAAAAGAAAGACAAAGTTGTTCATTCAAGATTTACAGATCTTGTACCTGCTCACCTCAAAGACGAAGGGGATGCTGAATTAATGAGACCTGATGAGGAAGAGGTCCAAAGTGTTACCGAGAAAACTCGAGAAGCACTTGAAAAAGTAGTAAATTCTAAGATCGCAGCGGCACAACCAGCTAAAGCAGCTCAGAAACCCCAGGCTGCACAGTACATACGTTACACACCATCTCAGCAAGGCATGGCCTTCAACTCTGGAGCAAAACAAAGAGTAATTAGGATGGTAGAGATGCAGAAGGATCCTATGGAGCCCCCGAGATTCAAAACAAACAAGAAAATTCCACGTGGACCGCCTTCACCCCCTGCACCAGTCATGCATTCACCAAACAGAAAAGTCACAGTCAAGGAGCAGCAAGATTGGAAAATTCCTCCTTGCATTTCTAACTGGAAAAATGCAAGGGGGTATACCATTCCACTGGACAAGCGTCTAGCTGCTGATGGACGTGGCCTACAGGACCCACACATCAACGATAAGTTTGCAAAGCTGGCTGAAGCATTGTACATTGCTGATCGAAAGGCCCGTGAGGCTGTGGAGATGAGAGCCCAGCTTGAGAAGAAAGTAGCCCAGAAAGAAAAAGAAAAACAGGAGAAGAAACTGAGAGATTTGGCTATGAAGACCAGGGAAGAGAGGGCTGGTATAAAAGCTGCTGCGGAGAGGTCTGAGGAAGAGCATGAGCGTGACCAATTGCGACATGAAAGACACAGGGAACGGGAGAGAGATCGACGTATCTCTAAGGCTGCTCCTGACAAAAGATCAAAACTTGCAAGGGACAAGGAACGTGATATTAGTGAGCAGATAGCCCTTGGCGTTGCTAGAGGTGCTGCATCAGAGGAAGGCATGTTTGACCAGAGACTGTATAACCAATCTAAAGGAATGGATGCAGGATTTGGTGAAGAAGATTCTTACAATGTGTATGACAAACCTTGGCGTCAAGGTACAAGCACGGCATCGTCAATTTACAGACCATCTAAAAATATTGTTGATAAGGATGTGTATGGTGATGACCTTGAGAGGTTAGTTAGGACTGACAGGTTCCAGCCTGATAAGGAGTTTGCTGGGACTGATCATAGCCAGCGACGTGATGGCCCTGTTCAGTTTGAAAAAGAAGAGGAGGATCCCTTTGGTCTTGATAAGTTTCTTACAGAAGCCAAAAAGGGCAAAAGGACATTAGATGAGCCAAGGTCAAGGGATCACGATAGTCGTACAAAGAGGAAGCGCTGAAAACTTTTAGAAATGACTACATAATAATATTATGTACTAAGTTATCAAATGATTTATGAGTGTTCTCAGAATACAAATCACTCGTCCTCATTTCGGTCATGCTATGTTAAGAGAAAAAACATGGTACATTCATAGTCCACTATGGGCCTGTTTACTTGAAGAGTGGTTGACCAAATTGCTTGGACCAGTAGTTGTCAATATGCAAAACAGCTTTGAGGGAACGATGCAATGACAGCGTTCCCATGGTCAGGGAAAAACTTTTTTCAAGGTCACAGTATTTAGGATTTCGTCAGGGAAATCCCAAATTCAATGAAAAGTCAGGGAATTTTTATTTTTAGGCTAAACATACCTATTTTTGGGTCTGTTCTATTCAATGTTGCTGTCCCAAAATAGCAATTGAATATTTGGGACAAATACGAACATATGCTGGAGGTCAGTGAAATGTCAGGATTTTTTTTTTCTGTAAACGTGTAGGAACCCTTAATGGTGATAACCCTAGTACTAGGGTCAACATTTCCATGTAAACAGGCCCTTAACAGGGTTTTCAATAAGAGCCAACAGCGGGTGGAATTTGCTGTCTACTCCTTTACCATGATAAAGTAAGAATTTATATTGAAAAGATCATGAAAAGGTTCAAAGTTGTTTCTCCCACTAATTCATAGAATGTGCCAGCTATGTTAATACTTATTGAAACCCTGCCTTAATTTGTTTCAAGGCAAATTCTACTGCTCCTTCCTTATGAAAAAAAATGGATCCAAACTTACCAGCAGTGTTTAGTATTATTAGTTTCTTTTTTTATTCAACTAATCTTTATTTGCTCAAATGCATGAACTTGTCTAGAGAACTTGTATTGTGTTTCAAATATAAGTTAAATGACAAGATGAAAAACAATGATTACAAGACTAGTTTGATTTCAATGGCTAGTGGTTATATATTGTTTTTAATGGTTGACTACAAGTCCATAGAATCGGCTGTATCGTACTCAGAATTGAAACTGGCCATAGGTCTGTTTATAAAGTTACCTATGTAATTCTTAACACTAAGAATTATAAAGGCAAACAAAGTCTTGTTCAAGTCAAGGTTTTATGTGGTACAATCAAAAGTAACAGGTTTACATGAAATTCCCAAGGGAATTTATAACCCAAAGGAAAGGAATTAAGCTTTAAAAAAAACCTCAGTTTTGTGGTAGGGTTTCTAATAGGATGATTGCAGAGCTTCCATTTCTCAGAAGCAAATCATTTGCACAAACATGCCACAGACTGTTAGGCAAACATAGATGTACATGTACCATCTTATGATAGTGGTTCAGTGTCTGTCTCAAACAAAAATCACTTGGAAATTTGGATAGTTTCCGAAGCTCCCTATTTTTCTCCTTGTAAGGCAGTGGCTAAGTTTTAAAGAACCTGTTCTTTTATGCTAAAACATTTATTACACTGACAGTTCTCTTAGTTTCTACTAATTAAATGTTTTTGCTTTGCTTCTAAAAACTGCAAGACTACAGTCTAATACATTAAATGGAGGTTTAATGTTAGGACTATATATATGTTATTGGACAATTGAGTGTGTTTTGACTGTATAAACATTCCCATACGACACACTAAACTGTCTAATATAAGAGATTTATTATCCAACTTTTTCTCTCTAAACAAAAGAATGATCGAGTTTTGCAGAGTACAAATAACTACTGTACAATATAAATACAACTCCTTATTTGTGGCAGATATTTCGTCTGCAGACATCATCTGATCCGAGAAGAGGACAGTTCTCTTTTAGCTTTGAGGATAAGATAATGTCCAAGGACAAATATCGGTATGTTTCAAATTATGCCACAATGTAGGATATTGCTGTTATCAATGATCCTTCAAATATTTTCTTTGATGCATGCTTGTGTGCTCACAGGGGAAAAAATAACTGATATTTCCTACTCATGGAGACACTATCGGGTCACATGACTCATTCAACCAATCGTGAAAATATTTGATGGGTATTTGTACTCGTCCCAGGCTCTCTCGGGCATTATTTGGACTCCACTGAGTGCAGTTAGATAATTAATTTAGTGACTACTGATCACATTCTTAATTCTCCTTTATATATTTTTATTTATCAGGGAGAATTTCAAACCTGATCACAAGTCGCACCATCCTTGTACTTATCCTTTAATGTGAGAAAATTTTTGAGCAGATTATCCAACATAATTTATTTATGTATTATCTTTTTCTTTGAAAAATAAATAGACAAAAGAGTAAAATGATTGTAAAAGGTCATATCATAAAGTCCTGTCAACCTATTTCAATGTTGGTCATCTATAAGCAGTTCAACCCCATGCACCCATAGGCAAACCACAATGTCAGAACTGGAAATTATCCTTTGTCATTTTTACCTTCCTTCCCCTCTGAATGAGTGAGTAATAAAAAAAGTAGGGGAGAGGGGGATGATTGTCATATCTTTTAGGGGTTAAAATTGTGGGCTGTGGTATCGCTTAGGGTTAAGAGTGAAACCGAGAATTTTATGTCAACATGGTATCTTTTAGGGGATACGAAACGTGAAAGCATTTGATGCCTTTGTCTTTAATATTACAATAAACGTGTCTTTGAATGTTATCTTTTAGGGGTAAATCTAAGCCACGGCCACGCCCAAATTGGTATCTTTTAAGGGTAAAATTGATTTTTTTCGACGATCATCCCCATCCCTTTTATAAGGGAGTACCTCCCCCCCCCCCCCCCCCCCCCCCCCCCGGGACTTACCTAGTCTTTCCAAAAGTCATTTCCAAATTGTTTTTTTGCCACCTAGTTTAGCCTCCATCGTCAAAGTAGATCTTTAAAGGGGCTATGTCATGTACGTTGTGGATGTTCAATTGGGGGCTGTTAATTGGCTACAAACAGTGGTTAGTCCTCTGAATGCTTGATTGAAATGATACACAATATTTCCCTTTAAGTCCATATCTTTATACAGTTTGTTAGTCATTTACTTTGAATTTTACCATCCCACAGGTGCACGAGGTTCATCAGTTCATATGATAATCACTGAAAATAACTGCCCAGACTGCGAATGTAAAGGCTTCTTTCCATTTAAAGTTAACCGATGAGAGCTTTATGATTTATGCTATCAATCTTAATTTTAGATGCAAGATAGAAAATGCCAGGAGCCCATAACAAGTGAGCATCCATCCAGCATACTGCAGGCCTGATGTCACAGCATCTTCACAAGTTAGGTTATTTTTAGAATGGTTTCCCGCTATTCTTGGGTTGCAATCACAAAAGTGTTAGCAGCCATGTTAGTATAACAAGTAGCTATATGAGGCATCTTTTGTTCCGCCCTGGTGCATAATTACCCACGAATTGGTGGGAAAAAGAATCTAAAAATAGCCCAACTTGTGAAAACGCTGTGACAGCTTATAGGAGATATGGATACTCCTAGTTACTGGACTCCTGAGAAAGGCCTCCTGCAACCTAGAACATTAATTGTGAAATGTTCATATGACAGACAAATATACATTTTTTATTTGCTGTTTTGTACAATGTACGTCAACGTTGTTTGGACCAAATAACCTTAATTAATAGAAGGAAGAATAAGGAAGAGCAAGTCAGATTATCATACTATTGTATAGCTTTTCTTTATACTTCAAAGCAATCATAAACATGTTTTACTATTCATTGTTGGATTTTTGCACTTCTAGTTGATGGATCTATTAATAATATTGAAACATATTAGTAATCAAATAGTCGTTTTCTCTTTTCCTGGTAGGCATTGCAAATGAAAAGGAAATCTTCGGTTCCATTTTCGCATATAGCTAGGTTTCGAGTATTAAATTGCCCTGTTTCTATTGCTAGTTTATGGTTGCTGAGTCGTGACTTAGTTAAATTAGCTATTCTATGATGGTTATTGGTGACCTGGCTGAGGTAATTAATCTTCACATTTGTAATTGGTTATTGTCTTAAATTAATTACTAATCATGTGTTATTTGTAAAAGAATCTTAAAATAAACAGTGATGCAAATAAATTAATAATAAATAAATAAATTCTAAACTCCTTAACTCGGGTGCCACTCAGGATATTATGTAACTCAAACAGGACCCTTTAAAAGGTATGGTTACAGAAATAATTACCATAACACCCCTGCTAGTTCACTAGAGATATAGTAGGGAGTCCTTCCTGGAATAATTTACTCAATTTTTTTAAGAAGCATGCACTTGTGGAACTATTGGTAATGTGATCATAGGCAAACCACAACAATGAAGTGCAATAAAACGTGCTTACATATTGTTTGTGAAGTGGAAACAAGAATAAAACGTGTTTTACTCTTTGTGAGTTTGTCATGTTGTACCCTCCCCCCGAGGGTAAAAAACAACAAATTTACAAAGCGTACGTAAAACACGTTTTATTCATGTTTTCACTTAATAAACAATATGTAAACACATTTTCTTCATTTTTGTGGTTTGCCTATGATGTGACGAATCCACTGGCGTGCATTCTAAGAAGTTTGCCCCAGTTTCCCGCAGGGTAGTTTAGGGCCCAGTCGGCCCAGTCTGCTACATCTCCGAATAGCTGGCACGGCAGAGCAAGAACAAATCGAAACCAATCTAAGAAGACGGTTTTTCACCGAGAATTTTCCATCAAGATGGCAACTGTATGTAGAAAACACTTGTTTAAACATGAGTAGAATGTTTAGGAAGAATTTTGAGGTGTTTTGGGGCCGTAAACTAATCAACTATTGTGTATTTGTAATTGTATCATGTCGGTGATATGGTGATTTAATAACTTAAGTAACTTGCTATTTTTCAGTTCCTTATCCTAGAGGAGCTCTTCTTTTGATTCAGGCTACCGTAGAACCAATTGAACAGTCGTGTTGTACATGCAAAGTGTGGCTTTTCTCACTTTATTTTCTTTGTTTCGTTACCGGTTACGTTTCAGTTTGCTCAGCGTATTTGTTCTAATCAAACACACAGGGAGTCCTACCCTGGTTACCAGAGGCTCGAAAGTCGCGAGTCGCGTCTCCGTCCGATCGAGGAGCGAAGCGATGAGCCTCTGGGCTAACTGGGTGGTAATCTTACTTTCATGTTGGATGTACTATTTCAAACACGAATTGTAGTGTTTCATCAGGGATTCCAAATATTGAGAAAACAATTGAAACCCGAGAGGCGTAGCCTCGAAGGTTTTATTGTTTTCGAAATATTTGGAATCCCCTGATGAAACACGAACAATGAGTGTTTGAAATTACTTCTCATGCGAATGCAAAACCGACAATTTACATACGCTTCTTTCCAAACTTCATTAGAAAGTATTGTTTACCGTTTGACTGTTGTATCTAATTATTCAATAGATGGCTTATTATTCTTTTTTGATGGCAGTGATTTCAACTAGAGTACTAGTAGTATAGTAGACAAGAGTTAGTACAAGCAGTCTGAAGGGTCGAGGTTCGAACTCCAGTGGAGGCAGACTTTTTCTTTCTATGTCATTCTTTATTTCTTTACTTCTTTGCTCCTTACATGTAGTTTATCAGTATGCAATTAGTTAGTGGTTCATGAATATGATGATTAAGAAATATTGATCACTAGGGTTGGAAATATGATCAAGCACTAGTGCATTTGGAACTGGTGTTTCATTGGATGTCAAGATGCATCCACCTGACGAAGCTTCGAAGAAGGGTTTCACCGGGTATCAAGACCCATGCATGTGACCAAATACAGTTCCTCCATTGGATGACTATCATGAATTATTAATGAGTTTGAGAAATGCTAATGAAAGGCTCAAATATTCAGTCAAACAGGATTTTCTGTTTTGACAGCTACGTGACACGCTCGTGAATGCCCGGTTCGAAAGACAATTCAAAACAAACTTATCTCGTATTACTGATAACTTCTAAACCCCCTGTGAAAAAGTTAAAATCTACTCAACGTGTAACTTTAAAAGAGATTTGCAGGACGTGCACTATAAATATTCCAATTTCTGGTCGACGAAGACAACATTTCTCTAAAGGAGAAAGTAGCCGAAAGGTTGACGGCACTGCTTGGGATTGAAGTAATTCAGGAAGAGTTCATTTCTTAGATCATTTGTTCGAAATGCAAGCGGGAGCTTGAAAAACTTGAAGCATGCAACGACTGATCAGTGGAAAGTTTTAAATCTCTATCTGAAATATCTGCTGAGGTACAGAGAAACTTATAATTCTGCAACACTGCTGGTAGAGGAAAATAAAATCAAGAAGAGGTATTTGCCTGTCGAGTGAAATGATGCAAAGGCAATTCACCAAGTACGATCGAAACAACCCAACGAAATATCCTGACCATTCCTGAGTATCACGACCAAATCAACTCGAGCTTGTTATGCATGTCGATCTTGTTGTCCCCTCAAAGGATAAACCGAAAAGTGTGAAAGTTGAGGTTTGTGTAAATCACAAATTTACATTTGACTAGACTGGCTCAGAGCCGTTGCATTCGGAATAAGCTGAAAAATTAAAGACTTCCCGAAGCCTGTTGATAGGACAGCAGTGATATCAGCAGTGATATCTGGCTGTAAAATGAACCAGCTAAATGTGTAGCTTATTTATTATTCTGTAGACTGCATTAGTTTTAAGACACTGGATAATGTTTTGAGCGAGATTTAAGCGATTGTCTCAGTTCACCGATACCTGTTCGCTGATTTTCGCTGCTGATCGCCTTTCTATAAAGTATTGAAAGGGAAGACACAGCGTTCAGAAAACCATCCAGAAGTCCTTTGCAAATTTCATAATCTCTAATTTAATTCACATATGTGAGTTGTTTAAGTATTTTCTCACTCCTGATGTGAATTTTTTGACAAGCCTTATAGTTTAAGACAACATTTGAACACATTTTATTTTCGTCTTTGTGAGCCGAGGTGTTTACTTTTTTGCTGCAATGTTGTTGACAAAAATAAGGACTCAGTAGGGGAGGTGCTAGGAACATTTGGTTTGACAAAAAAATCCCTTCGGGGTTACTAAGGGATTGAGTCGTTATGAGTCATGAAAAATGTCGCGTGACATTTCTCCCTTCTAGGATATGGTAAGGCATGTCCCGTCGCTCCCCGTGGGGTTATACGTTGCAGTCAAAAAGTAAAAACCTTGGCTCACCATGTCTTCCCTTTCTAATACTTATACAGTAGTGAAAATGAGCGAACAGGTGTCCGTGAACTCAAACGCTTAAATCTTGTTCAAAACGTTCTCCAATGTCTTCAAACTAATACAGGCTACAGAATAATAAATAAGCTACACATTTAGCTGGTTCATTTTACAGCTAGATAACTTTATTGTCAAGTTTTCGGATGAGAAAGTACAATTTTGGGATAAAAACAAAACTACAATAAATTCACAACCACTCTCGCGCGGCAAAGAAACCACAGGTAACCCACACGCATCAAAACTAATGTTTCGATCCAATCTTCCAATATTCTAGTATCAGTTAGGGACTCCCTGTGATCAAACATGCAGAAGTACAGTGGGGCAATTCCAACAAGTGAGACGGAGTTGAAACAGCAACATCCAGGAAGTGAAAGAACGACGAACGTCTAAAATTGTCAGAAATTGCGAGACCGACATGCCCACCTTCGTCCCCCACCTTCCGAGACTGTTTTGAAACTCAGACAGGCCAGGGACTTGCATACCCCCCCCCCCCAAAAAAAAAACTCTAAAAGGGCCTCTACAGTGGGCGGGGGTTGGGCAAGGGGTGGGGATTTGACATTTTTGCCCAGAAAAGTCAAAATTCAGACTTGGGAAACCTCTTTGGTCAAAAGCACCAAGAGATACTTATTAAATATGTATGTATCCCTTCCAAAATTTAAAATGTTTTGATAATTTGGTGAAAAATGAACTGAACTGAATTATCATTCTTATGGAATGGCTTTGCTCTTTAGTACATTTACATTAGTTTAGGTTATATATCCAGGATATCTAAATATGGGCTTTTTACAAGGATTAAATAGATCTTTGCATTGCAAGTTGTATATACATTTATAAGTTTATGGGCTTTTAATAACAAATTTATATGATTTTCAAGGGGCCCATAACTGTATGTGTATGGCCCACTATACATATCCCTCAGAGACAAAATGTATGTGGCATATTACAGCAAGGAGTACATAAATTTATGTAACCATGTTTTAAATATCCATCAAATACATACATTTATGTAGCATATTACAGTGCTCAAGGAGTGCATACATTTATAAATGTAACCATGTTCCACTGGATAGGTATTTATCCAGTGGATAGCGTTATTCACCATTTGAACAACTGGACCCTGCAGGTCATTATGTATTGGATAATTCCCTTTTAATTGAAGATCCTTATAAATAATTATAAGAGTGGCATATTGACCAAATTCATAATAGCTGCCATCTAATTTGGAAGATAAATTGACTGTAGATGGAAACTAAATAAAGCTACCACATGTAAGATCACATTAAGTCCAGTTAGAGAAATATGGAGAATTTAATTGCTGTTGAGTTATAGGCATTTCAAAAGCAGAAAAAAGCATGAAAGTGAGACTGGAAAAGGATAGGTAACTAGTTCCTGTAAAAACTAGTGTTAGTCTGCGTTGGTGGGGAAGATAAACACTGGTATATAGTAATCAACTAAAGTCGATTGAGGTATGTTAACCACCGTGGAAAGCGAGTGGCAGCTGACGCTTCGAGCGCTAGCCCTTCGTCAAAACAAAAGGGAAAGGCCTTGGCTGATCTTCTCATTCAAATGGCTGTATACATGTAACTTAATTCATTTGCTTTTTAAGCTACTGTCTTCAAATTTCACAAGATCGTATAATGATAATAAGATTGCTATAATGATATTTTCTGTGCATGTGGATAAACTATTGAAACAGAAATACACAATTACGAATATGGTCTATATTATATCACAATAAAATGGAACACAAGTTGATATATTTTTTATAAAATGAAGTAGGATTAGGCATTCACATATTTATCAGTAGATGTTACTCATCAAATTCTTATATTTCTAGAGACATGAGTTTCAAGTGGAAATGACATGTGGGGGATGCTCAGGAGCTGTTGAACGAGTTTTAAAGAATGTGCCAGGTAATATGCCATTTTTTTTAGATAACAATGACACTCGGTGTCTGTATCAGTGATACAGACACATGATGTTTTATTAATCAGGTCTGTATCCATCAAGAACAAGTGTCTGTTGATGTGTGGATTGAATATCTAATCAGTTCTGTACTGGATTATATAGAAGCCATCATGTGGTATCATTCAGAGCACTGAGGAATGGCTAGTACCTTTGTGAATTATTAATGAGGTTTAGAACTATCAATATTAGCATTATACCTGGAATATGCACATGACAAGGGCAGTATATAAAGTGAAATATCAGTGCATTTTTAGCTCAATGGGAAATCACCAGTTAAAGCCCCACCCCCCCTGGCATAATAGTGCCATTTTGCATATAGTTTAGTGACTTTTGCATCTTTGTGTCTTCTCAGAGCATAATACCTGCAGTCAAGCATAATTTCGAGCATATTATACACTCTCTCTTCTGAATAGTTATCTACTCCCTTTTTTCTAGAGGTGTCCAATATCGAAATAAACTTGGACAAAAAGCGTGTCTTTGTCACATCAACTCTTCCACCTGAGGAACTGCTGGAGAAAATAAAAAAGGCAGGCAAGGAAACCACCTACATTGGAACTGCCTGAAACACCAACAATTCGCTGCCTTCCCGATGATACTAATAATATCCTGCAATTGTGATCTAGATTTCATGCATTAAGACTGACATAACACACAATGTAGCTGGTACGTGGCTAGAAATAAGATAATTAATCCCAAACACTGTCATTTGCCCAAAGTATTCCAGAATAAATGCACTTGAAACTTCTTTGTTGATATTTTTACTTTATTTTATCATTTCCTATTTTAACACTTTACAAGGCTTGAGGATTTGATGCTTACAGGACTGGTATAGGTATAGAAAACAAAAATGCTTTTGTTAAAAATAAATTATAATGTTAGTATGAAATAAGGCCATTTATAATATCCCTTACGGGAGCATCCAAAGAACACACGATTTCATTGGCTGCTCAGCGTGTTTAATTTTCTAATAATGCACGCTCGAGAATTTCTTTCCGCGTAGATGCAGTTTTTTGTTATAAAATCATGAAATAGATGGTTCTCCTATAACAAAATACTTTCGAGGTCTCGAAAAGCTGCTAAATGCACTCACGTTTCGCTCGTACATCCGCAGTTTTTTCAAGACCTCAAGCGTGCACTATTTTGTTATAGAACATGGAGATGACTGTACGCGTGCCACAGGTAGCCCAATCCGAAAAGAGAACTGAAAAAATTTACACAACAGCCGGCAGGCAAGCTATAAAGCAGTCTTTCTTGGGTCGTTCAAATTGGAAGCCAGAAACGGGCTTAGCACCAAGAGAAAAGAGGCGTATAGCAGACTAGAGAAAAGTAAGTGAGACGGGAGAAATTAATTTAAATAATGACCCGATAAAGCTATCACTTAAAAACGCAAAAATTCTGCCTAAAGCGGTTATCTTCCTGTAACACTACTAGTGCCCCCTAACTCCACTGATTGTTTTATTTCTTTATATAAATTCTTATAATGTTTTGTTCTTCATTGAAATCTTCATTGTCTACGACCTGTTGAAGTTTCCTTAAAAAAAAGGGGGAAAGCTACGGGGCTTGTTTCACGACCGAGCTGCAGTGCACTGTGTGTCACGCAAGACCAGGAACCATAACGATAGAAATTACAAGTGGTTGTGCATTGTGAACAAAATGGCTTTGCCTGATCTTACGTCACTCGACCAAGACCCCAAACTGCGCGGTCGTGTAACAAAATGCGTGGGACTTGCGATATAAAAAGGAGAGCGATGGTTTGTCACCTAAAGTTATCAATTAGCCTTTGTGGAGGGAACATCTCGGCGATGCTCCGCTTGAGTTCACTTGAGTGCTCCTACTGATTTATTACCGCGCGAAATTCAAAACAAATACATAAATGCTAAACTTCCAAGTAATGGCTACAGAGTTCGTATCATAAAATACCATTGGATATTTCCTTTTGTCACTTTTTTATGGATTGTTTAATTTTAAATCTTAAAAATCTAGCATGTTAACAATTTGGAATTCAAATTTCGAGTTTTAAAGGCGTGAACAGAGGAAGGGCTAAACCTGTTATACCGGAACTTTGTGTTTAATCACTTTAAAAATCAGGGATTATACCGATTTCACTTTTTAGTTTTTCATTCGTCCCCTTTTTCATCTAAATAAACCTAAAATGGGGTTAGGGGCTCTTTAATGCTAACACAAAGTCAATTCCAATCGGTGCCAATAGAATCAAACATCAATCATGTGCTCCACTCCTCCTGCTGTCCCTGTTTTGCGTCTTGTGTTTCAAGCCGCAGTGCCAGCCGGTGCCACTCTAGTTGGGTACGGGGGACTCCAGATATAATTAATGGCCGCGAAACCTTTTGGGTCAAACTTCCGAAGTTCTTGTCTGTTGTACGGGTAGTAGTCATTTCTGTCTGAGCCACGCGCGAAGAATGCTTCACTCAATTCACCCATGTACTCCCATTCCGACTCAATTGCGTAGCCAGGTCTCCTACCACCTCCAGCATAAGGAACGCTTCGATAAATACCGCTCGCTCGGGCGGACTGCCAGGCGGCTTTAACGACTCTCGCCTGATCCAATCAAGAAAGAGAAAAATGTAATGTCGCGCAACATAATCGACAACTGGACTGAGTTTGTCCGTCGTGGAACACATTAATCTCAGGAACATGCAAGTCACACAGCTGATAAAACATCTTTCTGTTTTGGCAGTCGATCAGCAGTGAAGACATATGGGATGTTAAAACAGTTGGACTATTCGCTCTCAGTTTCTATGGCTGATAGTGGACTCGGAGCTCGTAGTCTAATTGTTAAATAGTGTCTGTCGAGGGACTATTATAACATTTCACCGCAAAGTTTTGTCGCGCGCTCATTGACCAAAAACGATCACGTAAAGTGATAATTGTCGTCCGTGAATGCAAACTATTATAACTAGTGTCTGTCGAGCGACTATTATACAAATACTAATAATGTGTGTCCGTCGAGGAACTATCAGCTGATAGTTGCCCGCGGAAATTTGAAGTTCGAGAGCTTATATGCTAGTTCTAAGGACATCAAATTTCCAAGGAAAACTATCAGCCGATAGGTCCGAGACAGACACAGTCTATTTGCGTTATTGTTCAACACAAAATTTTCTTTCGTGCTCAGCGGGCACTATTATACAAATAGACTGTGTCCATCGAGGAACTATCGGCTGATAGTTGCCCGCGGAAATTTGATGTTCTTAAAACAAATATAAGCCCGAGAACGAAGTTCGAGGGCTTATATGCTAGTTTTAAGAACATCAAATTTCCATCAAATTCCCATCAAATTTCACGTCACGTGAAAGCTTTCAGCCAATGAGCGCGCGCCAAAATTGTGCAGGTGAACTATAACGCCTGACGACAACTATCACGTCACGTGATCGCTTTTGGCCAATGAGCGCGGGTCAAAATGTTGTGGTGAACTATAACGGCTGACAGTTCAGTCCCCGCTGAAATTTGATGTTCTCAAAACGAATATAAGCCCGAGAACGAAAATATGTTAGTTTTAAGAACATAAAATTTCCAAGGACAGAGACACTTTTGTCTTTATTGTTCAACATATAATTTTTGATAGTGCCCACGGGCGACTATTATACAAATAGACTGTGTCCGTCGAGGAACTATCGGCTGATAGTTGCCCGCGGAAATTTGATGTTCTTAAAACAAATATAAACCCGAGAACGAAGTTCGAGGGCTTATATGCTAGTTTTAAGAACATCAAATTTCCAAGGGAAACTATCAGCCGATAGTTCCGAGACAAACACAGTCTATTTGTCGTTATTGTTCATCACAAAATTGTCTTCCGCTCTCAGCGGGCACTATCGCCTGATAGTTTGCATCCGCGGACGACAACTATCACGTCACGTGATCTCTTTCAGCCAATGAGCGCGCGCCAAAATTTTGTGGTGAACTATAACGCCTGATAGTGCCAAGTGGCGGACCAATGAGAGTGCGAAAATGCTGTGGTGAACTATAACAGGCGATAGTTCCAGCTGAGAGTGGACGGAAATTTTGTGATGAACAACCGGACAAATAGTCTGTCTCGGAACTGCAAATTTGATGTTCTTAAAACTAGCATATATGCGTTCTTGGGCTTTTGTTTGTGTTAAAAAACATCAAATTTCCGATAGTTCCTCGACCGGAACACCATTAATTTTGTATAATAGTGCCCATTGCGCCACACCATCAAATTTTGTGTTGAACAATAAAGACAATAGAGTGAGCTTGTCTCGTTCTTGGGCTAATATTTGTTTTAATAACATCAAATTTCCACGGGCAACTATCAGCCGATAGACCCTCGACAGACACTATTGTTAGTAATAGTTCCTCGACGGACACATTATATTTGTAAAATAGAGCTCCAAAAACCCGAACTTCCAAGTTATTGTGAAAACGAACCTGGATTTTCTCCGTTTCATTATTCTGAATCGTCTATAACCCTGAATAATCCAGTTTCAAGATTATGCATCGTCCTTTCTTTATTTGGCGGGCATATGTTAAACAATACATTAGGTCGCCCGCCAGTTGAAACAAAGGATGTGTACAACTGCGCATGATCTTGAAAAGTTTTATAACTTAGTAAACCCACAAATTAAGAAAACTCCTGCCTTCTCAGGCTTATTAACTTTTCTTGTTTTTGGCGAAACATTTCACATTCGTACTAAAATTAGAAACGGGTGATTTCCTTTGTTTTCTTTTAGTTTTGGCGGGAAACTGGTTGGACGCGCGCGCGTTGGGCTCATCAAAAGCGCATGCGCGTGACCATGGCGTCGTAAGATGGAATAATAATAACTTTAATCCTTATACCAACAACGGTACATTGGAATTACGGTAATAACAGTACAACTGTATAAACACCTAAATACAAAACTAAGAAGTATTACAGGCATTGAACAAGACTGATATCATAGCAATATTTGGCTGAAAACTTCATAACTGATTGAATCGTCCTTCATTGACATTATATATTGGAATGGAATTGCGTATGGTCGATCGTCACCGATCACGCCTTACAAGTAGGAGCAAACGACTAATTTTAAAGACACTTATTAAAGGTCAATACAATACAGAAGATTTCGTACGAGTGGGACAAACTACGGCATGTCCGTAGTCTTACCGTAACCGGGCCGTACCGTAACTCTGTAATTTGATTGGATCAGCAGGACAACAACAATAGGGAAACTGTTTCAAAGTCACGGCATGCCGTACGTACAGTAACCGTGCTGTAGTTTGTTCCACTCACACGAAATCTGCTCTATGGAATCGGCATTTTAGGTGCTTTTGATTGACGGAATAAGAATACACAGAATGATCGCTTATATCGGGATATTTTTGATATGCCAGCAAGCATTTGTAGCTTACAGCACAGGTACACCAAGCTCCCTATATGAATATAAACTAACTGAATTTGTTAGTATTTTTTTAATCGATAAACATGTCAAAGACACACCTTTTTCTCCAAATATCTATTCCTTTATTGCTTCTCTCGTTTTTGTGAGTCTAGATGGCATCTGAAGGGTCTTTCCAAATTTAAAAAAACAAACATTTTTAAGAGGGTGAAAAAAAATGAAGCCAAAAAGCCGGCTTCGGATGGCATCTAGACCCACAAAAAAACGCGAGAAGCAATAAAGAAATACAAATTTGGAGGAAAAGGTGAGTCTTTATTACATATTTACCGATTTTAAAAATTACGATCAAGTCTAGTTTATATACATATCTACCTGTGCATACAGTGCAAAATGTGCCTGAACCAGTTATTTGCAGAGACTATTCCATCTCTTCTTATTCCACCAAACACGGTCAATCGAACGTGTCCTTAGTTACCATTTTTGCACTGACGGCATCCCCTGCAAGTGCCGCACGCCTCCTAATGTCGTACCAAGCATGAAAGAATTCGTGTAGCAGGTTGTACTTTTCTACGAAACTCCGACGTATGAGATACTCCCCTGGATTCATCATATCCACGAAACCTAGAAAGGTAAACATTTGGAGAAGTCAGTGTGAAATCGTGGGAATACATAGTTTCTGATACGCTTGGGTGCCAGAGGTTCTCGCACAGTTCACCGACAAAAAAGGTCTTCACTGATTTATAATAATAATAATAATAATAATAATAAGTTTATTTATATAGCGCCATATCAACTAATTTTTCATGGCGCTTTACATTGAATATTATATAAAGAATTGAATAATTAAAACTAAAATGAAATAACCTATTTACAATATTTTTAAAAATAATCAACCTAAAAATTTTCCCTATGGACAATGACGTAAGAAATTAAAATCAAATCAAATTAAAATATTGTACATCAATTATAGGCTAGTTTAAAAAGATGTGTCTTTAGTGACTTTTAAAAAATATCTACATTTGGTGAGAGGCGGATTGATAACGGTAATGTATTCCAGACTTTTGGACCCACTACAGAAAAAGCTCTGTCACCATATGAGACTGTGCGTGACTTAGGAATGACTAATAATTTCTGTTCAGTAGAGCGCAGCGTGCGAACATTAGGGCGATATTTGAGTAGTTCTGTAATATATTGTGGCGATAGGCCATTAAGGGCCTTATAAACTAATAGTAAAACCTTAAAAATTATGCGCTGTGAGACTGGCAGCCAGTGCAATCTAATTAGAACTGGGGTTATGTGATCATATTTACGTGTAAGTGTAACGATGCGAGCAGCTGTATTTAATACTGACTGCATTCTATCTAATTGATGCTTAGTGAGTCCATGAAGAAGTGAATTACAATAATCTAGTTTTGCAGTAACGAACGCATGTATAAGAGTTTCAGTTGATTTTTCATCAAGGTATTTCCTAATTTTCCCTATATTCCTAAGGTGATAGTGTCCAGATTTACATATGCTACTGACATGATCTCCGTGGGACATGGACTCATCAAGTATAACGCCCAGGTTACGAACAGTAGACCGGTGTCTGATCGTATCATCACCCACTTCAACAGATGTAATACTTGGTCGTGGTTTAAACCGGGAGCTCAAAACAATAAGCTCAGTCTTGTCATCATTCAATCGTAGCCGGTTGTTAACCATCCAGTCATCAATGTCCCTTACACATCTTTATATAGCTAGCGCAAATTCTATATAAGTATATTCCAACGCGCTTCACAAGGGAGGACTTTAGATACGGACTGCTATTATGACGCAATGTGCTGCCGTGCAGTTTACAATCATTAGAGTTTGCTAGTATCTCCAGAATACCAGGCGGGATGTTGTGCCATGAGACAATTACCTAACTCTTTCCCCTTCATCGATAAGAAGAGGAAGGAGACAAGACCAATAGCTTAAAGGCTCGGTGTCATGGTTTTGCGCATGTCTGGAATCGATGTTCGATTGGTGGCTGTTATTCCTCTTCCTTAATGCCCAATTGAAAGGAAATGCAATATTTTCCTTGAAGACTAGATCTACGCACAGTTTGTTAATTATTTTTGCACATTTACTTTGACTTCATCCATCCCACACGTGTGTTAGGATAGTCAGTTTATATGAAAACTACTGAAAATAATTTTGTTCCGGCCTGGAACATAAAGGCGCGTGTCTCTCACCGTGACACAGCTTCTTTCAACGTCCCTGCCGGCCCAAGTACGCTGCCGTATGCAGGGGTTCGAACCCGCGAGCTCCCGCACTCTAGACCGTCCGAAGGCGAGATCAGCGAGTGTAGGATGCGAGAACTGAGCGACAAGAACCTCTGACACCCATGGTATGTCAGGGCACACGATAACATATAGACAATATCGTCAAGAGCCTCTGCGTCGGCTCGGTTTCAGCTGTCATGTGGGGTGTCGTTTCTTCAAAGCCTCTCCAACTGAGGATCGCGGGCTCACCGAAACTCCCACGGCTGGAAACCGAGCCGCTCGGCTACTCTGCGTGACCTCATAGAAAAACAACACTAATTGGCTGGTCAAATTGCAATTTTGAGTCTCAGACCAATAAAAAAAATCAACAAAGTAACGTCACTAAACAGTCAATATGACAAACTCAATGTAGCACAGTTAGGATTTGGGAAAACAAAGTTCAAACTGCTCTATCTTGTAAAATTCCTTGGCGGCAATGATACTTTTGTTGTATTACTGATATCATTATTACCGTAGTTTACCACTTATAAGTCGCACCCCCAACTTTGGCAACCTCACAAACTCAAATCTGAAAATGTTTTGGAAAAGTCTCGCTTTAATATAAGATTAACCCTAACCCTTAGGAGCACATTTGGCGAAAACTTTTGGAAAGTACTCGGCTATAAGCCGCACCCCTAACTTGGGGGAAAAAATCCCACAATTTTCAACATTTTGTGGCAAAATGCTGCGGCTTATAAGTGGTAAATTACGGTTTGTATTGTATTATATTATATGTTCCCATTAGTTCCCCTTGGTCCCAATCACATGAGTCCCAGTGTCCTCATTAGCTGTGTTTACTGACCAGCCTTTTCAGGGGCCCCGTGGTTCCGCCTCAGCCAGGTTTTCGACACGTGATAGGCATCAGCAACAGCGGGCATAGAGCATTTCGGGTACGTGCTACACAGCTTCAGCTTACTGATGTACAAACCAGAGAAGCGCTGGAGAAGTTTCACTGCGGGCGCTGGGACGACAGCTTTTAGCTTTTTGAAATCCTGTCTTAACGCAAGCGTTAACGTTGGCCAGCGGTAGAACACTCCAACCTCGGCGCGGATCCGAAAGCCTTCGATCTTCCAGTGCGCACTGTACTGCGCATTGGTACATGGACGACACTGTAAAATAGAGCAGATTTCGTTTGAGTGGGACAAACTACGGCACTGACTACGGCACGGTTACTGTACGGCATACCGTGACTTTGAAATGGTTTCCCTATTGTTTTTGTCCTGCTGATCCAATCAAATCACAGAGTTACGGCACAGTAAATTTTAGTACGTTAAGGCTAAGGACATATATGCCGTAGTTCAAAGGTTCAAATGTTTTTAAGAACAAATGGAGTTACATAATTTTTGGCACACAAAAGTGTCAGTACCCAGGAACTGTTGAGTCACCCGTTTCTCCCCTCCCCCTCCCCCTCCCCCTCCCCCCGGGATACGCACACTAACATCCGGTACAGGTGTCTTGTTCTAGTCTGTACGTACTGGGGAAGAGCAGGCCTTGCAGCTTTTCAAACAGTGTTGACCCATGAACCTCGGGTTAGCTGCGCACTGATTCTTCTGCGCCCAGACGTCACACTTCTTGTTGTAGTTTGAACAACACATTCCACAAGTCTTCTTGCATTTGGTTAACACACTGATGTCGTTACAGCGACCCCGCTTAGCGGCAGCACTGCAGTCACGTCTTATGTCACGACACGCCTCTGAACATGCGTGACAGCAGTTACTCTCCATGAAGAATACGTTCCTGGTGCATTGATCCTGATGTGCCCACAGTCGGCACTCTCTACGAGTGTCGCGGCAGACTAGAAATATTAATACCAACAAAAACAACTTTATAATTAGCATATATATCATCCTCGGGTACTCAGGGACAGCGGGCGATGTAGAATAAAGACCGAAGGGGGAGGGGTAGAGAAGAATTTTCCTTTTTCTTCATCCCTCCCCTTTTTCTTCCGCATCGCCGCCTACTGCCCCAGGTTATCAGAGGTGAGCTTTATTCGAGAGGAACGTGTAGTTTGATTTTTGGGGTTTTAATTTTGGACTTGGTTGGGCCATGAGCCGTTGTCATAAAAGTGAGAGCAATGCTTACCGCCGATGTATTTTTTATCAAGGAACATGGGTCAAGAAAGATCAATCACAATTCACATAACCGTCCTACGTTAAGTGTTTTTTTTTCGAGAATACTATTAGTAAATCCGTAAGTGTATCGTGTAACTTCATTCACATTTTAATGTCGCGAGAGCATGTTCACATCACTTCTGATAACTACTTATTTGTATATCAGGTCACTCTGATGATGCCGTTACCGCTTACTTTAGTAAAGTCGTCAACTGCAAGGCCTTCCGACTATCCTTTGCGTCGACCCGTTCCCAGGGGTCTTTGTGCCTAATCAGGCGCATAAAGACAACTGGGAACGGGTTGCCTTTAATTTGCGTAGCAACTGTATTTTCCCGGTCACGTCACAGGCAGCCCAGGCTACAGGTTTGTGGCAGTCAGCCTTTATATTACATTGGTTATTACATACTACATTCGTAGTAATTTAGAAATCCTTTTGAATGTACGAATTAACATACCTATTTGCTTCCACGCTGTTTCTTGTGTTTTTCTGCATTTTGGGGCGTTTTAGGGTATTTTGCTATCCTCCGCAACTCTCTCTCTCTCTAAGTGAAGCGCTTCGCTTAGACAGAGAGAGTTAATAATAATAATAAGATTTATTACTTATATTGCGCATTTCCTATAAAAATACTCGCGATTCCCAAGTGGCAGAACCCGTGCGGAAATTCAAAGCAAACCCATTGAATAACTTAGCGAACATGAGGGGTTTTCCAAGCATTTAGATTTTAGAAATCTCGCACAAGCTGAAGTTTACAGCCTTTATTTCTCAAAAGCGTATGGTCAAAGCGCGATGAAACTCGGTAAGGTACTTTAAAATATGCTACTTAAGAAAAACAAACGAGTGAAATGTTTTACACCGAAAGAATACAAATTTCTCGATTTTCGCAAATATTCAGCAATAACCTATCTTACTTCGTTCGCCGCATAACGTTAGTTACGGTTTTCCGATCTTCTTGATCACTTTGGCAAAGAAGTTTCAAGTGGCATTGAACTTCCATATGGTATGTACGATTTAATTATTACTGTAATATTTCTCCGGCAGTTGAACCAGATGCATGAGCAGAATATTTTAAGCGGGTTAAAATTGATCAGCCGTTTGTTGAGAAACTTGTATGGTGCCGATTAACCTGAAACTTGCCTGTCACAGACCTTGGAGGATGGGCACTCGTTGAAAGTAAAATGGAACAAATCCATCTTTTGGGTTTTGAAATATACGCTCTTTGCTAAAAAAACAATGTTTTCGAAAATCGCTTATATCTTCAGCAATTCTTTGTTAATCACTTTCTAATTGTATTCGAGGATACTTTATTAAAAGTTCAAAAAATCTCAGAAATCGGATAATGTTTAGCTGTTCAAAAACGCGATTTAAAAAGACCCCCGTTGCCAAAATAAATAGCCGCGGGCCACCTTAAACCTGGACCCTTTGCATAAATTAGACACTTAATTTATTTATGTAACTGCTCATGCTAATTTCCAGGTAAGGTTTCAATGGGCCTTTAATCACGTGGTTGTACTGGAGGACAAAAAATATCGGTAGCAATAGTGAATTAGTGATATTATATAGTAAAACTTGTTTGTAAATGAAATTTTACACCTCCAACCGATTGTCAATCTTTCTAAAACTGCGTTTTTGAAGATTGTTTGTCATCCAAGTAGTAATTAAAGACTTTCCCATGGGATCACGAACTCAATTGTTGTTTTTCACTCAATCCCCAGAGTTTCAAATGACAAAGGGCATGGCGGCCATGTTGGTGCCCCCAACGGAAAGGAATCTATTGTTTAAGGGCTATGACGTCAAGTGAAAGCCATCATACCCCACTACAACCATGAACCCTACACATAACGTCATGGGTGAGTGCGAAAAGACGTTAGAAGATCAATTACAGTTGTTGGACCAAAGCCAGTTAAAAAAGGCGGGCAAATAAAATTATACCGGTTTCCTGATACTCCTTATATGTGTTTTCAGTAAAATGTAATGTGAAGACCAGTTCCACAGTTTATCATGAGTGATAACACTTGCTTGTCCGGTTGAGAATGTTTAAAAGGCGAGAACTACATCAGATGAAGGAAGCGAATATAAACTGACATACCGTTATGATAATTGTGTGTGTTTTCCGTTTACTACAAAAACAGCAAAAACTCAGTTGGAATTTTTAAAGAAATATTGAAAATTATCAAAGTACGAAAAGCATTGGTATTTAAAATACATCTCCCTAAAGATCCCGAGCCCCGTAGCTAAACAAACATGACCTAAACTCACTAGCTGAATTAAGCTTGAAGCAACGACTATTCACGATTTTCAAGCTTTGTAAATGAGTTTATAGCTCTGACAAGAGGATAAAGATAACGTGGAACCAAATTTAATTATAGGAAAATCAGAGGGAAGCGTCCCTCAGACCTAGTAACCGGTCTCAAGTCTGTACTTACCCGAAGATCCGCTTCCATGACCAACAATACAGCAGAGTAAAAGACCGGCAAAAATAACAACCAGTACATTCGTCATTTTCCTGGGACCGTTTGTCTTTTCTTTAAACCGGCTCTCAGTTCGTTTATCTTAGAAACGCGTCTGTTGCCCTCAGCTGGAGAACATGCACAAATCTCGGAGTCTCGTCGAACTGACGGCTTCAAACGCCTCTAAACTGTTTGGCGGTTTCGTGTCTACGTCTCTGGAGCTCAGTTGCATGCGACGCCGCGACATGTAACATATACTGAAGTATCAGGGACAATTGAACAGCAGTCAATATTTATTTGCTCGCTGGAGCTTGATTAACTGCCTGGATTAATTTGCGTTACAGTTGACGTATCAGGGCAATCAGGGTGATGATTGGGTACGTCGACGAGTCTGTAACGGACGACGGTATTCCCGCGTTATTATAAAACAAAAAAATCGTTGGGTGTTATACTCTGTTAATTTTATACTTTACCTTTAGAGCGGTTTTCGCAAACTACCCATGGCCACAGCCAGCCAATAATAGGAGCGAGTATTCACAAGTAACTCATAAATGGCTTCCCTGTGAACTAATGACAATCCAAAGCAAAACCAAAACCAATTTGCGTTTGGTTTTACTTTGGATTCTGATTGGTTGGTCCACTTTCTCAGCCAATAGGAGAGCTTAGTAACCGCAAAACCAAAACACTTCCGACAGTCAATCGAAATCCGCTCTAACAATCATTTTCAAAACTAAATTGGTCTGAGCATATATACCGGTCAGTCAGATATAGGCCCCTTACTTGCCGTAATTTTCTTCATTCAAAAGACTGACTTCAAAACTACCGGAATTTGGAGCAAATTGAAATGTTCCACAAAAACTTATTGGCTCAAATAATCAATTATTAGTGGTGATTTTTTTTCCGTGTAACCTCGATACTTTATTATATAATTGATTTTTATTAAAAATCTATTTATTTGTTTAAAATAATATTTATTTGTTACATTATCAGTATATTTTGAAGCAACTACCATTATTCAATGTCTCTTGATGCTTTAGCATAATTTCTGGGAGATTCCAGAGACTAATTCTTAGACGTTCCAAGTTCTTTTCACTTTTGTTTTGTTTTGGTATATTGTTTGTTCTAGCGATGCGGGACTTTAGCTTACCGTTCGTTCTCTATTTACTTGAAATGACGGGTAAAGAAAAACTTTCTAAACCGATAACAATACTTTATGGTATATGGCGTGGTGTGTTTTTTATGCGGCGTCTTCTGCTCACTGTTTGTTCTTCGCCGTGACGCTTTGGGCAACAAAATATTGTGGAAAATGGTTGTAGTAGGTCTGGTGTCATTTTAAATTTATGTAGCTCAGTATTAATTAGGAAGGAACAGTTACTGATATGTCAAAATTAAACTCCAAAAGGCATCATAAACCCGTAAAGGGGATGAGAGGTAACTTGTTTACAATACTCATTTTCGTAATAGCGAGATGGGGGACGGCGAATTATCGGGGTCCGAAAAAAAACCTCATTAATTTGGTACTGCGATTGTTAGGTAGCACTTTTTCAGTATTTTACTTTGGTTCGTGTTAACAAATTCGAATCGAATTATCGAAAGCGTCGTTTTTGAATAGGAGTACGTTAATCGTGTAGTTAATCAGTCAAGGTCACAGCTACACAAACAAACAAACAAACAAACAAACTACAAGACGCTAGCCAAAGGCAAACACGACTAAACAAGCAAGACGCTAGTCTCCGGCTTGTTTTTCTTCTTCTCCTCTCCAGTCAGGCCTCGATCTTCCCTCACTCTCCAGACGGCTAAAGCGCTCTATGCGGCTCCTCAGTTGGATTGGGATCGGTAATTATTTTAAAAGTGAAGTGAATTTGAAGTCTATCTTCAGAATTTTGTATTCCTCCCACGACTGACCGACTCGGGTCCATTCCTCCATTCTCCAATTACACAAACACCATACATGAAAGCAACGGCAATAAGCTGCGAACATATAGAACCTTTAAATCAGCTTATACGAACTAGAAAGTTACCTTAACGAAGTAGTAAATATAAAACATCAGTAGAAGTGCCTTAACAAGGTTGAGAATAAGTAATCACTGCTTGGAAATAGAAAAAGGAAGATATGCAAGACCGTATAACAGTATCGACGAAGTCTATTTTCTATTCAAATATAGAAAATATGAAGATTTAAGGAAGGCTTCTTCATATCACTAAAACCAAGCCAAATATACGTTTAAATAAGATGTCATACGCTCGCCCGCACTGCATAACCATTGGTTACTACTAGTTAGTAGAAATATACTTCCAAGGCGTTGCGTTGTGCAGGCGAGCTTTGAGTGAGTATGACATCACTCCTTTGTACAAAGCTGAACAAAGGGAACGACCTACGTTTATAGTCAAGAGACTATAAACTTTTGCAAGTTTAGTCAAGAGATCTTGGTTTAGTCTACTTTAATGCCATTTTTAGAGCGATTTCACTCATTTAATTTATTGCACTCACTCGCACTTGCACTCTCCCAGTTAGTTCACACTAGTTGGGAGTAAACATTCTAAGTTCCAGTAATGGCGAAGCCCTGAATTCGTTCGGCATTTATTTATAGGTACGACTAACCCAAGGTTAGACGAGGCTCTAGTGCAGTACAGTGATTGTGAGTGTCTTTGAAATAATCGACATACATGAGTTATTAAAGTACTCTGGGCACTTTCCATTAACAATCTTAAACATCATACACAGCTTCTTCACGCGCACGAGATCGTCAATAGGAATCCAGTGCAGCTTGTTAAAAAGTTCTACTGACCTATCATTAAAGCTTGCATCTAGAATCAGTCTAGCGCAACGTTTTTGCACTCTTAGTATTCTTAATAATTGTTCATTAGAGGTGTTGCCCCAAACTGTACAACAATATTCAAATAAGGGCTTAACAATTGCATTGAATAGCAATTTTCTGCAGGAGTGGGTAAGGTAGCCCTTTGCTCTACTCAGTAAAGAAACTCTAGAGTTAACTTGTGAATTACATAGTTCGTATGATTGACCCAACTAAGGTGCTTGTCAATCTTAACACCTACGAGTTTTTCATCATCAACTTCCTCTATTAGTTTTCCATTAAGGTACAGATCGAGATTGGATTTGTTTATGTGCTGCAGTTTTTGTCTGGTAGCAATGAGTATTTGCTTCGTCTTCTTTGTGTTGGGGATCATCTTATTTAACGCAAACCAGCTACTTGCACTATCAAGGCTCACTTGTAAGTCACGTTGGATGATATCGGTGCTACCATCAGCCGTCTATAGTGTCGTCGGTGTCATCAGCGGTATATCTCAACGTTAGTACTGGGTAGGCACAGGGGTAGATCGTTCATGTAGAGAGAAAAAAGGACGGGACCTAGGATTGATCACTGTGGGATGCCTTGGGACAGTGTTAATGGGTCAGATAACGACCCAAAGATGGAGCATCTCTGTGAACGATGACAGAGGTAAGACTTGAAACACTCAAGCTCAGTGACATTCACGTTGTATTTCGAGATCTTGGATAACAAAATATCGTGATCCACTAAGTCAAAAGCCTTACTCAGATCTAACAACACGGTTCCTACTAAGTTACTATTGTCCATAGCCTTGAGCCAATTGTCCGTAAGGATTAAAAGAGCTGTTTCACAGGAGTGGTGAGGACGGTATGCAGACTGGTTACTGAATAGGAGCCCGTGGGAACACAGGTAGTTGAGGTAAGAGGATACAACATGCCTTTCCAAAGGTTTTGAAATAATAGGCAGGACTGAAATTGGCCTATAATTATTTCTGTCATGGGAGGATTCTTTTTTTGTAGACAGGTGATAATTTTGCTTTTTTGAAGTTATTTGGGAAGATACCATTTGCAATGCTAGCGTTATAGATGTGAGTCGGGCTTTGGGCTATCGCCGGAAGTGCATCCTTTAACACTTCCTGTCGTTGTATCGAAAAACGATTTGAACTGGTAATAATATATCAACTCTACTTTATGAATATGCAAAAACATTGATATGTCAAAATTTGATCGTAGTGGCACGCCTTCAAGCTGACTTAGTAAACAGGCTTTTCTTGGATCCAGACCCGTGAACCCGCGATCGGTAAATGAAACATTTTATTGGGATCCCTAACAGGTGCTGCTAATATGTGAAAATTAACAATTAGATTGCGAACTCGAGGTCTCTGTCGGCAGAAAGTTGGTGCCGAGGGGCGCAGCTCCGAGTCAACTATAAAGTCTATAGAAACCAAGAGCGAGAAGTCTAATAGCCAACTTCCTACGTACAAAGGACACTGAAAGGAACCAATACGAGAACCTGAATTCACGTCTTCTGGCGGATAAGGACGAAAATTCTAGATTTATCTGTCTCACCAGACTGTCACAAGTTACTACCCCCGCACCTATAATGTCGCACACCCCCCCCCCCCCCCCCCAAAAAAAAAACACCTCTAAGATCACTAAAATTTGCAACGCTTTTCCTCATAAACACATTGTTTCGGCTCCCTGTGGTATCTAGTTGACCTTCTCACTCATACCCAGTTCCCATTCACCTCTCGGTCAGGCATGCGCCCGGTTTGCACATATAAGTTGCATCAGCTTCGAAGTGTACCTGTATATACTTTATTTAAGCGATTTTGGGCTCGTTCCTCAGTAAAAATGGTACTGGATCTTGATCTCTACAGAGTAGACAAAGGGGGCAACCCGGATAAAATACGAGAAAACCAAAGCAAGCGCTATTCGGACGTAACATTGGTTGACCAAGTTGTCGAAGCGGATGCTCAATGGAGAAAATGTACGTGAATTGGGTGAACAATTAACTTGTTTTTTTTATCTGTGCATGTTTATGTGTGAACTAATAGGGTTACTGAATGCTTGTTTGTAGTTCGTTATTCTGCCGACAACTGGAACAAACTCCGGAACTTGTGCAGCAAGCAGATAGGCGAGAAAATGAAGGTATATTGTGTTGTGTTACAACTTTCACTTAAGATATTTTGCTGGAGATTGTGCACGTGGTACAGCTTGCGTGTACAGTTGGGTTCTGGATTTTACGATCATTGACGTAGATTTTTTATGAAGTGCCATATAAGTCGAAAACAATTACGAAAAGGGGTAGGCAGGGCTTAATTGTCAGTTGTGTGCCATTTACCAATCGATGCTTCCATCTCCGAGAGGATATAATGCACTGGTCAGTGAAAGTAAACCCCTACCCCCCAACCCTGGGACATAGGTGGATATTTGTTCTGGATAGCTTGCAAATACTGACAAATGCCCCACCATGTGGGTCGCGGCTAGATTCCATCCGCCAGAAGGTCTCAATCCCGAAATGCATTGCAATGCACTATTTTCTCGATTGTTATATACCCTAATTTGTAGGGTACAAACTAAAGCAGCACTTAGACATTTAGGCGAACAAGTATGCTTCTCTGAACTATATAAAAAAATATAGGCTCCACGAAGATTCGAACTAAAACCCTAACCATCTCTATCCCTTTTCGCCATGAGGGATTTGCTGTCAACAGCTGCATTTTTAGAACTTTTATGCAGCATGATGTTTCATTAGCAGGCGTTACTTTATTAGACACCAGTTCCTGCTCTCTGTGAAGTTTTTTAGTGCAGTGCATTTGGGGATTGCGTTCTTCTGGCAGATGGAATCTAGCCCTAACCCACCATGTGGGGGGAATAAAATTTCATTGAGCAACTGCAGAATACAATGCCACTTAGCTAATTAATAATTCATGTTCTCATTTATTTTATACAAACCTTCTAAAAACGTCACCCCCAAATAAAAAGAAACCTAACCATTTGAAACCCAAAATCATTAATAGAATGAGTCTAAATACACCTGAAATATAATAGAGAATTTAGCAAAGTTTTTAAGTGAAGGGCTGTGTGCAAAAAGGGCGTAAGTGATTCTTGATCACATTCTAAGTTCTCCCTTAGGAAACAAAGAAATTGAAGGAGAATTTAGAATGTGATCAAGAGTCACTTACACCCTTTTTGCACACAACCCTTCAAGTGATATTTTTAATTGGCACTGCAGTGTAATTGTATTCTGCAGTTTAGCCAATTTCACAAATTAAGAGCAAATACCCCACCCCCTTGGGCATTGTGACTGAAACACAGATTTCACACTAAGTAGAGCTAGTACATTGTAATTAAACCAAAACAATTCCTCAAACATACTGAATAAGTGCTAAGTTATCTAAATCAATTGTTGGATTCATTTGAATATGAATAGAGTTGTGAATGATGCTCCCTTGGCTCGGGGAAGCCATCAATGTTGAATATTGCATGCATGTGCGAATCTCATACCCAGAGATCTTTGCGTGAATAACTACTCCATCTTGGATTGTGCAACTACCAATCTCCACCTACTTGCCCCACATACTAATGAAACAGGGATTACAAAACGTGTGAATCCTGAAGTAGTTGGGACACAAGTTGCTGCCAATGTCTCGGGGCACACTGGGATATTAACTATAATAATAGTAAACCAGAAATTTGATATTCTTATTAACAAATATAAGCCCAAGAACGCAGTTCAGGGGCTAATATATGCTAGTTTTAAGAACATCAAATTTCCAAGGGAAACTGTAAGCTGATAGTCCAGAGACAGAAACACTATTGTTTTTATTGTTCAACATTTATTTATATTAAATATTAAATATTTAGTTAAATATTACAGCTTGTATCAGGCTTATTTTGGTGGCTTTGGCACAGCTCTAGGTTGGCATCTCATCCAGGACTTTGGACCTGTTGTGTTTCTCTCCCATCCCCCTTTTTGTCCACTTGTGTGCTCTGGGCTGTTTGGTTGTTATGGTAGCCAGAGTTGTCAACCAAGATCCCAAGCACTGATATAATCAACTAAAGTTGATTAAAGTATGCTAACTTCCATGGGAAGGGAGTAGCAGTTGATGTTTAAAGCAGTATATTATACCAGTCTTTACCTTCCCTAGCCTGCTGATGCAGACCAACACTAGTTTTTACAGGTCTGGAACTAGTAAGCCATTAGGGAACCTAAGCATCAGCGATGACAACAGCAGCAAGGACAGGACGTAGAAAACATTTTTCTCCCAAAATACTGTATTCACTCAGGGATAAGCCGCACCTTTTTACCCGAAATAATCCGGGATGCGGCTTATCTGCGAGAACATCTACCAAACATAAGGTTCGGAAATTTCCAAAAATTTACATTTAAAAGAAATACTAAGCTATACTAATAAATACTACACCAAACCAAAAGAAAGTAAGCACTGGCCATTGCTTTTGCAAGTTTGGTGGCTCTTACCAGATCCGTTTATGTTGTGAATGTTTGTTCCTCTGCAAGCGATTAAATACCACGCTAAATGGCACGCTAAATGGCACAATGTTTCTTTGCAGCTTTGCATGTTAACAGCAAATTTCTCGAACAGATCTTCCACCTCTCTTTGGATAACAAGTTTTTCTCCAATAGATGGCTTCTGGATATCCTTTTAGGCATGATAGCAACAGACAGCTGATGAAAAAGCAAACTACTCCATGTTGTTTTGACTTCGTTCAGCAGAAACAAAACTTTTAGTGTCCAGTTCTCTCTCTTCCAACAGGTGCCTGGTTACTAAGCTACGGACGAACGTGAGCATGCTTCGTTGACATGTAAAATTCGATCTAAAAGGTGACCTGAATGAACAGATCCCGGTAAACAAACACCATGAAAAGATAAATCATATACCCGGTACCGGTATCTTAGTATGTAGACATGATTCAGTTTATACTATTTCAGAGCTGAAAATACAGGTACAACTTTGGAGTTTTCTCCAGTTTGAAAGTCTGATGAAGGTTTATACAATGTACATGAATGTTTTATATTCTTCCAAAAAAATTTTCCCCCTGAATCAAGCTTATAAACTTGGGGTGCGGCTTATCCGTGAGTGAATACAGTATGATGTTTACTATTTCCTTTGTTTGCCTTTAATTACTTTTCACATTCATATCTTTGAAAAATATGATAAGCATAGAGTTCCATTCACTCTGAACAAAAAAACAGTGATTTACTTTCTTACGTTGGCGTTCTCTTGTAGACCTAAGATTTGGGGTTTTCACATTGTTTTTCCAGACAATGGTCAAAATGTAGGCAACTACATGCATTTTCACATGCAGTTATTGTATTTTGTAATTAGGCTATTGTTTTATGCCATCATTCTAGATATTGCTGTTGTGGTTGCTTAAGTTCTCTACTACCTCAGCCCTGTGCACTGCACCTCCAATTCAATTATCTTCCACATTTATGTTGCTCTTCGCTCAGTGATATACCAGCACGATTTGGATGTATAAACAAAAGACAACACTGTGTTTGTGGTGGTAAATGGGGGAGACATGCCCAGCCGATAGCGTAATAAGGCTGGCGTGACAACTTTTTGCGCTCTAGCTGTTACATAACACTGTAACCATCACCTTGGCCTTTAAAGCCTCACTCATCTCCAACATGCCAGTGCTGGACCAGATAAGGGTATTGGCAGCGCAGGCCTTGATCTTTTAAAACCTCACTCATCTCCCCAGCACTCTGCGTGCTGGATCGGACAAGGGTATTGGCAGGTCAGCAAATTCAAGAAATGTACTGCAAGCTCACAGTGACTGCTCAATAAAATGGCACATAAAGCAACCCCTGTATGCTTGGGGAAGTCCCCAGACAGACTTAACCGCTAACTGAAGGGATGATGACCCCAGTTTATTACTATAACTTCATCTAGCAACTACATGCAAGTTACTACAGATAATAACTGTTACTTTGTCATAAGCACATACTGAAGACTACAATATCAAGGGAGGGTGGGTGAGCAAAAATTTGTTAACATCGTGTACTGCTTTTGGTCAACTCCCCAAAGTATGAGAGGTACTTTGACCCTGAAGCTTTATGTACCCAGACAAGTTCCTGTCAAGTGACTTTGCTAACCAATGCTACAGTCTGTATTACAGTGTATATTGATAGACTTCACAAGCCTGGAATGGAGACATGAATGCTCCATTGAGTTACTGAATACGAAAACACCCAATCACATGGGCAAATTGGAATTTGGAGTGGGTAAACACCCAACACCAGACTAAACGTACAAACGTGACCAGAGGGCTCCGGCTCCATTAACTGAAATTAATGACCCAGATAGGGGCATTAATTTGACATCTAGGACTGATGGTTCCCTCCTTAACCCTTTCACCACTACGGGCCGCAAAAGCGGCGAATATGAAGCATGTACCTGGGAAAAAATATTGCATCAAACCTAGACATGCTGGAGATACGATGTTGCGATACTATTTCAAGGGATGAATAACTTCAAAGTCAGAGCTATAACAGGGATCGCTTGACTCTTCCACTTTGGAGAAAAACGCATTTGTTTTGGAGATCGCTGTTCGTTTCTTCGATTTTCGCGAATTTTGAGGAGCTGAAAATCGGCTCAAGAAAACCTTCCCATTTGCACTTGAAATCAAAAGCAAACACAAAATAACCACTCAGTCATTACAGTACCTTGTTTAATCTTTCCAACCAGCAGGTTTGTTTGCATAAAATCCACCAAACGACTGTGAAGCGTGCTATTCTTAATGCTGCACTTCTCTCCACCATGTTTTCCTGCTCCCCAACTCCAATTGCATGCTGGGTAATCAGCAAAAATTCCACAAGGGGTTCCCCCCTCTGGGACTCCGGTAGGGTTTTTTTTATAAGTCTTTTACCCCTACAACCAAGAGCGGTGATTTGGACTCAAGCCGTTGCTTTAAAGTGACAAAAACACATCCTAATAGGTTGAGCAGGGGTAAAAGAATGCCAACTGCAGGATTTCAAGGCTTTCAGTGAAGAATGTTTTCCTGTGTCTGAAATCACAAACACAACGGAAAAACCCTGTGAAATCCCCTCACAAGGCCTACTAAAAGCAAACCAAGTACTTTTCAGCCATCCTCAGACTTAATGATGTCTTCAAGCTCTCTGACAGTGGCATTTTTCTCCAAAATTAGAGCACATTTCATTGGAAACCCTACAGAAGAAACCATACTCACCGCTGCCGAGTCTGTAGAATTCTGCCGAATGGCATCATGGGGAAAGTTTGAGCCCTTGGTTTAAAAAGTCAGCAGTATTTAACTAGCCCGGGCTAGCCAAACTGGAACTGAGGGGGGAGGGTTGAGTTAGCACTCTGAATTTCACCAATTCAGCCCAAAGCTTCCGGTGGTGAAAGGGTTAAACACCACCCTACCCATGTCATGTGACCTGTTCTGTTTGCACTCAAACTTATTTTACAGGATGTTAGCATCCATTGTAGTTGAATAATGTCAATGGCATGTGAAATGACCTTATATTTTGGACAGGATAATTTTTTACAGGTTATCTATGGCTGGAAAGCAATATCCTAATTATGGACAAGAAAAGGGTGTGGCACATCACATGATTGGATGCATTAGCAACATGTCTCCCAAAAATGAAGTCACAGCAACTTGAAGATGCATATGTTGTGCTCAATACAAATCTTTTCAATGAACCTGAACTTTGAACCACCCCCTCTAACCTTAGTGTTGGTCCTGAATTAGTGTCCAATAAGAGAAGACTAGGGAAGTACATTTTTGCCCATAGCTCCTGTCTAGAAAATAGTTGCATCACAAAATTTGGTCAAACAATTCATCACTCAGTGAGTATCCAAGTAAAGCCGATTCTGAATGAAAAGGACAGAAACTTATAAATTATATTTTTTTTGTTAACCCTTTCACCACTACGGGCCGCAAAAGCGGCGAATATGAAGCATGTACCTGGGAAAAAATATTGCATCAAACCTAGACATGCTGGAGATACGATGTTGCGATACTATTTCAAGGGATGAATAACTTCAAAGTCAGAGCTATAACAGGGATCGCTTGACTCTTCCACTTTGGAGAAAAACGCATTTGTTTTGGAGATCGCTGTTCGTTTCTTCGATTTTCGCGAATTTTGAGGAGCTGAAAATCGGCTCAAGAAAACCTTCCCATTTGCACTTGAAATCAAAAGCAAACACAAAATAACCACTCAGTCATTACAGTACCTTGTTTAATCTTTCCAACCAGCAGGTTTGTTTGCATAAAATCCACCAAACGACTGTGAAGCGTGCTATTCTTAATGCTGCACTTCTCTCCACCATGTTTTCCTGCTCCCCAACTCCAATTGCATGCTGGGTAATCAGCAAAAATTCCACAAGGGGTTCCCCCCTCTGGGACTCCGGTAGGGTTTTTTTTATAAGTCTTTTACCCCTACAACCAAGAGCGGTGATTTGGACTCAAGCCGTTGCTTTAAAGTGACAAAAACACATCCTAATAGGTTGAGCAGGGGTAAAAGAATGCCAACTGCAGGATTTCAAGGCTTTCAGTGAAGAATGTTTTCCTGTGTCTGAAATCACAAACACAACGGAAAAACCCTGTGAAATCCCCTCACAAGGCCTACTAAAAGCAAACCAAGTACTTTTCAGCCATCCTCAGACTTAATGATGTCTTCAAGCTCTCTGACAGTGGCATTTTTCTCCAAAATTAGAGCACATTTCATTGGAAACCCTACAGAAGAAACCATACTCACCGCTGCCGAGTCTGTAGAATTCTGCCGAATGGCATCATGGGGAAAGTTTGAGCCCTTGGTTTAAAAAGTCAGCAGTATTTAACTAGCCCGGGCTAGCCAAACTGGAACTGAGGGGGGAGGGTTGAGTTAGCACTCTGAATTTCACCAATTCAGCCCAAAGCTTCCGGTGGTGAAAGGGTTAAAGTGCCTATGAACATTTTTTTTTAATTTTAGAAATCAATTCTAAATCAAGTGAATAGTAGAATGGTAAAATATATTTTGCTTTGAATGCTGTGTCACTGAGTTAAGGAGGTTTTAATATCCAAAATGCTAATTACATGACGTCAGGGGAGGCATCAATTATTATGTTTTTTTTTTTGGTACAATTAAACAATTTTTTCAAATTATCAGTGTTGTACCCATGGTTGAAATAAAATGATGTTAGAAATTTGTTTCTCTATATCAGTAGAAACGCCCATTCACAACTACTAAGAAGTGATTGCAGATACCGCAAATAATTTTTTTTTTAATTAAAACCAATTAATGTCAGGTTAGGACTAGTAATAAGTGATGCCATGCAGTCAAAACAAAATGGTGTCGGGTTTACGCTTGTGAAGAACTATCGATATTATTGTTGGCCCTCATTGTTGCAAGAACACTAAAGTGTTGTGAAACTATCTTAAGAAGCTATTAAGTGTTCTTGTATGGTATTATTTCAACTGGACCTATACACGACTTTCATAATGGCCGCCTCCTAATTTGCATATGTGATTTTCCGTTTCGGTTGTTTATCCACATTTATAGAAAATATGAACATTGCCATGCGAAAGAGCATGTCGACATTAGTGAACTTGTGAAAGTTGAGTGTTGTAGCTTAAAAAGCAATGAAGTTACAGCCAGTTGAAATTAGAGAGATTTGTATGAGAAAAACAACGGACGCCTTGCTAGCCTCGCTTTCATGTTTTTCTGCATTAGAAATGCTCATTGCTCAACAGCAATTCTCCACATTGCTCTAAAACTCAAAACTATTACTAGTTTTAATGTGATCTTTCATGTGGTAGCATTGGTTTCCCTCTACAGATTTATCTTCCAAATTATGCAAATTAGGAGGCGGCCATTATGAAAGTCGTGTATAGTAGGGAAGAAATGACAAACACGACCACTTACCAACACTTTTTTTCGGTGCAGATTGTTTACTTTAGCCATTTAACTTGGACTTAATAAGGGATATACTGTATTAATAACATAGCCACAATGTAATACTGACTCTTATTGGCTAAAAAGAGCCTATATAACACATTCAAGGTTAACATGCTTTGTTTGTAAATGATTGTTTGCTTTTCTTGCATCCAGTACATGTATATCAGAAAGCAAGTAAAGCCTAATACCCCATTCACACCAACTAAACATGATTGTTTAGTTCAACTTAGTTTATCTATATCTTGAATGTGTTCAGTTACACAAGGTTAGTACTACATGTACATGTACCTAGAACAGGTTTAGTTAAACTGAGTTTTTCTAGCCCCTATCTTGAATGTGTTTAGTTACACAGAGTTAAAACTACCTTGAACAGGTTGTTTAGTTATGAAGAAATGTAAGTTTGAAACTAGTTTTAATTAGCACCAGCCAGTGAGCATACAGAGTTTATTTAACTAGACATCTTTTAATTAAAGATGTTTAAGCTTTGCTGTTATACACTTAAAATGGGAAACTGTCCACTGGTTAAACACAGTCTCCTGTGTTAATTCTCTTTTATACTTTCACAATACTTATTCTGATAATTTTGTTGTTTGAAACTAGAAAAAGGAGGTTGTTGGCAAAGACGATACATTACCCCAAGAAGTTCTGGATGGATTGGAAACAATCTCCTCAGATGTGCTTCAGGTGCTATTCAATATACACATAAGATTTAAATTACATTTTCAATGTCAGTGTTCTGGCTAGGAGTTCTGCTAAATGTGTCAAATTACATTAATTTTCTTCTATGGGTCAATTTTGGATTTCTATTTAATAGTCACCATGAATATTAATTTTTGTAAGGTACGTTGCATGAAGCAATACACACTCTACTGCCCCAAACAGTGCCTATAAAGAGGAGCCTTATTTTTTAAATTAAAATATCAATTCTATATCAAGTGCATAGACTGTAGAATGTTACAATCTTTCTGGGTTTGAATGCAAATGCCAATGAGTCAAGAGGTTTTAATTTCCAAAATGCTAATTATGTGACTTCACGGTAGGCATAATTTATACAAAAATTTGCTGTAACAGATAAACAATCTTTTCCTAAATATAAGTGCTTTACTTGTAGTTTAAATAAATGATTTTACAAATTTGTTTTCCTATATCCCATTCAGCAAATATGTCCATTCATGAGCATTAAGAAATATTCATTATATAAAAATCAGGGCATCTGACAGGATGCGAGGTTGCGATTTCGCGTAATTGACCGAAAATCGCATCCGATCATGTAATGTCACAATTTCCACAAAATACTAGAAAAAATAAAAATAAATAAAATTAAATTAAAGTACTTACCAGTATCCTACATGTATATTATCCACATTTCTGGGATACTTGACCAATCGGCATTTATTTCCCTTCCAAAATACCGAAAATACACTTTGTGTCGTTCGTTGAACTGTCTAGTAGGGCGAAAACACCAAGGCATCTACGCACAATGCTGCAAGGATCTCGGCACTATTTTTCATACATACGCGATCAAATTACGCACATTGTTAATTTCACGCTGTTCTTATGGTCGTTCGTGGTTTTGCGGTCTACGTTGTATAGGAAGACATAATTCATCGCATAATTGAGATTTTTTTCTGTGTAATTGGGCAAAAAAAAATTAACATAATTTCCAATTTTTTTCTGCATCCTGTCAGAAGCCCTGTATAATGGCAAATGCCTACCTTGACGTCATGTACATGTAATGAGCATTTTGGAAATTAAAACTTCTATAACTCATTGGCATGGTATTGATCGAAACCCATAATTGAAGGGCTGTGTGCAAAAAGGGCGTAAGTGTTTCCTGATCAGATTCTAAATTCTCCTTTAATTTCTTTGTTTTCTATAAAGGGAGAATTTAGAATGTGAACAAGAGTCACTTACGCCCTTTTTGCACACAACCCTTCAATTATTGTACCATTCTACTATTCACTTGATGTAGAATTGATATTTGAAATAAGAAAATAAGGCTCATAGGCACTTTAATGACAAGGAGTCATTTCTGAATCTGTTACACCAATGGCACAAGGCATAGTCCTAGCTAGAACCCTGAATGTTATTATGGTGTTTTTAATAGAGACTAAAATTAATTTAATTTAGACATGGTCAATTATCCAGTGAGTATTGGGGGCCCTGTGGTGTGCTTATACAGCCCTGGGTCGGTTTTCATCTAGGACTTTTAGTAGTACCAGTAGTTATTGCTCATGGTTTGGAGTTTGCTAGTTTGTTACATTGTACACTTCACTGCAATTATTGCTTGCAGCTTTTCCTCCCTCCATTTTTGTCCACTATTTTCTGGGTTGCCAGCTGGATTACCTGGTGACCAAGCCTTCAAACACTGCCCTTTGCATAGTCCTGGGCACTGAACCTCCAACTTAGATTCCTCGACATCTACATTGTAGCTGGTCCTTAGTCCAGTTCTTAATCAGCTGGTTTATGTAATGTTGTTCTTCATGTTACCTCAGACACTTTCAGTTGTGCAGATCAAGAAAGTGAGAACCTTGGTGGATGAAGGCATGGCAAAGTGCAATGATGAAGTTGCACGACTTGAAAAGCTTCGTAATGAAAAACTTTTTGAAGTTGGCAATATACTTCATGACTCTGTACACATAAGCAATGATGAGGTAAATGTTTGTATTTCTCTCTTCTCTTTTCAGGCTCTAATATGTATATCATTTAGGTGTAATATACTGTACATGTATGTATATGGTAATTTCTCTCTTGAACTCAAGATTACATTCTAGTGCCAAATCTAGTGACTAGTGATATTTAATCTGAAAGAGTACTGGGGATTCAGGTTGAGTATTTAGCAGTGTCTGATTTTGTGTTCATTGAACAGTTTATTGGTCACATTGCTATAAAGTAAAAATTGACATGTTGCTGACCAAATATGTCATCTGTTGGCAGCTTGGCTTTGTACGTTGAGGTGGTTGCACGAGTAAGCAAAACATGATTTGAAATCAAACAGTATAATTATATTTTACCATGTTCTCCATTAAAATGATGAAATTATTTGGCTACAATAGTACAAGTATTCTACCTAGTTGAATCTTGATTAAAGACATATTGAACAAAAGAAGCATAAAGTGTTGTAATCTGAGAATGTCTACTTTTTCATTAGCAATAAAATTATGTCAAATTGTGTATAGAAACATGGGCAATCAACTGTTGCAACGAACACAAAATCTGACATTGTTAATCCCTCAACCTGAATCTGCAGTATTTGTGTGATTTCAAGTACTGAACATGTATTTTACATTTTAATGACTAAAATGATGTATATATATGTACATATTAAATCATATTAAATCTCATACAAGGTCTTTAAACTGTAGAATGAGTTACTGGAATTAACTGGGGAAAATACAAGGATGCAGACACTGTTTTATTTGATTAATTTTCAAGAAGTATTTTTCTTGCAAGCATTATTCACTCTCCAGGAAAAAAATGTCTCCTATATTTACACATTTCTTGCATATACCGTTTGAACTTTAGATACCACTTGTTTTTTCATGTTTGTGGCCAGAAAAGAAGGTATAACTACAAATGTAGTTTGTCACTTTTAAAACAAGATTACCAGTTTTGTAATGAACTTTATTATTCAATTCTGCCAAGAATGCACAGTTACAAAATGTAGCTCAGTGGTTAAGGTTATCGTATAGTTTCAGAGCCGAATAAAAAAATAAAAAAATTCACGTAAAAACAAAGTTTAGAGTGTTAAGTATCCAACAGAAAAAAATTGGTTGAATTTTTTTTATCTAGACGGAAAAATATAAAAAAGAAACATTTTACCAGAAGATTGCGTTACATATTTTGATTGACAGCTCATACACCACATCAATTGTCATGAGCATTCAACCGTAGCTAAGCGCGGGAGTCGTTGTTTACCATTCAGTTCGGAGTTCACTCTGTGGCTTGTTGTCATAGTTCTATCGAATCTTTTCTCACATAAATATGTCATCGTAAATTCGAAGCGTATTCGCTAAAATTATCCGATGTCTTCTTCAAAACAAGTATCTTGTCCTTGGAATTCAAGAAAGAGGGAAAAATCAAAGAAATGTTCGAAATTATATATTCTTATTACCACTGGCTAAACTATTTTGTTGTACATTAGGCCGCTTGATTCCTCTTAAGTATTTCTACAATAACATGCCCAATCTCTGACATTTTCCGGAGCATATATTCACAGGCTGATTCTTTGGGTAATTTATCTGTCCTCATGCTTTTCTTTCGTCTTCCGCGTCCGTTTTGATTTTACCTTCTTCTTGTCTTTAGCTGGTTTATCCTTGACCAGTTTATTCTTGGTTTTGCCCATAATGAAGAGTGATTGAAAACGCGAAACTAATGCGTAGTCCACACGAGGAAGTTTTCCTTGACAAGTTGCCTTGTTCCAGTTTTTCAACAAGGAGACTTGTCAAGGCAAAACTTGTCACTTTTCGTTGTCTACACGAGCAAATAAAACTTGTCAAGGGAAAACTTGTCAAGGAAAACTTGCTCGTGTGGACTACGCTTAACTCAACTGAGCGCGAAGACCTTTGATTGTGTTGCTTTCATGCCGCTGAGAAATTGGTGGGAAGTTTTGACTGTGACATTTCCCAGTCACTGGTTGCTTTTTATAGCATTGGCTGCTTTTTATAGAAGGTGTCTGATTGCTGTGAAAGAGGCAGTCTCGCCGGCCGGCTAAACATTTTCAGAGCGTTTTCTTGACTCTCTATTTTCGTTCTAAACATAGTTTGAAAAAAGCTCCAACTCGACGCGAATTTGTGCGAATTACTTCAAATTTTCACAGATTGTTCGCAATTATATCAGCTAAAAAACTGTGTCTGCAATTTCTTTAATTTTTTAAAAGAGAGGCACAGAGAGCGATTCCCGCATCTATACTTGGATTTCGCATTAGCAGTTTCACGAAGACCAAAATATCTTCAGAACGGCTTCGAATTTCCACAATCGCCAACACAGTTTCGTAAACAAGGTCTGTGGGAGTCCGGAAAAACAAACATCTTAAATTCATTAAATTGCCGTGAAGTTGGAGCTCTTGGAAACCAACTCGCTTGTTCGGAAAAGAAGTTTATTTAAAAATCGCACTTTTATCAAAATTACAAACCTTAGGTATATCGTTGTAGCCAATTTTATACGCTTTAAAATGAGGTATAATTTATCTAAATACAACTAATATTCGAGATGCTACTTAATTTTATCCGGAACAGTACCCTGAAGGTATACGATAGCCGGGCCAACACTCAGGGTCTTAAAATAACTGAGTAGAAGGTGCTGCCTTTGTGAAACAATTTCGTTCACAAGCTGCAGATGGTTAGACCTTCACGTCTTCTCTGATAAGGACATTAAATCGCAGGCCCATCAGTGGATGAAGAGCCACCTCGTCGATATGCCACTGATTAAACCGTTATTATTTTTATTATTAAATATGCACAAGAACATGTAGTTGCAGTCAAATGGCTTCCCATTTCTCGAGCGAGCACTCAAGAATTTTGGTTATTATGGAAATAAATTTTGTTTCTTGGCAGAATTTATATAATAAACAACTTTTCTGCTAATACGGCTGTGTATTTTTACTTGTCATTTTAGATACACAGCCGACTAAATATTATATGGCTAGGTAACCTATGATCGGTCAGTTTGCAGTCCATACAATGAAACTTCCCATACAGATGGCGAAAGCTGGTTTTGTATATTTTCAGCAATAGAATAACTATATTCTTAACTGAATGGCTGTGTGCAATAAGGGTGTAAGTGACTCCTGGGCACGTTCTAAATTCTCCCTTAGAAAACAAAGAATTTGAAGGAGAATTTAGAATGTGATCAGGAGACAGTTGCACCCTTATTGCACACCACACCGTGGCAAAACGTCATGCGCATGCGTATTTGCTATATCTTGTCGGCGCGCGGCCGCCCCCAGTTCCCCGCGAAAACTGAAATGAAACAACAGGTAAATGCCGTGATTTTAAAATTTCTGCTTATAAGTATCCATTTGTGAACTGTTTTCTCAAAAAATAAGAAAAGTACTTAAAAGCTAAGCCTAACACTTCAACAGGTTGAAGTTTTCTTAATTTGTGATTCACTGTGAGTTTACTAAGTTATAAAATTATTTACTAAAAAAGTTGAAACCCTCGGTAATTTGTATTTGATAGCAGCGCCTTCGTTCTTTTGGCCAGCAGAGCATACCGTTTTGCCGCGGTGTGGTTGCACACAGCCCTTCAGTTACAGTTGTTTGCTTGGTTCATACCATTAGTTATGGATCCTCATCCCCTCCATTTTTATTGCCTGGGCGCTTAATCATGTTTGGGCCATAAAACAAAGCTTGGTCAATAACTTACAGTACGGACCGACCGACCGAGAGGTATTTTAATACTGATGTTACTCTTTTCCAGGATGAGAATCCAGTTGATAGGACCTGTGGTGACTGTAGTGTTAGGAAGAAGTATTCTCATGTGGACCTGTCCCACATGGTTGATGGTGTTGATATTGACAGAGGTGCAGTGGTTGCAGGTAGTAGAGGATATTTTTTGAAGGTGAGCAATGGCATTCAAACTTGTAAATCTAATTGACTATACCATGTGACTTCCTAAAAGATATAACAGCCAGTCTGTAATAAAATTGAACTGCATGTGCCATGATCTTTTTTGTGTGATCTATCTAAATATTATACAATGATGTAGCTACATGTACTAATGTAGACTTGCTCCAAGTCGAACTCATTTATTCACTGGGTAAGCGATTACTGGGTCCAAAAGCGAGAGAGAGAATCGAAGCAAGAGGCGAGATCGACTTCTTTCACTTGCAGGAAATTGAATCGGGGGATTATGTTTTGGCGCGAAAACATGTTTCAGGGGCGGAGCTTATATTTTGCGCTCTTTATGAGTAATATACACTCAAATTGTAAATACCACATCCACGGTTGACTGACTTGATACATCAACATACAATGCCTCAATAATTGATGCTTTGTGATTGGGAAAATCTTAGTAAGTCATAAGCCACGCCTCCAGTTGGAAAATCAACCGGTAAATTTGGCGCGCTGCAAGTGGAAAAAGTCCTTCGTGCGGGGGGCTAAGAAGGACTTTGAGAAAGTCTACTACTAATGATATACAAGTTTAGTTCCAGCTATGTTTTAATTGCAATGTTGTCATATTTCATCCTTAGCCCTCCTTTACACTCCTTAGGCTCATCATCCCTCCTGTCTATAGGGAGTGTAAAGTAGAGCCAAGAGGCGTAAAGGAATGTAAATTAAGGAGGGATAATAATGGATTTTGCAAATGGTTGTGATTGTCATCAGCAGTGGTAGTCCTTCAGGGATACATCTTAACATCACACGAGTCAGGGGGCATTTATTCGTTTATAAATGATAAATTAAGGTTATTATATACTTGTAGGGTCCTCTAGTCTTCCTTGAGCATGCTCTCATTCAACATGGCACCAGGATGTTGTATGAGAGAGGCTTCACACCTATCATAACACCATTCTTTATGAGAAAGGAGGTCATGCAAGAAGTAGCACAGCTAAGCCAGTTTGACGAGGAGCTCTATAAGGTAAGGTCAGTGGTAGTAACTTTGTTGAAAGGAAATCATTAGTTTACCGCAGTTAAAAATAAAAGTAAAGGTACTTAATTGTTTTTATGGCTGAAGTGAACAATCTACACTGTAAAAAAGTGAAGAAAAGGCAAACATGTACATGTAGACCACTTACCAACCAGTTACCGACCACTTACCAACCACATACTTACACAGTTTTACCATGGACCAGTTACCAACCACTTTTTTACGGTACGAATTGGTAACTTTAGCCTGATTTTATATTGATGCTGTTCAAGTGTATTTCACCCATGATGTGACTTGTTCTGGTGGTTTGGCTGCTGTCACCTTTGACCCGAAGCCAATGTTTACATAATTGCTTTTCAAATGGAAGTGATTATGCGCTGGTGTAACCCTATACTCCTTATGCAAATTCGAGTTGTGTAATAAGAGATAGGGGGTGTGTTAGTTCAGAGACCGTCTGTATCTATGTGAGTACAACCACAGACAAGCGAGGGAGAGCCAGATAAGTGCAATTTAAACCTATATATTCATCATTGATCGTAAATAAATAATCAAAATCAAACTGAGAGTTAGTGTGCTGACGAGGTTCCGCACACCTTGCACAATCATTTATTGTTAATGGCCACTTCATTGCCCAACCATTTTCATTGCAGCTACAATGTACGCAATAGTGTGAGATCACACCGTGTAGTTTGCATTAATTAGATTTACGTCAATCATACAAAGTGGGAGGGGTGGTGACGGCTGTGGTGACAGGAGGTGAAAAAGTATTCTCTCATCAAATCCTGTGTCTGAAAATGACTAGATCATTGATAAACTTAATCTAAACACTTGAAAACTGAACTTGTAAACTATTGTAACTGAGTCCTATCTTGTTGAAAACCAGAACCACACTGGAGCTGACTCTGGCACTTGACAGTTATATACAATATGCAGAACCTCATTATCATAACAAGGGCTCCAGGCCCTCTCATCCATTTAGGAAAGTTAATGGTGGAAAGAAACGTATATATATAACTGTTGCAGTCAGGACCACAAATACCTCGTTACAACTGACATTACCTTATATAAGTTCCTGCCAAGACTCAACTTTCCATAATTTTTATATGGAATGTATCCACAGGGAAACAACCATAATATAGTATTTAGGATAAGCAACTCATTTCTCTTTCCTTTCATCCAAAGAGAGATATTAATTCTTTAATTGTTAGGTGGTTGGTAAGGGAGCAGATGAGTCTGGATATGAAGAAAAATACCTGATAGCCACCAGTGAACAACCTATTGCTGCTTATCACCGTGGTGATTGGATGGACAAGAATGATTTACCAAAGAAGTATGCTGGATTTTCATCATGTTTCAGACAAGAAGTTGGTGCACATGGCCGTGACACAAGGGGGATTTTTAGGGTTCACCAGTTTGAAAAGGCGGGTACTTTTTCAATAATTATTTTATAACTATTTTAGGGGAATGTAGAACTTTACTATTTCCTTTCCTGAGTTTCTTTGGATCTTCACCTACAATATTTGTTTTATTCTTATTTTTATTTGAACAATATTTGGTCAATACAATTGCCCAAGGAGCAGATTGCTACAATATTAGTAACTGAACATACATATATAGTGAAACTTCCCATTTTGATTGAGGTACATGTAGGTGTCATTAGTATAATAATTACAAACTTTCAAAAAAATGTTTCATCATGATAATAATTATTGTGAAATCAACCTCTTCTGGGCAGTAATTATTCACTTAATGTAAATGTGCATGTAGTTAGCAAAATTCGTCAGGCCGAGGGTCAATACTATTCTGCTTAAACACTTACATGTAGTTGCATGAAATTTACATATTCAATTTCATCTTGCTTATTACCGGTATGCTGTTTGTAATAATTTTATTCATTTTTTTACATCTTTAGATTGAACAGTTTGTTCTCTGTTCCCCACACGATAATACATCCTGGCAAATATTTGAGGAAATGATTACAAATGCAGAAGACTTCCATAAGTCTCTTGGTATACCTTACAGGATAATCAGCATTGTGTCAGGTGAGTCATCTGTTGAAGTGCATATGAGCCCAATTGTTTTGTTATTAAAATCGATTCTATATCAAGGAAATAGTTGAATAGTAACATATTTCTTGATTTGAGCGTCTATGAGTTATGAAGGTTTATATTTCAAATATGCTAATGATGTGATGTCACACAGGGAATTTACTTTCATTTCATTCTCCTTGTGAATGAAGCTTCTGATGTAGACAAAATATTTGGTAAAATCACTGATATAAGCTTCAAATCTAATATACCGGTAGATGTTTATAAAGGTCATTTATCTCTAGCAGCATGTTTTTGTATAATAAATTATTCCCTGTTTGATGTCACATCATTAGCATACTTGAAATATAAACCTTTATGACTCGTATAAAGATGAAACACTCAAATCAATAAATATTTCAAGTGATTGTGCTTTTGCTAGGGCCGGCCCAATCCTATGGAATTCCCTCCCACAGCAGATCCACAGCACATCTAGTATAGATCGTTTTAAGAGTCACCTTAAGACACACTTGTTCAAGAATGCTTATATTACATAGCTTTTATAGTGTCACTTCCATAGCTGCTTTAACTATTGGTCGTTTTTGGACATAAACACTGATTTATATATTTTTACAAGTTTTACCTTCTGCAGTTAAGTATTAGTATAGTAAGTTATTACTTTATTTTAGTATTTTATTAGTATTTTATAGTTGTTTTATTATAGTATTTACCATTAGTATTTTTTAGTATTGACATACATACATGTATGTATATATACATTGTATATATTAACAATTTTAACAGCACTTTAGAAAATATATAGTTTTAGTGCTATATAAATACTATAAATACTAATACTATTTTACTACCAACTAGAGTTGGTAACTGCCAGATATTTGTTTGCATTCTCAGTGGGGGTCTATGATTTGATATCCTGATCCGAGGAGATGTGAAGGTCTATATAACCATCTGCACATGTCAGAGCAAAGGCAGTACCTTCTCCCAGTTATGATAAGACCTTGAGTTAACCTGTAACCTCCTGCACCTGTAACCTCCTGCACAACAGACATCAGCACTTATAAATAACTTAACTGACTGTAATATAGACTGTAGATTATAGTTAGCATAAAACTATTCTTAAGTAATTCTTAATGTACATATCACGTTTTCATTCTTTACAAGTGTGGATGCATATCTTTTTATTTAGTAATTTAGTAAGTGTTCCCAATTAGCAGTAATGCCAAATCGACATTATGACACGTTAATAACGTTGTTATAACCACTGAGCTAAGTAATGTCTTTATAATTATGCTATAAAGTTACAAGTGCTGCTTCAATAAATAACAAAACCATAGATAAGCAACCCTTTTTACCCAATTATTTGTTTTATTGCTTGTCAGGTTCCTCTCTTCACTTGTCAGGGACCACTATCTGCTTGTCTGGCAGTAATCACTATAATTGAATTATACATACACTGTATTACAACCCTACCTGGCAATGATGGACTTGATTTTTTAAAGGGATACCAGAGTACATTGAACAGTTATGGTCTTAAAATGATTATTTGGACTGTCTTGAAAACTGAAATCACAATAAGAATTTTTTGAAAGTGTAAAATTTGTGCAATAGTTTCGATGACATCATAAATATTTTTTATTGTGATTTCAGTTTTCAGAACAGTGTAAATATCATTTTGAGATCATAAGTGTTTTGTACTCTCACTACTGGCATCGCTTAAAAAAAATTCTCAAACAGATTTGAGCTTCTACACTGTGGCTTATCTATGAGTGTTTATTGTAGTCACCATACATTTTGTACCTAAACTAAATTTGATACTAACTAATAAAGGTACCTTGATCCATGTTAGGTGCACTGAACAATGCAGCAGCCAAGAAACTTGATCTAGAGGCATGGTTTCCAGGTAGTGGTGCTTTTAGAGAGCTGGTGTCATGTTCCAATTGTACTGATTACCAGGCTAGGAGACTACAAGTGCGCTTTGGACAAACTAAAAAGATGGGAGCAAGTGTAAGTGCATTTTGCTAGGTGACCACCATGTCAAAAATAGCAAATAACTTAAAGTTAAATAAATCTATTTTGCTCTGCAAAACATCAGTCAGACACTTCCTCACAGCTACATGTATGTAATGTCACACATGACCAGTAATTACAAATAAGCAAAGGTAGACTTGAAAACCATACAGCAGTCCCAGAGTTTCGTTTTTAGATTTTGAATGTTGACCCCAGCAAGCTTGAAAGCCATTTTCAGCACTACATTTAATTTAACAAATTGAGAAAAAACAAGATGTCGTTTAATTTCATTCTGTAAGATATGATACACTGTTGAAGTTTATTTTGATGCTGTAAGATTTTCATTCTGTAAGAATTATGATACACTGTTGAAGTTTATTTTGATGCTGTAAGATTTTCATTCTGTAAGATATGATACACTGTTGAATTTTATTTTGATGCTGTAAGATTTTCAATATGTAAGATATGATACACTGTTGTAGTTTATTTTGATGCTGCAAGATTTTCATTCTGTAAGAATTATGATACACTGTTGAAGTTTATTTTGATGCTGTAAGATTTTCATTCTGTAAGATATGATACACTGTTGAAGTTTATTTTGATGCTATAAGAATTTCATTCTGTAACATATGATACACTGTTGAAGTTTATTTTGATGCTGTAAGATTTTCATTCTGTAAGATATGATACATGACTAATTTGTATTTACATTATTGAATTTTTCCAACACTTTGTAGATTTGAAACCGTCAATTATTAATAATAATACTGTTTTTAATACATTTGATAATTAATCGTATAATAAGTGTAAAAAGTACTTTACAAGAGTATCTAAAAAATAATATTAAACTTCTATTATAATTATAAACAACTAACTATTAAACTGTTGAAAAATATGTACCGGTACAGGCTTATTACTCGGGCTGCCTGTGGCAGCACCGAGTCTAAATCTGCAAGCCGTTATTTAAAAAAAAAAAATCTGCGCATGCGTTAAAGGTCAAATTCACACCAATCAGATTGCATTGTGCTGGTAACGCAACAATCGCCAGGTTAATTTATTTACATAATTAAATACAGTAAATCAAGATGGTGGACGATGGCGCGAGGAATTTTCTCTCAAATTTGGAGTCCCATCTCTCAAATGTAAGCAGTTTAATGTTTTATTTAAGTTCACTCGTACGAAAGCCTTCCAACAGGCTCAGGATATTTCAACTGGCGCTCTTGTTTGAGGTACGTTTCGTAGGTAATAAACACTCAGCACAGAATATGATGACCGAAGCAGTTATTCAACTCTCACGGTAAACAAGACTCCTCTCACGGCCGAGGTTTTGGTTCGAGAAATTAAAGGCTTCAAACAGTTCCCTTTATAGTTCTGTAATATAATGAGCAGACTGCAGTTTTGGGAAGGAGGGTAAAAGCTTTTAAATAGAGATAAACAAAACGGGCATTTCAGTTAATAATCTTTAGTCCAACAAATACCGATATGGATGCGATCAAAGAGCCGCAGGGTAGAAAGAACAGCAGAGAAATACAGTGATAGCTCCATCATAGGTGGACAGGCTACAACTTATAATATGGGACAAATATAAACATACATTTGAGACACTCATCTATTAGTACTCTGAACCTGCAGAACAGCAGACTAAATTAGGACCGAATTCGTATTTTTTTCGATAAAAAAAAAGAATCAATGCCTTCAGCTGCATCAGTAAGATTCCTAGTCATATCAGTAATGGTGACTATACCAAGCATTGTTGCTGGGGGAGATGTAAGAGTGACTCTAGATGTGAAAAACCTTCATAAATCCGGCGCTCAAAGAGATATGTCTCGGAGAATGAAGCATTGATCGGTACACCGCTAGTAGATCAGGTTTCTCATCTTTTCTTGGCCTTTTTGATCACTCACAGCAGGAGCTTTTCTGTTCCAAAACCTTTACAGCAAATTCAGTGAGAAATGTCAGCATTGGATAAATGTTTGTACAAGAGACCTTAAAAGCACAGAACAACGAGACTAGGTCTGGCAATGAAACGTAAGTGGCTATAAATTACTGAAACCCTGACTATGTATCCACCAGTAAACAATAAGAAGGAACTACTGTTCAACCATTAAGTTTACTTGAATTTATCAGTGGATTCTAAATAAATTTTGGAAGCAAAGCCTCGTCTACAGTACATCTACAATGCTTTGATTTATTTTCTGAGCACAAATGAAGTTAATTTCTTTTGGAGCTGCAGGTATTAAATTTGAAAACTCGATAAATGCAAACAATAACATAATGGTTTGAAAGAGCACACCAACATAAGCAAGATTGCCGAATTTTAGGATGCTATCAGTTCATAGTTTTAATGTATATGCTCTTCCAGCCATAACAGCTTTGGTCTCCGATGAGTTTTATTGAAGAAGTTGATTGCACTCGGCACGTGGCTACATTCTTTTGTTTTTGCCTTAATACAGGAAAACCTGACCTTTGTAACTTTTCAATGTTTAGGTGAAGTCTTACAATGATATTGCATGGGAAAAGATGAGTTTGGGATACAGTTTATATAGGACTTGACAGTCTATATAGTAAGCATGTCTCGTTGGTTGGCCAGCGAAGATGCAAACCTCGCTTGACAAGATCAATGTTTGTCGCTTTGTTTCAATCCTCTGTATTTCAGCCAAAGTTTAAGCTGTTCGACAGTATAATCATCAGGTTCTCTTTCAAAATATGGTCCAGGAAAGCAGTCATTTCTGGTAGAATAGACAGAGGACGAACTGAAGTGCTAGTCAATTCTTGTAAGTTGATAACCACAGAATACAACAAATGTGGCGTGACTCAAGAAAAGCGGTTTGTTTGTCTGAGTCTTGGCGCGTGCGTAACACGAACATGAATAAGTAGAAGTCAACTTCTTTAATTTACATACACGAGAAAAACAAAAATATTAAATTACATATATATACTAGGGGAGCAGAGAATGAATGTCACCGCGCTACCAGCCACTCCTAAAGACTGCTAAATTCAGCTAATAATTCTTCCCTTCGGTTATTACTAGAGGATTTCAAATGAAAGTGTAATTTCATCTTCAATCTCATGTGGCCCGAGTGAAAGCCCAGATGGGCTCTTGTTACATTATGACTCAGGTACATGTATATCTAAAAAATAATCTATTAAAAAAGTTATCTTTAAAAATCTCCAAATTTATCCATGTGAAGGCTTTGTCCATTGTAGTAGTAGTAGTAATAATAATAATAGTAATAGTAACAACAATAGTAACAACAATAGTAACAGTAATAGTAATATTGCTGGCGAGCCAGCATATAATCGCTGCAAGTTTGAAAGTATGTGGATGTCTGTTTTTGTTTGTCTGTTTTTGTTTGTTTTTCTGTATGTCCGGATTATTTATGAGTAAAGTCATGTAGTGAGCATGTGAACTAGCGTATAGCTAGCAAGCATGGAGGGTACAAAGTGCAGGTTGACAAATGAAATAAATTTATGGCATGACAGCGATCCTCGCTGGTTGTGCAAGAACCCACAGTATCCTTCGCAGCCGTTATTTACATGTATGTCGTCACACAGTTTTTTTGTTTGCTGGCTTTAAACTCTGGCTTTGTCTTCTTCTTATTTTGCTGAACTGCTCAGAATACCTTGAAATCACCGTTCAATAAATCTACCTTAATTTATCCTAAAGAAAGCTTTGATTTATACCCTCGAATATTTATTTTCTCTTCTTCGCCGTTCTCTTGCCATTAACAATAGGAAATGGACAATCTGAAATCTACAATGATCTACAATGTTTACCGTCTCGTTTTTCTTGGCCAATGGAAATCCAGATACCATGGCACATAGAGGTCTCTCTTGGTGACAGGAAAGGCAAATTAGAGAAACCTCTGCTAGCAGGGTACGTTGATCTGCGATTCAATTCCAGGGAAATACACACATGTACCGTCCGTTGTGGTGGAGCCCATTGAGGCAAACAAAGCAGCAAATGACAACTAATTAGTTTGGATTATTGAGTATTACAAAGAATATCAGGGGTTAATCAAAAGTGAGCACGAGGCCAATGCTCCATTTGATACTCTGCGTTCAGCTTTGATGAATACTTTAATTCATTCAAATTGTGCTCTTATAATATTAGATGGGTATATGATGGCCTTAATACATGGCTTAGATTCTAATCAATTGCTACTATATTCGCTCGACAGCATGTCACTTTCAATTTGAAACTACTAGTAGTAACAGTAATAGTAACAACAATAGTAATAGTAACAACTTACAATAGTTATAATAGTAATGGTAACAACAATAGTAATAGTAACAACTTACAATAGTTATAATACATGTAGTTATAATACATATAGTAATAGTAACAACAATAGTAATAGTAACAACAATAGTAAGAGTAACAACAATAGTAAGAGTAACAACAATAGTAAGAGTAACAACAATAGTAAGAGTAACAACAATAGTAAGAGTAACAACAATAGTAAGAGTAACAACAATAGTAAGGGTAACAACAATAGTAAGGGTAACAACAATAGTAAGGGTAACAACAATAGTAAGGGTAACAACAATAGTAAGAGTAACAACAATAGTAAGAGTAACAACAATAGTAAGAGTAACAACAATAGTAATAGTAACAACAATAGTAAGAGTAACAACAATAGTAAGAGTAACAACAATAGTAAGTGTAACAACAATAGTAAGAGTAACAACAATAGTAAGAGTAACAACAATAGTAAGAGTAACAACAATAGTAAGAGTAACAACTTACAATAGTTATAATACATGTAGTAATAGTAACAACAATAGTAAGAGTAACAACAATAGTAAGAGTAACAACAATAGTAAGAGTAACAACAATAGTAAGAGTAACAACAATAGTAATAGTAACAACAATAGTAATAGTAACAATAGTAAGAGTAACAACAATAGTAAGAGTAACAACAATAGTAAGAGTAACAACAATAGTAAGAGTAACAACAATAGTAAGAGTAACAACAATAGTAAGAGTAACAACAATAGTAAGTAACAACAATAGTAAGAGTAACAACTTACATAGTAAGAGTAACAACTTACATAGTAAGAGTAACAACTTACATAGTAAGAGCAACAACTTACATAGTAAGAGTAACAACAATAGTAAGAGTAACAACAATAGTAAGAGTAACAACAATAGTAAGAGTAACAACAATAGTAAGAGTAATAGTAACAGTTATTGTAACAACAATAGTAAGAGTAACAACAATAGTAAGAGTAACAACAATAGTAAGAGTAACAACAATAGTAAGAGTAATAGCAACAGTAACAACAATAGTAAGAGTAATAGCAACAGTAACAACAATAGTAAGAGTAATAGTAACAGTTATTGTAACAACAATAGTAAGAGTAACAACAATAGTAAGAGTAATAGCAACAGTAACAACAATAGTAAGAGTAACAGTAACAACAATAGTAAGAGTAATAGTAACAGTAACAACAATAGTAAGAGTAATAGTAACAGTAACAACAATAGTAAGAGTAACAACTTACAATAGTTATAATAGTAATAGTAACAACAATAGTAATAGTAACAACAATAGTAAGAGTAACAACAATAGTAAGAGTAATAGTAACAACAATAGTAATAGTAACAGTAACAACAATAGTAAGAGTAATAGTAACAGTAACAACAGTATTACAACGAATATCAGGGGTTAATCAAAAGTGAGCACGAGGCCAATGCTCCATTTGATACTCTGCGTTCAGCTTTGATGAATACTTTCATTCATTCAAATTGTGCTCTTATAATATTAGATGGGTATATGATGGCCTTAATACATGGCTTAGATTCTAATCAATTGCTACTATATTCGCTCGACAGCATGTCACTTTCAATTTGAAACTACTAGTAGTAACAGTAATACAAAATGTAGTAACAGTAACAACAATAGTAATAGTAACAACTTACAATAGTTATAATAGTAATAGTAACAACAATAGTACTAGTAACAACTTACAATAGTTATAATAGTAATAGTAACAACAGTAGTAAGAGTAATAGTAACAACAATAGTAAAATGGCTTGACCATAATGCTGACTTTGTAAGAATTTTCTCCTTTGACTTGAGCAAAGCTTTTGACAGTGTATCTCAGTGTTCTTTTTAATAAATTAAGGGATATAGGCATAAACCCCTACATTTTTAATTGGCTAATTAGTTTTTTAAGTGACAGAAAGCAGTGTGTTGTTATTGACGGCATTACAACTGATTACTTAAACATCAATAGAGGGGTACCTCAAGGAATGGTACTGGGTCCCATACTATTTTCCATCATGGTTAATGATATTAAGACCATAAGTCCCAACAGTTTGCTAGTTAAATATGCTGATGACCTCGCTCTTAGCATTCCAGTAAATACTAAAAACAACAGAAATTGTAATATAGCTGATAGTACAATCCATCATACAGTGGTCAGAAAATAACCACATTAAGCTTAATTTTAGTAAGACATGGGAAATGTTGCTTTAGGGTAGATGTCCTAAGCAGCCACCTGCCCCTCTTCATTTATTGAGCGCAAAGATCAATTGAAACTATTGAAGACCGTTTCACTAATTGGGATACTCATGTAGAATTCCTATTGAGTAAAGCTAGTATAAGTCGGCTTTATATACTAAGAGTATGTAAATATTATAAGTATCCAATTGAGCATCTAGATCTGCTCTTTCATAGCCTTATTATTTCTGTATTCACCTATGCCATCGAAGTATGGGGATGTTGTTTCTACAATGTATGATGAATATCTCAGTAGAATAGATATAATGTTTGCTAGAGCTTTTAGATCAGGGTAATGTTTGGAGAAATACAGTATTTGCAGTATTTTAAACTCTAGGGATAAGAAGTTATGGAACAGAATCTCAAAATCATACTGCCCTTGACGATCTGTTTCCACCACAGAGATCCAGACAACTCCGTGATAAAGGGCATAACTATATCTTGCCTTGTGTAAAAACTGAGAGATTCAAGTCTGCTTTTATTAATACATGTAGATGTCTTTTCACTTTGTGAAACATAATTGACTGTTATTAGATTAATATTTTTTATATATTTATATATATACCGGTATTTCTTTTTTTCTTTTACAATTTTTTTGTAAATATTGCACGTTTGATGTGGTATATTTGTTAATAAAGACTATTATTATTATTATTATTATTATGAGTAATAGTAACAGTGACAACAATAGTAATAGTAACAACAATAATAATAGTAATAGTAACAACAATAATAATAGTGATAGTAACAACAATTATAATAGTAATAGTAACAACAATAATACCGTAATAGTAACAACAATAATAATAATGATTTTTAACAATCTCCAGATAGGCTCATAGCATGAAAGGATTAAGTTGAAGGAAGAATTTCAGAAAACAACTTTTATATCCAGATTGTTTTTGTCCCCTCCATATTGTTTTTGGCCTCTGTTAGTTATAGTAACAACAATAGTAATAGTAACAACAATAGTAAGAGTAACAAAAATAGTAATAGTAATTATAGTAATAGTAATTATAGTAATAGTAACAACAATAGTAATAGTAACAACTATAGTAATTTAGTAACAACAATAGTAATAGTAACAACAATAGTAATACTAACAACAATAGTAATAGTAATAGTAACAACAATAGTAATAGTATTAGTAACAACAATAATAATAGTAACAACAATAATAATAATGATTTCTAACAATCTCCAGATAGGTTCATAGCATGGGATTAAGTTGAAGCAAGAATTTCAGGAAACAATGAAAGACAAAAATGGACAATTTTTGTGAAAAATCTTAGATTTTTAACAAAATCTAAAACGAGTGAATGTTTGGAAAATATTGTCTGACTAGGGTTACGAGTCATGCATGACACCATAGCTGTACATTATTTTCTCAAGAATTTATTATTACTTGTCAGTGGTATTTAGTTTGTCTAAATTAGGCTCTCAAAATATGACCAAACCTATGAAATAAATTGCCTGAGTAAATTATTATATAATATGTCAATATAAAACTGGAAATACTTAGATACTTATTATTATTTTAGACTGAATACGTCCACATGTTGAATGCCACCATGTGTGCTGTATCAAGAGTGATATGTGCAATCCTTGAGAATAACCAAACGGATGAAGGAATAGTTGTCCCACAGATTCTACACCCTTACATACCACAAGACATGCACTTCATGAAATTTGTCAAGCCTGCTCCAATTGACGAGAAACCTGAAACCAAGAAACAGAAGAAGAAGGGAAAGAACAAGGGTGCGCCACAGGCTGATGACATGGGTGCTGGAGGAGGGTGTCTGGAGGCAAAGATTGAGAACCTTACAGTAGAAAAGTAATTGCATCATACGGTTAAAATTATATGAAGTTACCACATAATAGCTAAATACTTTTCTCTGGAAAAAGAGGCTGGGGTAATGTTTGCTTGAATTTTAGAAGACTTAAAATGTGCATTTACGATAAATTATGATATAGGAAGGTTATGATGCTCTGTAGTCACTGCGCTCAAATTTAGCCTTGCACACACAAAATTCGAGAAATGCGAGTAAATCACATGACGACTTGCAACTGTTGCTAGTAGAATTTGCTGAACATATTTGTTGTTACTAATGAATTAAACCATGTTAGTGAAAATCAGTGACAACTAGCATTGGTTACTAGTTGTATTTTACTTGAATTTCAAGCCCTGTAGGTGTGCATCATAATTATTTCTTTACTCTCATCCCCTCCACCAGCATGTCATGTGCTGATTATTATTTTTTAAACATGAGAAAAACTCTAATTTAAGCTCTAATTATAATTTCAAGTTGTTGGTGTGTTTATATGTCAGTATATAAGCTTTGTATAGGAACTACTATAAACTGGGGATAATACAAATTTTACCATTATTGATAGGTTAAAATTAAAATAATTATTAGCGATTTGAGATCAGAGAGAAAAAACACAAATTGCTAATAGACAACAAAGGACAACAGATAGAGCAAAGGTATGTTTATTTTACTTGATTTTAACCCATCAATAATGGTAAAAACATTTTCTCTGTTATACTACCGGTAGTATAAATGCACCAACAACTAGAAATTTATTAGAGCTTGGGTTGCATGTGGTCATTACATCAATTTAAAAAACGTTGCCAAATGCATATTGTAATATGTTGTGTATGTTGCATTTGCACATTCAGAGACAGAAAGGCATACATTTTGTGGTTGGTCATGTGTCTGTTTATTTGATTCCCATGTGTGTTTACTTATTATAACTATTAAGTTGAATAACAAGAAAGATTTAACTAAACTAAACTTTTTTGTATTTGATAGACCCTGTCTGAATGCACGAATGCAACAACATATATATTGCAGCATGCATATGATGAATGAGACAACCTTTTTTAAATAGCTGTACGCTTGTGAATTGATGTGGTCAATGGGCTTTTGTCACACGGCAGCCATGTTGGCTTGAAACAATAGATTTCTCACGTGTAGCCTCGTACTGAGCAGTTTCAGAATGAGTTCACGTGTGCAAAACAAAGGTTTTTATACTCCTGGGATTAAACATGGCCGCCGTGTGAATAAGGTCCATTACCAACAACTAAGCGTGCAATATATGGTTCCTTTGTCTTTTGATTATTGGCAATTAAAAAGAGACAAATTATGAATTAGCACAATAAAGCATATTTGCAGAACAATAAATTTGTGCAATATTATTATAAATTTCAAGTCCAAAATTTTGAAGCTGCTATACTTTCAGGCTGGGCACATTTCCTTCTCATTTTGGCAAAATCAAAAAGTAGTAAACAAAAAATGCTGTCAAGAACAAACTGTGCTAATAATATTACTACAACAAACATAATTGAGATTTCCAATGGTTTTAATTCAGTATTATTGACATCTACATGTCCCTCCCCATGTCCTTGATTAGGTATTTTTAAGCAAGCCTCTGCAGGCATCTCTATTGTGGCAAAAGAGAAGGGATTTGGACTTTTGGGCTTCTTGTGGGAAAGAAAAGAATACCACAGGAAGCCGGGTTTTCTTTTTGGATATGCCTGCATGCAGAGGCAGTTACTTTTATAGAAAACATGGGCTGTTGGAACAAGTTACCCTTAAATTGTTGCCAATATCATCTAAGTTGAAAATGTATTTTAGTTTCTGAAAAAAATTTGACTAGAATGAGCCATTTTGGGTGCAGGCACCACTGTCTTGGATCTGGTGACATTAAATAAATAATAGGTGGTCCCTATTGTTACACAAGGAAAGCTATAGTTTTTAGAATAGGGACCAACGTGAAACATCAGATCTAAGATGGCAGTGGTCACACAAAATATATACTTTTTTCAAAAACAAAAATAATATATATTTCAAAATTTTCAACGTATTTTCAACAATTTAATGGCAACTTGCTTCAACAGGCAGAGTTTTCTTTCAGCCTGGTCAGAATTATTTATTCCTCTGCATGATTTAATTTGGTTAGGATCCCTTTTCTCTTTTGGTTAATTCCACATTCACCATTAATTTTTAAGTAATAGTCTGGCTAAGAACAAGGCAGTCCAATGGCAAGAAATGCAGAAAGTGCTAATTGTGGTATTGTTTCAATCGTCCACCTCATTGGATTAGACATCAAAATCTATCAACCTGAAGAAGAATAATTATTATTTTCTCATTTTTTTAGAGATTTGAATTGCATCTAGTGAAAACTCTCATAACTTTAAATATGACGAAAATTCAACATGGGGAACATTTTAAAATTGAAGCTTTCTTTGTTATTGTTTTGGACTCTTCTGATTGGATGGAATATTTTCATACAAAAGGAAAGTAGTTTCAAAACACCGGTCCAGTCGATGTGTGCACAAGATGAAAAAAAGAACCTTGTTGTGCGAAAAGCCTATTGCTGCTGAACAATAGAATCTTGGCTAGTTTTTACATGTGCTAATGTGTACAATGTAGGTACACATGCTCCTTTTAAAAATGCTATCATTCTGGCCTGAGTTTCTTAAAACCTGATTAACATTAATCCTGGATTAAATTTTAACCAATGATTTTGGTTCTCTTGGTACGATTAATCCAAAAAAAACATTAACCGAACTCCTTCCATGTCAAACACTAGCTGGTTTTTAATCCCAAATCAGTGGTCAACAATGCTGGATTAGCTACAGTGAATGGCCAATATTTCTCCAATTTTTCCAAAACAAGAAAGAAACATCCAGATCCCAATTAACCCGATCCTGCCTGAATTATTAGTGGGTCCTTTTTGTTTGGGGTAATGTTGGAATGAAAAGGTGAGGAACTTTGATGTTTTGGTAAAAAAAAGGGAGGGGTCAGGGACTCCCATATATAAGGGGGCAGGGATGCTCGTCGTACCTTTTAGGGGTCAAAACCACTAGGTACCCACTATTAAACAGACCTTTTTAAATAAAGTGGTACCTTTTAGGGGTTGGTTGTCAGGTGAACTGTTAACAATTTACATGAATTTTATTGTGAGTCATAATTATATGGATATTTATTTAATACAACTTTTAATCTTGGTGTGTGTTTATTGGTACCTTTCAGGGGTCGAAATTAGCTTGAGCTATGCCAACTTCGTACCTCTTAGGGGTCGAAACGAAAGTTTTCGACGAGTATCCTCACCCCTTTTATATCGAGTCCCCCCTGGGTATAGCCTCCCCTGCTGTCATACTGGCTCTAATGTACGAAAAGAATATTCAGTTGCATATGCAGCTGCAAAATTTTCACCTCTATTATTTTCCTGGGGGAACAGTGCTGGTATTCAGATTACAGGATTGATGCACAATTGTGAAATTTCAACTCGAAAGGCCATACCTCCTGCTCCACCCCCAACCAAGAAAAAGTAAAACGTAAAACTTTCAAGTGACACGTGCATCCGGGTAGCTACGCCCCTGGATTAGTCTTTTGTATTGGCCCATTTCGTGGTTGATACTATTGCTATGGTTACCCTGTAGATAAACATGAAGGTAGACGATTTTGGGCAAAAACTGGTGCATGTTGAGCAAAGCTTCCTGTTTATCCACAAGATGGGCAGTTTTTATTGGTACCTTTCAGGGGTCAAAATTTGCTTGAGCTACGCCCATCGAGTTGAAATACTATCCACAGTGATAGTATGAAGTGTGAAATAGGCCACAGCTATATTAGAAGGGTTTGTAGGAGGAATTTAAAATGATTTTTGATCAATTAATTCTGGTATGCAATATCGGCAAATCCAAGTGATTTTGACCCCTTTACGCTACTCATTAAAGAAATCCCAAATGTGCTGAAATTATTTACACAGCCAATAATTTATTGCAGTATTTTTATCAAAAATCCAGCCATAGTTTGGGCTTCCTGTGGTGGAATAGAAGTGATTATAATACCATAAAATGTGAGAATAGACCCTTTCAGCTTGCCTGTTTGTTGCCCCATTTCAGACCACTTGATAGTTCCAGGTACATTTCCTCTTGGGATACAGAAAAAACATTACTCGATCAAGGGAAAGTCACAAGTCATGGTCTGAAATGGGGCAACAAACAGGCAAGCTGAAAGGGTCTGCCCTTCAGTCCCCTCTTCTTACTTCTGGCAAGGAATTTTATCTCCATAGAGATGCATGCATTGTACTTATTCGTAAAGACATCAAAGTGAGGCGATGTAGTTTTCCCAGTGAGAAAATCTGCAGTCGATAGTGGGAAATAATGTTAATTTCCTTTTATAGGACCACTGATTTTTTAATTTATACTGGTGGTTATATATAAATTACCATTTTATCAGTTAATGTAGATGAAGATACAAAAAAACAACAGTGCAGTACAATAATCTCCTCACCAGCTCCAATTCTCAGTAAATACACTATTACATCAGTTGAATACAACTATATATTTTCCAGAAACCTTTTCCTTATTCAGATTTTTTAACTCTATCTGTTTATTTGATCGGTAAAGCTATTTGCATACAACCAATATAAATTAATTAATAAGTAAATCAGTAAATCGATTAACAACTAAATATAAGCTTATTGCAGAAAAGATAGGACTTGCTTACTAAAGCTTTCGGGGCTTTTTGTATTTACTACATGCTTATTGGAACGAAGATCTGAGGACAGGATGACTCCAAGATAAGGGTAAGAGTCAGTTTTCTTAAGAGCCTTGCCATCCAGGAAATAGGTGGTAATAATTGGACACTGGCTGTGCGAGATATGCATTGTGAAGCATTTCTCACAATTGAATCGCATTTGCCATTTCTTGGCCCATAATGATAGGGTATCAAGGTCAGTTTGAAGCACTTCAGGAGAGAGTGCAGAAGACAACTGGAGATATATAATGCAGTCATCTGCAAAAAGACGGATCTGAGAGATGCCTTGAGGGAGGTCATCAATGAACAAAACAAAGAGTAGGGGTCCAAGTACGGACCTCTGTGGTACACCAGACGTTACTGTACACATGTCGGAGTGGTCGCCATCGACCACTGTCACTTGAGTGCGGTTTGTTAGAAAGCCCTTTATCCAAGATAAAGTGCTGCCCTTTATGCCATAGGCAGAGTTTGGCAAATAACCTCTGGTGCGGGGGTGAGATCAGTTTGAAGTTTTAGATCAAAGTTTTTAGCTAGGTCATGTGAAGTTAGAATCAGCTGCGACTCACACGAGAAGCCTTTCCTGAATCTGTGCTGTAAATAAGATAATAATGAGTGCTTATCTAAGTGGCCCATAATATTTGAGAAGATTATATACTCTAGTGTTTTGCAGAGAACACAAGTCAGAGATATGGGCCTGTAGTTTCTGGGGTCTGAACGAGAACCCTTCTTAAAAACTGGGGAGACAAGAGCATGTTTCCAATCAAATGGCAAATCGCCCCCATCCAGGGACTGCTGATAAATAACCCTGAGTACAGGAGCAATAACTCTGCTGGAGATCTTCAAAAGGTGAATGGGGATCTGGTCCGGACCAGTTGCCTTTGATGGGTTTAGATTTGCCAAGATACTAGCAATGCCCTCTGTAGTAACTGTGATGTTACCCATAGTGGGAACACTACTTAACCCCATAGTGGGAAAAGTACTGAGATCTTCATTTATAAAGACTGATTTAAGTAACAGTCCGTGCAAGAGGTAAACACAATTCTATTGTTCAGATGCAATTTGCTTCCCCACTTTAGTATTTTCTGTTTTTCATACTGACAACTCAACCCTTAAATCATAAATTTCTGAAATTAAATCCACTAAAATGCATTTTAAAGGTACAGTTCTTTTGTGTGAAAACATTTTGTCCAATCAGAAGAGTGCAAAACAATAACCAAGGAAACGTTCAATTTAAAAATGTTCCCCATATTGAAAGTTCGTCATATTGAAAGTTATGAGAGTTTTCACAAGATGCAATTCAAATCTGTTTACAAAATGAGAAAAAATAATATTCTTCAAGTTTAGATAGATTTTAATGTCTAAGCCAATGAGGTGGAAGATTGAAACAATACCACAATTAGCACCTTTTTACATAACATGCCTACCTCTTGCACGGACCATTACTTGAAGTAATTATATTCAAGATATTTGCCTTTTCCTTACTAGGTTATAAAATGTGTTATTTACTTTAATAGGTGGAACCCCAATTCTGTCTTGTCGCTGGGACTTTACGTATTTCCAGAATTTCTTGGGGTTTTCTAAGATTGTCAGACAGTATAGAGGAAATATGATTATTTCTAGCTTTTGTTTTAAGTCTAAATTCCCTGAATTTTTTCCATGTATCAAGAGTATTCTTATTTTTAGCTAGATTGTACAGACGCTGCTTTTTCCTGACCAAACGCCTAAGTTTTCTATTGAACCATGGATGAGAATTAGCGCTGGGCCTAATTACCTTAGTTGGGAAGTGCTTGCGTGCATTTGACATAATCATACATTTAAAGTTGGTCCAATTAATTTCAACTGTGTTTAATAGTGGGTGAGAATTTTTTAAATTCTCAGTCCCTTGAAAGATCTTACAGGAATTTTTCTGAGTTACCATGTTTGTAGTCTAGTACTTTCCTGGGTTTACATTTATTCTTCTGGGCTTGATGGAATAAGCTGGCAGTGACTACTCCAGAGAATACCAAGACAATTAATGGTCCAAATTAGAAGAACAAAAGAATCGGCATAAAGGATTCTGTACAATGGTGCAAACTGCCTATTTTGCGAGCTCTGGGACGACCAGCCTCACTCTGAAACCAGTTACCATGCAGACTTCTTCCTGCGTGGGCATGTGCATGGCTACATCCTATATTTTAAAGGGACCTTAGAAGTACATAACAGAGTCTGGAATGTTTTCTTAAAAAAAATTGACTTGAAAGTGCTAGAAATATTAATTTGAGTGTTTCAGATATGGCATTAACAGGAATGGTTTCCCCTGTGCTTGTCCTTCTCATCTAATTGCAATGTGTAGTTAAAGTACATGTATGGCTACAGTCTTGCTGTATTGTTCCCACACATGAAATCTGCTCTAGTGTGTTAATGACATCTAGTCTTGTCTCTCTCTATATATATAAAAATTATATTAACCCTTTCATTAACATAGTTTGCCTGCAGTGGCAGATCTAGAAGGCCAGCCCCCCTTTTGCAGACAAAGAGAACCAATCTCTGGGCCAAGGGTCCTCCCATATTTGGCCAAGAGAAACTAGGTGTACAGAGCCAGGGCCCCCCTTTACTGCAAGTTTGGATAAGCCACAGGCCTGTCCTTGTCTCCCACTAAAGGGAACACTCCTTCACTGTTTCATTTGTTCTTATCCAGTAACTACTAGGGGAACTTAATGGTGATATCATGTACAAGGGGTCTATCTCTGCCACAAAATTTGGCTACTTAATTCACTCATCTGAACAACCCCCCTAACCACATTTAGTGCTTTGTACATCTCTCATCAAACAATATTTAAGATACGTGTTAAATACTCTATAGACCCATCACTTAATAGGAGAGAGAGTTATGACTTGATCCCATTTTTCTTAAAAATGTTTTTGTCAAAAAACATATGGTAACCTTCCTCTTCAAAATCCTAAGAGCAACAGACAAATTAAATATCTTTATTGACACTTCTTCAGTTTATTAGTTTGTACAGCACAAAGGATAAGTACATTGCCATACCACAGTCACTGAATTACAAGTCTTGCAGGTCAGACAATACAAAACGTACTAAAACATTGGGCACACTTCATTTGATCAGTCAGACCAAGACTCTCCCCAATGTCACATCATACACCCAATATCCATTACTGGATATTAAAAGTCGAGTCCAATTATTGAGGAAGAGCTATTTATGCATCGACATATCGAAAGCTGATGTATAGCTCCTTAAATTTGTCAAAACCAGCCAATACACCAGCTCCAGCCATACCCCTGAGCACGTTGGCACCAGCACCTTTCATTAGGGATAGACCACCCTCATTCTTGAGGATCTGCATGGTACAGTCGATGGAGCCTTTGTACTTGACAGCCTCTCCAGAAGTCATCATCATACGTCTTCGGATAGTATCAATGGGATAGGAAGCAAGCCCAGCACTTACGGTTACACCATAGCCAAGGACAAACGAAATGGCCAAACCAGCATCTTCACCAAGGAGCATTGGCTTAAGGGTGTCGTACAAGCCAAAGTAGAACCCACGGTACACAACAATGCCAACACAGGAGATCACAAAACCACGATATAGACCAGCAATGCCATCACTGGCCAAGGTCTTGCGATAAACATCGATTATACCATTGAACTGACGTTCGCCACCCTTTGTTCCAGACTTGGCATCATTGGCTAACCTTGTTCGGCAGTAGTCAAGTGAGTAGACAAAAAGCAGCGACATGGCACCTGCGGCTCCACCAGATGCGATATTCTTACCGAACTTAAGGCCATAACCATCAGTCTTCTTGGGCTTGAAAAGAGCCTTAATTTGATCCTTGAATGCAAAGTTGAGGGCTTGTGTGGGGAAATACCTGATGCAGTTTGCCAAGTTACCTGTTGGGATTAAGATTTATAAATTTGTAATAGCGTATAGCTATGTGATATCCTGTGTGACCAGTAATTACAAATAAGTAATGATGTAGACTCAAAAACCAGACTGCAGTACCAGTTTCATTTTTTAGATTTTGAATGTTGACCCACAGCTGAGCCATTTTCAGCACTAAATTAGCAAATTGGAAGGGAAAAAAGGAACAGTCATTGTCAATCATCATTAATTTTAATTTTCTGTAAGACTTGATATACTGTTGGAGTTTATTTTGATGCAAATAGTTGCATTTGTAGTTTCCCAACACATTGTAGATTTCAAACTGTCCATTGAATCTGTAGTACATGTATATAATTTTATCTAGTCTGTATTATTTGTCTTGCATGGAATCACACAGCTGTAGCATACAATAATAATATTATGTTGGTTACTGGACACCCACAGGAAAAAAAAATCCACAAATTTTCCCATACACTTCCGAGCAGCAGCAAAAGTCTCAATACTGCAAGCAAGCTGTCTACTATTTTAGTGACATTTCGCTAGCAACTTTTACTCAGACTAAGTAAGGATCTCTATCGAAAAGCATAAATGACTATACTGATCACTTTCTAAATTCTCCTTTCCATTCTGTATTTTTTCCTAACAGAGAATTTAGAACTTGATAAAAAGTCACTTATGCTGTTCTTGTATGACAGCTTTAAATAATAATATGTGAATACTGGAAAAAACGTATTGCATATTAATTTTTATCAAAAAAAATGCACCCCTAACTTCAGCCGATACAGGGTTCATACACTTTGCAATATATCTTAAAAAACCCAGGACTTTCCATTTCAAAATTAGAGGGCTGCCAAGACCTGTTGAGGGCTTAATTTAACAATACTTTAATTAAAGGGATGGCTAGTTTTCTTTGGAAAGCAAAGGAGAGGAACTTGAAGTAAAACTTGCTAACACATTGTTCTGTCAATAACACACATTACTACTTCTGTTGTTTATGGTCACTGCAAAAACAATTATGAGAACACCCACATCTAAATAACCCACACCCCCAACTTTGTTATTCTCTTTCTCCATTAAGTATCACTTTGTAATTCATTGACACAAATAAATTATGTTGTTGTTGTTGTGAGGCAAGAACCTGTGGCTTATACCTTATAAGAGATCATTGGCCCTCAAAGTAATATATACAGTATTATACGGTAGTTGACTACTTACACGTATAAGCTGCACCCCTAACTTTGATTTGACAACCTCGCGAACTCAAATTTGAGGTCTGAAATGTTTTGGAAAAGTCTCACTTATAAGCCACATCATGAGTTTAGTGATTTCTTTCCAAAACCAAGTCAAGTTTCAAGCAACTTTTCCTCACGTTTCGGAAGTTTCAGGATCTCAAATTATCTATGATAGCTTGAGGATGTGTTACGTTCCAGTTATAAGACATATACAGTCCATAAACCTGACACAAATACTGAAAACTCAAAGCTGAACACATGGAAGTCCTTCTCCATCCGGTTTGGATGCCATATTGAATGTAGACTGCTCTGTGTTTTTGAGCACATTTTGAAAAGTTTTTTGAAAGTATTCAGCTACATGTATAACAGCTACAAACCTACTGTATATAACTTTGGGAACATTTTTTACACAGTTTTCAAAATTTTGTGGCAAAATGATGCAGCTTGTACTTGATCAACTACATTGTATGGTATTTTTTATTTGAATCATTACATGTACCTCTCCAGAAAGCCCAAAAGCCTTCTGCTCTGTATGTCCTTGTTGTGCATTCAATGACACCCTTGTACGGCTTGTCCAGACGGCCAGATTTCAACATCTCATCCTGATTTTGTACCATCAATTTGACACGTTCAATCGGGGCAGCAGCAGTCTTGGAGATGATAGCAGCAGCTCCACTAAGACCAAAGTTTTCAAGAAAGTGCAACTTTCTTTCACTGGCCATCTGAAATTAATTTCAATGTCAAGAAATCAGACAGCCAACCCATAACTTGACAATATACCATATGTACTGTATGTACTATGACGTCAGTCTGTTGACTATATTATAAGCTACTATACTACCAGAACCTTTACAACTTATTGTTCTTTTGGGACCTATTGTTTTGGGAAAAACCAGAATTATTAGCATTCCATACATTGTTATCCTTGAGAATCACACTTCCATGCACTGATGCCACACATGTATGATCACCTGAACAGGCTAGCAGGAGAAAATGCCATTTTAGGGAAAAAGGTTGACAAGTGGCATTTTTGAAAATACCAGCCTTATATTATGGCTACTTTTGAATAAAGAAATTGAAGAAAAATGCAGACTTTTTCAACAAAAACTAAAAATTTGGGTCTTTTTTTTCAGGGAGCACATAAATTTATGCTTTCCTTTGCCGTCTGGGAATCCATAAATTTATGCTTTCCTTCATCAGTGTGGGAATCCATAAATTTATGCCTTCCTCTGTAATAGGTAAATTTCAAAAATCATTTAATTTGTTACAATTTTCAACTTTTTAACTGAAAACATGCTTTAAAAAAATATCAAACTAGTAAGAATAAAGGGAACCAACTTGAAGAATATTGTGATCTGGAAGGACTTTTTGGTAAATGGCAAAATAGCACTTTTACCTGCTAGGCTGTTCTGGTTTTGCTGGGTCATTAATTACATGTACATGTACCATTACATCCATGTAGCACTCATGGTTGCACCTGATAATAAGTAGATTATCCAATCAGGGATGAGGTCAAATTCTGAACCCAATGTTTGCATGAAAGTGATTCTCAATGGATAACACCAGAGCTAGGCTCTACTTTTTCTTCCTCTTTGCCTTTTATTCGGCTCTTCAGAGATATGGCTGCAATATAGACACCTGGTGTTTGATGGCATCAGAAGACATGCCCCAGGTCCTACAGATTCAGATTTCTTTATTAAACACTATTTAAAGTATACACAGAAATTAAGTAAAGATTACATTTTATAATAGTAATCTTTACTTAATTTCTGTGTATACTTTAAATAGTGTTTAATAAAGAAATCTGAATCTGTAGGACCTGGGGCACGTCTTCTAATGGTACCAAATGTTCCATTTTGCATGTCTCAAGGTCTCTCACACCACTTATCTTCCCATACTGTATGGGTGACTGTCCTATTGCTAATACCTCAACTTAAATTGTACTCTGACCTAGACTTTGAAGTTACATGTATGTCCAATATTCCTGGAACCACCATGCAGACAAGATTAGTAAGAAAGCCAGTAGTTCTCTCGGTTTCATCAAGTGCACTTGCTGTTTCTGTACTAACATATCGGCTATAAAGCTTCTCTACCTTTCGCTTGTCCACAGTCATCTGGAAACGAGAGTGCCAGTCTCGTCTGCCGCCTCTAAATGCAACTTGTTGAAACGAGAGAATCTAGTGGCACGCTACTAGGTTGACGACAACCTCCGATGCTGATTATAAATCCAGACTAGTCTCTTGTAATCTACTTCCACTTCACCACGAAATTACTGAGCTTACATTTTTGTTTAAGTGTAAAACTGGCCTTCTCAGTACTGACCTATCTAAGTTTATGTGTCCATATATCCCACTTAGAACTACTAGGAAATCTACCAGGGGACCTCTATATGCCGCTAAGAGGGTTAACACAGTAACCTTTTCAAACTCTTTTTTCAACCGTGTCATTCCCCTCTGGAATGCACTTTCTCTTCAAGCTAGGACATCCACCAACCTACATGTAGCCAACTTTAGATGCTACCTGGCATGCCATTAGTGGCACCTTTTTACAGTAATTGCGTTCGACGAAGGAGAATGCATACTAATCTTGCAGTGGACTCCCTGTGGTCATGTGTGGGCTACCTGTGCTTCCCCAGGCGAAATAAATTGAGATTCGTGTATGTCCTCATGTTTGTACTTTTTAGAATAAATTATCTCGGCCGGGGAACTGGTAACCACACGTACACGATGCGAGCGGCCATTTTGGTGAATGCCAGCATGGCTTCTGTTTTGTTTCGCGATCGGTTAGTTACTTGCCTTATTTTCCGACAATGCAATGCAATGATGTTTCAAAGGTTCGCAAGTACAATTGAGCAAAGCCTGAGGAAAGTGTGTAGTACATCTGGAGGACCTTGAACATTCAACTCGGCCATAATTATTTATTTATGCTGAACCCGAGTGAATGTGCGATCGAAAAATATGCTACTGGCTTGCTGTGCTGTTCGGTTTGCCGATACCAAAACTGCAAATGGTCAAGATGCTATGAATCATACCTGAAGGCTGAAGAGAAATACATGGATATGAATATTTCAGTGTGAGTTGTGAAGAAGTTTTTTAAATACTACACATGTGTGCATCGTGGTGGTTTTATCGTGGTTATACAAATTAACACTGCATTCAGGCTATAACCACACTGGATATGTCAAGGAACTTAAATATCAAAACAAGGTGAGCCCTAATACATGTATGATCAGAAATTATTCTGCAATAACAATGGACACTCAATATTCTGCAGCCAGCCTTGGTCTCACTTGAAGAATAATTTGAATCAGTCTGAAGGTGTAGTTTACACACTTGCACATACATTATGTTCTACACTGGAGTGTAATCACTGACACTTAGTCAGTATTATGGAGACAGCCTTGGTCATGAAAAATGGGATGCAGTTTATACACATCTGAATAGGGTTGATTGTGTTTTATACTAACTCCTATGTACTATTTAAAACATTAATTGGAGTGGTATTACAAATGTTGAGAAAACAATTGAAACCTGAGAGGCGTTAGTTCTCATACAAAAAAAATAAGTCGAACGCACTTTGATAATGTATGATTACTTCTAGTTTTACTACCTAGTTCAAGCACTTGTACATGTAGAGAGACCAATATCTCTTTTTGTAATTATTTATTGTTTCCTACTTTATGTATTTTCCTTCACTAATTTTAGCGTCTACTATTGTTACTTTTGCATTTTGCCATAATTTTAATATATTTATTTGGAGGACTCATTTTGTAGGTGTTTTTTACCTGTCTCTCCTCAACAGCAGTCTGTCATTAATTTTACCCCTACATGTATGTCTGCTTCAAGTTTCGTCCTTAAATGTATATCTACTGTTGGAAGCCTAATAACTAAAATAATTAAATTTTCACTGAGCCTCTAGACCCAGGGTATGAGGCAACAAGAAGTACCAACATCCCTTTTGATTTTTTTGTTGCTGAAAACACTGATGGAAAATCATTGTGGAGATGTTAAATAAGCTTCCCGCTGATTGCAGTAACGTGTTCTTGATCGTCACGCAATTATAGTTTCAACAACCAAAATACACCCGCAAGCCCCTACCTAGCCATTGCGCAATAAAATGCCGGTAAATCTGATAATTTGTTCAGCAGCCACAGCCATTCTGATCAGCCAGTAAATTTTGACGTAACACACACATTACAAAGTAATGCTCAAAATCTAAATTAATCCAATCCCGGGGAAGAAGTAAATTCTCCAAATCTTAGCACGTGATGAATTTAGCGTTCGGTAAGAAATGTTTATCTTAGTTCTTGCCATTCCTGCGTACGACAGAAACTAAGAGTACCAATCGAAACTGCAGTTTGGGAGGACTTGAATAAACGAAGAGAAGAAGTTGGCCTTGGAAGTCTGTGCAATAGAGAACTACAAAGGCCATAGGGTTTAACAGCGTTCCGCTGGCGTCCATTGTCGAACAAAATGAATTGTAACATAGCCATAGGATCCAAAATCACACTTCAGAACGCCAAGTTCCTACGAAGTACGAACATGAATAACATACTATTGAATCTAAGTACTCACCTTTAGTTTTTAGGGGTCCAAACACGAGGATTTCTTGTTGGAATTGGGATCAGTTTTGTGGTCTTCAACCGGCGAAAATGATTCGATCAAAAGAGGAAGAACCACGATGGGCCGAGAAGAGATTAGAGGCAACGCAGCGGCAACCTGATTGGCTCCTGTATCACACGTGACCATATGCCAGTAGTCCCAGGTTGCTCGTACAGGCCAAGGTGACCCGGATTCATCACAGCTGTTTTAGCTGCACTAGAGTTTATGTGGCTTCAGTGGTTCCTTGATGGGATCGATTTTCCGCGTTCCAGAACAAATGGGGCATAAATCATGATACAGGAGGAACAGGTAAATTTATACCAAATTGATAGGGCCGCATGTTAGATAACTATGTAAGGTTAATGTGTCTTCCCTCTGTAAATAAAGAATATTGTATTGTATTGTATTGTATTGTATACATGTACAAACTACTACTTTGCGTTGCAACCCTACTTTAATACTAGAAAATGGTAGGTAAGTGCTGCGAGAGGTATAGAGCGGTTTTCAGTTGAGTGTAGTGAAACCAAACGCAAATTACCCACAGCCAGGAGCGAGTAACGAGTAATCACAAGTAACTCATAAATGGCTTCCCTGTGAGCGAATGACAGGCAAAAGCAAAACCAATTTGCGTTTGGTTTTACTTTGGAATCTGATTGGTTGGTTTACTTTCTCAGCCAATACATGTAGGAGAGCTTATGCACCTATCAGCGGCTTCCCCGAGGGGTCGACCCCCGGGGTAACCACGGAGATATGTGGGGGAATACAGGAGGATTGAATGCAAACAGTGCCCCTGGGGTTGGCGAAATGCTCAACTTTGTTTTAGGCTTGGAAAACTGGGGTGGGGGATTTGTTCAAATTGTTTTTGTCATCAGGGAAACTAACCACGGAGATTGTTTTTTCTTATTTATTAATACAAGAGTTAAAGCATCATATGAGATATACCGAGACGACCAGTGTAGAATTTCGATGCCGAGTATTCTTGACTTGGGCTACCTGTCATACCTTGAGCAGTATAGACTGGGTACTAGTGCTTCACGACTTTTAAAATCCAACCCTTTTACGGTTATCTGTTGACCATCTGTCACCAAGTTTGGCATAAATGAAATCATTACATATGAAGCATAACTTTTTTATGTTTAGTTTTGCCAAAATATCGAATTTTCGTATTCATTAATGCTAAAACAAAATGCATGTTTGCTCGCAGCAAGAATTGTCAACTTTTATACTTTTATATCATTGAAGTGTTAATAAAGTTACATTTTCTGTTGAAAATACAGTGTTCAGTAGTCAATTCAGCTCCATCGATCTCATTTCGTGCAAAATGACGGGGGATTGTAGGTCGTGGAAGACCTAACCAGGGGACTTTGAAAGGGACGATTCCCCTACTCCTGGGGGAAATCACGGGGGTCTACCCCTCGGGGAAGCCGCTGATAGGTGCATTAGTAAACGTAAAACCAAAATACTTCCGATACTCAATTGAAATCCGCTCTATCAGGAAGTGTACTCTGTAAAAATGAATGTGCAATGAGAAAGCATGCATGCGCATACAAATGTAATAAATCAAAATGGGACATTACGTGTGTTGTTTATGTAGTTGTATGAAAGTCCGTCATTAAATTGTAGTACCACATAAGAAGGAATTTACATTGATAGGTACCGGCATATGGTTGAGTCATTAGTGCCGTGCGTAGTATCATTTGTGGAGGAGTGGTTGTCATCAATGTGAGAAACAAAGATTGCTTTAAAGAGTTTTATTTAAAGTAGTACTTTCTGTTATCATCGCTATGCGATGGTGTGTAAAAGTTGCAGACGACTTTCCTCTTCCGTGGATCAAAAATAAATCACAACTCCATCATAATAAATGCAATCCAAATTGTGCCTGCAGGTTTTGCACTTGACCGCATAGCAGTTTAACACGGCAAAATCATATGCTGGCCTCCAATGTTGTTCTTGCCATTTAAGAACATTGCCTGCTTGTTTGACAAAGCCAAATCGATCGACAACTCATCGCACGTGGTTGCACTGAGTCCATAAACACGCCAAAATTTGGATTGTAATTCCTTCACAACTGGAGCAGTACTCTGACCGAGCTCTCTGATGCTCTGAAAAGAAGCTTCAAACATTTCTTTTGTATCGCTAAAAAAAACAAGCAGCAGCAACTTACCTTTTGAAGGAGAAACAAAATTGTTGAAAAAGTGGTAGTTTTTCAACCCACACAACCAAACGTTGAGGAAACATCGAAGGCTCAGGGCGATCGGCGCTTTGCCTTGAGGGTAAAATTGCCCTCGTTTTTGCGTTTGCGGATCACATGTTCGCGGACAAGTTTTCAGAAACATACCAAATTGAATCGAAAAAATACTGGTATCTGACGCTGCTAACACACGCATAATTTTCAATGAAGTACCAAAGACTTTCAAATAGCTTTCGTGCATGTGAAAACTGATTTACAGTGCAAGAACAGGCATTAGTTCATGTGGGATACACGTCACTTGTTGCCAAGGAAACTTCACCATGTGCGACTGAGAAAGTGTTGGATGTTGGCAGAGGTCTCCTTTCATTTCCATTTTACCAAGACAGAGACCTGCTAGAAGGGAACATTATGCTCTATCTTCGATACAACACAGACATGATTTCTGTTAAGGACAGAAATAAATCAATACTTGTTAAACTACATGTATTTCTAATTGCATCAATGTTGTTGTGATAGAAAGGCGCCACTGATGGAGAATAATGCATTTATAATGAGATGACGACGTATATACAGGTTTTGACCCAGGCTTTTACTTACACGGTGACATGGGTCAAGAAAGGTCACAAAAGGTCACATTTACACGATTTCAAACATGCGTAGAACATACTGTCAGTATTCATTGTAAACCAAAACTTTCTTCACAGAAGTACTTAAAACTTTTCACTTCAGGGGTTCAATTAAGCTATAAAAATTGCAAAAAGGTTATACAGTAGGCACTTTGAGCCTGGTTTTCACTAGTGACAAGCACAAGCAACATTTATGCAGATGCAGTAATGCATTGGTCATTAGCATCACTTGTTCTAGTCAGAGTTGTGAGATTGTTTTAGGTTAAAACGTTGTTGGTAAGTTATTGGTAGGCTGTTTTAGGGCATTGATAGGGTGTTGGTAGGCTGTTGGTAAGTTGTTGGTAGCCTGTTGGTAGGTGTTGGTAGGGTGTTGGTAAGTTGGTAGGGTGTTGGTTGGGTGTTGGTAGGGTGTCGGTAGGGTGTCAGTAGGCTGTTGGTAAGTTGGTAGGCTGTTGGTAGGTGGTTAAGCAGACTAAATTTCACAAATCACAGCTTTCACAAAATTAAAAGCATATATATATGCACTCAATTTGTGCTAGTCAAATTCACGGAGTACACAACAACCCCTTTACAGCCACCTATAACCTTCAGCTGTGTATTATAACAGGGCTGGAAATTTTAAAAATGTCTAGTCGCATTTTTGCAACTAGATTAAAATAATATTGTTGCAAAATAGAAAATTTTAGTCACAAAAATATCGCAATACAGCAGTGCTTCAAAAAAAAATGTGCCTGCAGTGCAGTGTGAACAGAAAATAATATCACTGGTGGATAGTTTAGTGGTGTAACCATAAAATACTGCACCCATAACACATCTTTTTAACATACCACCACTCTGGCGGCCAGTTTTGCTCGCAAATGAACAATGGGAGTGTATTAGGTAGGATTTTGAGCGATATTATGAAAAATCTCATTCTTAATGAAAAGAAACATATATGTTTTCGTTATACTTGTGATTGGTCAGTTTCAATTTGGCAACTGCCAGTGGATGAAATTTTTTAGTCGCATTTGGGACCGTATCGGTCAAAATTTCCAGCCCTGTATAAATAGTGAGTAGCTGCTTAGTTTAATTCATCTTCACTGTTCTTTATTCTAGAGGTATATCCCTTAAACAGCACAATGAAATGAAGAAAGCCAAAGGAAAAACTTTTTTTTCTGGTAGAACACTTCCAGACCACCTTACTCAAATGCACAAAACACAGGTCAGCAGTTCTAGTGTGTTAATTAATTAATGGTCATTAATTAATTAAAATTGATTACCGGTAAAATTAATTAAATTTGATTAAATTTGATTAAAATTTGATTTCAATTAATTAAAATTAAATATTTTCATTAATTCATCCCAACATGAGTCTGAAGTCTTATACTTCAGGCAGTCCCGTTTGCTTCTTTACCATTACTTGTTTCTCATTTTGGGGCATTGGAAATGGATGCATATTATCAGGAATTATAACCTATCAAATATTCTCTCATGCGTGATTGGTTGAATGCATCATGTGACCCAATATTTTCTCTCTGCCAGTGGGAAATATCAGCAAATACACCCCCTGTGAGCATTATTTAGTGCACGTATGTCAAAGAAAATATTTAAAGGATGATAACAACAATAATCTACATTGTGGCATCAAAATATGCCATGATATTTGTCCTTGACATTATCTGATCCTCAAAGCTCACAGTTTCATTCAAGCTTTGCTTTTGGGAACTGTTCTCTTCTTGGAACAGATAATGTTTACAGACGGAATATCAGGGCATATTTTGATGCCACAAATAGATGTAGATTATTGATTATTGATAGATTATTGATAGGTTTTGTAAACAGACGTTTCGGTTTGGCTATACTACTAAAAGCATAATTATATCTGATGTAATTGGAGACAGAGACACTAAGATGTGGAAAAGAATCATTAATGATCCTAATCATGCCCTGTATGAGCTCCTGCCACCAAAGAGAGGGAGAATCCTTCGGGAGCGCGGGCACCAGTTTATTCTTCCCAAAGTCAGCACTGAAAGATTTAAAAGATTGTTTTTTAACAGATGTCTTTTTCAATTTAAAATTTTATATAAAAAAATAATTACAGAATATTTGTGGCAATTATTATTATATTTTACATTACAATACATTTATTCATCGAGTTATTATTTACATAGTTCTATTCTACATTATTATATATATATCATTATTACATGTAAACTCACACGTCTGTTGTGTAGTATTAATAAAGACTATTATTATTATTATTATAATTGTATTTAATATATTTTGGCAGAGGTCTTAGAGTTAGAGCAGTTTTCAATTGAGTGTCAATCAAACCAAAACCAGAGCCAATCAATGGGAGCAAGTAAAAACTGAACGAACCAATCACATATCAAAGTAATTTGTGATTGGTTTTACTTGATCAACCAATCATGAGGAAAAGTAAACACAATCATGGACAACTACCGGTAACTCTGAATTTCTAACAAGACCTGAAACAACCAATCAGGGGCTGATCAAAGTCGGACCCCACTAATCCACAGATCGAATTGGAATTTAGCATGTTGGTTTTTGTGGAGGGAGGAAAACTTAGTGGAGAACCCAGAGAAAAACCCTTGGAGCAAGGGCGAGATACCAACAAACTCAACTTACACATGGCGCTGCAAATGGGAATTGAACCCAGGTCACAGAGGTGAGAGGCAAAGTGCTTAACTATTGTGCCACCTCGATCGGCTCCAATCACCTAATTATATTACATTTTGACACTCAATTGAAAACCGCTCAATAATGATCATAATATATATTCATGGCAGAAATTCCAAAGCTACATGTATACTGACATGCATTAAAACATCATTGTTAGCTTTGGTATTTTCTGGTTCGGGACTGGTCAGAAATTAGCAGCGGGGACTAGGGCAGTGGTTGTGGAGAATGAAATCAAAAAGTCTAAAAATATACAACCCTCCCCAGACAAGTATGAAATATTTTGACCCTACTACCTTTTCCCCTTGTACATGTATCCATTACCCTTTTTAGTTGCCTTTTTTATGATCCTCTATTTGGGGGGCTCATAATATTTAAGTACCCCTCCTGAACAATCCATCTGATCCCCAACCCCCATCAAAGTTTTCTCAACTACAGTTGAACTCTGTTACTATGGGCATCATGTAGTCTACAGATATATACTGTCTGAGTGTATATAAAGGCTTTCAGTCAGTCAGGACCAGAAAAAGGAATCTAAAGAAGTCGTAGAGAGTTAATTACCTTAATTGTTGGATTACAAAAGCTTATTCTATAAACTTGATTTTGGTTACAGTGAACTGATTTCAAGTTGCTCTAAATTTCTTTTCAACCAGTATTTTTCATCCACTTGAATCTTTGCAGCATATCCTTCATCCAGTACTGCATATATATCTGCTAATCTGAGTAGTAATATTTGCACCTTTAATTTGCTCATGAGAAAGTTGATCATTTTTGGGGTTGACACTGAATTCCCCCTTAAGGTGTCTAAAGTTGTGAATCAATTTCTTGTAGAGAATCGAAGTAATTAAAATATACAGTATAACATTTCACTGTTAACTTTTTCCCCCATAGGGTGACCAAAATATGACGAAAGCATCAGAACTGACTGACTTTGACCGTCTCTACTTAAGTCTTGCTGAAGAGGAATTCCATGTTTCATTTGGTGCTCTCTGTTTCACTCATGACATCCATTCGCTGAATGCCTTAGAAAGCATAGACAATAAAAAGCTACAAAAATTGAGAAATCTTTCACCTGTGGCCAAGGAGGAGCTTAAGAAACTGCCAAAGAAAGCAAAGAAATTTGATTTTACCAAGCTAGCAGAGGTATATATAGTAGGAGAAACTACGTATAAAATTTATACACACAAGTTATATTTTAAGTTATGTTTTCTGGTGATAATTGTTGTTGAATAATTATTTATTAAATAATTTGCTATAATTTAGGATTTTTACACCTTTTTGGCCACTTTGGAAATGAGTTGGGGACTGTTGAGCCAAGTGGAAATTTAAATTGATTAAAAAATGAACCCCACCACAAATAATAATAATTATATTACATCAAAATTTATTTAGTAGATTTACAAAGTTTGAAGAAGATTGTTGTTATTAAACATATATGATGAGATTTCAAATATCACTAATATAACAGAGAATGTATGGTTACATTCAGGGCCGGGGATGCTTGTATCTCCTTACATACACTTCTCTTATTTTAGTGATTTATGAAAGCTTGTCATTCACTTAATATTCACCCAAACATCCTAAAATGTGGTAAAGTTACTGAGTTTGAGACATGATTTTTCTTGTTTTGGGGTCCATTTTTTTATCTGATTAATTTTCCACACTTCAGGTTCCAGTTCCATACTTGATTGTTTCCAAAGTGGCCAATTTATAATGTCATCAATGTGTCCGTTTCTTGTACTTCATTATTTGATTAGTTACTTAATATGGCAGCTATTACAGTGTATATACATTTATTCAAAATTTATAATATTTCTTCTGGTGTTATTTTTTAAGGATAATTATTTTTGTTAATTTTAAATGCTTTGGCCTGTGATTAAATAAAAAAAATGTTCCCTGTTATTGACCTAGAAACATGGAAAGATTGACTATAAAACGGAACTGCGGACCCATGGAGTGCCCATTATTTCAATCCAAGATATCAAAGTCATACGTAAAGTTGGTGCAGGGCCATACTCTGGGGCTGTTAATGAAGCAGTTTGGACAAAACCAGATGGCTCAAAGGTATGTGCAAACAGTTTATTCCATAAAAATGTTGCAATATTGTATGATTATGGGCATTTTAGGCAGATTTAGAGATAATTTAAGTCTTTATTTTGTTGGGCAACATAAAGCATTATTATGGTAACCATGCATAATATTAATATTATATTTAACTTTTAGAAACAATAATCACTTAAACTATGCATACAGCATGACTAAGATTTCAAAGGGGGTGTGTGGTACTCCCTTGAATAAGCTATACAGGCATGTGCTGTCCAAAAGGATATGGTTTTCGTCTGTTTAGTCTGGTCTTTTTGGTCTTTTTAGTCTGGAAAAGGTATAATTTTGACATGGAAGTATATATGAGACAGCACAATATTATTGTTCATTTATTTCTCTTAGCTTCTCTTATTTTTATTTTAACATTGATCTTCAAAATGAATTGAGAAATAGAACAAGCATGACAAAGAATGTTATTGGATTTATAGATAATGTGATTAAAAGCCTCTTTAAATCAGGTGCATGAAAATTATACACCACATGCATAAGGGTGTATTCTCTGTATTTTAGCAGTTTAGCCACATGTACAATGTATGGAAAACAACATTGTTGTCATGCGAAGGAGCATACCAACATTGGTCATCCAATAGAATTTGAGTGTTGTAGCATAAAAGGCTGTAAAGTTACAGTGATTTGAAATTAGAGAGATTTGTATGAGAAAAACCATGTAGGCCTTTACAGCCTCGCTTTCGTGTATTTTCTACATTTAAAATGCCAATAACTCAACAGCAATTTGAAACATTGCTTTCAAACTGTGGTCAGTTACTAATGTAGGTACGATCTTTCATGTGGTAGCAATAGTTTCTCTGCATGTACACATTAATCTTCCAATTTATGCAAATTAGGTGGCGGCCATTATCAATGAGATCTATAGGGTACTGATTTTCGGGGTCAGGTCTGAAAAGGGTATTATTGGTATGGAAAATTGTATATTTTGGTCTGAAATAGGGTTAGGGTTTTGAGACCCATGCGGCACACCCTCTGGGGAGTACTCGCTGGGGTCTATCTAATAAGGATCAACTCTTAACTCATGGTTCAATAATTGAATTACTGAGTAGGTCTGGAATTATTCCTACTTCTGCATAATTATTATCTAATTATTAGGAAATAGTTTGTTTGCGATACGAACACAATATCCGCCAAGCACGCAGCTTTCTCCATGAAGCAAAGATGTTGGCAACCTTCAAACATGAGAATGTACTAACTCTGTATGGAGCAGTGGTGACTGGAGCATATGTCAACTCTATTGCTTTGGTGAGATGTTTGCTTTTAAAAGACATTTACTTTCTGTGTTTTAAAGGGGCACTAATAGCACCCTAATTAAGATCAAATAGCAATAATATGTGAATGTACTGATAATTATAAGCTTACTTTCCAAACTTTCTCTGTATAGAGGATGGCAAAGTTTAAAGTGGATTACAAAAGCTCATTTTAGAAACTTAATTGATTTTAGTGACAGTGAATCGATTTCAAGATGCTCTAAATTTATCTTATATAAAAGCAGTATTTTTTATCCACTCAAATCTTTGCCCTCCTTCATCGAAATTGTCTCACATTTTCTCCAGACAAGTATATATGAAAGGCATACTCTACTATCTGAGTATTGCTTGTTTTTAATAACGAGAGAGCTGATCATTTGGGTTGCGAGTGCCCCAGCCTTTAAGCATTATTTAGGTATGTGGTACAGAAGTTTGACCACCTGTCCACTGCACATGCAAGTGTTAGCTCCATTGCATGCAAAGGCATTTTAATTATATTATGATAAAATTATGACGAGAAGACAAAATTTAAAGCTGCAGCCGGTTCAACACTAATAGTTACTATATAGACAGTATAATCTGCTAGCCAAAGACTAGTACAGTTTGGTTTTTGGCTAGTAGATTTTGTATTTCCACACTACTAGCCAAAGTGGCTAGTAGAAGTTCTGTGCATATAAAAGCCTATTTCTAGTTTTTGACTAATAGTTTTCTCGAAATTGCCCAGTGAAAATATAGGTTTGGCTAGGCTACCACAACAAAATGTTAGTGTCAATCACAAATGCACTGATGTACGTGGTACATGTATTTTATATGGAATACTTATGCATTGCGATGTTGTGAAGAAAGTTTCATGAAAATGTATTTTAATTAAAGTATTTCCTGTGATCACTGTACACGCTATACATGTATGTTAAAAATGGTTAAGTTTTTTTGTGCAACAAGAACTGGAGTAGAAGGCAATATTCTACTTTACACGAAACTGCAATGTCTGAAACATTACATTAGACAATACAATTCTTTATTAAAGCTGCCTTAATTGCAATGCATGTAATTGGATTGCAGTTTTACTGCAAAATTGCACCATTCAACCAGGAACCTGCAACTTGTACATGTTCTCCAGTTAGGAATTCTAAACTTAGCAGTACTTTTTTCTTTCTTTCTCATACACTGCCTAGGTTTTGGAGTTTGCTCCACATGGTAATATCATTGAAGCCTTGTCTCTGCTGACTGTTGGAAAGTTCTGTCGACTTTTACCACAACTGATATCAGTACTTCAGCACCTGCATAACAAAGGGCTTATTCATTTTGGGTTAAGTGATGCTGCCGTTTTTGTTATGACACCAGAGAAAGTGAGTTGAGCAAAAGCAGTTATTTTAATCCAGGAATATCATTAAGGGTCATAGCCAGTACTAGCTACTAACACCTCATCAACCCACTCCTGGCTAGCTCATTGGTAATGTTCCAGTTGGATGTGACGAATGCCAAGCGTCAAACCCTGTACAGACCCACACTCAGGGTCTTAAAATAACTGAATAGAAGGTGCTGCCTTTGTGAAACAATCTCTTTCTCAGTGTCTTCTTGGATAAGAATGTCAACTTAATTTAAAGGGCCACTAATGGATGAAGAGCCGCCTTGTGGATGTGCCACTGGTTAATCCAATCACCACCACCAGCAGCAGCAGCAGCACCATCATATCGGCAGCAGCTTATGTAGCACCAGCATCACCATAAGCACCTGCAGAAGCAGCAGCAGCAGCAGCACCTGCAGAAGCACCACCGTCACCACCACCAGTACCAGCAGCACCATCAGCAGCAGCACCAGCAGCACCAGTATCACCACCAACACCAGCAGCAGCACCTGCAGAAGCAGCAGAACCAGTAGCAGAACCAGCATCACCATCACCACCAGCAGCAGCACCTGCAGAAGCAGCAGCAGCACCTGCAGAAGCAGCAGCAGCATCACCATCACCACCTGCAGAAGCAGCAGAACCAGCAGAACCAGCACCAGAACCAGCATCAGCATCAGCACCAACATCACCATCAGCAGAAGCACCAGCATCAGCACTAGCAGCACCTGCAGAAGAACCAGCAGCACCATTACCACCAACAGCACCAGCAGATCAGAAGCACCAGCATCACCATCAGCAGCAGCACCTGCAGAAGCACCAGCATTGCCATCACCAGCATTGCCATCACCACAAGCAGCAGCATCTGCAGAAGCATCACCATCACCACCAGCAGCAACCACAACTGGTAGCACCTGCAGAAGCGCCAGCATCTCCATCACCAGCAGCAGCAGCAGCATCACCATCAGCAGCAGCACCTGCAGAAACACCAGCACCAGCATCACCATCACAACCATCAGCAGCACAAGCACCTGCAGAAGCAGCATCACCACCAGCAGAAGCAGCATCACCATCAGCAGCAGCACCTGCAGAAGCAGCAGCAGCATCACCATCACAACCAACAGCAGCACAAGCACCAGCATCACCACCAGCAGCAGCAACAGCAGAAACCACCACCACCATCACGACCACCATGACCATCATCATTGTCGTCATTATTATTATTAATAGTATTTATATTATTATATATATTAACACATGTAATTAGTGAGGAATACGAAAAGTACTAAAATGGCAACTTGTTCTCTTCCCCTCACAGGGGTGGATTTAGGGGAGGGGCCGAGGGGGCAGCAGCCCCCATTTCGTTGGCTGGGATACATGCCCCCACACCCACTAGCTAATCGTGTCTATACAGCGCGAGGTTCGGCTTACGCCACAGCCCCCTCTTTCTGCATTTCCCGGATTCGCCCCTGCCTCGTACCTACTCAGAGTGAGAATAAAGCTTATCGTAAATTGTCTGTGGTATGAATGCCAAAAAGTACAACTTCTCACTTTTAGTTGGTTGTGAAAATGAAACTAACTGTTTGGTTTATTGAATTAAGTAACAATTTATTAAAAGATACTGTACATGTCTGTGAAATTCACTTTTTTGTTTGCCTTGAAAATACTTAAAGTGCATATAAGCCCAAATTAGTTATACCTGATATCGATTGTACATGAAGTCATAGTTAATAGAGTGGAATGGTTATGAAACCCAGCGACCTTCTTTGTTATATGTCTTTGTTAGCTTTTTTCAACCACTACCCTGCACAAAACACAATAGAAATTCCAATGTGTTAATCAATCAGCCAATAGAAACGTGTGAGTTCAGTCGTTCAGGGGACGCTAATGAACTATGACCCTGCACAATCTTTTGTCTTACCCCCTTCCAACATAAATCGCAGCGCCTTTGTTAGCCCCTTTGAAGTTTGCCGGGTTTCATAACCATTCCACTCTGTTAACTATGATGAAGTGAATAATCCAACAGTAGAATATTTCTTGATTTGGGTGTTACGTCTGTGAGATATAAAGGTTTATATTTCCAATATGCTAATGATGGGATTTGAACTTTAATAACAATTACATTTTACAGATTAAGATATCTGGCTTTTGGGGATGCCATCCTAAGGATAATTTAACTGCCATGTGAGTATGCATTTTGTACTTTTAAATCTTGTAGGGTCAATCTTCTAAACATGGCCAAATGTTAAAGACCAGTTTCAGGATTACCGGTATGCCCAGTTGTACAAATCCTTGTTTATTTAAGAAATAAGAAATATATTTGATTCGATTAGTTGTCATTATTCGATTTGATTGGTTATTATTTAGCAGAAAGTTTCTGGTGAATTCTTAGCCTGTATTATATACCTTAACAGCGAGTTTTCCATGACCACAGATAATTTAACTATCCTGACCTTAAGTCTTCTATGGCTAGGGGTAAGGTGGGGTGGTGGGTAATTTTAAACTGAAATTTTATTAGCTACCTTAATTAGGGGTGTGTCGTTGTTACTAGGAAGCAGGGTGATTTTATGATGATGTAAATATCATAATTTATACTTATATTTGTGTAATAGTATAACTTTTTACTATTATTATCTATAATAATATCTACTTATTTTGTTATATCGTATTTATTTTCATCGTCACAGATGAAGAGCCATTTATTAGAATGGATAGGCTGTGAATAAGCCTTTATTATTATTATTATTTAATGGGAAGGTAGATGTTAAACAATAGGCCCACCAGTTTAAACAAAAGACAATAAATGACATGAACATTGCACATGGTATTGAAAGTGGCTTATAAACATCACCATATGTCTGTTTTGTGAACCGTTGTACAATAGGTAGACGGTGTCTAGTGGTAAAACTTCATTTAGAAATTGCCCGTGTTATTAGTTTGTAGTTTAAGATTCTTGTGGATGCCAAATCGCCATTTGGGGACTCCCTATATTGAACTGACGGCGGTGCTTTGCACTCCTTTTATGGGTAAAACTTCTCATAACCGTACCTTTTAGGGGTCCTATTTGCTGGAGTTAGTTATGCAACCCGAGTCATACCTTTTAGCGGTTTAGAATAATTTATTTAAAAATAAAAAGAATCACTTAATAAATTTTATATCTGCATACCTTTTAGGGGGTCATTTTCAAAATTACCACCAAGCACCCCTGTCATTTCGGTACTGGAGTCCACCCCTCCAAAGTACAGCATTATTTTGTTATTAAAATGTACTGTGGGTACTCTACTTGTAGAAGATTGAGTGGACTGTGGGAATGGTTCTACAGTCAGGTCAAGCATTCCTCCCTAGAGCCAGAAATGATGTTCATTATTCGAAATTTGATTTCCTCTTCGTTTCAAATTTCCATTGTTGAAATGAAGCTTGCAAAATTCAAAGTAGTCTCCTTTGCAGCCGTTCTTTAGGGGTTAGCGTTTGAGGTATAGCCCTATAAAGAACGGCTGAATTCAAATACGCTATGAAATAAAATGTACCAGCCTATTGCACATAAATACAATCAAAATTCGACTGGGGTCAATTTTGATTTTGCAAGTTTCGCTTTAATAATGGAAGTTATTAGATACGCAGACACAAATTTTATTTGTCCTTCTTTTATACGTAAGACAGAAGGTGGAATAACTTTTTCAGACAGTACAACCAAGCTTATGGAACAGTCTGCCTTTGAACTTGAGAAAGCTGCCAAATGTCCACTCATTCAAGAAATGTTATCAGAAATACTTACTGAATGAGCAGCTTTCTCTTAATCATTTCAGACCCTAACATATGTTATTTTATCGTTCTTTTAAAAGTGTATTTTTTTGGCAATATCTCAGATTTTAGAATTTACATTAGAATTTAAGCATTTTTATTTACATTTCTCTGGGTGGGGAAGTGGAGACTAGGGGGCTTAGCTTATTGACATTTTTGCGAGGGTGGGGGGTGGGTGGATGGTGACTTTGGTGTTTACATCGTATCTGTTATAGTTAGCTTATATATTTATTAAATAGCTCATATGTATAGCGTTATTAGTATATTAGTATTTTATATAATTGTATTGTATTATTGTAATGAGGGCTTCAGGTTTCTTAGTGTTGTACACTATTATGTATTACCCTCTTTAAATTATTATTATTATTATTATTATTATTTTGAAACAAAGTCAGAATGAATTCAAATTTAGAATAATGAACTTTCATTTCTTGCTCTACGGAGGAACGCTTGGCCTGTTTTGACGTAAGAAACCAGCTTGTCTTGTTTATAGCGCATCAGTATAAGTCAACTACAATGCAAGTGCTTAATAAAAACATAATCATTCCATGGCTTGCCAAATAGTTTATTGATAGCAAATAGCTTTGACATAATCTCGTTCTCAAACTCCAAATGGTTAGGTCTTCATGTCTTTCCAGATAAGGACACTAACTCATCCATACATGTATGTTTCCCTCAAGTTTATCATGATCAGTCAATGTAAATGGTCTATTTACCCAGTCGTGAAACTCAGGAGCTTCAGGTAGCTCGTCAGTTGAAATGTGCAGATCGAATTGGACTTTAGAAATGTTGGTTTTTCAAGATGATATGAGCTACTGCCGTTAAAGGACCTATGTCATGGTACTGTGCATGTATCGAGTGATCGCTCGCTTGGTGGCTTTAATTTGATACAAATAGTTAAACTTCCCTCCTTCAATGCTTGATTGAAAGGATTTTCAATATATTCCCTGGAGACTGTTTAAATATACTGTTTGTTGGTCATTTATGCATATTTGTTTTGATTTTAAGCATCCCACATGGCCGAGAGGTTCGGTAGGTCATCAAAAACGGTGAAAATTGCTGTTTCGATTCCGGCCCGGAACGCAAAGCCTATTACCGTGACACAGCCCCTTTAAATAATGTTGCTTCACTTTACTTTTAGTAGTAAGTTACTGCAACTGTGGATATCGTCAATAGCATGCATTGTTAAACTGAAATCAATAAAACCCAAATAAGAAATCACTAACTTAATATTTTAATTGTCATTACTGAAACAGAAAGGCGTCTGAACTACATTGGCTTGGTAACTCATCTATACGCAACAAGTCTGATATGATTGCTTGGTTTGCATACTTTGTCGAGAGGACTTGTTTTTTTCTAGAGAGGAAGCGACCTCTTCCCATCAACCGCAAAAAGGTTTGTGAAGCTAATCGTGTAGATCGTATTTGATTGCAAACAAAGTATTGCGCCTTGCTGTGTATATGTACTCCAACCATAGTTTGCACTGCTCGTATGGTTAAATTATTTGCAAAATACCTGTAGTGCACCCTGGGTGCAAGAGGTTTGTGTCTCACTTGCGAGCATTCATTGGTGCCATTAATAACAGCTAGCTATAGCCTGCCCTCATCATTTTTACTACCATGTCCTCAGTTAAATTGGCTTATTAAAGCTTGACGTCGGTAGTTTGTGCCTTGCTTTGGTGAAGAATCCAGTGTAGAATATAGCACTGCAGCATTTAGGCTACTGTAGCTATCAGAACAAGCCACGTTATTTGGTTACCCATCAATAAAGGTGCCTAGGATAGTTAAATATTGATTCTACATCAAGTGCGTAGTTGAATAGTAGAACATTCCTTAGGTTCAGTTATATCACCAATATGCTAACGAATATGATGTCTACCCAGGATGAATTAATAATACGAAAAACAAGCTGGTAAAGATAAATGACCTTTTATATACATCCATGTTATAAGTAATATATAAAGAATGAGTGGCCGATCTTTATCCGATTTACAAAATCTTGCTTTCAGCTCGAGTTCGTAAATCGGATAAAGATCGGCCACTCATTCTTTATCTTACTTATCAAACGTCTAGATGTAGAGAGTCATGTTTTCAGTTATTTTGGCGATACGACTTATTTTGGCCTAGAAGTCGAAGCCAAAGTTTATGTAAATCAGGACGAAATCTGTATCCGATTTAAAGATCACTTATCGGTCGGTGATTTCCTTTGTTTTTGCTTCATGAATTATTAATGAGTTTGATAATTTAACTTATAGTTTGTTTCAGTGATTTTACCAAATATTTTGACTAAATCAGAGAATAGTTGATCATTCACAAGGACAAAGAAATGCCGGCAATGGATTCCTCGGTAGATGTCGCATTCATTAGTATATTGGAAATATAAACCTCTACAAATTATAACTCACATATGCAACATAAAATAAGTCTACTTTTGAACTATTCACTTGTTGTAGAATTGATATTTATGATAACAAAAACAAAACTTTAAGGTACTTAAAATAAGGAATAGGCAATGCACAAACCGTGCCGATAAAGATGGCGGCTTGTACATTTACCCACAATCCTCTGCGCACGAAAATGTTTAATTCGGTTATAACATAATCGCTGTAGAGAGTTTTTAAATCTTAAAAACAAGCCAGTACAAGTGCTGTTGCCAATCCACAAAGGCCATGTTGTCTTAGCCAATCAGATAGCTAACGTCACTTCTCATTATTAGGGAATTCGAATTACTGGCTTTCACTCAATCCCCAGAGATTCAAAGGGCATGGCGGCCATGTTGGTGCCTCAACAAAAGAAGCTAACGAGGAATCTATTGTTTAAGGGCACCAACATGGCGGCTAGGGGCCCCAGCCCATGACATAGGAACGCTCCTGGTAATGGGCTCCTGACAGTATTCAATATTTTTTTCATCGTACAGTCAATGTATTTGTCAATAAAAAATCACCAGTCTCTACCCTTAAATATGTCATGATATATATACATTAAATGTTTATTTTCTAGAATTTGACAGAAGGCCATCACTTCAGTATATTTTGTCCTGAAGTGATGTACACTTTGCTCGAGCGATGCAGTAAGGCTGTTCACGAACTTGGAAGACCATCATTTGAAGAGATCTTGTCATTTCTAAATAGCAAGGTACCTCCGTATATTAAAGAATGTTTATAATACTATCAGTGGTTATTAATCATAGCATGTTTAAGATGTTGAATTATTTTAACCAATTTCATTGATCTTGAAACTGAAAACTGATATACCATATTGTTTCACATCAGTGCATGAACCCTCTTGGGACAGGAAAGACTAGAACAGTATGACTGTGAAATGAGCTTGACTACTAGTTTTGAGGTCAGAGAAAACGGGGCTGTTTGGTTGTTAGGCTAGGAAGATTAACTTCTCTTCAGCTATAAGGTAGAATTAACGGAGATCTAACACTGGACCTGCCGCGAATACGCGATAGTTCTTCGACAGAAGCGATTTCAATCTTAGCCGCCATTGAAAGACAGTCGGAGTAAGCAAAGGAAAACAGAGAGAGAGATGTTGAAAGGGAGCTTACGACAGCAGAGCGAGCATTAGAAGGAAGTCAAGCTTTGTTGATAGAACCCCGGTTCAAGAAAAACGAGAAAAATATTGGGGAAGTAATCAACGACAACTAGAATGTACACTGACAAGTTGATTATCTGACGTCTGAAACCGAGGAATTACGAGTCGTGACCAAAGGCTGCATAAGCAAATAATAAAATAATAATATGGAATTGCGAGACGAAATACTGAGAAAAGTTAGTAAACTTATGTCACCGAAATACGAGATATCGACCGCCGATTCAATAAAGGGAGAGGTCGTTGACCAAACACAGATCGAACCTGATCTGAAGTAGTGTCTGTCGCCCAGAGTGGAGGTGTAGGAGGAAGGCTCATTAAAAAACCTAGAGTATTTGATGGCCTAACACCATAGAAATCATACTTTGCGTAGTTCGAGATTATAGCTAGGATGAATGTTTGGGGAGAACAAAGAAAACGGCATTTTTAGCAAGCAACTTGAAGGGCTCGGCTCTATCAGTACTGGGTAACTTGTCACAGGTAGCATGTGGGGACTTCAGTTCTCTAGTGACTGCGCTACGTAGCAGATTCGGGGTAGCCCATCAGCAAAAATTATCAAGAATTCGTTTCAGGAACAGAATGAGGCGCCCAAGAGAGAGATACCGGAACTGACGGAGGATACAGAGCGCCTGTCGCATCAGACTTAGCCGGACGTACCTGAACATACAAGGGACAAACTTGCTAAGGATCAGTTTATCAAAGCATTGTCAAATGAGGACTTGCGGATACGCCTGAAGCAGAGTCCGCCTCGGAGTCTCCCAGGTGCTCTTGAACTAGCATTAGAGCTCGAATCTGTTCATATGGCCTGTCAACACAGAATGATGAGCACGCGAGGAGGGTTGAGAATAAACAAGGGAGTCAGAGTGACAGTGATTAAGGAAGCCGAAAACAAGCTGACACAGATTTTGACGTTGATGCAGAAATATTTGGCTGATCGATCAACAGAGGTTTCAGAGGATGAACAGAACCAGAGACGGAATGTGTTTTAAGTATAGTAGACAAGGACACATCCGTCGCGATTGTAAGATGAATCAGGAAGGCAACTATAATGTCAAGTCACAGCAACAGGAAAACTAGATGGGGCCGGGCTTGTATGGCAAAGTCCGGCCACATGGTTGATAACTTCCCAACCTGTAATTTACGAGACGGGAGCTATAACGCATCAAGATGATGGACTACCGGTTGCTGGCTCAGTCAGCGACGTCCCATGCAGAATTATCGTGGACACGAGCTCGAATATTACTACAGTGCAACCCCAATTGCCGAGAAGATGCCATTCAGATACCTCTAACGCCATCCAGCCTGCAGGCACGCCATCCACACCATCCAGGCCGGATACTACTGCCCTACCAGAGCACCTGAGAGATATCTACCTATGCAGCTCCTCTGAATTAAATACGTGTTAGCAACGATATCTTCAAGAGTTATTAGCGAACTTTCAAGACATATTCTCAAGGGTATTCGGTGACTTAGGAAGAACCAACGTGGTGCATCACATGATAGACTACCACGTGGATTGTCGTTTGTTAAGCAGAGTGCTATACGAGAGATGGGAGAACAGGGCATCATCGAGCCGTCGAATTGCCCCTAGGCCTCGCCCATCGTACTTGTTAAGAAAAATGATAGCTAAACACCTTTCTGTGTTGATTACAGGAGGCTAAACCGGATATCACTCTTAAAGACTCATATCCTTTACCAAGGATTGATTCTACGCTGAGAAGACTGCATGTACTATGGGTACTAGACTGTGGCAACACCGAATTAAGCCATGTGGGCTTTGCAAATAGCCCCACGACTTTTGAATGATTATTTAAAAATTTGTTAGGGGACATGGTGTGTTTGATATACATAGATGATGTAATTTAAAGACGTTTGACGAAGAACTGGAACGTTTGCAACGGTTAAAGCTGAAGCCTTCAAAATGTGAACTATTCCACCGCAAAATTCGCTTTCTGAGACGCGTGAGTGAGGTAGGGGTTGCTGCTGATCTAGAAAAGGTGACAACCATAGATAATTGTTCCATACCTACTTCGTAGTTTTCTTAGGCTTTGCGGCTATTATCGACAATTTGTACCAGGCTTCGCAGACATGGCACGGCCGTTGCAACAGCTAGCTAGCTGACTGAGAAGAAACAAGAGTTAGTTTGGAGTGAAGAATGTATGTGGCAGGCCATAAATACAATAGGAAACGAATTCCCCTACAAGGTATTAGACACCTATCAACCCATCCCCTAATATGAAACCTGAAGACTCAACCCAAATTACCCATAGTAAGAAAAACTAGCACAAATATATCAATGACAAATGGAAATATCAAGTAATAGAAGAAAGCAAAACAAAATAGTCGATTTTTGATTAAATGGAGCTCCGGCCTAGTAAAAGTGCCAATGCAAAGCTTGGAAAAGGACCGCCCGTTGTGTGAGCCTCGCACAAGCATTCTCACCCCGCCTACCGGAGAAACCATCGCATGGAGAATGTGCTAGTGGCTAACAGCTACAAACACGCATAGTATTTACACGGTGACACTTGGGACAAACTAACTTATACGATCGGATGTTATTGCCATCAAAAACGTGTGGCAACACTGAAGAAGTGTTTCAGCTTCTTTTTGAAGGACGGAAGCGACTGATTAGCCTTTAGAGCATCTGGAATAGCATTCCATACGTTTGCTATTCTGACAAAGAAGATGTCTCTGAAGAGACAAGTTCTTGATGGCAGCACATTTAGATACAAGGCTGAATTAACACGGCATGAGCGACTGTAATTACAATACAACACATAGTTGTCTATGTTTAGCCGGATTGAACCTGATCTACACTTGTAGAAAAATACTAAATCTAACAATATCGCTGCATTTGAGAATCTCAATACAGTTCTAGTATCGGCGCCGATCCTAGGTTATCCAGCACTCGAGGGTACCTTCATTCTCAACACATAATAATAATAATTTAAATATTTATACAGGAGGCAAACCTGTATTAGAGTAAAAAAATAAAAATATATAAAATGTCTATCAATCTAAAAAGGTTAAAATCTAGTAATATAAAGTATTAATTAAAAAATAGCTATAAAAGATAATAATAATAACAACAATAACGTACTGCTATATATAACTAATTAGATAAAGCGTTTAAATTGATCTAGATTTAAAATGTTTCTCCTGCTCTCAGATCTAGACAGCAAATTCCAGTCCCTGAATGGCATGAAAACAAAGGCGACGTTGGCCAAACGAACTACGAGATTTAGGCTTATAAATGTCGTTGTTATTTCTAGTATTATAGTCGTGCATGTCTCTTTAAAAGTAAAAGTAAAATCCCAGTCTATAAAACCATTTAAACATTTAAAAACAAATAAAATACGGTGCTTTCTGCGTCTCTCTGATAAGGAAGCTCAGCCAAGTTCTTCCAAAGACTCTGAGCAGAGGAGTGCTTGGATTTATCTAAAATTAGCCTTGCTGCTCTGTTTTGCAGAAGTTGAAGGGATTTCATTAGAGTAGTATTGCTTTTGTCCCCCCGAAGAATGTCGCCATAATCTAAGATTGGTAAGATCATTGTGTTGCTAAAACGTAATGTAGGAACTGGAGCTGTCCTGTCTCAAAGACAAGAAGGCTAAGAGCAAGTTATTGCTTACCATAGCAGAAGTTTAAGTCATCGCGAGCGGAACTATTTTGTGAGTTGTTGGCTGTGGTGAGAGTTGTCGATCACTTCCATCCATACCTGTACATGGAAGAAATGTCATAATCAGGACAGACCACGTGTCACTCCAGTGGCTGCTGAATTTCTGCAACCCAACAAATCAAATAGCACGGTGGCTAGAGAAACTCCAGGCCTACGATTTTACCATCCAGCATCGAGCAGGCAGGGGTCATACGAATGCCGATACACTATCACGGCGACCCTGTGCACTGGAAGAGAGTAGCAAGCCATAGTGCGGTAACAATGGCATACTGGGCACAGTTGAACTCGCTAGCGATAAAGCATGGGCTACTTTATCGCCTCTGGGAGTCAACGGATGGCGGGAAGGTGAGCCGGCTGCTGGTGTTGCATAAGACGTATCGTGGTAACGTATTCCATGAGCTTCATGACTAGTTAAGTCGGGTCATTTTGGAGTGGCCAAAACATTAGGCAAGATTAGATTCCGCTTAGATTGGGTGAATTTCCGCCAAGACGTAGAAGATTGGTATCAGCAGTGTGACCTGTGTGCACCTAGAAAAGATCACCAAGGAATCAAAGGCCCCATCTGCAGTTGTACAATGTTGGGGCTCCCATGGAATGGATGGCTATCAATGTTATGGGACCCCTTCCTCTATCTCATAATGTCAATAAGTACGTGCTCGTTGCTGTAGATTACTTTACAATTATCCCTAGATAGTGTGTTATCTGGGCCGTTTGAGACTTAAAAGGGGGGCAGTGTTACGCATCAGTGTACCCTCTTGGGACAGAAAAGAGTACAATAATTTTCGGTCAGAGAAAACGGGGCTGTTCACCAGTTGTTGGGTTTGGACGATATATTTATCTTTAACTAAGATAAATGGACTGTGAAATCTTATAGTTACTTTCTTTTCTATCTTTATTATTTTAAATTATGATTGAGCCAACATCTATTTAGTTTTAGTCTGCCCCAGGCTCTCGGATAGTGGGAAAGGTGGAGGAAGAAATAGTGAGGTGAAACGAAAGAAGAGGCAGACTGGAGACAATAACTACTCTCCCTCCCCTTCTCTTTCCAGTCCTCCTCTCTTTCCTTTTTCGCCCATTCTCCACTATCCGATGGCCTGGGACAGGCTATTGAGCCTTGTTGCATGAATTTATGTGCACCTACAAAATCATGATTCTTCCAGGGTGTACTCATATGTTAGTAAATTATGAGAAACAAAGTTATGATCCTTGATTCATTTAATATCGAAGCTTTGATTTGAGTAACAGCGTGATTCTTATATTAAACAGAACAAAACTTTATTCTATTGATATTTCCCTGTAGAACTTCCCACCAATGGTGCAGATGACTTCAAGCTTTAAGGCGAAGGATGTTGGAGACATCTCATTCAGTAAAGGGGAGAGTATTTTACTGTTGTCAAAAAACTGCACCAGGTACGTGTAAAATTGCTTATAAATAGTAATATTTTAGCCAGCTGAGTGGCATGTGTCACCTAGTAGCTTCTAATAGACAGCGGTGATTGTGGTCTTTTCTTCTGTATTGCAAAGTATCAAATTTTAATTTTTTAAATTTTGTCCAAAGGAATTAAATCCTGAAATTAGGAATTTCAGAAAATAGATTACTTTCAGATTGATAAAACAGCAGCTGCTTATCACTGAAGTAAGGGAAAAGCTGGTATTTATTTGGTATTTATTTTAAGAGTAAATTAGTTTGTCTAAAAACTGATCCTGCCACGAATTCCAGCCAGCTTTCCCTCTCTCAAAACTGTATAAGTTTAGATACATTATCAAATAACTGCATGAAGTGTATTTTTCATTTAATTACTATTTTGGCTGTGCGTGCTGCATGGACAACCTGTTTTAGGTATTAAAAATGCAAAGGTTTCCATATAACTATTATTTTACATGTTTTTACTCTCTCTCTTTTCCACAGCAAATCTCACATACCTTCTGAGAACGTTTGGTTTGGAGAGAAATACGATGGCAAAATAGGGCTGTTTGATAGCTTGCAGGCTCAGCCATTATTTACAGAAGGTACCTATATTGCAAGTGAAAAGCTAGTTTGAAGACATCCATAAAAGCAACTAGAACTTGAATGATTGGTTCGAATACCGGCAGCTGCTCTTTCAAAGCGGCTCTACGGTCCACACTGCAACATTGCATGCCGGCAATTGTTTTGAGAAACATTGCATGCAACATGTTTTCCAGCCAATGTTGCAGGAGTGTTCACACAGTGCAATATCAGTAACTGTTTCCGTAACCTTTACATTATCTGAATGAAGATGTGTTGTTGTATTTCAACTGAAAAGAAACAGAGCTAGTTGGTTTGAAGAGTTTTTACTTTTACTTTAGATGCTGTGTAAATCCCGCCTTTTGTCTGTACCGAGACATTCGTTGCCTTTCTCATTCATTTCAGACCCCCCTGTAGCCGAACGTCAGTTATCAGCAGTAGAGGACGAACAGGAGCCTGCTACAGAAGAGCTGTCTGCACAAAGTGAGCAACTTTCATTCACTTCATTATTTACATTGATATCAGCTGTGTATAGACTCTGTTCCAATATGGCTGCTGTAATGTGCATAATGCCTAAAAAACGTAGAACATCAGGTGAAGTGAATGCCGCCTGTATTAAAGCATACCATAGTAAGTAATACTGAGCTGTTTGAGAGTTTGGTCTTTCATTGTTGCAAAGTTATTGACATTTAAATACAGGGAAAATCACGAAAACGAGACTAACTATAGGTATAACTAACCCATATAAAACTCTATATATTAAAATCTCGATAACTTAGTACCATTTTATGCTATCACCCCGGCTAAAATTCAGCGTATCGCTAATCTTAGCATACTCTTTAACATGGTAGCACTTAACTGTTATATTGGCTGTTCTCTATACTCAAGATTCGCTATTTTGGAATAGGGTCTATAGCGTGATTGCCTATAGGATATTTTCAACTGCGTGTGTCTTGGGCTTCCTGTGTCTTCTCAAGTGCTGTCCTGAGGCCGTCCGCAGTGACGGCACAGTGTATTCACTGGATATTACTTTAAGCCTGGTTTGGTGTAGTTGCGAACGATGTGGGATATTGACGTCGTGTGTTAAACCGATAAGCCTTAAAAAGAGGCGTAATTTTGACATAGGCTCAATACTTGTTTCCAGTCCCGGCCGAGATCACAGCGCGGGGACCCGAGGCCGAGGACGCTTACCGTAAGGCTTTGTTTGAAGGCACAGTACAAGTGTATCGCGGGCGCATCATGTTGATTGGTCAGGACAGGGCGGGTAAGACGAGCCTTAAGAAGTCTCTGCTTGGTCTGCCCTTTGACCCCGAGGAGCCCAGCACAGAAGGAATAGAGGTTGACCCTTCTACCTTTGAAATAAATGTTGATGAAGTAAAGAATTGGCGGCGAACAGGTCATAAAAGGCTAGTGTCGGAATTTGCTGATGACATTGCCAGGATTATGGTGGGGGAGCTAACTAAACAAGTACCAGAACCGGCGATTGCACAAGGCGTGTGTACCAACGAGAACGTCCCTGATTCATCCTCTCCAAATTCATCCTCCCTAGGATTGAACCAGGTACACTTATTAACAATGGTATCAGAGCGAGGCTAGTTGTCCCAAAGCTGGAAAAATTGGAGTCGGCCATACAAGTATAATGTATTAGCCTCCTCCGTAGGCATCTCTAAGTATCGGAAACCGTGAAGAAGAAAAATCCACCATCTATACACAGGAACCCCGTAACCAGAAAACCCCAATTAAAATACAAAATAAACAGAGAGATGCCTGCGGAGGAGGTTTAGTTTAGGTATCTTATAACAAAAATGTATAAGTATTTTCATAAGAATATTAATACAGTTTTTTTTCCTCAAAGACATTAGCTGTCAAAGCTACTCTTAAATTCGAGATTAAATAAAGTTTAGTATAGGTAATCAAATGGGGACGAGTGAAATTAGGGATCCCTAATTTCACGAGTCAGTATTTGATTACCCATTAATATTATGGAGGGCAAATTACAATCCAGAAAAACATTATTTTAAGCGCGCGTAGGCGGCGTTTGAAATTTCACATGAAATTTCAAGTTGAAATTAGGGATTAATTTGTCCTCTATGGTATTATGTATGTAACTGGCCTCGCTTTGATATCTTTATGAATAAGGTCAATTTCTTTCATACTTCTTTAAAATTCTCAATTGCCTTTAGCGGAGGTATAAAATACACAGTACATTTAATTTTCTCATTCCTGTGCAAATTGAATATCTTTGACAAGTCGTTACGTTTTAGTGGAACCATTTATCGAGTGATCCTGACGAAAAACCATGGGCTATCTAAGTCGTGGCTCGGGCAGAGCATAGACCGAAATATAATTTAGCCTGATGGTGTTTGTGGAGGTAGGAAGACGGAGATTCAGTAGAGAAACCGTTGAAACAAAAGTGGAATATCAGCAAATTAAACTCGTGTTAGAGATTCGAATCCAGGACACAGTAGTGAGAGGATTTGCGCTTAAGCCTGGCTATCCTTTCAATGATCCTTATCTGGCTATTAGAGCCGATTTCGTATGAATGGGACAAAAATACAGCATGTCCATAGCCTGATATTAACTGTGCTGTGACCGTGCGGTACCGTATCTCTGTAATTTGATTGGATAAGCAGGACAAAAACAATAGGGAAACCATTTCAATGTCACGGCATGCCGTGCAGTAAACGTGCCGTATGCATTGCTGTAGTTTGTCCCACTCGTACGAAATCTGCTCTAATAACCCATGTTCCCTTTGTTTCAAGGAATTAGATGTCGGAGAAGGTGATATTCGTAGCGAAGAATCCAATAGTGATACGCAAGAAGAAGTTAGTGACAAACAATGTCTTGTTGTTGAACCAGCTGACACCCAAGTTACACCAGATGAAGTCCAGATTAAAATAGATGACGTCGTGACAGTACCCGAAGATGTCACGAACCTTGTGATACAGTACCTACGGAACCTCGACATCCAGGAATATCCAGAAAGCCGAGAAACCGTTGTCAGTATCTGGGATTTTGCTGGCCAACATCTATACTACGCATCCCACCCAGTGTTCCTGTCGCCCAGAGCAGTTTATGTGCTGGTCTATAACCTTGGCAAGGACTTGAATGCCATGGCGGAACCGTGTGTCCGGCAGGGTGTCTATGATGTCTTGCTAGAAAACGCTGAAGAGCAGACCAATCTGGAAGGGATTTTGTCTTGGCTGGTGTCGATTCACAACATCCAGCCAGGAAGCGATGGTCAGGATGGCTGTGGTGCCCAGGAAGGCCATGGTGCCCAGGAAGGTAGTTCCAGCACATCCGATGACTCAAAAGATGGCTCCAAGAAGAGTCAAGAAGGTCCCAAATCCCAAAGGAACCAGGACACCAAAGGATCCAAATTCAAAGGGCACTCCTATTTACGTCCGCCTGTTATAATCGTAGGTACCAATGCGGACCATCCGTTTGAGGACCCTAAACGCATGGAAACTCACATCAAGAAGAGTTTGTCAGGCAAGAGCTACCAACAGCATGTAGTCAAGCCATTCCTGGTGGTCAATAACACGCTGTCCTCGGCTGATCAGGGAGTACAGCGCCTACAGAAAATGATCAGTGATGTATTTCAGATCGAGCCCTACATGGGTGAACATGTTCCTGTGCGATGGTTCAACTTTGAGAAGGTAGGTGAGGACAGGTCTTATTGACTGAGTGCTCGTTTGCTCGGTCCGTGCCTCAGTAAGTTATGCATCTCGTTTCTCCCCATTTTTATGGCCCGCGCGCATAAAATAACGCATAAAATAACGCATAAAAGGCATGTAAAAGCATACTGCCTCAATAGACGAAACACCGATTACCATATTGATGTAGTTCGAGGGAAACTCAGAAGTCTTCTAGATCGTCCTGACTGTATGGGAGGGTACAGGCATGTCTGGCATACTCTCCAGATGCAAGGATTAGAGTACTTGCATAGATCGTGGTGCTTTTCCAAGAACATACGAATTTCATCATATTTAAATCCTTTGTTGAAGTAATCACAAGTCAATAAGCCTTTTCAAGAAAATGATGCATCATGGGTAATCAGGACTAAGATGATGGAAAATGCAGTGTTTGTATGAGAATCTGATGTCAAATATTTTCCATAGAATTTCAGTTCTGTGAAATTCATCAATTGTAAACTTAAGATACTAGGCAAAATATTTTACTGATCCAATTTCAGCGGTTTATAATTACTAGAAATCGAGCAGTTACACGTTTTAGTTTCTGTACATTTCTGTGTAAAAATAACAATTAATGAATGGAAACGGAAAATACGGTTGCCCTCTTCTAGTAAAGCTACACCACTCACATTTTATCAGCAAAATACGTTGCCTAGTACCTTAAGTTTACAATTGATGAATTTCGCAGAATTGACATTTTAAGGAAATTATTTGACATCAGATTGTGATATAGCCTGCAATGCAGGCGTTTCTAGTTGTTTGAAACCGCAGTATATTTGGACGAGGGAAGAATGGCGCGAGGACAAAAAGGAAGTAGAGGGGAGGGGAGGGGAGGAGAAAGGCGGGAAGGAGAAGGGAAGGGAACGCCTGCCCGCAACGCCTGTGATTTTGAAAAACGCCTCCTAATTAGTTATGCATGTCTGATCTGTCAAAAATTACCAGTACAATTTCCTCGCTGATTGTAGGCCTCAGAAAATGTGCATTTCCTCCACAATTAACGGGGTTATCAACCTCTAAATCATCAACGTAACTTCTCTGATATCAAGCGATTTCAATTAGTGTTTTTGTAACAAGTTTTCTATAGCTATTTGGCCGCCACCAAGATTTCAATTTGGTAAATAATCTGATGCGATGTAACCGCAGTGTTGGGTTCGTTCACATGCAGCATTGTTTGCACATCATGAGATGAGAATATAACTCGAAAGTTTCTGAAAACAGCACTTTACTTTCGAAATAAATTCAAAAATAGAATCAGGCACCATCGTAGTTCTTACATATGTAACAGGAAGTTCATAGTTTTAATAGAAGTGCTTGAAATAATTTTATTTATGCGCTTGAATCACAGGCAGCCCAAGCTCAAGTTACGAAAATATAAGGGTTTGTATGGGAGCGTAGCGAGCTCAAGTTACGAAGATATAAGGGTTCTATGGGAGCGTAGCGAACTCCGTTTACTAGCCAGAAATACTGTAAAATATTTGAATAAAATGACTTACCTTGCCACTGTGATGTCTTCTGTCGTGTTACTCTCCTTGTTGGGTAGTTTTAAGCTGATTTCAGCCGGGTTTTTTTTTCGGAGCCCCTTCTCCCTATAAATAGGGAGTATTTCTGGCTAGTAAACGGAGTTCGCTACGCTCCCATAGAACCCTTATATTTTCGTAACTTGAGCTCGCTACGCTCCCATACAAACCCTTATATTTTCGTAACTTGAGCTTGGGCTGCCTGTGCTTGAATATGGTCGTTAACCTTTAGGCTTCCGCCACGTTAATATGGCCAGAAAATGTTCGGGGAAAACGTATGTTTTCTCCAAAATCAGTCGGGCTAATATAACAATCATAAACATAACTTCTGTATAATGTCAAGCAATTTGAATTGTTGTTTGTGTTGTAAATCTTGCCTTCGATTCCAATAAAGTCATTTGATTTTAGAGGGAAACAACGGCTTCGTCATCAGTTTCCTTCACACGAACAAGGACTTGAAAATCAAACTTTTCCCCAAAACCCGGGTGGTGAGACTTCCTCACCATTTTCCAACTGAAAGGCAAGTTGTTGCAAACCTTATTTCTGTTGCCTTCTTTAGAGATTTAGCTTTAGAGAAGGAAAATTAACCCGCCGTATAAAGAAATATTCGACTGAAGTCTGCTTCGCCGAACTATAACCTTTCGCTGATTACGCTGAAGTTTTCCTCGAAATGCGATATGGACGAACGAATGATTGATGCCAATCAAAATTGTCAGTACCACACCAATCAGAAGCCTTCGTTCGTGGACGAACGAAGTTTTTCAAAATCATAGGCCTTGCAGGCAGGCGTTTCCTTCTTCCCCCTCCCCCTCCCCCTCCCCCCTTTTCTTTTCCCCTCTTCCCCTCCCCAATCTCGCTTTTTCGTCCTCGCTCCAATCCTACTCGTCTGAAATTCATTCGCGAGCGGAAACGTCCACCGAAAGCGGGAAAAACCACTAGAAACGCCTGCATTGCAGGCTAATTGTGATACAAACACTGCATTTTCCATCTTAGTCCTGATTACCCATGATGCGTCATTTTCTTGAAAAGGCTTATTCCTTTTCAGAATACTCGTTGCTCTCTCTTTCTTCCGCCATCTTGACTTTTGAGCAGTGTTGATAGGACTGAAGGCTACAATCCTGGTCAAATGTCTTTGGGACACACTACTTCTAACGTAGTGATGACCAATTGCCTACAATATTCGAGTAGTACGTTGTCACAATATGCCTCCCCTCTCCCCCAATGTTGGAATATTGGGTCATTGAACAGGCGACTTTACGTTTTATAGACCAACACTGAATTGGGGGAGGGGATTAAAAACCTTAAAAGTCTCAAATTCTCCAAAAATGTATTAAGTGTCCCAACACTTTTTACCACGATTGTCTAAGTAGCTTCTTTGATGAAATCGACTGTATAGGATATCGAAAAATAGGAGAATGCTAGCCAAACTTGACAGGCTCTATTACTGTTGGAATCTACATCTCGTTTATTCTGCTTGAAGTCCGATCCGTCGCTGCTTAATCACGTCATAATGACGTTATGACGATAATAACATTCGCAGCTTTGAATCAAAATGACAGTAAAGTACTTATTGGGCTTATTATAACGGTTACTCAACGGTTCACCCCTATTTATAACGTCAGAATTCGGACGTTATAAGTTGCTCTGATTATCACACCAATAGCAACACTGGAAAGAGCAGCCAAAATAGATTCAGAATATCATAACGTACCATATCTTTTAGTAAAAATATGAAAAATAACAACGGTTCACCCCCTTTTAACCACTATTCAAAAACTCATGAATAATTAATGAGCATTTTGTCCAATCAGATGAAGGAAATCAGTCACGTGCATGCTCCTTTATACCTGATAAAATCTCATCATTCTAAAAGGCCCGCAGAGGGATTTGAATTCTGTCCCAGAGGGAAACGGGGTTAATGATTGAGACAATGGAATTTCTATTGATGTTTCAGCTTTCTCACTGAATTGCTAATTAGGATGAACGTTTTATATAAAGAATATTAATGAACATGAAATATTATATAAAGTTTCATCCTAATTAAGAATTCACTGATAAAGACCCAAAGATAGCAAAAAGTACACGAAACATAAGGTACCTAGATAATAAATTTTGCACTAAATTTACTAATATCAGCAGACTACCGAGATACACAGATAATATTTTTAAAATGAAGTTATCCAACTACCATTACTTGTTTACCGAGCCACTGTTTAGTTCCAATTATTAAACCAAACTCAAAGCCGTAAAATTATAAAAACGTGCATTAAACTTACATATTTTGTGCCGGAGTCAAAAATTTAGAGTCTGCCGTCATGTCAGTCACATCGCTTTCCAAGTCTTGAACTTTATCGAGGTAAACCACGACACCAAATCCTTCAAGTGCAGATTTTTCTTGTATTGCGAAACGCCGTATGGTATGGTAATTTCTTCATGTCATTTCCTTGAGATGTTCGTAATTGCAGGCGGTGATTACTCGAATATTTTGCATGGCGTTGTGAATACAAAGGTTCGATGGTTCATTAAGTAACCATTCCCTTGAGATGTGCGTCTTTCTTTCATTGCATCCTTAAAGCGTTTTTGAAGCCGTTTAAAACACTCACAGCACGTGTTTTATCAAGTCTAAAAATTCTCGGGATAAAACACTGCTGTTCGTGTTTTAAACAGTACTTAAAAGTATACTTCATATTCTTTTAAACTGGTTAAAGGGGGTGAACCGTTGTCATTTTCTCTGCTTTGTACCTAATCCCTTGTTAAAGCATGACTTTTAAATTTACTTTGGTTGCTCTTTCCAATGATGCTATTGGTTTGGCAAGCAGAGCAAGTTATGACGTCGTTCTGACGTCTTGTAGTTTCGGCTCGATCACTTCCGCCGTGAAACGTTTGCTGTGAGTGCTCACAAACGTTTGCCTTGGATGTTCACAACCTTTTGCCTTGGCGCCCACCAACTTTGCGGTGGTATTTTTTGGGGCTGAAATAAAATTAACGTTAACGTTATTTTTGTTATTGTTTGTTGTTCACTTAAAAGTTTTGCCGTGATACTTGTGGGCCACCGTATTTCTTTACCTTAGCTACCTTCATTAAAACGGAGTCGTTGTTTTCTCTTTAAGGTGGTCGAAGCCCTTATAAAGAGAACGACCCACCATCTACCGCTAGCCGACCTGGAACGGATTATCAACAAAGTGTGCTTCATCGAGGAGAACAGTGAGGTGGCTGCACTGCTGAACTTCTACCATGACCTGGGTTTGATAGTCAAACATGGTGGAACGGTGGTGTTACAGTCTCAGTGGCTCATAGACCTGTTCAAGAAACTCATCACAATCAGACCCTTCGACGAGCAGGTGAGTCAACTGGAGCAAGCCATTCTACGCATTCTACGCATAAAAGGGTTAGCTCCTCCTCTCGTTACGCCTTTGGAACTTGACATTCAAACTGCAGAGCAGTGAAGAAAGAAAGCGAGCATATTAGTCCTCTCCTGATAGAATGCTAGATTTTAAAGGTTTAAAACTAGACAAGATAGTTGTTCATTAATGACTGCCAATGGTATTTTATGACTATTCTTACCGGGAGCTCCGCCCACAATAGCCAGGCTGCTTCGCCCCACCCTCCCCCCGCAGCGATGAACCTCTTTACCCTCACTTTAATATTTGTTATTAGTATATACCACACCAGTGAATATCACTTTTCGCGCGCTCTGATTGGCTACTCAAACAGTGAATATGATTTCATATTCACCTCCGAGCGAAGCAGCGATCATCTCGCGCGAGTTTTTGTCCATTTGACAGAAAATAAAAGAACTATTTGGTGCTAGCTATTCACCTGCAGTGTGGTATATACTAAAACAATTATTCACCTTAGTGTCGAAGCGGCTCGGTAAATATCCACCACTATTCACCTCCACTTCGGTGAATAATTGTTAATAATTATTATTATTATACTGGGAGCTACCCGCTCTCAACCGTCTCGGGCTGATTCCTCCCATAACTTAATATCACCCATCAGTGTGGTGCTCTCATTGAGAACATAGTAGTTTACGAACTCTTTAGTCTGAAGTTTAACATTTCTGTACTTGATTTAAATTTCGCGCGATGAGCAATCAGTAGGGAGCACTCAAGCGGAGCATCACAGAGATGTTTACTCCACAAAGGCTGAGTGACAACTGAAGGTGTCAGTGGTCTGGCCATGGCTCTTTTATACTGGAGACTCTGTTGACCGTCATGCTTTGCGAGGTTGTAGCTATTGCTACATACCTTCTGTGAATTCTAAAACAACACTAAATTAGATCGGAATTGTTTGTACGCTTTCAAGTTCTGAATTTCATATACGAAATTCGCTCGAGTCACGAAAAGCGTAACGGTCAACAGAGAGTCTTTCAAAAGTGGCGCTCTAACAAACTCGCGTTTCTTTTCTACTAGAATCCCATGTTTGCAAAATACTGGAGCGAGCTCGAGGAGAGCGGGATCCTTCACATGGTGTTAGCAGAACACGTGTTCAGCGAATATGTAGACAGCGGTCAGTCCCAGGAGGACATTCTCGCCATGATGGAACATTACGGCCTCATAGCCAAGTTCAATATAGACGGGGACTCACAGGACAAGCGCTATTTTGTCCCTGCACAGCTTAGCTCCTCACCCGAAGGCCTTGTTGATATAGAGCCTTCATCGAGCGACCCCAGTGCTTTCTATGTGCACTTTCAAGATGGGTTTGTCCCACATGGGTTGTACTCGATGCTCATTTCAAAGTTCATTTCTTGGTGCTCGAAGAACAGGTGTCGACAGGAGCCAAATCTCTACAAGAATGCATCAAGGTTCATTATCGGCACAGCGGCCGACTATGAACTTGCACTCATTTGCCGTAAACGCTTCATCAAGATCGTCGTTCGATCAATTACGACACAAGATTCAGCTGAAGAACCTGCTATCGCTCCCCCAGCTAAGCCAGCGGCGTCCATCAGAAGTTTTGTTGAGCAAACCTTGCGTGAAATGTCACGCGAGTGTCCCTGGTTGCGTAACATGCGTTATGAGTTCTGCGTGATATGCCCGTCGTGCCTCGAGGCCCCGAAGCCTTGCTACAAACACAAGTTGCCGTCGTGCAGTGACGATGATTGCTTGCACTTACTGCCGATCACTACCGATAGAGTATTGATTTGTAGGAAATGCTTAGGAAAGGGTTCGAGGCCAAAGGTGGAGGGACTGGAGGTCTGGTATGAAGCTGACGAGGTGAGAAAAACATTTCAGTTCCCGTTTACACTTGGACATTTTCAACTTTATTGCTTAATTTGTTTTAATGTTGATACTATTGTTTTAATAGTTATCCGTTATTCAAGCGAACGTGTTTTGTTGAGTTCTAGCAAAATCTCATGTTTTCTCAAAAGATAAAGACACGGATTCTCTCACACACTTATCTACTAGATATGCATTCTTCAACGTAGCCGATACAATTATCTCCATGTATGGAAGACATTGGCTGTCTCGTAATGAGAAAACTGGCAATAAACCTTCTTCGCTTTCCTCCTTGTTATCTTAGTACACAGAAGCTGACTAAACCCTTGAGCCATGTTTCTTTGTTATTCCGAGAGAAATGCATAGATTACTCGAGCTTGAATGTTTTGTAGTGATATCACATGACTTGTATTGGGACTGCATTACAAGAATTGTTGGATTCTAAAGCCTATAATCCTCACTAACGACATAAGCATAAGCACAAGCAACATACGCATACGCAGTAAGCACATCTTTGAGAAGAACAAGTACTGCTATAAATGATCAATGCATTACTGCGTCTGCGTTATGTTGCTTGTGCTTATTCTTATGTTGCTAGTGAGGACCAGGCTTAATAGTCAGGCAGCAAATTCGTTGTCCCTATGTTCTTTCTGCAATACAAAATACTTCTCTATTCCTGGTTGGGATTCAATCCCCGAAAACAGCAGCCTTGTTGCTGGAAATTATCCCGACGGAAACTAACTGCGACTATATCAATTTATCTACTTTCTATTCCACATTTAACCCCAAGGAAATTGCGCACTCTTCCCCAAATGAAAAACATGCTTTAAAGACAGGAATCGTCTCACACGAAGACCTTGTGCTCTTGGCGCGCGATGCCGGCGCGCAGTGGAAGGGTTTGGGGCGAGCTTTAGATCTCGATGAAGTTGAATTGGAGCAAATAGAGGCTGAAGAAACTCAACTCTACGAGCAGTGTTACAGTGTTCTTCGAAGGTGGACTGAAATCGAGGCCTCGGCTGCCACCTACGAGAGCCTGGGGCGAGCTCTGGTTCACCATAAAGTCGAAAGGGGAGACCTGGCGGCTAAATACTGCGGGGTGGCCGGGATGTGTAATCAGGGAATCACAGTAAAACAGCAAGGTACGTTTGTAACATTCAATGTCTTTCTTTCCTATTCCCAAACCGTGGTTTATTTTCAATCTTGCTGAATTTCTAACGGGACCTGAAACAACATTAGAGGCTGATCAAAGCCAGGACCTGGCTAAATCACTAAATACGATTAAATTTTGACATATCAATGTTTTTGCATATTCATAAAGTAGAGTTGATATATTATTACCAGTTCAAATTGTTTTTCGATACGACAGGAAGTCTTATTTTTTAGCTCCGAATATTGAATCTAAACGTCCGCCATTACCGGAGGCCGTTCCCTTTGTTCAGCTTTAAACGAAGGTTTATTCAGCGGAAGTGATGTCATACACTTAACGCTCGCCTGTAGAACACAACGCCTGGAGGCATATTTCTACTAAAAACGTCTTCATAAGAAGAAAGTTATATTTATCTTTGCGAGGTTGGCTACTTTTTTATGCACACTATTTCGCGCCACGAGGTTGTCGTATTAAATATATGACATCACTTCCGCTGAATACTGAGAATGGCTACCAGTAATGGCGGACAGGATTTTACCGGTAAACTCTCCTAAAATGTTGTGGTTTAACATGGAATATTTTTTACTATTTCGGATATTTCTAATACTGATTGACCTATTGACACTGAAAACGTGGCAAATCGAAATGGTAAATTTTCGTCGTAGTGGCACTTTAAGTGACATAATGTATTTATGAGAGAAAATAATCGATATATAATAGTGGAGCTCATGACCATTCGCGTCCGTCCAACCGCCTGACCCATCGCTGCTATTTGTAGCACTTTTAAGCGATTATGTCACTAGCTCATCGGGGCAGCGAACGCGCTCAACTTAAGACTTCCCAGTTCGGAAGGTCGTGGGTTCGACCCATGACATCGTTATTTTCGTCTTCTTTTACTACGGAAATCATTTTGTTCAGCTCTTCTTCCCCATCCTGGTGTTTCTCTCTCACCAAGTTATCATTTTGATAATAATAACATTTTATTTCACTAGCCGTGATCAGATAGAATTGGAGCTCCGCCCATAGGCTTGCCTATGTATCTTACAGTTATGACGAAGTTCCCGATATAACGAACATGTTTTCTCCGCCCGGCAAAAACGTTTGCTGGAAGAGCGTTAGAACCTGGAGTCGTTTATAAAATAACCTCGACATAACAAACCTGTTTTTCCGGTTCCTTGGCACTTCGTTATAACGGGGTTCCACTGTAATATGATATAATGGTTAATAGTTTTCAATAGACCAGTTCGCGGTTAATTCCGACATTTTGAAAGGTGTGCAAACATGGCGCGAAATAAAGCGTTTGTATGGGAATCCGATGCCAAATAATTTCCGTGAAATCGAATTTTTGAAATACAGTATTCACTGTCTGCAAACTTAAGATGCCAGGTAAAAGATTAACTATTCAAAATTTGAGGGATGTAGCTGTGCTGGGAAGCGTGCAATCGTGTTTTCAGTTTTCCATACATTTGTCTGTAAATTTCCCGCGGACAAATGTATGAAAAACTGAGAACACGATTGCACGCTTCCCATCACTGCTATACATCCCTCGAATTTCGATCAGTTAATCTTTTACTTGGTATCTTAAGTTTGTATCTGAAGAATATTTCAGAAATTCGATTTTACGGACTTTATTTGGCATCGGATTCCCATACAAACACTGTATTTCGCGCCATGTTTGCACCCCTTTCAAAATGTCGGAATTAACAGCGAACTGGTCTATTAGCTCGGTATTTTAAGCCTTGTAGTAATCGTTTTTGTTTGCTAAAATGACAGATATAACAGACGCTATGGCTGTCCCAACCATTCCACTCCCTGCCACCATTCCTGGTCCTAGTGCCAAGCTCCTCCCGCCAGTCTTCCTGTCCTATCAGTGGGACATGCAGCAGACCGCACTGGAGCTTGGAAAGCGGCTGAGAGAGGCTGGTATCGAATGTTGGATGGATGTCGGTCAGATGGGAGGAGGAGACTCGTTGTATGCCCAGATAGACGCTGGCGTGAGGGCAGCCAAGGTGAGGGTGCTGAAATGTCTAGAGAGTTCATTTGTACGTGGTCTATGGGCACTTTAAAAATCTTACATTTAAGAGCCCGGTGTACACGACAAGTATTTTGGCACGGAACCCCTTATTTTGTCGTGTAAACGCGTGCCGGAAATCTAGGGGTGCCGAGACCTGTGAAAATGTAGCCTAGACCTGCCTGTTTGGAGTGTCGTGCCCAAGTTAGGAGTACCGTGCTCAAGTTAGGAATGCCGTGCCCAAGTTAGAGGTGCCGTGCTCAAATTGTTTGCCGTGTAAATCGGGCTTTAGATTGCCAGCAAGACTGGCAATCTGATACGTGTCGAGATCGTAAACGCGAAAGAACAGAAAGCTTGAAAATCAGAAAAAAATCACTCGTTAAATGTGGAGAAATTCCTGCAACGTCTGATCCGTAAAATCTTTACATCTATTTGGTCCTATGACTGCGTAACGGAAATTAAATGACGGTGTCACACTGTTTCGCGCTCAAGTCCGAGTTCCCGTATGTAAACACAAACAATGAGGGCATTTAAAAAATGTGTCATTCCTTGTTTTTAAATTTGATGCTTACTCAATTCTCACGTCATTTCATTTTATCTGTCTGATTCTTGATGTTGTGCTGCGTGACACCAGTCGAGCTGGGCTACGTATCCAAAAATCTGATTCAGTTTTCAATTTACAGATCGTAGTGTTGTGTGACCTCAAAGCATTGTACGACATGAGTCGAGTTGCGTTACGCATCCAAACATCTGATTCAGGATCGTATTGTGTTGCGTGACCTCAAGGCATTGCGTGATGTCAGTCAAGCTGGGTTACACCAAAAATCTGTATTCAGTTGTCACATCACAGATCGTAGTGTTGCGCGACCTCAAAGCATTGCATGAAATAAGTCGAGTTGCGTTACGCATCCAAAAATCTGATTCAATTTTCAATTTACAGGTCATGTTGTGTTGCGTGACCTCCAAGTACTGCATTTCGGAGAACTGTCAACGAGAGGCGACACTGGCAGACACCATCAGAAAGCCAATCGTCCCGCTGTTGTTCGAGTTTATCCCGTGGCCGCCTGCGGGACAGCTTGGACCAATCTTTGCAAAACTTCTATATATAGACATGACCCAAGGAACAAGCAGTATTCCCGAGATGAAGTTTCAGGAATTAGTACAGAAACTCAACTGTTTTCTCGCAAAGTAGCGGGTTTCGTACAATGGATATTTTCATTATAGCATGATAAGAATCATATCGGAAAAGAATATATTAGACGATGTTTTTCATCATAGGAAGAATCGTGACATTTAATTATTAAATTTTTTTATTAATGACGTTTTATAATATAAATTACGGGAGCCTCCTAAGAATACACAATTTCTTTGGCTAAAAGACGAGCCAGTGTGCATTATTTTATTATAATGACGCTCATGCATTTCCTTCCGATCGAATTTTATGTTATAAAGCAAATGGAAAGTCTCCTACATCCTGTTACGTACTTAGTGACCGCGCTCGGACCGTACACATTGACGGAAAGCCAAATATGTTCTTTTCGGCCTGCCGTGCCCTTCCCTGCTAGCAGAGGTCTTCAAAGGGAAAACAACCAAATAAAAAATCGACTTTTGTAAATGGTTCTGAGCAAGCAAGCGCTGGTACGGTCTGGTACGGCTGGTACGGCAAGTCTGGTACGGGTCATATTATAAATAGGGGATATTACATGGCTGCGCGGAGATACGGATTTTATCTTCGAGATTTGCTCATTCACTGCGCTCATTCGTACGAAATTTCATCAACACGACTGCATGTGAATTAATATATCATTATAGATGAAGTACCGGGCAACTTTGATTTCTTACCAAAAAAGGTTGGAAATTTGTAAAAGCGAGTCATATTTTCAACAGTGTTATCATCACGTGTGAATATATCATATATATATCTTCACATGTGAAGATATCGCTTTTTAGAAAGAAATAAACACTGGTTTTCATCGATCATTAGATATTAAAATAAAATAATGCACTTTCCAGGTGTAGTTTTTAAAGACCTCGACTGCTCTTTCGTGCATTATTGTGTTTTAATATTCAAATTTCGTGCATTGTACAAAATCTAAGCAGGTGATTGGCTAATGAGAGTGCTTTATTGGTGAACAAAGCACTCGACCCAGATGCTCTCTTACCTTCGCTTAGTTACGTGTTTGGACGGCTTGGAAAATCTCATTCCAATCGCATATTTAACAGTGAAAATCGCTCCTTGGAAATGGCTGATTTGCAAGCGCTGGAAGTACAACAAGTCAACATGTGTCCGAATGAACAAAAGCTTCTACAACACTCTAGTATAGTCTAACTGAGTAGTGTTACAGCACTCTAGTAGTCTTACCGGAATATTAAAAGTTAGAGACTTATATGTTGTGTTTTATTGACAAATACAGGCACTTACTGACTGTACGATGAACATTTCTTCAAACGGCATTCGGTCTGCAGTCAGCGCGTGCCTGTATTTGTCAATAAGGCACCCATGCCAGTCTCGAACCTTAAATATTACATGTATTTTAAGCTCTAAAAAAATAAAAGGAGATTGCACTTTCTCAGGTTTATTCAATAAGTTCCTGTGACAATTTATTTATTTCATTTTTACATTCAGTAAAAAAGTAAGCAGTTGCTGCTTTGAATAACACTTGCTTTTTAAGCTACACAGAGCCACATTTCAGATAGTCTTTCCCTTGTAAAATATACTTGACTTATCAGTAGTTTTTAGTTCAGAACACAAAGTATTGGAGTCAGGAATGGATGGTCGCTATTCACTTCTTGCAGCTTCCTCGGCAGCTAGAAGCCCAGTCGACACAAACGCCGCATGGAAACGAGCCAGAGCTGCAGAATTGGTAGCAATCGTTGAAGTATTCTGAGCATTTATACATACAGCCGTGGTGAGCTGTGTAGGCGTCTGAGGTTGATGGCAGTAGGAGCAGCACGGCCACAAACGACAGGCACAGAGCAGCAATAAACTTCATCTGTATATTGAAGTGAAAAGCCGGAGTTAAAGCTCGGTGTACATGGACAGCATTTTGGGCACGCGTGCCACAATATTACGGCATGGCAACCCTTATTTTTTAAGAGGCTGATCAAGGCCAGGACCCGGCTAATTCACATATCGAATTGGAATTTAGCGTGTCAGTTTTTGTGGAGGGAAGAAAACCGGAGAACCCGGGGAAAAACCCTCGGAGCAAGGGCGAGATACCAACAAACTCAATTCACTTATGGTCCGAAAATCTAGACTACCTTTTCGCAGGGTCTGAGAACCCCTGGGCCGCCTGTTTGGAGTGCCGTGCCCAGTGCCGTGATGAATGGGGTATAAACTAGTAACTGTGGCTGTATATACTCGACCAAAGCTTTCGAGAAATCTTGAAACATGGTACCTAACCGCCTTGTAGCTAGAAGATCATACACGTCAAAATATCGTTTGTTTCTCTTGAACGACGGTAGCGATTTAAAAAAGAAATCATGATTTTCGTAGTATAATCAAAAACGTTTTTTACTCATTGCATGTGATAATCCCATTATGCGAAGTAAAGGTTTTGAAAACAGAACACGGAAACTGGGAAAATGAAGGTAGATTTTTTTGGGACTAAAACAAAGTTTACGGGCGAAGTAAATTTTGTTAACATTATCTTGGGAATGAGAATTCACGAACATGTACAGACTACTGATTGAAGTTATTCGGGCTCAAAAATTTCAGTAAAATTCTGGGCTTAGAAAGCTTACGGCCGGTTTGTTTGAATTTGGTTAAAAGCCGCCAAAATCAAACACTTCATTTCTCTGTTGAAGTACTAAGCCGGTTTATTGTAGTTTACAAAGTTAAAACAAAAAACCGAACAGAATAACAATTATCCCAAAGGCAGATTCTAGTTCAATCTAAAACCAAGAAATTACTGTTATAATTACCTTCGTATGTGTAAGGATGAATACAGAGACGTTGAGATATATAACCTTCGGTTGCCTTCGGTTGATGTGACTATAGTTGTTGAACCGCCCTATGTTTTTATATGCTTCCAATTTCATTGACAAGTACTTAAACATCTTCCACGGAAATAGATATCATTATTGAACTCTTTGATGTAGAGTTTGTCATTGAATTCATTCGGTTCCTCTATCGATAGGCTTTAATATTACCATTGTTGTGGTCTTCCGATTGTGAAGTAGGGTTTTCCCCCTCTTTATGCGTGCGTAAGCCTATTGCGCGCTCTCTATTTACAAAGTCGTAAACACTTCATATTGTTACGATAATTGGAAAGAAATCACTATCAAATTAGACTCAAATTGGTAATATCCATGCCGGTTGCGGGAAAAAGCTGGTTTCTTCAGTTCTGTGTCTTCCTCCAGTCTGCTTTTATCTAAATCTTTAATGACAATTGGCTTGATTGAATTTTCTGGGTTTAGCGACTGTGAATTTGAATCCGCGAATTAAACTTTAGTTTACGAATTTAGGTTTACGTAATATATTCAACATTAAATCCCAAATCGGTGTACTCGACTATAAATAACTGGTTTCACAGCCAATGTTTAGCATTGGTTTTCCCCTTTTGTTACACGTTATTCTCGTGTAATTATCAACAAAAATTACGCGAACTTAGCTCCACAAAGATGCATGGTTATTGGCTTTCTCATTCCATGTGTTTGTTTATTGCTGTATCAATTCCGTGTCTAAGTACTAATTATTTGTTCAACTAAGTACACCGCCCGGTTCCTGTCGGAAAATAAACAATTACCTTTACACCAACGCCGCAATTACAGTGGTTTAATTTGCCCGTATGCCTTCGACCCCGCCGACAATTACCAACCCTATTGAAGTTCCTAAATCTGTACTTTCACTTCCTGGAAGATGAATGTGCTCGCTGCTTTGTTTACCTTATCATTTGGCAATCTTTGCATTTTTCTTTAGAATATATATTAAAAAGGACAATTTAGACTTGGTAACGAAGTCCAGTTATAGTTTAACTCGCGAGCGATACATATAAACCTAGAAACTAAATAAATGTATATCATTTTGTAATCGTAAAAATTAACCCACAAGTTCATGCCTGAACTTAATTTGTCGATGGCCTTATAATGAAAAAACTGCGTTATTTGTTCTCGGAAAAAGCCAGTGATATTAAAGGCTTAGATCTGGTTCCCTCTAAGAAGGGAGATATTTTAGGTTTTGTTTGTTATTCTTTAACACCAGTTTTTAAGCCTTTGTAATTAAACTCTTGGCCGTGAGATATCCCAGTTTCATTCCAGTTTAGAGTTTCCCGATTCCCGGCAATATACATAAAAAACTCCTTTTAACTGAAATGAGTGGTAAAAATAAGCGCAGACAATTACATAAGGGACCATTCATTATTTACCGGAAGCGGGGCTTTACTTTTAATTTAGGGGTTCCAAAAAAATCTTGACTTCCCCCTCTCTTAAATCGGTCCAAAAAATTGTAACCCACCTAAATGTGAGACCAGAAATTCGTGACCCCCCTCCCCCCAATAAAATTTCAATTTTCGAAAATTTCAGGGTTCTCAGTATTTATTCGAACAGGTGGCCATAACTAGTGGAAACGGAAAACGGATATTTCTTAGGCTTGAAGGGCCGTTATTTTTAGGGGGTCGGACATGCTCTCCTGGAAAGTGTTTAGATTTCCTCTCAAATGCCTTCTCATGCACTTTCAGGTCATGTTTAGTGTGAAGTATAGGCTGTAACATGTTTAGTTAATAGGCTGACTATGTCCCGGATAATCTATTCTGAAGTACGAGCATTTATGATTTGGGGGTAGAGCTCGAACAACATGATATGCGGGTAAAAATGAAATAACACTAAATAAATGGACGTATATTTGCTTCAATGTCTTCACAAAGAGACTACTCTTATATATGTGAGTAAAAAGCAAAACCAAAAGCGCAGCTAGTTTCACCCTCGAAAACACACACAAGAAACGCTTGCTTCTACTGAGAACCTTGCCAAAGAAGTTGTTACCCCCGATCAAAGTGGCTTCTAAAAAATTACGACCCCGCCAAAATCAAGAGCTAAAAAACTTGTGCCCCCCCCCTCCTCCCCCATATAACAGCCCGACCTCCTCCAGTAAATAAATATAAATTTCTATAATTCGAAAACAGAGTGCTGAATGCTCTGTAGAGCTGTCGCGTGGTCTGAAATGGGGCAACAAAGAGGAAAACTAAATCGGTTACAAAGAGTATAGCTGTGTACATTTGTGGCAATTTCTGCCACCAGTGGTGGATCCAGGATATTCTGATTACAGTACCACGAAACATTCGTAAGTGAAATAGTTTATTTATGAGTCTGTACAGTCAACACACCCTCACTTAAGGTGATTCCCTTGCTTTGCAATGCGCATATTTACTGCGCATGTTAGTGAAATCTAAAATCATAGGTACTGTGTTTGGGTGTATTACTGAATAATCTTACATATCTCAACACTTCTTTAACGTTGTCAATGAAGAATAAGTTCATTTGGGCGATTTAAGACAACTTTTATGAAACTCGCCCCAGTCCTTCCTTGGAGAAAGTATATTTTGCAGCTAAATTTGCGATAGTTTGCAAAATATCTCCTTATAACGAAAATGGTGACCCCCCTCCTTTTTTCCTTCCATATATTTAATCACAGAAGGGTTGGCCAGCAGTTACCAAAGTATAAATCATTTTTAATTTCTGGATGCTTAGATATTCTTATGCAAATACTGCAAGTAGCTATTTGTTTACGCTCGTATAGGGATACTAACAAAACAAATTTCGTCGTATTCTGCTATAGTACTGTCCTTGCAGTATTTAAAGCTTTTAAGTTACGTTTGGTGTACATACTTGGTGTGCATAATTAATTCATTTGTTCACTATCAACAGTTAGACCTAGTAGTTAATGGGCGCTTTTTACCCATGCTGACACAGACTTGCTCCAAGTCGAATTCGTGCGGGGGGCTAAGAAGGACTTTGAGAAAGTCTAATGCTGACATTTCTCATGTTTCTGCTGTAGGATCTCTAAATTACTATAAATTACTACAAAAACGAGAATGGTGACTCCCCATTTTATTGCATTTTTAGAGACCTTGCTTGGGCTAACAACTGGACGAAGTTTAAAAAAGTTTATTTCACCTTATATAATACATCATGTAACACTCTTTAGAGGTGACCAAAAAATATGGGGAAACGTATTCCCCGACTAATGCAGCGACACTGAACCTCCAGGGACGAGGACAGGTATGAATAAACCTTAGAAAGATACATTCAAGAAAAGAAAATTGTCTAGAACTGATTGACGAAGAAGTAATATTTCAAAGCCAAATGACTATTTTAGACGTGGTCCGTAGCCCGAGACAGTGTTTCTGGCACGAGGATCTAGACACCACGTCTAAAACAATCAGGTTCTTTCTCGATGTAAGAAACCCGAATTTTTCAAACAATTTTTTCCTAGATCGATATTCCTCTTTCACAAAGACTCTGAGGACAGCACAGGTAGTCCAACCTCAATGTTAATTTCTCTAGGATATCACAGGTAGTCCAACGTCAATGTTTATACCTTTAGGACAGCTAGGACACTAGGACAGCACAGGTAGTCCAACCTCAGCGTTTATTTCTCTAGGATATCACAGGTAGTCCAACATCAATGTTTATACATCTAGGACAGCTAGGACACTAGGACAGCACAGGTAGTCCAACCTCAGCATTTATTTCTCTAGGATATCACAGGTAGTCCAACATCAATGTTTATGCCTCTAGGACAGCTAGGACAGCTAGGACACTAGGACACTGGGACACTAGGACAGCACAGGTAGTCCAACCTCAGCGTTTATTTCTCTAGGATATCACAGGTAGTCCAACATCAATGTTTATACCTCTAGGACAGCTAGGACACTAGGACACTAGGACACTAGGACAGCACAGGTAGTCCAACCACAATGTTTATTTCTCTAGGATATCACAGGTAGTCCAACATCAATGTTTATACCTCTAGGACAGCTAGGACAGCTAGGACACTAGGACAGCACAGGTAGTCCAACCACAATATTTATTTCTCTAGGATATCACAGGTAGTCCAACATCAATGTTTATACCTCTAGGACAGCTAGGACAGCTAGGACACTAGGACACTAGGACACTAGGACAGCACAGGTAGTCCAACCACAATGTTTATTTCTCTAGGATATCACAGGTAGTCCAACATCAATGTTTATACCTCTAGGACAGCTAGGACAGCTAGGACACTAGGACACTAGGACAGCACAGGTAGTCCAACCACAATGTTTATTTCTCTAGGATATCACAGGTAGTCCAACATCAATGTTTATACCTCTAGGACAGCTAGGACACTAGGACACTAGGACAGCACAGGTAGTCCAACCACAATATTTATTTCTCTAGGATATCACAGGTAGTCCAACATCAATGTTTATACCTCTAGGACAGCTAGGACAGCTAGGACACTAGGACACTAGGACACTAGGACAGCACAGGTAGTCCAACCACAATGTTTATTTCTCTAGGATATCACAGGTAGTCCAACATCAATGTTTATACCTCTAGGACAGCTAGGACAGCTAGGACACTAGGACAGCACAGGTAGTCCAACCACAATGTTTATTTCTCTAGGATATCACAGGTAGTCCAACATCAATGTTTATACCTCTAGGACAGCTAGGACAGCTAGGACACTAGGACACTAGGACAGCACAGGTAGTCCAACCACAATGTTTATTTCTCTAGGATATCACAGGTAGTCCAACATCAATGTTTATACCTCTAGGACAGCTAGGACACTAGGACAGCACAGGTAGTCCAACCACAATGGTTATTTCTCTAGGATATCACAGGTAGTCCAACATCAATGTTTATACCTCTAGGACAGCTAGGACACTAGGACACTAGGACACTAGGACAGCACAGGTAGTCCAACCACAATGTTAATTTCTCTAGGATATCACAGGTAGTCCAACATCAATGTTTATACCTCTAGGACAGCTAGGACAGCTAGGACACTAGGACAGCACAGGTAGTCCAACCACAATATTTATTTCTCTAGGATATCACAGGTAGTCCAACATCAATGTTTATACCTCTAGGACAGCTAGGACAGCTAGGACACTAGGACACTAGGACAGCACAGGTAGTCCAACCACAATGTTTATTTCTCTAGGATATCACAGGTAGTCCAACATCAATGTTTATACCTCTAGGACAGCTAGGACAGCTAGGACACTAGGACACTAGGACAGCACAGGTAGTCCAACCACAATGTTTATTTCTCTAGGATATCACAGGTAGTCCAACATCAATGTTTATACCTCTAGGACAGCTAGGACACTAGGACACTAGGACAGCACAGGTAGTCCAACCACAATATTTATTTCTCTAGGATATCACAGGTAGTCCAACATCAATGTTTATACCTCTAGGACAGCTAGGACAGCTAGGACAGCTAGGACACTAGGACACTAGGACACTAGGACAGCACAGGTAGTCCAACCACAATGTTTATTTCTCTAGGATATCACAGGTAGTCCAACATCAATGTTTATACCTCTAGGACAGCTAGGACAGCTAGGACACTAGGACAGCACAGGTAGTCCAACCACAATGTTTATTTCTCTAGGATATCACAGGTAGTCCAACATCAATGTTTATACCTCTAGGACAGCTAGGACAGCTAGGACACTAGGACACTAGGACAGCACAGGTAGTCCAACCACAATGTTTATTTCTCTAGGATATCACAGGTAGTCCAACATCAATGTTTATACCTCTAGGACAGCTAGGACACTAGGACAGCACAGGTAGTCCAACCACAATGGTTATTTCTCTAGGATATCACAGGTTAAGTCCAACATCAATGTTTATACCTCTAGGACAGCTAGGACACTAGGAAACTAGGACACTAGGACAGCACAGGTAGTCCAACCACAATGTTTATTTCTCTAGGATATCACAGGTAGTCCAACATCAATGTTTATACCTCTAGGACAGCTAGGACAGCTAGGACAGCTAGGACACTAGGACACTAGGACAGCACAGGTAGTCCAACCACAATGTTAATTTCTCTAGGATATCACAGGTAGTCCAACATCAATGTTTATACCTCTAGGACAGCTAGGACACTAGGACACTAGGACACTAGGACACTAGGACACTAGGACACTAGGACAGCACAGGTAGTCCAACCACAATGTTTATTTCTCTAGGATATCACAGGTAGTCCAACATCAATGTTTATACCTCTAGGACAGCTAGGACAGCTAGGACACTAGGACACTAGGACAGCACAGGTAGTCCAACCACAATGTTAATTTCTCTAGGATATCACAGGTAGTCCAACATCAATGTTTATACCTCTAGGACAGCTAGGACAGCTAGGACACTAGTCCAATCAACAGAGCGGAAAAACATTGGGCATGCGCACTAGGCACTTAATTAAAAGTAGATCAAGATGGCCGCCGAGCGGGAGTGAATTGTAGCTCTTTTACAAGGACCTCACAGCTCAAGAAATACCGCAATTACTTTAATACTTCACACCATAGACTGATATTCTTCAAATACTTCTCTGAGCCCAAATAACACATAATCCAGTTCACAGAAAGAACGCTACAATTGCTCGTTCAACTCTGTCTTCAAGAAAAACGAACCATTTAGAAATGTTCATATGAGACCGGAAAAATGGCAAAAATAAGGAAACTTGTAAGATATAATCTTTAAACTTCGGTAGAGAACTAAGGAGGTAATGGTTTTCAACATATAAAATACCATATTCAAGATTTTCATAGCAGTTTTCAAACGAAGTATTGAACTAGACTGTCTCCTAGCCTGTGAACGAGGCTCTCCAAGGGAAGAGGGGAGAGCCTCGTTCATAGGCTATAGAAATCGTGGAATGACGATCCGCATTACCAAAGAATGTATAAAAGTGTAAGTAAATCTACAGAGCTATTATCATGAAATTGTACAATATTTCACTATTTCAATCAGTTCATTGTTTTACCAATCAGTAAAGAAAACTATTTTAAATTTTGTTTTAAAATGAAGTGTTACATGTAAAAAACGTAATATGTTATAATTGTTCTGTTTTCAGAAAGCCAACAATAAAACATAGTTGTAATTGAATGCCTTTGGCAGAGCAGTTTTGTGTTCATTTAATTTTGTTGATGTTAGAAGAGGGGTGACACTGACTAATTATTATTAATCATGTTGTGTGGGACTTTTGTGCAGCTCGGTAAGAGAGGTGGTTGGTGTATGAAATTAAGAGCCTGTATGAGAGCGAGGAAAATCGCAGTGGGGAGATTCGTTCTCACGTTTGGAACAACATTCTCTTCAAGGAAAATCTAAGTCTAAATCTACGAAGTCAGGAAAAAATGTATCATCCGGTGTGTTATTTTGCAGAGACTACCAATGCAAGAAGTGCTGCCACACGAAAGATCATTTTGGTCTAATTCGCCGGCGGCGAGCGAAAATGGACACAACATGTGTGCGCTAAGTGCTGGGTGACTAAGCAATCGTTATTGAATCTTATGAGCGACACTGCGAGTTCTCGACCGAGTGCCCACTCTTTACGGGCACGGGCATTGCACAGCTGCTAGTAACAATGACCCTAACGCTTGACTCGCGAATGGGGTAATGCAGAGTAATTATGTTGCGGTGTATAACTCTCACACCGGCCGTTACTTGGACATGCCTGTAGCGTGTACAGATCGTGAATTTGAAAATGTTGATCGTGACATTTCGTTTGCGTGGAATACAGATCGTGACTTTCAAAAACGTGACTGAGTTTTTTAAAGTGCACCTAACCCCTTTTGCGATTTTTATACCAATGAATCTTTGAAATGTTTCGAGTACTTCTGCGAAGAAATTATTGACTTACAAAGAATATTCTATGTTCTAGGCTTGTTTGAAATGGTGAAAATTTGACCTTTCCTGACCCATGACCGCGTAAGAAAAAGCCTGGGTCGATTCTGGATCTTACGTCATCTAATTTATTCGACTTTGTAATAAGTTGAATAAATGTTTAGCATTTTGTCTAAAATAACTGTTTTCTTTACTAACAACTCACAGACTGTATAAATTCTCTATATATCGATGTTGTTGTGATAGAAAGGCGCCATGGAGAATAATGCATTAATCAGGTGACGTAAGATCCAGAATCGACCCAGGCTTTACCTTACGCGGTCATGGGTCAGGAAAGGTCAAATTTTCACCATTTCAAACAAGCCTGGAACATAGAATATTCTCTGTAAGCCAAAAATTTTCTTCGCAGAAGTACTCAAAACCTTTCAAAGATTCAAATGTATAAAAGTTGCAAAAGGGGTTAGGTGCACTTTAAGGATCCTGTACAACTTCACGAATTGGTAGCCGCCGCGGATTTGCCAAATTATAAAGGTTGTTGTATCCCAGTTTTAACAGAGCTAAAGATTCCAATTTGGAGGGATCGTTTAAAGGACTACGATGATAAACTAGTATGCGAATATTTGGAATATGGTTGGCCTGTGGGCTATGATTACGTGACTTATGGTTTCCCAGTTAGTGATAATCGAACACATAAAGGGGCGTTAACCCATTATAACGCGGTCTGTGCATATCTCGATAATGAAATTTCACGGAACGCTGTCAGTGGCCCGTATAATGAGATGCCATTCTCGAGCTAAAAACTAATGTTATCTCCGCTCAATTCGGTCCCAAAATCGGATACTACGGAGAGATAGATTATTTTAGACTTAAGTTGGCCCGCCGGGACCTCGGTGAACGATGGTGTATCAAAGGACCAGTACGATGGAGCCCGGGGAGGGGGGGGGGGGGGGGTACTCCTGTTTGTGACGTATTATGTATGTGTCGCCCGGGTGGGTCAGGGTTTTGAGCTCAGTTTGGGCAGGTAGGGTCAGGGTTTTGACCTGATTTGGTCAGATCAGGGTCAGGATTTGAGACTTTTTGAGTATAATGTGGGTGCAGTCAGGGTCGGGTTCAATATTTTTTAAGCAGTTAGGGTTCAGTTTTTTTAGATACTATGTCAAAAAAAGACATTCTGTTGCCGCATTTTGATCGTCTGCCCACATGCAAGCACTGAGGTTCCTTTTACTAATTAAATAAAGTAAAAGGAACCGCCGCTAATTCGTACTCCAGTACTTATCTATGTACTTCATCTGCTGATTTGTTTACCCAATGCCATGTCCCGACTTGAAATGTTCCGTATTTTGCATGCAATCCCGGTACGCGGTAAACCGGCCGGGAATATTCTTTTCTCCAGTATAGAAAAGCAATCTAAAAATAAGATGAACCGAATGACTGACAATGATATATTTTTATTTCTTATTAACCCTCCAATCAAACAACCAGCTATACAGAAAGAAATAGCAAAGTACATATTTGAATGTATGCTATATAGAAATAGCGTCAAATTCCAGGCCGAGATAAGATATAGCACCACACCATGTGTGCGAATACAAAAACAACCCTTTGAACTCAGATGTAATTATTGTAATTATTATTCAATTAATTTAAGGTTATTTGGACGTTAGTCTATATACTCTCTGTGTAAGACTCCAAATAAAAAATGTCTATGTCTATATATCCGAACGTGTTTTTAAAGGGGCAATCAGGGTTTTGGAGCTCGGATTGGGTCAAACAGGGTAAGGGTTTGAGCCTCTTGGCCTCACATACATACCCATTTTTTATGTAAGTATCCCCCCCCCCCTTCCCCCCCCCCCCCCCCCTCCGGGCGATGGAGACGTGGTTCATCTTACTTATCCAACATCCAACAGTGGATACTATTGCAGGCTTGATACGGGATTTGAAGCCTGGGTGTCTTATTTACAAACGTGATTTAAGGCGAGCTTACCGCCAGTTTCCCGTAGACCCACGGGACTACCCTTTGCTGGGTTACTCTTGGAACAGTATGTTTTATTTCGACACCGCCTTGCCAATGGGACTTAGATCATCAGCAATGGCGTGTCAGCGGATAACCTCGGCTATCGTGCACATTTGTCAACGGTCGAAATATGCTGTGATCAATTATTTAGATGATTTAATTGGTGTGTCTTCTTCAGAGCGAGCGATCGAGGGATTTCTCTTTCTCTGTGATTTGTTAAGAAGAGTCGACTCATAAGGTGGTTTCCCCCGCGACACGAGTGGTCTGTCTCGCAGTGGAATTCGATACCATTGATACGACTATGTCTGTTTCCCAAGATCGGTTGCGTGAGTCAAAGACTTTAATACATACAACATTGGTTAAAAAAGAAATCTTGTACCAAGACTCAACTTCAGTCACTTTTTGGGAAGCTCCTATTCGTATCGAGATGTGTGCGGCAAAGCAGGATTTTCGAGTCAATAATGTTATAATTGTTCAGGACTGTTAAGGGTCCTGCTCACCATATAAAACTTGGTTCATAGTTTAGAAAGGATCTAAAATGGTGGGCTCGTTTCTTACCGCTGTATAATGGCATATCTCTGATACCAACCACAGAGTGGTCTAGACCCGATGCAGTCTTCGCAACGGAATCGTGTTTAACGGTTTGCGGGGGACTGCGGTCACCATCGGAATCGGCTTTCATGTTGAATTCCCGCCAGCAATTCGAGATATGGGACTCGCTATCCAACAACTCGAATGCGTCGCACTATTGGTGGCTGTGCGCTTATGGGGACCGGCATTGCTGGGCCAGACAAAGGATTCAGGTGTTTTGTGACAATTCAGCGGTAGTGTCGGTGTTAAATTCAGGTCGCACATGCAAGACCCTTTCTTAGCTCAGTGTTTAAGTTGCGCCAGCTGCAGTGTTTGGCAAGCGAAAGTCGTGAATGGACGAGTAACATTTTTCATACTTTTGATGTGGAAACACGGACTTGTATGGCCAAATATTGTACTCAAACGACAGCTCTGCTGCGGCAGACAGGTTCTTCCTGCATCTTATCACCAAGCGTGCGTTGACCGACGACCATATTGTCATACCAAATAGTGTCGCTGCATGTCTTTGACAATTTTCTTTGGTCTCTGGAAAAGGTAAGCATTCTTTTGATTGAGATGAGAGACATATTTTTCAAATGACAGAACTGGACACGAAGGTCCACCAGTTTCAAACATAATAGCTTGTGACCCTAACTATGGGATTTGAAAATGAAAACTTTCAAAGCGAAAGCGATATTGTGGGAAACAAAACGGAATAGGAATACCGCAATGGGACAGTTTGAATTACGAGCTTGTCATCTGTCGTCAAGTGACAACCGAGCGGCCGATTATTTATCTAGATGGCACACGTCCGCGCGTTATTGTAGTCTGCTGCAGTCGTTAGGTTTAACGTCACAACGTTCAGAAGCAATTCTACCAGGGGATATATTTCAGTTTGATGACACTGTTTAACTGTTTTGTTGCAGCTCTACAGATGTCCCGCCTACAAAAACAATTACGTCGAACTCACAGGGCAGCATACGCCGAGGGAACACATAAAAACGGCTGCATGCTTTACGCAATGGAGAGCATATCTATTATTTTGCACGTACTTCAATTTAATACCAGTTCCAGCGTCTATAGATACGGTTGCCATGTTTTGTCAGTTTCTGAGCCGGAGTCTCATTCCAGCTTCTATGAGAAATTACGTTAGCGCGGGGTTAAGCTCTTGCATATTTTCGCAGGTGACGATTGCTCGATTTTCAAGAGTTATGAGTTGTCTATCATTTTGAAGGGCCTGGAGAGACTAGCCCAGCATATCCCGGCTAGGGCTCCTCCCATAACTCCTTCAATTCTATCACGTTTAGTTTTGGCAGCAAATCTGGAGGATCCACGACAGGTCACATTTGTCCGCGCCGCATTTCGTTGTACCTTTTTCTTGCTCTCAAGAGTCTCTAATATTGTACGTCCATCTATATATATCGAAGTCTAGTTCCGGTTTTCACCTTCGTAGGAAGGACACTATTCCTTCCGAATCGGGACTACTCGTTATTTTTCGAGGTACCAAAACAATTCAGTTTGGCAAGCATCGCTTAGTGTTTCCATTAAATACACTGAATTCAACAGTCAGTCTCACAACGATCACTAAGGGTGTATTCGTTTGGGAAAATCCAAGTGATCCGGATTACATGGATTTCCAGTTCTCACAAAAACACGAAATCCGAAAAGGGATTTGTTGCTACGGCAACTGGCTAATCCGTCTAAATTAAATTGGTCACTATCAAAAATGGCACACTGACGAAGTGCTCTCGCTGCGCTCTTTCTTATTTTTGATGAGTTTTTTGATACTGAAATAGATGCAGATATTTTGAATGAGTGTGATGACAATGGAGCTGTTCTTTTGCTTCTCATGCAAAGTAACCAACGGACGAACCGAGTGCGAATATCATTGTATTTTGAAGAGGTTGTACCACACTACCGTCCGTCTGTTTCCGTATGTCTCGCGGGCCAATTCTTCTTGCTCTTTGTCTAGAGCTACCTCAGCATCAAACCCACGGAGGCAGGGCCCCAGTAGATTTAAGAAAGCAGATTCTCATTACGTTTGGATACTAGGTAATCCCGAGTGCACGAGGTCAGTGTCAGATCGATTGTCACAACATCCCCGGACTGCTTTTGAAGTTTATCACCGAGTCTGCAAGGTAATCGTAGATCGTTTGGGGCCGAGATTCATCCATTTTCCAGAGGGTCAGGGGGTAAGAGAAACGATCGATCAATTTGAAGAGAAACGAGGATTCCCAGGTGTAATAGATGGCTGCCATATTCCTGTTCAAGCGCATATATATTGAGGACCATGAACAATACATATATAAATCGAAACAGATGCGTGCGCACAGTATTACCGATGAATACTGCTGTTCATTAGTACTAATTACTAATCCGTTTTCGGATTTCCCAAAAAAACACAAAGACAGAAATCCGGATTTGGATTAATCCACGAAATCCTTCTCAGAGATGGATTTCTTGGATCATGCTAAAGTCGAAATCCGTTTTCGGATTTGCCAAACGAACACGAAATCCGTTTTCGGATCTCGAAATCCGAAAACGGATTTCCCAAACGAATACACCCTAACAGAACCTATGTTACTAGCTGAGACATATGTTACATCGGGCGACCGGGTATCGAGAACTATGGTAGTGGCAGAGGTCACTCATTTAGGCGTGGGTCTGCCTCGTGGTCGTTTCATTTGGGGGTTCCGGGAGAACTTATTCAGCTTTTCGGCAACTGGTCCTCGGACGCGTATAAAGTATATTTTGAGGGATTATTGATTGGTAGTTGACTGGCGTCTATCTCAAACACTGACTCCTTTCTTTTTGGCGTCTTCGGAGGGCTGAGTAGTGAATTCGGTGAATTTCGGTGTAGCTTTCACTTATTGTCTTGCCTGAAGCCGAATAAAACTCCTCACTTTGCCAAGTTCTCAAGCATGTTAAGGCATGAAAACGAGGCTACATCTATTTTCTTGAATAGAGTCACTTGAATTTGCTCAAATCCTAGAACAATGGTGGTTATAACTAATCTCAGCGTTTTTAATCGTCCTAATATAAAATTTTGGTAAAATGTCTATCACGTGACCAACCACGTGATCACAAAAAGTTGAAAATTAAACTCAAAACGGGGTGGTGCATTTTATATTTTAAGTAACGATTTTATGTTTATCTGATTACACATGTGGTTGACTTAAAAGATCAGTTCGGAATGGTTGATCCTGATAGACTGTTAAGGCGAAAATATAGAAAACAGGTCACGTGACCCATTCTTGTAACCATTTTTCGCCATTTATATCCTCTTCAGTGATAAAAAGTCAACCATTCCGGACACAGTCTCATTTCCCATAACAAGCTTAACATTTGGAATCGAAAATCTGAAACATAACAATAACTTCCGCCACCCCATTTTGATTTCTTTGTTTTATCAGCCTTAAGGTCACGTGACCTTCAAAACACCAAAATACCGATCCTTAAATGTTAAGACACACGATTACCGTATTATTCCAAAGTTATAGGGTATTTCATACGTAAATGACAAAGATAGCGAATTTTGAATGTTTTATCAGAACGGTTCAAAAACCATGCCTTAACATGCTTGAGTTGTCTGTGTTTGATCTTAGTATTACTAAAGGGGGGATTATCCTACACATGTATTTGTCTCACTTTGCTTGTGGTTGAGGAGAATAAATTGAAGATCAAAAGAAGTGATGGTGCCGTTTGAAGAGTCCATTTCTCAAGTAGTCTACACAAGCAAACATGCTCCTTTGCTTGTAACACTTCATTTTAAAACAAAATTTTAAATCGTTTTTTTACAATGGTAAACCAATCAACCAATTCATCAAAATACCGATGTGAACCATAATAACCAAATCAAGTTAAATATTGTACAATAGAATTATTATTATACTATATAATTACTTACAATCTTTGCCTTTGCCTTTGGTAATGTGGATCACTGCTGTAGCCTGTAGACAGTCTAGTCACTATAATTTGTAACTTCAAATGCTTCGTTTGAAAAATGGTCGGGTATTAAACTCTTGAATATGGTATTTTATATCTTGAAAACCATTACCTCTTTAGTTCTCTACCGAAGTATAAAGCTTATATGTTCACAAGTTTCCTTATTTTTGGCGTTTTTCCAGTCGCATATGAACTTTTCCAAATGGTTCGTTTTTCTTAAAGACAGAGTATGTATAACGAACAATTGTAGCATTCTTTCTGTGAACTGGATTATGTGTTATTTGGGCACAGAGAAGCTAAGTAACTGAAGAATATTGGTCCATGGTGTGAAGTAATAAAGTAATCGTGGTATTTCTTGAGCTGTGAGAGGTCCCTGAAAAAGAGCTACAATTCACTCCCGCTCGGCGGCCATCTTGATTTACTTTTTTTTAATAATTAAAGTGCCTAGTACGCATGCACAACGTTTTTCCGCTCTGTCGGTTGGACTACCTGTGCTTTCCTAGTGTCCTAGCTGTCCTAGAGGTATAAACATTGATGTTGGACTACCTGTGCTGTCCTAGTGTCCTAGCTGTCCTAGAGGTATAAATTAACATTGATGTTGGACTACCTGTGCTGTCCTAGTGTCCTAGCTGTCCTAGAGGAATAAACATTGATGTTGGACTACCTAGGCCTGTGCTGTCCTAGTGCCCTAGTGTCCTAGTGTCCTAGCTGTCCTAGAGGTATAAACATTGATGTTGGACTACCTGTGATATCCTAGAGAAATTAACATTGTGGTTGGACTACCTGTGCTGTCCTAGTGTCCTAGTGTCCTAGCTGTCCTAGCTGTCCTAGAGGTATAAACATTGATGTTGGACTACCTGTGATATCCTAGAGAAATAAACATTGTGGTTGGACTACCTGTGCTGTCCTAGTGTCCTAGTGTCCTAGTGTCCTAGCTGTCCTAGAGGTATAAACATTGATGTTGGACTACCTGTGATATCCTAGAGAAATTAACATTGTGGTTGGACTACCTGTGCTGTCCTAGTGTCCTAGTGTCCTAGTGTCCTAGCTGTCCTAGAGGCATAAACATTGATGTTGGACTACCTGTGATATCCTAGAGAAATAAACATTGTGGTTGGACTAACTGTGCTGTCCTAGTGTCCTAGTGTCCTAGTGTCCTAGTGTCCTAGTGTCCTAGTGTCCTAGTGTCCTAGCTGTCCTAGAGGTATAAACATTGATGTTGGACTACCTGTGATATCCTAGAGCAATTAACATTGTGGTTGGACTACCTGTGCTGTCCTAGTGTCCTAGTGTCCTAGCTGTCCTAGAGGCATAAACATTGATGTTGGACTACCTGTGATATCCTAGAGAAATAAACATTGTGGTTGGACTAACTGTGCTGTCCTAGTGTCCTAGTGTCCTAGTGTCCTAGTGTCCTAGCTGTCCTAGAGGCATAAACATTGATGTTGGACTACCTGTGATATCCTAGAGAAATAAACATTGTGGTTGGACTACCTGTGCTGTCCTAGTGTCCTAGTGTCCTAGCTGTCCTAGCTGTCCTAGAGGTATAAACATTGATGTTGGACTACCTGTGATATCCTAGAGAAATAAACATTGTGGTTGGACTACCTGTGCTGTCCTAGTGTCCTGGTGTCCTAGTGTCCTAGCTGTCCTAGAGGTATAAACATTGATGTTGGACTACCTGTGATATCCTAGAGAAATAAACATTGTGGTTGGACTACCTGTGCTGTCCTAGTGTCGTAGTGTCCTAGCTGTCCTAGCTGTCCTAGAGGTATAAACATTGATGTTGGACTACCTGTGATATCCTAGAGAAATTAACATTGTGGTTGGACTACCTGTGCTGTCCTAGTGTCCTAGTGTCCTAGCTGTCCTAGAGGTATAAACATTGATGTTGGACTACCTGTGATATCCTTGAGAAATAAACATTGTGGTTGGACTACCTGTGCTGTCCTAGTGTCCTAGTGTCCTAGTGTCCTAGTGTCCTAGTGTCCTAGTGTCCTAGCCGTCCTAGCTGTCCTAGAGGAATAAACATTGATGTTGGACTACCTGTGCCGTCCTCACTCCTGATAGTCTTTGGCAAAGAGGAATATCGATCTAGGAAATGTTGGGAAAATTCGGGTTTCTTACATCGAGAAAGAACCAACAATCACGCGGATTTGAAATGACTTCTCACACATCATTACATAATCATGACACAGAGGACAATGATATAAAAATAACACAACTAATTAAACAATATAAACAAGAAAAAAATAGAAAGCGAGAATTCCACTTCATATTCAAATTTGAGTTCACTGACGCTGAAGAATAATCAAATCACAGTTCAGTGAGAGTGGGAAGGCTTTGAAACGGCTGGTGAAGAGAAGTGAAAACTAACGCAAACGATTTAGAGAGCCCTATAGGGATGAAGACTGAACCCGTTTGACTGTCAAATGAACTGTGCCAAGGATTACAGAGTATTAGAATCGCTTGGGCGTCTGTAAGTTTGAAGAATGGAAGTTTACCGGGACGGGAATTTGGACGAGAAACGTTTGGAGATTCGTATAATGGTTTGACGCCGGCAGAAAGCTTATCATATCCAAGCATTTGCAGACAAAAAGGTAAGTAGACTTCCAGAAAGTGTTAAAGTTTTTAATTGTGTTTCATGTTTCTGTTTCTCGTGCTTTTTTCATGTAGTTATTGACTAACTGTTTTTGGAACTAATTTGCATATTCCTTTATTTGGAACTTTTTACTCATCCAAAATTCAAACATTCGCGCATGGGCACTGAGCATGGCACTGTTCCTTTAATTCGTTGCTTCGTCACTCAACCGTCAGAAATTACACTTTTCGATGCCGAAATAGTTGCTGTAGTTCGGCAGAAAATCTATATTTTGAGAAAACGACTTGTATACACCCTTCCCACTTCTGTCAGAGTTACAGTAGTGGTAATATTGTGGAAAGAAACAAGTTTAACGGGATTTTTTTTTGAATGTTTTGAAACAGCTGACGAGGCTTAGTATCCGGCGAACATACGAGTTCTGCTTTATGTCGATTGTACACTTCTGGTCAGTTAGCTTTGCTGAAGCTACCGAAACATAAACACTGAATAAAGTCCTAAGCATCCTTCAGTCATTGTTTCTCAGGTCAGCCCTGTTTTACTTACCAAACCCTCTCGACTGCATCGATAGATTCGTCAGTCAGAGAGTACGTTTGGAGAACATCTTGGTATTTGCAATCCGGGCCGAATACGGATACAGTTATAAGTCTGCGAATTTCATATGAACTGACGAACCTCGCGCACATGTAGGATGGTTAAAATGAAAGCAAATATGGAAAGGTTATAATGACAAGCTGTATAAAATATAGACACAAATAGTTGTCTTTGTTTTATCGCGTATGTTTGTAAACGTTACGTAACTTAGTAATTAAGCTGTGTTTATAACCGACTACGTAATGTCGTATACTATCCATTGTATTTACTAGTTCTAGAATTTCTCGTAAGTACCAGTATTGTTGTTTGTTTACTTTAGTTCATACTTCTCGTTTGTTACTTAATAATGTCAACAGCATCGTAAGTACATTATTCTATTTATATGCCCCGCATTATGCCCCGCATTATGCCCCGCATTATGCCCCGCATTATGCCCCGCATTATGCCCCGCATTATGCCCCACGCAACTAGAACAATGGCTATCTGTTTTAAATAACAAAAGGCTCCAGGGAGCAAAGTAGTATTCCCTGAGTATTTTATGTACTTGCTCTCCTTTGTATCACCGCCATCTTGTTTTGTTGAAGAGAGAGGTCGAGAGAGAGGTCGGCACTTCGTGGCGAGCGCGCTGGCGCGCGTACCGTAGTACAGCAGCAATACTTCAACAAAACAAGATGGCGGCGATACAAAGGAGAGCAAGTACGTAAAATACTCAGGGAATACTACTCTGCTCCCTGTGCAATCTCGTCCCCAGAGCCCGCGCTTTTGTGAAGAGGCTGGTGAAACAGAACGAGCCTTAGTAGCTCGCGTCTATTGTTCTACTGATGCGTGCGAAACATCGTCAAAATGGCTTGTTTAGATTTTTTGAACGATTGTGGCGCTGAAAGAGTTCAAAGTGCAAGTATCATGTAAAAAAAAATATTGTACTATTGTGTTTGTATCTCACAAAAAGATATTAATCTTGCAAATTTTGTAACATTTCTGGCATTTAATCCCTAATTTTGATTAGTTTTCATGGATCCTGTGACGTCATAAGATGAATCAACTCCCTCCCTAGAGAAAACTACTACAATCGAATCCCGTAGGTTTTCTTTGTGATATCACAAGATGAAACAATCCCGCAATTCGGGTAGCGTTTATTCTAGTTTAATTTCTGCTCCTGCCTCTCAAAGAAAACTAAGTTAGACAACTGAAGTATATCAGAAATAGAATTTGGGGCAAAAAGAGTTCATGTTGTTTTATGGCTTTACTTGCACGAACGTTTAGAGTTGTAATCGAAAGAGGACAATCGGCAAGCCTCCATTCAGTGCTGTTTTTCATGATGAACTTATGTACCAGTTTATGCATTTTTCACTTACGTACTCCAGCGCACGCTCATATTTTTTCCAAATATTCAATTGCTATTTTGGGACAGCAACATTGAACAAAACAGCCCAGAACATCCCCAAAAATAGGTATGTGAAGCCTGAAAATAAAAATTCCCTGACTTTTCATTGAAATTTGTAGCCTGGTTATCAAATTTGGGAATCCTAAATTCCCCGACATTTCCGTAACCTTGAAAAAAACAAAACGTTTTTCCCTAGCCGTGGGAATCCTGCCTTTTTTTCGAAGATATTCTCCAAGTGCGTACTCAGCCGGTTTTAAATTTTTATGAAAAATCAAACCAATACTGATGGACTACTGGCTATGCGATGCGGCAATACGACAGAAATGGCGCTGGTTAGCAGGAAATATGCAATCACGTGGTTGTACTGGATAGCAAAAAAATTGACTTCATTTATTTAAAGGCACTTGTACGAGATCGATAGTGTTATTAGCAAAACCGGTTTGTAAATGCCATTTTCTACCTCCAATCGATTGTCGATCTTTGTAAAACAGCGAACAACAACAGCGGTATATACTTCATGGTAGTGTTTCGTTCCATATAGTCTCCTGCATAATACTGTAAAACAGTAGAGAATATGATTATGCAGGGAGGACTATATGGAACGAAACACTACCACGTAGTATATACCAACACAGCGTTTTACTCTCTTTACCTTCTCTTCTTGTTTATCTGTGAACCCTAGCTCTAGGTACGGTGAGTGAGAACCCGACGTTTACCCGTGAACTCGTCCGATGGTTAGGGTTTGGTTTGTGGTTCGGGTTAGGATTTCTCGTAGAATTAACGATTATCATTATTTCAAGCGTGTTTGCCATTTAAAGAATGCGTTGCCTATTTACGTCGGCTCGCGCATGCGCCCTATTACTGAAAGCCTAGATTAGAGAAAGATACCCTGTACCACCAATCTCGGTCCGCAGAGCCCGCGCTTGGGGACGAGATTCCACGAGAAGCAAACTCCTCTGTTAAACGTTAATCCAGTATTGACGCTAATCGAGCTTTGAACGACGAAGATCTGGTCTTAGTAACTTGAAGCCTGATTAACGTTGATCCTGGATTAAAGTTTAACCGAGGAGTTTGATTCTCGTGGTATTTCTTTTTTCTTGGACTACAAGTAGAACGTGTGACATTATAGAAGTTATGTTTATGCTTTTGAAGTTCAGATCCCAGCTAGTATCTGTTTCTGTGAATCGAAAGTTTTGCGACTATCCGTTTAACCAAATTGAAATCTTGCTAGCGGCCGGCTCATCAATCAGTTCAAGTTTTAATCGCAAATCAGTAGCACACGAGTTAGTAAATCGAATTTTAAAATTAATTCATAATTCATAAGGGTACTAGCCTATCATGTGTGCTTCTTTGTATCCCAGTATACACACTGACAGGAGCCCATTAACCCGAGCGTCCATCTCCCATACGTCGATGAAGCAGCGTGTTTACAGACCAGGTTATTTTTAGAATGGGTTTCCGGCCAGTTTGTTTCCGCTAGCCAATCAGAAGCTTTTACGTAATTAAAATTCAAATGATTAATGATGTTGCAGCCACGTTGGTTGACCAAACAAGAGGAGCTAACGAGGCATCTTTTGTGGACAACATTCCGTGATGGAAGCGAACAACGACATGTGAAATCTAAAAATAACTCCGTCTGACAAAAAAACGCTGCATCACGAATGTATGACAGATGGACGCTCCGGGTAATGGCTCCTGCCACTGATTAAAGTGCCCCTACGATCAAATTTTGACATATCAATGTTTTTGCATATTCATAAAGTAGAGTTCATATATTATTACCAGTTCAAATTGTTTTTCGATACAACGACAGGAAGTCTTATTTTTTTAGCTCCGAATATTGAATCTACACGTCCGCCATTACTGGAAGCCGTGCCCTTTGTTCAGCTTTAAACAAAGGTTTATTCACCGGAAATGATGTCATACACTTAACGCTCGCCTGCAGAACACAACGCCTGGAGGCATATTTCTACTAAAAACGTCTTCACGTACATAAGAAGAAAGTTATATTTATCTTTGCGAGGTTGGCTACTTTTTTATGCACGCTATTTCGCGCCACGAGGTTGTCGTGTTAAGTGTATGACATCACTTCCGGTGAATAAACCTTTGTTTAAAGCTGAACAAAGGGCACGGCTTCCAGCAATGGCGGACAGGATTTTACCGGTAAACTCTCCTAAAATTTGTGGTTTAAGATGCCCATTTGGGAATATTTTTTACTATTTCGGATATTTCTAATACTGATTGACCTATAGACACTGAAAAAGTGGCAAATCGAAATGGTAAATTTTCGTCGTAGTGGCACTTTAAAGTGCATACGAAGCGAAAATTAAGTTAAGTTCATTTTAAAATTCTTTATGACATCTTCCATTTGTTTTTGTGATATACAAATGGTGACCAATGACGTCATGTTTGTTGCACAGCCTGGAGACAAATCACAAAATCATGAATATCTCTGCAAATATTGAATAACAATTACTGAAACTTTGCACATATTTGACACTATTGAAAATACACATAATTGTGCAAATTATGATGTTGCCATGGAAACACTCTGGCCCAGGCGTCCTCTACAAATAACACAATCTTCCTCGGCGGCTAATATCTCTTTTGTCAAACGCATTTTTTTTGTGGGTCCAAAATAAGATACGGAACAATGTAGCATTGTATGTGAGTAGTTTAAACAACTGTTTTTGGTAACGAGGAAAGAAATTGGAATTTTATGTTAAAGTGAAAGGTGCGTGGGGCCATGAGTTTCCATGGCAACACTATAATTTGCACAATGATGTGTAATTTCCATAGTGTCATACATGTGCAAAGTTTCACTAGTTGTTATTCAATATTTGCAGAGATATTCTTCATTTTGTGATTTGTCTCCAGGCTGTGCAACCAACATGTCATGGGTAATCTCATTTGCATATTACAAAAACCTGAATATCTCTGAAACGAGATGAGAAATTGACAAACGGAAAATGTCATTATTCCTCATTTCGAAAGCCTTTTAATATTAGATCAACTTAATTTTCGCTTCATATGCACTTTAATAAAACATATCTTTATATCAGTGATAAAAACGTTTATCACTGAAAGAGCAGATTTCAATTGAGTGTCGAAAAGTAACTGCTTTCGGATTTGATTGCGTTTACTTTGCCTCTGGTTGTTTGAAGTAAAACCAATCGTGAATTACTTCAGTTCGTGATTGATTCATTGATGTTTTTACTTGCTCCTGTGATTGGCTCACTGGTTTTTCCGTTTACGACACTCGATAGCCCACTTCCGCGATACGCTTTACTTGTCACGCACAAAGGTTTCAATACGAGGCTTCGTGCTAAATTATCCTTTTTATTTTCACAGAGAAAATAATAAATTTAATTTAGCACGGAGCCTCGTATTGAAACCTTTGTGCGTGACAAGTAAAGCATATCGCGGAAGTGGGCTATTGAAAACCGCTCCATAAGGACACTGATGTTTTATCAATCGGTGCTTGCTCCCAAACTGACAATCTAACAATGACCCGGGTAGCTCAAACACAAAGGCTCCACAGATCACTGTTATACCAATGCGACCGGACTATCAATGTGGGATAACTATTTTGCCCTGTACTCTAACTGCGCATATCAGTGACGCACAACATTGCTGTAAACACGAAATTTCATCAATTTCTCAAAAAATATTTTATATTAGAAGTAACATTTTAGAAGTCAGTTATAAAATTCGTGTCCGTGTTATATCGGAGATATACATCCTCGCCTCACATTAAGATTACAGATCCTGCTCGGCCGTTGCACTTTCCCCGCGTAAACTGTATTTTTATGATATCCCTCAGTTTTACATTAGTGTATTTTTTACATAGCCGAAGCCAGAGGCTTATTTGGCAGTAGTGTCGGGTCAGAAGTAAATTTACAAATGTAGTCAGAAATTCTTGTTATTAGAAGGATAGATAAATTTAGCAAATTACATAGTTTCTATAAATTTGGTTTATATTACTATAAATTTGGTTGATAGAATAAATTAAATAATAAATGCGAGTCAGATATTAATTAATTAAGATATATTTACTTACTAATAATCACTTATAGAGAGAGGTAATCATTCTTTAATATAGTTTTATAATTATAGATTTTCATAGAGTTACGAAGTGCTAGTGGAATTGAATTCCATATTTTAGGACCTTGTGATCGAATTGAAAATGAGTATTTATGAAAAGCAAAATGAAGATCTTATTTCCGTCTGGTATTACGATGGTGAATTGTAATATTTAGATCAAATAGTAAAGATATAGGTTGAGGTAGAACATTATTAACATGTTGAAAAACGAAGCAACACACTTGATATTTATAAATATCAAATATAGTTTGAATATTTAACTGTTTGAATAATATTAGAATGTGCGAGTGGAGGAGAGTTATAATACGAGCAACTTTTTTTTGACAAAGTAATAATGGTTGTAGGTGCGACTTATAGGTTGCTGCCCAGATTAAAGTGCAGTATTGTAAGTATGGCAAAACAAGCGAGCTATATAAAACAGAGTGACTTTTCCAAAAAATAGTCGAGATTTTGATATAATCCCAATTGTTTTAGAAATTTTGGAAGTAATAGTTTGAATATGAGCAGTCCAGGATAGGTGTTGGTGAATGATAATACCTAGGAAATTAGTCTGTGGAGTCCTGTTAATTTTACACCCATCAATCTGAATATTAAGATCATCGAGATTAACTTTTTTTTAGGAGGATGGAAAAATATATATTTAGTTTTATCTGGGTGAAGAAAGTTAAACCATTAAAGAACTTTCTCAAGTTCATGGTTCATAAAATTGAAAAGTGATTGAATATCATGGCCACTGAAGAATATGTTAGTATCGTCCGCAAAAAGTATAAATGAATAGCAAATATCATTGATATAAATAAGGAAAAGAAGTGGGCCTAAGATAGATTCTGAGGTACACCACATTTAATTAGTTTGCAATTAGATTGAATACCATCAATTTGAACACATTGATATCTATTGTTGAGGTAACTTGTGAGCCATAAAATGAGCTATTCCTCGAAATCCATAAAAGGCTAATTTATCAAGTAGTATTGTATGATTAACAGTGTCAAATGCTTTTTTGAGGTCTATGAATAAACCAATAGTAAATTTATTATTTTCAAAAGCTTGGGATATGTTGTCAACCAGTTCTAAAATGGCCATATAAGTTGAATGATTTTTCCTAAATCCGTATTGATGATTGAACAAAATATTATGCTTATTTAGAAAATCAAGGAATCTCATATATAATATTTTTTCAAGTATTTTTGATAGACAAGGTACAATAGAAATTGGTCTAAAGTTGGAACATACATGACAATCCTCACTTTTGAAAACAGGTATAACTTTGCAACTAACGCGCAAGTGGTATGTTACAGTACAATGGTATCCCGATTTTGATTGGTTAGTGTATCCGCCTTGTAATCGATGCTGCTATTGGTTGATGCATATTCTGCTGACTGGGCCACTTTTCTTACTGCCAAGGTACTTCGCGAAGAACGGAGAAAGAACTATCAAGAAGCATTGAAGCCAAAGCAGTGCGACTGTGGGTTAGCAAGCCGGCCAAGTTGATATGTAAGCTTAATCAGTCACGTTTAGGTTTTTATAAACGTTTAATACTCGCGTCAAACTGATTATGTTTTCACGGTACAATGACTCGCTCGACCTGAATCAGGTTTACAGTTACTGTAGAACAAATGTCTTTAAATTGTTTGTTTTTCGTACGAATAATTAATGAATGGAATAGTTTACCAAATAATACGATTGGAGGCCATAAGCTTATCTAGCTTTAAACATAAGGTTATGTCACTTTTAAATAAGGAGATTTCGCAATAGTTTTTTTTCATTTTTATTAATCTTAAATCGTCCTACTCCACAAATAATTTTTTTGTAAAAATATTTTTGAGATCAGTAAATAGTAAATAGAGCAGATTTCGTATGAGTGGATAAACTACGGCATGTCTGTAACCGTACTGTACCGTAACTCTGTAATTTGATTGGATCAGCAGGACAAAAACCATGGGAAACCATTTCAACGTGACGGCATGCCGTACGGTAACGTGCTGTAGTTTGTCATACGAAATCTGCTCTACCGAGTACTTAGTCTTAGCTGTAATATTGCTTAGTCTTAGCTGTAATATTGCTTAGTCTTAGCTGTAATATTGCTTAGTCTTAGCTGTAATATTGCTTAGTCTTAGCTGTAATATTGCTTAGTCTTAGCTGTAATATTGCTTAGTCTTAGCTGTAACATTGCTTAGTCTTAGCTAGGGAATATCTATCGAATGGTGCCTTTGGATATTCTCCTCTCAGTCCTTTTTTTTTTCGCTTTCTTTTCCCCCGCCCATATTATAAGTAGTATAATAGTATTTGTAATAACGGAGTAAACTTGATAAATAGGCCAACGACTGGGACGCGGCCGGGATTCGAAACCGCGACTTCCTGCACTCTACCAACTGAGCTAACCAGAGAGGCGCCGTTTGGTAAGTCATAGAGATAATTTGTGTCCGTGTTTTGTCGGATTTACAAACTCTCACCTCCGGTTCGAGTTTGTAAATAGTACTTGTAAAACTCATTAAGTAATGGTTCGCCTAAGAACAGGAGCAAAAGACAATAGGTGCGGCAATGAGCAATTCCCAATATCGATTTTGTTTGAACTGGAGCAAGATCTTTTGTTACACGGCAATGAATGTGATTTCATTAATCCCAAATAGAAAATGGTTCAATTATACACTAAATATATCTATTGACTAGTGGTATTACACTCGTTCTCAATAACACGTGCAGGTTCGAAACGAAACTCCCGACTTCGAAGTCGTTTCTGGTGGATGTCAATCAAACGGTTTCCATGGAGTTTGAAGTGAACCGTTGTGTGAGTAAATTCGGGCCGGGAAACTAGCATTTTATAAACATGGCAAAGTCTTTCCCAAAGTCGCTTTGATGGAGAGCAATCATGCTTAGAGCCAAGGGTTTGCAAAATAGGGAAATCGCATAAACTTTGTGTGAGCGAGCGGTTTGTGTATAAGATCAAAATAGGGAAATCGCATAAACTTTATGTGTGAGCGAGCGGTTTGTGTATAAGATCAAAATAGGGAAATCGCATAAACTTTGTGTGAGCGAGCGGTTTGTGTATAAGAAATCTGATTGTTTATATAGCTTCAAAGGTCTTGGAAAAAGAATTATAGTTATTTTTATTCATCCAGTTGCAGATATGCTCCTTTTAAGAGGTTTTATCGAGCAATACCCTCGAGCTCTACCTTGACGAGCTCCAGGCATGGATTTCGACAGGGCAAATATTTTTTTTTAAACTCTCTGGACATGGATTATCGGCAATGCTCTCCACTCTCGACTGACATTTCGGTGAGGAATTCAAGCAAAAAAACAATCGTTTTTCGGCTTAGTATCCGCCATTTCTCTACCTATGTCGCCTCAAATTACTTACGATTTCGTTGACCTCCTACACTATTTACGTTTCCTCCACTCTAGGAGTTGTATGGCGACGTTTTCGTAGTAATTATTTAGCATGCAGACCAGTGTTGCCATAGAAATATAGTTGAGTGACATCTACCAAATTGACGTTTTCCGTTGGAAATTCAATTTCGAACCTGCACGTGTTATTGAGAACGAGTGTAATGTTCTCAAATTAAAATGCATGAAATCGCTCGTTGTGTATATGTTTTTGATTCCAAAACAAATTCAGCTAATAGAAATACACTTAAACAAAATATGAGATATTATAAAATATTTCAATGTTCCCCAAATAGGATTTCTTTCTCTCTTTTTACATATTACCGCTTCAATCATTTTCTTTAAAAAAGTATTGTGAATTTTTTAGGAGGTTTATTTCTGTTTAAAGTGGCAATGACATAAAAAAATCGATCCCATTTTTATTTCATTTTATTAAAATATAGGCTTCCCTTAGCCATTTTGTGCAATGATAAATCAATTTGGAGAGCGCGAACATATTTTTTTTTCGTATCGAAATCAGGCGGAATTGCCAAAATCAGGCGACAATTTTTCTGCTCTTAAAGATATGGTAATCACATGCGTGACGTCACTAGGTCTGCGCATTTATATTCGTCCCCATAAATACTACAAAATACTGTAAGTGCATTTTTGGCCAGTTTTCAATTTAAATATGTAATACTTTGAGAAATCTTGACGATGGCCATAATTGTTCTAATAGAATCCTTGCAGTCAGCCATATTTTTACTTTTGTGAATATTAATGTATGACCTAGTGACGTCACGCATGCGACTAGCAATATCTTTAGCGGCATAAAAATTGTCGCCTAATTTTGGCAATTATGCCTGACTTCGATACGAAATATAATTATGTTCGCGCTCTCCAAATTGATTTTATCCTTGCACAAAATGGCTAAGGGAAGCCTATAATTTAATAAAATGAAATAAAAATGGGATCGATTTTTTTCATGAGAAAGTTTCAACAATAGAAAAATTAACACCTTTGTGCATTCCTGGCCATTGAGTGCTCCTGTTCTTACGCGAATCATGCATTACTTAAGTGATGTGCGAGATGTCCACAGTCAAAGTTATAAACTAAAAATAACGCTGTTGGTCATTTCTGCTGTGAAAACTGAAAGAATAATAATAATAATACATTTATATAGCGCCAATTCCCTACAGCCCATTAGCGCTTTACATATAATATAAAAATAAAAATCTTATTTAAAAATTTCCCTATCTAAAAACATGTATTTTAAAGCTTTCAACTGTTTGGGTGGTCTCTTATAAAGTCCGGTAGTGAGTTCCAGAGCCTAGGCGCGGACACAGAGAAGGCTCTATAGCCATATCCTTTCAAGTTATATGGTGCAAATTCTAACAAGTTCTTAGAGGCAGATCTTAGTTGCCGTTTCGGTACATAAGGACGGACTAGATCACCAGCCAATCAGAAAGGCAAGAAATTTGAATCACAAATTTGAGAACTTTCCCAATAACGATTTACTCTGAAATCAGACCAAGTAGTTTGATCAAAACTAAATTGAAACATCAAATAATTTTATAACGATAATGTATTATTTCGATGGGTATTTATTGAATGTACGAGTATCAACCAATAAAATTACGAGAAAGTATAATACAAAATTAACACCTTTTTACATTCCTTGCCGTTTAGTTCTCCTGTTCTTAGCCGGAGTATTACTTAATATTCAATTAGTGCGTGCGCTAGATACCACGTGATGACCCCTATAAACGACAATAGAGACCACTTGGTCATTGAACTGGAAAACAACTGGTCATGTTGTTCTATAAGTGTTACATGGTTCAGTAGGCACTAATCAGCCCCGCACTCCCTGAAATATTCAAACCAACTCCAAACTTTTAGCTTTCAAGTTATGTAATTGAATATAATCATTCATAATTTGATTACTATAACTTTTACTTTTCAGTATATTTAGCCAGTAGTTACGACTCCCAAGTTTTAGTGGCCGGGTATTCTAAAGTTGCGCCTCCATACATTACCGGCCCCGGTACGCCGTGGAATATGTTTACGCCGTATTTCACCGTCGAATACTAGATTCAGGCAACTCTTGTTTCTCATTTTATGATTGTGGCTTTCGAAACACCCTAAGTCAACTACACGCAACTGATCTAACTGGTGACATTTTAAATGCAAATTTGTTTTGAGCTAGAAATCATAGATGTGTTAAAGTACAGATACATATTTCACTCAACTAGAACTAAATCTTGACTTATTTTTGTTATATTGCATTTCCACAGTGAAATATTCAACTATCACTTGATGCAGAATCGATATTAAAGGGGCTGTGTCACGGTAAGACTTCACGTATTTCCACCGATTTTGATATGAACTAACGAACCTCTCGGCCATGTGGGATGCTTAAAGTGCTTATAAGCCCTAGCCAGTTATCTTTGATATCGATTGTACATGAAGTGGATAGTCCAACGGTAGAATATTTCTTGATTTGGGTGTTGCGTCTACGAGATATAAAGGTTTATATTTCCAATATGCTAATGATGTGATGTCATCACAGACATTTGCTGAATTTCTTTTTGCTTGTGAATTAAGCTATTTTCTAATTTAGATTTTTTTTTTTGGTAAAATGACGTTGATAAGCTTCAAATATAACTTAGAATTTAAAAATAAGTAATTTGTCTCTACCAGCATGCTTTTGTATAATAAGTGATGTCGGTGATGACATCACACATTAGCATATTGGAAATATAAACCTTTTTATCTCGTAGACGTAACACCGGTCTGGAAATGTTGTTTGTCCGTGACAACCTTTCTTGAAATACTGACTGAGGTGTACAATATACCCCCTTCGCTACAGATTAATAACCCTTACTTGTCGTATTAACATTATGTAAAGGGACGGGCCACCCCACAGTACTTCGCGGCCAAATCAAATCTCAGCACTGTATCATGGATTAAGGCTCGACCCAGGCTCTCGTAGGTAGCTTTTGAGGCCTTGATCTGGGTCCACCTTCTCAGTACGCCATAGCAGCACTCGTACAAAAGTCTCTCGTCGGCGTCCAGTTGGTCCAGTTCGGGTTCATCAAGTCCTAACGCTCGACCCAGTCTCTTCCACGTTGGGCCAATCTCTCGGGCCAAAGAGGTTAGGTCGTCAATGGATGGACAGCCGATCTTGGGGATACACTCCTCGGGCTACACAAGAGAAAAAGGAACGTTACCATTAAAGGAAGCAAGAACTATCAAGTGCACAGTTGTGTAGAAAACGTTCTGGTGGATGCGCCAACCAGACAGCTTGTTCTTTGTGCCGATCTTTTAGTGTTTAGTGAATTCGTCACATCATTTGTGAAAAGGGAAGGAAACAGAGCTCTCGCCCAATTGACATCCAGCCCTTAGTCCTACGATTTTACGGCCTTATCCGAGAAGACGTGAAGGTCTAACCATTTGCAGTTGTTTCACCGTTTTCTCGGTTATTTTAAGGCCAAGAGGGTTGGTCCGGCCGGGGTTTGAACCCGCGACCTCCCGATCAACAGACCAGCGCTTAACCACTGAGCTAACCGGGAGGCAGTTTAGATATAATATTTGTAAAAAGAAGACTTGGAGTAGAAGAAATGTCTATTGACGTGACGTATTGTAGCGCTCGAAATTAGGCTTACACAATGCGAGTAAAAAGTTAAACTACTGCAATCATGCTTGTAAAATTAGTGACAGCTAGCAACAATTGCTAGTGGTATTTTTCTCTAATTTCAAGCCCTGTATTGTGACGAATGCCATTTATCTTGAGGTTCTGTTGAGAACTGAATGTTATAACGCGCGCACGAGGGACGACGGATCAATAGGCAAAGGTCTTAAACTTGCTCACCTCTACAGTATAGTCCACTTTGAACCATTTCTCCAGTCCAGGTACAATATACCTGGACGAATCGTCGAAGATACGAGTACACACGAGTGGCTGGTCTTGTTCAGGTACACACACAATGTGTACACAGTCCTCGTCTGAGCATGAAGTCTTCCCGTGATGATCACACGTCTCCTCGCTTTTTGCGCATGCAAGGCACGTGACACACAGCTCCGTGCGCACGTTTCCTAGCCACTCCCATTCACGTGACAGATCTTCGAGCGTGTCCTCTAGGAGCATGCGCAGTCGGATAGCAAGGGTCTGGTCACGTGCGCTGCATGTCTTGGCTGTCCGTAGAACCACCTTTATATAGCGCTTTCCACAGAGAAGGGTCAGGTCAAAGTCCTGTGCCTTTCCAATCACAAAGCGAGCAGCGTTTCGGTGGAGGTTAGGTGGGTGAGAAAGTCCCATCTCGGAAAACGGACGCATTAGGCGTGAAATCAGCTGAGCGAACAGACCATGTGGGACAAAGCCAACCGGGAAATGGATCAAGAGTGGACAGGGGTCGCTATCTTTGGGGCATGCCATGACAAGAGGACTTGGAGACGAGGTCAACTGGGCTGGTACAAAATACTCACAACACTCCACACCGTCACCATCTGAACACCACTTGAACTTTGCCAAGAAACCGTAATGTTCCATCATGGAAAGGAGGTCTCCTTTCGCCTCCTGGCTTTCTACGATTTCTCCAAAGACGTGATCGATGAGACACTTGTCTAAAATACCAGTTTCCTCCAGGTTCTTCCAGTATTTCCCATATAGAGGATGCTGTCAGAAATAAAATCGCAAAACAAGATATCATTATCAGCTATCGGCAAGAAAATAAGTCCGTACAGAGAAAAACTGTGCACGAGATTTTGAAATGTAGCGGCCTCGGTTAGTACTCTCACCATCGAGGGCACAGTGTTCTCTATACGGACCGACCCTAAGCCGGTAAATAACGTTTTCTTTTATCTCTTTCGACTTGAGATATAATATTTCAAAGCTGACAATGAGGACTAGACGGGATTTCAAGTCCGCGCAATTAGTTCCACCAGTCCGAATTGGAGGCTTTGAAATGACATCTCATTGTCATTAATTATTCGTCGAGGGATGTTGTTTTTATTCCGGGTACAGGTTGACAATTGCTGGCTTTCACATGAGTCATAGCCGCCATGTTGGTGCCCTTAAACAATAGATTCCTCGTTAGCTTCTTTTGTTGGGGCACCAACATGGCCGCCATGCCCTTTGTCACTTAAATCTCTGGGGATTGAGTGAAAGCCAGCAATTGATTTGTTCATCATAATGAAGCAGCTTGTTGTTTCTTGTCATTTGGGACTTCAATGTTCCAGTTATAAATTCAAATTCAAAACTGCATTTTGTAAGTTTCATGGATCGTTATGTGATCGAATTCTGGGCACGTATCATAATACATGAATACTTAATGAGGATGAGATGAATTATTGAACAAACTCCAATGAACTGAGAGCGCGCGCACTGGTTACCGTGAGACCGTGGTCAGAGATAGGAAAAAGCCGCCGCTCCCGGAACCAATCAGATCGCAGGAAGTCGTAGGTTCTCGCGCGCGAAAATAAAAAAGATACTTAAAGCCAAGGGAGCAGGGGTGGTCACATTCTTAACTGCTATTTGTATTCGACGTAAGATCGTGATGCTTGTACATAAGCTCCCTAGATGAGCTTTTTTGTTCTTTGAGGAAGCGTACACAAAATACTTATATTGCTGGTTTGCAATCAATAACGAACAATATTTTGTTAACGTTCAACCAAGATGGTGGCGATGACGTCACATGAAAACGAGCAATATCTGGTTTGAGAGAAAAAGAAACTGGACGAAAAGGAAGGGAAGAAAGAGAAGTGGTTGAAAGATTGAGAAATAGGAGAAGCAGAAAAGGGAAGAAGGGTTGAAAGCAAGGAAAGGGTACGAACCAATCGGTATCTACTCACCATGTCTTTATACATACGGACCGTGATCAGCTTTTTGAATACGTTAATGAGCCACTGACTTTGCAGCACCACAGTAGTACCGTGCTTCACAATAGTACGCAGGTCGTGATAGAAATCCAACATGGTTTCCACCTCCTTCTCATCCTCGATAAAGCACTCTGTTTGTGCAATCCGTTTCACTTCTCTCAACGTCATGTGATAGGTCTTGTTCTCAATGTGAGCTCCTATGGCCTTCTCAAAATGGAACCACTTGGCAGGCAGGGGCTCTCCCATGTACGGCTCCGATTCTAGCACCTCCGCAATCTTCGCCTTTAAATCTTGCACCCCAGTATCCTCTGAAGACAGGTTGTTGTCGACTACGAAGAATGGCCGAATGACATGCTTATCAAATGCCTTCCCACAGAAGCTTTTGGCGAGCAACGCATGTGTTTCACTGATTGGACGAGAGGACTTATCGAAATGCGTCCCAACAACAACCACCGGTGGACGGAGGTATTTCGTAGCTCTGGTCAAGTCATTGCTGTTGCCTGTGGGCTTCAATTTCTCCCCATCAGCTTCTTCCTTCGGCTTATGCATGCCATGTACAGTCACAAGCCACGAGACAAGATTCTCGAGGTTGGTTTCATTGTTGTGATTGTCCAGTTTGATGTCGTGAACCCCCTGTCGCATACGGGGCTCTGCGCGCTCCAGTAAACCTTTGCTCAAATTGTGGGTTAGTATGTAGATTGCCCTGGAGGAGAAGAACACAGGGTGGGTAGCGTAGTACAGGTGTTGCCCTGCGAAGTCCCAGATATCAAGAATGCTCTCCTTTCCCTTTTGACGATCATGCAGTTGTGGGCTCTTCAGGTACTCGGTGACGAGTCGGACAAGTTCCTTGGATAACTTCACTCGGAGTTTAGGGGATTCGGTAAGGGATGCCTCAGAGTTTCTTCCTGGTTCCCGTTTCTCTTCAAAGTTCCTTTCTTCAGGAGTTTCCGGTGCCCTGGGAGTCGCTGCGTCCTCTTCATGTGATCCCACATCAACTTGCAGCTTCTCGATGGTCTCAATCACCTGTGGACAGAGTAATGTTTGTTACTTTACTTTACTCTCTTCTTGATACAGACTGTAAAAAGAACGTTTAAGACAGCGACCTTACATAATGACTACCAGTCACCAGCATAAGTGAGTGATGCATGTAATATACACGCGTGAGTGACGTAATATATTTCATCCAACTGATAGAGCGGTTTTCGATTCAGTGTCGTAAAACCAAAACCAAAGTCATTACACAGCCAATCACGGAAGCAAGTAATAACGCAATGAGCCGATCACGAACTGAAGTAATACGTGACTTTTTTACGGTAACCCAATCACAAGGAAGAGTTAACGCAATAGTGGATAACTCTCGCTAAAACGAAAATTGATTGTGTGACGGTCTAAATGTTTGGTTTTAGATTAGAACTTGATTGGCTGATAATTACAAAACAGTTTTCACAGCCAGTAGAAAAGCTAAGCAAACGCAAAACCAGGGTGCTCTCGTCACCGAAGTATTTTTCAGAGAGGCCCTGCAAAAAGAAAAAGTAAACTAACTGGCTAACTGGAATATGTTTACCGCCTCACTGATTAGCTCAGTTGGTAGAGCACGGTAAGAGTGCGGGAGGTCGGGGGTTCGAACCCGGCCGCGTCCTTGGGCAGGGACGTTTATAAGCCGTTGGTCTGGTCTCTTTCTACTTCTAATCAGTATCTGAAGGGGACGTGAAAGAACCGGTTGTGCTACTCGAAAAAGAGAAGGGGATTGTAACCCGGCTCAGCAGCCTGGCCATTGCTCTAACCACACACACACAATCAATATTGTAAACTTCGTGGCAGCCATTAGCGCCGTAAAAAGCAGTCCCAAAAATATATCTGACGGGATATGCCAGTAATATGTAAAGCGCCGTGAGACTGGTATATGGCGCTATATAAATATGGCCATTTTTTTATATGTAAGTAAATATAAAAGTGGTTACACAGAATAATGATTGAACATTACGTATGAAACTGAAGTCTTTAGGTTAAAAAGTACTATCGAAAAAGAAATATATACGCATGTATGGTCAGAGTATCAGAGAGTATGAAACGATTAATTACATAAATTGAGCTTAAATAGCGATAATGAAGTTACAAACCGAACATCGAAATTATTAAAGTCCTTTGATGCCTGTTATGTAAGTTTTTGTTTGCCCAAGTTTGTTTTAGCCTTTGGAAGATGTAAGTTTGACTTAATTTTTCTGGTAATTGTAACCATGAATTTCACTGTTATGTGTAAAATTAAAAACAAAGTCCACCAGTTTGTTGGAGCTTTCGACACTCAAAACCGCTCTAATACAGTGTCGTAACTACGCCTCCGGCAACTCTACCCTTCTCTTCAGGATGGGCGTTCTACAGCAACACACAATATGCACTGTAAGTCAATATTCACCTGTGCTTCTTCGCTTTTCACTGTGGACAGGACATCCTTGTCATTTCTGTTGCGTGACAATTCTTCAGCAATAAGCTTAGCAAGAGCACGTTCCGACGGGCTTCCTGGCTCTGCCATGTCACACAATCGCTGCCAGCATTTTACTTGCTCGACATCGACTTCAAAGGTAGAAGGGTCAACCTCTATTCCTTCTGTGCTGGGCTCCTCAGGGTCAAAGGGCAAACCAAGCAGAGACTTCTTAAGGCTCGTCTTACCCGCCCTGTCCTGACCAATCAACATGATGCGCCCGCGATACACCTCTACCGGTTTTCCTTCAAGAAGAGCTTTGCGGTAGACATTCTCGGCCTCAGGTCCCTGCGCTATGATCTCTGCAGGGACTGGGGATCAAATAAATGACATCATGTCATGTAACGCCTTCTTGTTCTCTTGGTTTAAAACCGGTTTGTAACACAGTGCGATACAGTTGACAAAAGAATAAAGACTTTTAACGACATACAATTGATATTTAACAAATTGATTCGGTCGCTGCTCTTCTGCCGTACGTAATTCATCTATTAAAGTGCCTATAACCTTTTTGCAATTCAGTTTATAGCTATGAACCTCCGAAAAGTTTTGAGTACTTCTGTGAAGAATGTTTTGGTTTACAGTGAATACTTGTTCTACGCTTGTTTGAAATCGTGTAAATGTGACCTTTCCTGACCCATGACCGCGTAAGTAAAAGCCTGGGTCGATCCCTGTATAGACGTCATTCATTAATGCATTATTCTCTATGGCGCCTTTCTATCACAACAACATCGATGCATAGTAAATATACACAGTTTTTGAGTTGTTAGTAAAGAAGAAAGTCATTTTAGTCAACATGTTAAGTATTTATTCAAATGAATGCAAAGCCGAATTAATTATATGACGTCAAGATGATGTCTTTACGTGAATCGACCCAGGCGTTTACTTACGCGGTCACGGGTCAGGAAAGGTTAAATTTACACGATTTTAAACAAGCGTAGAATATAAAGTATTCACTGTAAACCAAAACTTTCTTCACAGAAGTACTCAAAACTTTTCGGACTTTAGTAACTATAAAAATGGCAAAAAGGTGATCGGCACTTTAAGTTCGGCGCATGAAAAGTTCGCCGTCTGAAACGAGACTTACTCCTGTCTTCCTGCGGTTCGTCCTGTGTCGTCTCGTCAGCGTTATCTTTATTGAAAAATCCAAACGTCCCGTCTTCTTTCTGTCCAAACCACAGATCTTCTGGCATAAACCTACAGTTCAGAGAGCGTAAACTATTAAGACACACCGCGGGAAAACGTCACGCCGCGCATGCGCTTTTGATCAGCCCAGTGCGCGCCCGTCCCACCAGTTTCCCGCCCAAACTGAATGCATGGAAAAGCATGGATGCTGGAAGAAAACAAAGGCAAGCACCCTTGTTTCTAATTTTAGGTACGTATGCGAAATGTTTCGCCAAAAACTACTATAAAGCTAAGCCTAAAACTTTAACAGATTAAGTTTTCTTAATTTGTAATTCACTGAGTTTGCTAAGTTAGGAAATTATTTACTAGGGGAAAAAAGCCCAGAAGTGCCTCAAACCAGAAATAAACACATCAGTGATGAAGAGGAACAACTTCACAACACACAGGTAAGATTTTATGATTTTATTGATCATTTTAGTACAGTTTTAGATTTTTTCTAAAAATTCCCATACATTCCTTGTACAAATCATTAGCTTGGGCTGCCTGTGGAGAGATCAAATTTCTTTGACATTCTAATTGGTTGTCCGAAATGGCATCGTTAAACTGGCATGGCCGTGCGAACAAATTTCTTAGGACTGTATAGATGAAAAAACAACTCTAAATTTCTAACGGGACCTGAAACAGCCATACGGGCTGATCAAAGTCAGGACCCGGCTAAATCACATATCGAACTGGAATTCACAGATCGAACTGGAATTTAGCGTGTTGGTTTTTGTGGAGGGAGGAAAACCGGAGGACCCGGGAAAAAACCCTCGGAGCAAGGGCGAGATACCAACAAACTCAACTCACATATGGCGCCGCGTCCGGATATCGAACCTGCTCCACAAAGGTGAGTGGCGAAGCGCTTAACAACTGCGCCACTCCGGCTCCCCAGATGAACAAACATCCTGTTTTATTAAACTTATGTACTTCTATGCTCCTGTTCTTCGAAATCAATTTTAAGTAAACCAATCGAGTCTCTGATTAAAGCATCTTATTCCATTCTAGCTTGCGCTCTCTGTGATCTATTACTTTCAGCTGTAAACCAGACGCGCTGCAAGCAAGCTGGTTTTGTCGGGAGATTTAAAACATGTTTATTCATATCAGCTGTCTTTGTCTGTTGATCATGAAAACATGCAACTAGTGGAGCTGCAAATGGCGTCTCTAAAAAGGTTATTGACAAAACGAAGCATTATGTTAATCTTTTCCAAGATCTGCTATAACACTATCAGATTAGCAGATAATGTTTTCCAGATATACTGCAAAGAATTTGAGACAATTATGATGAAGGATGGCAAAGATTAGAGTGGATGAAAAATTGTGCTATTAGGAGACATTTAGAGCAACTTGAAACCGGAATTAAGTACAGTCGAACCTCCCCTTACGAACACCTCTATAATAAGGACACCTCCTTATAGGCCATTTTCAAAATCACGTGACGTTGGTTCGTACTGGAAGGACAAACTTCAATATGTCTTTTGATGTTTTTTCATTACAACTGCTGCTTATTCGTACTTGTGACTGAAAGTGGCTCCCCAATTTGAAAACTTTGTCCTTCCAATACGAGCCTTCACTATATTTGGCCAGCAGTGACCAGAAGTCACGGCCCCGGCAAAATCCTATACATAAAACTGACATGATACGGACACCTCTATAATACGGACACTTGGCTTAGTCCCTTCGGTGTCCGTATTAACAAGGCTCGACTATACTAAGACCTATAATCCCCATACACTATACATAATACGGACACCTCTATAATACTGACCTTCGTTGTCCGTATTTACGAGGTTCGACTCCACTAAGATCTATAATCCCCATACGTAAATCATAATACATAATACGGACACCTCTATAATACGGACACCTCTATAATACGGACACCTCTATAATACGGACACTTGGCTCCGTCCCTTCGGTGTCCGTATTAACGAGGTTCGACTGTATCTAGAATAAGCTTTTGTAACCCACTTTAATCTTTTCCATCCTTTATCGAAAAAGTTTGAAAAGCGTATCAGAATATTCACATGGTATTTCTCTTCTATCTCAGGGTGTTATTTTGGTAGTTTTGTTTCAAAGAAACTTGAAGATTCAATTCGATAATTGACAGTACCCCTTTGAAGGCTTGGTTTACACTAGCAACATCATAAAATCATAATCATAGTTCTAATATTTAAGAAAATGGTTGAGCATTTTCTTAAGGTCTTATGTTGGTGCTCAGGGCTATGCTTTATGAACCTTGTGTTGCCAGTGGGAACCAAGCTTGAGTACACCAAGTTTGGAAACAATGAAATTCCCAAATGTTTCCGTGACAATGTACCCTCGTTTGCCCAGGATTGACAAACTGGTATTCAACGGGTTTTTCGGGTTTGGCGCGTGCCTTACTGTGGGCTCAGATCAGAACCAACGAAAGCTACGCGATAAATTCTGACACTATTACCGTGATTTCAAGCGCATACATTAGCCTTGCAATAGATCTTTTCCGCATTCCATCGAACAATGGCACCGAGTCGAGACTGGGGTATACAAAAATACAGTAAATGTATGAAAATGTCTACTCCAATCTCGACTGGTGGTGCCATTGCTCGTGGGAATTGGAGCGGATGCTGGAAAGGTCTACTGACTTGGAAAAAACACACGGAGAACACGATGTAAAGGTTGTTTTCCATATCGAATGGTCACGAAGATTAATTCTATAAATCATATCACTATATGCGGCAGGTCTCTTCATCAAGGTACCATCGAAACCCGTAAACGCAAAGAACAGAACTTTATTTTCAAATTAGGCACTCTGGCATCTAACGGAATTAATAAACGCTTTTCATTCATTTAATTTCATAATTCGCGTATTCATTCATACTTAGATGAGCATGTTTCATTACTTTATTCATCGACACTCTTTATTGTATTGCAGCCACTATAGCATTTCTATGGTTGGAACAATTTTCTTTGATCCTAATTGATCCGAGTACATGTTTCCTCAGCGGTAATCATGCACTCAACACTATATAAACCGTTTCCCCACCCACAATTCCCTCTTTTCCTCTTACGAAGGGCTAGCGTTCGAAACGTCAGCTGCTACTCGCTTCCCACGGCGGTTAGCATCATTTCATCGACTTTAGTTGATTATACCAGTGTTTATCTTCCCCGCCGACGCAGATCAACACTAGTTTTAAAGGAACTAGTCGCCCATCGCTATGAAAAACAGCCTTAACTTTTATTCCAGATATGTGACCTGTACCTGCTTGGTTTTTTTGACATGACTGTTATTCTTTCTCCCTTCTTGTAGGACATTTCTATTGGACGCAGGGCATCGTAGCTTCTGTTAGCAGCAACTATAACAGGACGCCTCTACAGAACAAGAACAGTGAGCACGAACAGAGGAGTAAATTCTTGCAGGTGCTTACTGGGATTATTTCATACTTGACACGGTTTTCTTTGTTCTTCATGACGCTTTATTTGCCATACATACCGCATTATAAATGCAAGGGATGTATGAGAAAAGCAATTCAATACAATTCAACGATATTTTGTTGTTTCTAGCTTATTATTTTCTCCAAGGAATTCATTCACCTTGGCTTCAGCCAAACTTACTAAATATCCCTATAATGATTTAGAACCTTTTCTCCGTCTTGGTACTTGCCCAAAATCTACCTAAAAAGAGCTACATCAATGAAAATTTTGCGAAAACCTCGTCAGGTATGAAATAAGTCAGTTTTACGGCCCCGAGGGATGTATCTGGCTAAAAGCTGAGGTTCGAGGTATTTAACTCTTCCATACACCATTTCCACACCTAATTTGCATAATGTCAAAGTTGAAGTGCCTATAAGCCCTAGCCAGTTATCTTTAATGAAATACAAAATGACTGAGAAAGGAAAATAATAATTACCGTCTACATTTTCGTTAATTAACGAATCAAATTAAAATTATGTAATTTAAGTCAGAACCTAATTCTAGTTTCTTTTCCCCTGTTTTTATGTCAGCTCCATCTTTCTTTCAGATTGTAAGTATCACATGGGACAAATGTTAGGACTCAATGGATTTTCAAATCATCGGCATAATGTCCCTTAAATGACGTCATTTCAAGGATTTGCAATGCATTTTAAAGCAATATTACGACCATAAATCGCCCAAAAATGGTTGAACAAGATTGTTTTACTGTGCCCAAATCAATGATTTCTGGCTAGGGCTCATAAACAGATTAAAGGTTTTAAGGAGAAATAACTGTTTCCTCTTAAAGAAAAAAACATCAAAACGAGGCTGTGTACACGTGACTGCAAAATCCCATACAAGACTCTATACATCTTATCCTCAATATATTTTCAGAATTTCATCCTATGCTATTAAAACTTTTCAAAAATTGATTTACAGGTGCTTTTTGAGATCACAGTGGTTATATCCATGTTAGAGATCCCAGTTTGTTGATCTCAAAAATCAGGTGCGAATAAGGTGGATATTCCTTTACGAGCTTTATGTGCAGAAAGTAGTACATCTTTATTTATACATGGAAATGGGCTTTAAAGTGCCCATAAGGCCATTTTTATCATTAAAATCGATTCTTCATCACGTAAATAGGTGAGTAGTAAAACATTTCTTGATTTGAGTATTGCATCTGTGAGTTTGAGGTTTCTATTTCCAATATTCTAAATATGTGATGTCACAGGAGGCCAACAAAAGGTGATTTCTTCCTCCTTGTGAATGAAACTATTTCTGATTTATACAAAATATTTGGTAAAATCACTGATACAAGGCTCCAATATAACATGGAGCCTGTGTAGAAAAAAGATTTAGCATGTTTTTGTATGATAAATGAGGCCTCCTGTGACATCACATAATTACTATTACTATTCACCTATTTATTGATTTTAATGATTTATACATTAGGCTTATATGCAGCATATTGGATATAGAATCCTCTATAGCTCATAGACGCAACACTGAAATCAAGAAATATTTTACTATTCAACTGTTAACTTCATGTAGAATCGATTTTAATGATAAAACATTGGGCTTATAATTATGCACTTTAAAGACGATAATCATTACAAAAAAATTGAAAAGATTGGGCCAACATTTTAAAGTTTTCATTTAGTGTCTTTGAAAACTTGGTTTAAATTTGATGCTAACTTGGCCTCCCTTTAAACATTGACAGAACTACATGTATGTTCAACTAGTCGAAGTGCTCAACAAGTATTTACTGTATAATCAGTTTGTGAACTACAATCCTGGTCAAAAGGGGTGGGACACTATTTTTCATCAAACAAAAACGTTTTGTATCACAGCCCCCTCAATCAATGTTGGTTCCCCAACATATGAGCTTGGGTAGCCTGTGCTCCACCACTTCCCTCCCTTATTGCCAAATACACACACACACAGACACACCCACCCAAACACCCACACCATGTAATGCACTAATTTACCTGTTCCAGGATCGATACAATTTCTTTAATTGTGAGCTTTCTGTCTTCATCAGTAGACATACATTGTTCGATGAGCTCTAGAATGTCATCAGGAAATCTGTACTGCTTCCAGAATGTGTCCTCCTATGAACATATAAGAAATTCTCAGATAAGCGCCCCCTTCTACCTGGAAGCACTCTCCTTTGAATATGCTCCAAATGTGAAACATCATTTTTTTTTCTGTGTGACTACTGTAACCTCCTGGTTAGCTCAGTGGTTATGCTCCAGTCTGTCTTGCGGGAGGTCGCAGGTTGAAACCCCGGCTGGACCAACACTCAGGGTCTTAAAATAACTGAGTAAGAGGTGCTACCTTTGTGAAACAATTTTGTTCTCAAGCTGCAAATGGTTAGAACTTCATGTCTTCTCGGATAAGGATGTATGATTGTAGGTCCCACATCTGCTTCAAGTTTATCAGTCTCACCAGACTGCCATAAGTTACCAATGTTAACTAAGGTTGCTTTACTTTACTTTAGACGATGCCAGAACCAGTCACATTGCAGAAGGAAAACAAAGTATTCCAACTTTGAGCAAATTGAAATGCTGTTGTATTGCACTTGAAACTGATTAGCTCAAATAAGATGATTAAGTTGAAATGCTTTATTTTCATTCTGTAATGTGTTTTGTTCTTGTTGTCTGTTACAGTAAGCCAATTTGATGTTTTAAAAAAGCAAGAGTGCTCTTGAGCATTTAAACACTTAGGTGCAATAACATTGCTTTATTATTGAAACATAAAACATTGACTTTCAAAATTACTGTTAGTGCTTATCAATTCATACACAAGTACTGAGTAATAGTCTGTACATGTAAGGTTTGTACATGTAAGTTGGAGATGAAATAATGAAACCTTATCAAGGTCTAAACTATGTGAAAACTGACCAAAACAAGTTACCGGTAGTCAGGAATTATTGCCTATTAATTCTAATCCAGAAGTCTCTTACTTTGAGCTGTATACAATATATTTAAAGCCTTTCTTATTACATTTTTACTTCAAACTTCCAAAAACTATTGATTTCAAAGTGATATTTTAGACGATCGTGAAATAAAAAACAATCGCCATATTTGAATTTGGTCTATGACCTTGAATTCTTTTTTGGTACCAGTGTAATAATGGCCTATCAGGTTGCACCATATATATACATGAGCACCCTAACCCCAATCAAAACAGACTTATTACTGTACCTTGGGATGAAAATAGTTGCGCTTGGATGACCACTCGGTGGGAAGGCTTTTATACAGGATACGCAGAATTCCTCCATAGTCATAAACAATTTCTTGTGAAGTAAGGAATTCATGAAACCCGGTTTCACTGTATTCATAGTTCTCACTGTAGAAAGAAAGGCAGAATATACCAGCACTTGTTCCTGAATAGTATGAAGCAGTGATGCAGGGAGGGGTGGGAGGGGTGGGGAGTGGGGTGGGGTGGTGTTTGGAAGTTGCCCAATTATTACCAGTCCCACAAGAGAGATTGACTGGTCATCAATGAAAATGTCCCAGAATTCATCATTTTGCCCCCTCCAATTTCCCCCTCCCTACACCCCTGGTACAAAGCCAATTATTGTATATAGTGTAACCCCAATATATGAACACGCATGCCGTTATTTGAAAAAAATTATGATAACATCAATGTAATATTAAAAACTGAATACAGTGTCAAAAAAACAAAAACAAAAAACAACACACAAGGTTAGCTAGACCTTAACACGGTAGCATGTGAACTAGAACACAGCCGTGGACAGTGGTTTCATCTGTATTAGGACTTGATCCTTAGCATGCATAGCAAGAGTAAATAAGCCTCAGTGAAACTTCATTGGCCTACTGCTACAGTCAACTCTCTCTTAAGCAACCACCCTTGGTGCAAGGAGAAAGTGGTCGCTTACGGGAGGTGGTCGCTTACGGGAGGTGGTCGCTTACGGGAAAAAGCAACACAGGTAGCCCAAGTGCTTGCTAAACGGATCAGACTTCTAGCACAGCTCTAGCGCGCTGTCACCATAACAACATAATGTAGCTAAGCACGGGAGTTCTAGCTCACGTTTTTCCAATCTTTTTCAGTTTCTTATCTGTCACTGCCATCAAAAATTGAACTTTGTGGTATTTGAGTAATGATTTTCTAAAAATAGAGTACAATCTACTTTGGTGGTCGCTCTCTGCCATGATTGAGTGGCTCAACTTCTAGTTTGAGCACTATTGTGTTAGGTCTAGCTAACCGTGGTGTTGTCTTGTTGGGTTTACTTAATGTAATCACAGGTAGCCCAAGTTTGGGATCTGTATAATATTTAACAGCATTGTATGGGATTGTTTTAGTTTTCCATGTACAAAGTAAATCTTGAATAAAAACCTATACAGCAGTCTTCTTGTTTTCCTTAGCTATGTCTGTGCCATTAGTTACAGTGAATTTCAGCAACATTTTCCCTTAAAATCCTATCCCTAACCCTTCCTATGGGAAAACTTTGCTGAAATTTGCTGTAACTTGGCACAGACATACATGTAGCTGATATTTCAGATGAGATAAAGTCAATAAAGCTGGCCTTTTTGCAGGTATTTGCACTCAGTACATATTGTTCATTAATATATCAATTCTGCCAAGAAATGAAATTTTCTTACCATAATAACCAAAAACCAAGTACATACTCACTTGAGAAATGGGATTTACCACAGTGATGGGAAACCCTTTGACTGTAACTACCCATAATAAAAATTATGGTCCCGTATTTTGTGTGTTCTTGGCAGAATTATACATGTATATATAATATGGGCTGCGTCAGGCAGAAAGGGCCCGGACGACATTCACATTAAATAAGGTTCCTACAATGGTGTTCCTAATAACAGGTTGAAGATTGTATTGTATTCCTGATGAGAAGCGCTACATTTCATTCCTAATAATAAATGTCAGTTTCAAGAAATTTACAACAAAAATCAGGGGTGAAATTTACATGATTTTGATGCCAGGGCCCAATTACAAATATGACCACAAAAATTATGAATCCTGTCAGAGGGAATGATTTTGATGTACATTGTATGACATTCATTTATACCTGCTGGCATTTAAAAGAGTAAAAAATAACTAAGATGAACAAGCTGATCACTTTTTGGCCAAACAATTCTTTTCTGTAGTCATTCTACTCCCCATAGCTCATAATATGATTTTAGCAATAGTACAAGTTATACCTTGAAACAATCGTCTGATGATAAGGAATCATTTGCGCCTGCTAAAATTGTGATCACACACTCATATAAAAATATGTAAAAATTTTGTCTTCGATTTCACTGGTCAATTTCATGAAATCAACACTACTTGTTAGTAGCACCATGTGGCGCTTGTGATGCATATTGTAATCGCACAACAAGCATAAAAAACATGGTACAATTTCAAAATACATTTACATATTATTATGTCGTCCGGGCCCTTTTTGCCTGACGTAGCCCATATGATAAATATACATACATGTATAGTAAGGTGAGTACTGAAGTTTTTATTGATTACTACTTTGACTGATTATTATTCATTTAACTGATTTCAGAAATGTACCTAACATCATTCTTTCTCAGTCCTGTGTAACAAAACGAAGCCCCTCCAAACTTGATCTGCAACAATATAATAAATTGACACAGTTAAGCACATTGTTGTTTCATTTGCGGTGGGGGAATTGTGTCACTCACTCACTTGACCAATAAGATGTTAGCAAGGCCAAAGAGCCTGAACAAGTTTGATGATACCAATCAATATGCAATATGTTGCGGCAATATGTCAGTTGTAGTTATGTATTCGTGGTCCTGACTGCAACATTTATAGACGTTTCCTTCCACCATTAACTTTATTTACATCAGTTTTTGCTGACCATGTTACAGAGTTGTGGTAGTTTTCAGACTTTTACCTCCCAGAAGTCAGTACTCCTGCATTGGGCTGGGAAATACGTTTCCACTTAGTTTTTACCACATATACTGTGGAATTTTTTTGTGGTTTTCGTATCCGGCAGAGTACACTAGGCTGCACAGTGTGTATGTTGCATCTTATGTTACATAAAGTGTGTAGATTGATGTAAAGCATACATGAAAACATGTAAGAACATGTACAATAAATTGTGTATGCGGTTAATTGTCAAGACCGCCTCCCGCATATATGTGCCTCAGTTATCAGTTAATTGAGGAGAAGGAAAGCTAAATTCAGAAAAATACATTGTTGATAGATGATCAGATGTACTTTATGGCTCCACTCATACTTCAAAACAAAGTGTGTCAACCAAACCGACTTTTACAGAGTAATCACAGCTGAGCTAAAAGAATAGAAAAGTGAATCTCTTCACTTGACGTCATAGCTGCCATGTCCTTTGTCATTTGAATCTCTGGGGATTGAGTGAAAACCAGCAATAATAATATCCAGTGTTATCCTTGTGATTATGATTGTATTCAGTGAATCTTTGGAAGAATGCAGATTTATTATAACCAGTTAACACTCCACTCCAATTAAGTAAACTCATTCCTAACACAATCCAAGCCCTATAAACCCAACATTAAAAACGAACCTCAGTACACCCAAGTGCGCAGTAGTTTAGGGTTTTTAGGGCTAGTCACTAATTTAGGACTAGATCACTGAACAACAGAAAAATAATACTTCTTTCAATGGTCCTGTGAACTAATCCAAACCCCACCCCTCCATTTAAAAACACCCTAACCGTCAACAATGGGTGCATATAGACCTCATTCATAATGGCCATCATCTAATCTGCATAAATTGGAAGATTAATGTGTACAGAGAAATTATTGCTACCACATGAAAGATCGTACCTAAATTAGTAATTGACCACAGTTTGAAAGCAATGTTTCAAATTGCTGTCGAGTTATTGGCATTTTAAATGTGAAAATACACGAAAGCGAGGCTGGAAAGGCCTACATGGTTTTTCTCATACAAGTCTCTCTAATTTCAAATCGCTGTAACTTTACAGCCTTTTATGCTACAACACTCAAATTCTACAGAATCACCAATGTTGTTATGCTATTTCGCATGGCAAGGATGTTGTTCTTCTTACATTGAACATGTAGCTGAACTATTAAAATACAGAGACCACGCCCTTACGAATGAGGTGTATGCGTGCTTTGTGTAAGTGTTATACATTAGTATATACCACAGAAGTGAACAGTGCTTTTGCACACTCTGATTGGCTTCTCCACAGGTGAATATAATTTGCTATTCATCTCCAAGCGAAGCAGTGATCACCTTACATGAGTTTTTGTCCATTTGACAGAAAATAAAATAACTATTTGGTGCTGGCTATTCACTTGTGTGGTATAATTTTATATTAAAACAATTATAAACCTCAGTATCGGTGAAAAGTGGTGGATATGTTGTGGTTTATTTTTTTAAACTGGTTTAATTTTTTGCGTTCCACGAAGGAGAACGCATACTAATCTTGTAGTGGACTCCCTGTGGTCATGTGTGGGCTGCCTGTGCTTCCCCAGGTGAAAGAAATTGAGATTCGTGTATGTCCTCATGTCCTCATGTTTGTACTTTTTAGAATAAATTATCTCGGCCGGGGAACTGGTAACCACATGTACACGATGCGAGTGGCCATTTTGGTTTTCTGTTTTGCTCGCGATCGGTAAGTTACTTGCTTCATTTTCCGACAATCCAATGCAATGATGTTTCAAAGGTTCGCAAGTACAATTGAGCAAAGCCTGAGGAAAGTGTATAGCACATCTGGAGGACTGACAAAGTCCAATATGGTCTGTTTTGTACCTTGAACATTCAACTCTGCCATAATTATCTATTTGTGTTGAACCCGAGTGAATCTGCGATCGAAAAATATGCTGTTGGCTTGATCGCTGCATTGAATTGTGCTGTTCGTTTTGCCGATACCAAAACTGCAAATGGTCAAGATGCTATGAATCATACCTGAAGGCTAAAGAGAAATACATGGATATGAATATTTCAGTGTGAGTTGTGAAGAAGCTTTTTAAATACTACACATGTGTGCATCGTGGTGGTTTCATCGTGGTTATACAAATTAACACTGCATTTAGGGTATAACCACACTTGGATATGTCAAGGAACTTAAATATCAAAACAAGGTGAGCCCTAATATGATCAGAAATTATTCTGCAATAACACTGATGGACACTCAATATTCTGCAGCCAGCCTTGGTCTCACTTGAAGAATAATTTGAATCAGTCTGAAGGTGTAGTTTACACACATGCACATAATTATATTTTATGTTCTACACTGAAGTGTAATCACCGACACTTAGTCAGTATTATGGAGACAGCCTTGCAGGTCATGAAAACTGGGATGCAGTTTATACGCATCTGAATAGGGTTGATACTAACTCCTATGTACTATATATTTAAAACACTAATTGGAGTGGTATTACAAATGTTGAGAAAACAATTGAAACCCGAGGCATTAGTTCTTATACATAAAGATGTGTCGAACGCACTTTGATAATCTATGATTACTTCTAGTTTAAACTGGTTTAATTATCAAGATTCTAAAAAGGGCTTTTTCAAATTTTTTGGATTCATAAAAAAGGGGTTTATTTTTTTTATTTTTTTTTTGGGGGGGGAGGGGGACTTAAAAAGAAAAAATCCACCCACCCACCCCTCCCCTGCAAATGTTTTTGATCACTCTCCCCTCCCTCTCTACAGTACTTACCGTTCCCCCTCTCTAACCCCTTTTCCCTTCCCTACCCCCACAGCCAACTTTGTAATTCACTCATTAATAACATCAATTACTACTTACATGTACATGTACATTTTTCACTTTTTTGTTAACCGTAGTGGGACTCGAATGTGCAACCCTGCGCTTGGTAGACCTGGGCCTTACCAACTGTGCCACAGACTGGCATTGGAGATCTAGTCATATGTTTGGAATAATATAGCTTTTCTTATGGAAATTAGTTGATTATACCAGTACTAAATAACAGACTGTAATCCTTCTTCAACGGTCCTGATAACTAATCCAAATCCTAACCCTACATTTAACAACCGTCCTAACCGTCAACAATGGGCGGGAAATAGCTTACCACTGACAAACTGAATCTCTAACAGATTTTCGCTCTCTCTGAAGTCGGATGCCAAGCTGGAGAGATGGTTGAAACAGTGGAGATACTTGTTGGAAAGACGGAATAACGTTTCAAAAAAGCAATTATGTGTAAAGGGCCGTTGGACATCATTAAGTCGCCAGCTTAACTCGACATGGTTGAATGAAGAACTGGGGTGGTTCGTTATCGCTGGAGATTTACATAAATAGGCATAGAGTCGCGTCTTCAGGCGAAGCAAACTGTTAATATTCTGGAGCTAAGAAGGCCATTTCGGTAAGTTTCATGGTCTGAGCTTTACAAAGATAGTCATGTCGGGCCTTGTTACCGTAATTTCCGGCCTATTACCCGCACAGCGTATTACCCGCACCCGCTGATTTTAGAGTCTCAAAGAAAAAGATATTAACAGATTACCTGCACCGACAGATTACCCGCACCTCTCAGTGTAAATTTAGGTAACAATACCGGTGTACCAGCGATTTCGTCCCCCCGTGAATTCGCCCCCCGGGGGGCGAAATCGCTGGTGAATTCGCCCCCCCTTCCTCGCCCCCCCTCTAGCGATTTCGCCCCCCCTCCCCTTCAACCTTTTAAAAGGCTATGAATACATGTTTTCCTTATTATTATACTACTGTAATGTATTGGACGTGGAGAATAGTACGCAAAAAGCTATCAGTATTAATGTGTATAAAGGCATGTAATTCAATTTTATTTTAAAATTCACGCTTCACTTTTCTTCGACAAAATTCGTTACGGTAAACGTAAAGCTACGGTAAACGCTGCACTTTTCATTCGCGCGAGCAGTGCAACAAGGATTCTGCAATCTTCGTCAATCTTCGAATGATTAGTTGTTAGTATTTCTTGCCTGAAGCCAACATGTAGATGATGTAGTTATTGTGGACACTTAAAGGTTTTGACAACCCGTAAATCCGCCTACTTTGAAAAGACTTTGCCGAATAAAGTTAGTGTTACCGACTCGCGTGAAAATGTCCTGAATAAACAAGCAGCAATGAACTAATTAGGATCTAAATTAAAACTTACTTTAGCTTGTAGCGAGTGGACTCATATTTGGAAACAACTGCCAAATAGTCTGATGATTTTTTCATGCATGAAAACCATAATGAAGTTGTCGTAATTATCGTGCTATGTAAGATTTTGATAACCCGTTAATGCTTGCGTCGATCCATATATTTTGAAAGAACTTTGAAGGAGCGTTACCGACTCGCGTGCTTTGTTCTATTTCAATTGAGCTAACGGCGCTTGTTAATTCGGTAATTAGATCAGTTCTAACTAGGAAAACCTTTCTGGATAAACAGCTTATTAACTAATGAGAAGATAAAACGGCGGTAAGTTTTGCAGTACAGTTCTAGCAGTACAATTAATTCAAATCCGGGAAGAATTTGGAATGACTTTCCGAAGAAAAGGAGTGTTACCGACTCGCGTATTTTTGTAGTCAGTAGTAGTAGGGGTCTTACACTTCATATTATTTTAAAAATGCTTTAGATTTATAAAAGAAAACACTTTTTATTCAGTGCGTTGACATCTACTGCCTCTATTTTCTGAGGCGGGGCGATTTCAATAAGAATTACGAGTACAATTCACTAGCGATTTCGCCCTCCCTAGGGGGGGCGAATTCAATGAAGGGGGGCGAATTCACTAGCGATCTCGCCCTGGGGAGGGCAATTTTTTTTTTTGGGCCCCAGTTCAGATCAGAGAGCAACTTTACCATGAGGCCTTGCGCGCCCAATCCAAGATGGCGGACAGAGGTGGCGGACATGGGGAAAGGAAATTGTTCTCGGGGTGGTGCTAGTAAAATTTTGACAACTATGAAGACGTAATTCAAGAAACCACGTGATATTGCCATAATAACGGGAGGAGTAGGTCAGTAAGAAATAATACGCAGTGGGTGGCTAGCGGGAACATAATAGTTCACGGATTTGCAGTCGGATCGTGGGCGGGATTTTCAGTATTCTTACTAAACTGGATTTCTAAATGGAGCCGAATAAGAAGGGGTTTGTAAAATCTCGGAAACTCTTGTTTCCTGAATAGTGCAATTTTGTTCGGGTTGCGATACCTAGTTTAATTTGGCACGTTTCTTTGCGTTCAGTTCCGGACATCAACCGAAAAGCAGCGCAAGTTGAAAGGTGAGAATGTTAAGTTTCCTTATTAAAAAAATTAAGACCTTGTTAATCTTTAATTACTTATGATTCTTTCCCGATTGTGCAAAGCAATTATTCTCTTCCTGAGAGAGAACAAGGGGATCAAGCTTAATAAATACCCTAAGTGCTATAACGGTAAAACAAAGTGAATGTCAAAAAACTAATTTCCTTACCCAAGGAACAAAGTATATTTTATAAACATTTTGTCGTAATTCATAAGAAAATGTTATATTATTTTTATTTTGTATAATATATTAATATAATTCTAAAAAGTATAGCACTCCCTGAGGAACCCCCCCCCCCCCCCCCTAGTTCTACCCATCCATGCTTATAAAGCCTTTTTTTTTTACTTTTCTAATACTTTTATATGCAGAGTTATAAAAAAAAAATATATATAATATTATGTATGTCTGTATATATATATTTGTTACATTTGTACCAGGAAGAGAAAGAGCATTAAGGTACTAATTGTAATTTTGGGTGACTTTAACAATTGCACTTATTAAATCATAAACCCTACCCCACATGTATACTGATTTGTTTCAGTTCAACCCTTTGAGTAATAGTTGAAGTCTCGTATTTCTTTACAGTAACAATATATACAATTAAAATACAATATAATGTACTTCTTTAATTTATAATTAAACAACACATTGCTTGAATCATTATTTGTGCTAATATATAATATTATATAATATTATATACTAGAACACACTTAATATGCATTATAAATTTAAAAGTTGTGTTAAATAATAATGATCAATTCATTGGTATTCAAAACCTTTAAACACAGCCATATGTACAATATATGTGAAAGTGTTTTATCAGCAAATAAAAATGTACATGTATGCTTTTATATAACAAGTGTGCTAGTATATATATAATTTTAAAATATAACTGGCAACATACAATTTGTGGGCATAATACAGCTTCAACACTTGAAAAATACTGTGTTAGGTTTTCTGACAAAACAATTGTGACAAAATTGCAACCCAAGAATGACAGGGTTCTTTTTATTCCTTTAGGCTGCATTCATTATGTATACCACATGGGGACAGGGGGAGGTGATTTTTAAGGGGATCCCATTTTTTTTTAAAGAAGGAAGGGGGATCTTAAAATTCATTAATGAAAGGACTTTGGGGGGGGGGGGGGGGATATGTTAATTTGTTTTAAATGCATGTTTGTCAAATAAAGACCTACACTTAAAATGGAAGATGAATAGAATGAAAATGCACTAAATAGAGCTAGGAAATGCAGGAGAATGCACTTCCAATAATCTGAAATGTAAAAACTTTCCCGCCTTTTTTCTTAAGGTTATTGCATGCAGCTAGGTTGCCTGATGTAAGGAATTAATGAATGTTTTATATCAAAGAACAATATATTATTGTGTAGTTTTGGAATAGTCCAACAACAAATACCTTTTTAGAATAATTTACACCAAAGTACCGGTATAGTAATAACAGTAATTTTATGGTTTATTCTTAGCTTTTCTACATAGTATCAAACTGAGTTTCACGACCCAACATCACAGTTCTGTAAAATTATGCTTGTAATAATGCTGGTTTGCATATGGAAATGCCAGGGGGGGTTGTATTATTTTTTTGAAAGGATAGAGGGGGGTTACTATGAATAAATCACCTGCACCCCTGTGGTATACTTAATGAACACAGCCTTATATAATCCAACTAATTTACATGCTGTATATTTACTTCAAATATCACAACTGAAAAGTTCAAAAGCTCCACAGGGTAGCTTATTTATAAAGAGATCATGAAGTCATGCATCCTCTTGTTGACCAGGCACAAATAATCAGTTCAGTATTGGATAATAAAGAAGTACATTTTGTTGTATTTTTTGCAAATGTTGTTACTGTAAAGAAATACTAGACTTCAACTAAGGAAAGAGGTGGAACTAAAACAAATCAGTATACCTATAGGAAGGGGTACTAGTCTTTAACACATAACCTGCATATTACCCTACGGCTCCCTCTTTCCCCCACCCCATCTCCACCCAACCCTTATAAAATATTCCTAAAGCATACTCAAAATATATTCATAAGTCTAAAATTTACAAGTACTCCACCTCAAATATTTTGATTGAAAATGACTACCAAAAAATTGAAAGATTGTTGGATAACCCATATTCCCTGAAGAAATTTTAAATTATAGATTAGTACCCTTGCCTTTCTCTACCTGGTACAACTGTAACAAATACATAAATATATATGAATGTTGTTTTACAACTGCACCATGTATTGGGAAAGTAAAAAAAAGGGGGGGGGGGGGGGTTCTGGGAGTGCTATACAAATGACTTTTTATTATAATATATTTTACAAATTAAAAACAATATATTTTCTTATGAAATTACGACACAACTTTTATAAATTTTTGGGGCTCTACCATTATTCCAAAGTCGGAATCTGCCATTGGAGTGCGTCTTCGCGATTCCCTTTATAAATTAAAATTGGGCACTCACTCTCTGTTGACCCCGAAAATTATTTTAGCGCGCAAAAACGTCGCGTCAAGTGCGTGAATTAAGACGTGAAAGGCGAACATGAAACTGAAAGCAAATTAATTAACTTGCGTTGATCTTTGTGCTTTGCATAAGGAAATTCGTTTTTTTATTAAACATTCACTTTATTTTACATTAGCACTTACAAGTATTTATTACCTTTCATATTTGAAAAGATCCTCTTAATTGTCATCTCTCTGAAGAGAATATATACCGGGATATATAAATCGCTTCGCACATTATCGGGAAAAGAATCAAGGTCTTAAAATTTTTAATTAGGAAACTTAAAATTTGCAGCTTTTCGATTGATGTCCGGAAACTACGCAAAAAATGTCTAAAGGGTATAAACCAGATAAACGATTGAGTACTGAATTGCACTGTTCAGGAAACAAGTTTCCGAGATTTTTCGAACCCTTATCCGGCTCCATTTAGAAAGATCCAGGTTAGTAAGAATACTAAAAATCCCACGATCCATGAAAAAGCCAGTCCCGAATTCGTAATAATCTTCCGTAAATTGAAACCTGAACCGTAAGTTGCCGCCAGCCACCCACTGCGTATTATTTCTTACTGACCCACTCCTCCTGTTATTATGGCAATATCACGTGGTTTCTTGAATTACGTCTTCATAGTTGTCAAAATTTTACTAGCACCACCCCGAGAACAATTTCCTTTCCCCATGTCCGCCACCTCTGTCCGCCATCTTGGATTGGGCGCGCAAGGCCTCATGGTAAAGTTGCTCTCTGATCTGAACTGGGGCCCAAAAAAAAATATTGCCCGGGGAGGGCAAATTCACTAGCGATTGGGGGGGGGGGGGGGGGGGCGAATTCACTGGGGGGGCGAAATCGCTGTGACACCGGTACCTCATAGTAGGTCTTTGTAGACGTAGGAACATCAACATGTGTATGTTCTTGATAGATACATTTGTAGAAGTCGTAAATCCATTCGTATACAGTTTTCACAGCAATTTAGAAACTATTCGACTCACCTCGGCATTTTAAAGTTCGACTCAAAGCATTTCTGGCATCAGACGAAATTGTTCAGACACGAAACGAATATAAAAGAAAAACATTTGATTCGGACAGTATCTCAAATTTGTCTTTAGGAAATGTTTGGTGCATGTATTGCAAAGCAAAACAAACACTGCCGACTAATTGATTATTCAAATCAGTTCGTGGAAAAAATCACGCTTCTGTGTTCGAGAGACTTGAACCTCTCACCTTTGAAAATGGATTCCACATTAAAGTGCAACTAACCCCATTTGCAATTTTTATACATATGAATCTTTTAAAGGTTTTGAGTACTTCTGCAAAGAATTTTTTGGCTTACAGAGAATACTCTATGTTCTATGCTTGTTTAAAATGGTGAAAGTTTGACCTTTCCTGACCCATGACCACGTAAGAAAAAGCCTGGGTCGATTCTTGATCTTACGTCATCCAACTCATTCGACTTTGCAATAATTTGAATAAATATTTAGCATTTACTCTGAAATAACTGTTTTCTTTACTAAGAACTCACAGACTCTATATATCGATGTTGTTGTGATGGAAAGGCGCCATGGAGAATAATGCATTAATGAGGTGACGTAAGATCAAGAATCAACCCAGGCTTTTTCTTGCGCGGTCATGGGTCAGGAAAGGTCAAATTTTCACCATTTCAAACAAGCCTAGAACATAGAGTATTCTCTGTAAGCCAAAAATTTCTTCGCAGAAGTACTCAAAATCTTTCAAAGATTCATATGTATAAAAATTGCAAAAGGGGTTAGTTGCACTTTAACAAAAAGAACTCCAGAATATTTTCTTTGGTGGACCTTTTCCATTTTCACAAAAAAGTTGAGAAGCTGTGTGGTGAATAGGCCACACTTTATATGCTACCCGCTAAGTTCACAGAGCGTGACACTCCGGTGTTGTTGTGTCAAAAACCAGACAATGTCGAGAGAATTCACATGTCAATTCCAAGAATGGGATCTTTTGATAAGCTGGCTTCTTGAAAACATAAGCAATGATTTCAGCTAAAATCCTGAAGGATTAATGGATCAAGTGTGAAACTACATCGTACAGAAGGTAAAGTTTATCAGATGAAATAAGGCACCAAAATAACGGGATGGTGTTTATACACATACATGTATGTAGTAATGCAATTCTTGTTCTCGTTACGGCACTGATTTCCTCAGTGTTTGTTAGATCAGAATGTTTTGGTTTTATACAAAGCTGAGTAGATTTGGATGAAATAAACACTGACATTAACGCCGATCATTGTTATTTTCTACGGCGAAAAAATCGTCGTCGGCTTTTCAGTTTGGCAACAATTTTTTCAAGAGACAGCGATTTTTTTTCACAATTAAGACAATTTTTTTGCCAGCGAAAGCCGACCGCTTTTCGTTGTTTTCGACAAAGGTGATCGATGTGTGCCGCACCTTGTGTGACAACGTTTTATAGTCTTTAGAATTTAACACATTACCGCACCACCCTATTACCCGCAGCAGCCGTGGTTTGGTGAAAAATTAACAGATAACCCGCGGGTAATAGGCCGGAAATTACGGTAGTGCTTCGCCTGGGGATTTATAAAAGATTCTTAGGACGAAACCGTATAGAGTTTCCCTGTCAAATATTTTGCTGTGTACCCACAATTCTTTTCGGCCCATGTAAAGTGAAGAGAATCGGGTCTAATCCGTGTTAGCTATGGGAATAGCTCGCGAGGATTTCGGAAAGATTATAATTTGACTAAACTCTGTCGGCCGTGCAATAAATCCGCTTTGCAATCAAAATAAGTGAAAGTGTGAAAACCTAAGTACTTTATAAACAAAGTTTCTTTGTGACCAGTGCACTATGGCGTGAAGCAAATTTTTGATGAGTGAATGGATAATGCATTCAAATTTGAAAAATCAATATGGCAATACAAGGCAAAATAAACAAACAAAATTAATGAGACTTGAAAAAACCAAAACAGAATTAAGTTATAGTACCGATCGAAACTAACCTCACCCTTGCGTTTACTTTGCGTGCACTGCGAAGCAAACCTTGCGTGTACTCAGAATAGACCCTGTGTTTACTTTGCGTGTACTATTATAGCAAACGCAAAGTAAACACAAAGTACATGCGTGGCCCACAAATACAAATACCAGTAGCTACATGTACGTTAATGACCAACTTGTGTTTTGTGCATTTTGTTAACCCAAACTAGGGAGAAATTACTGCTACCCTGCGAGCAGAGGCAAAGAGATGAGAAACCTCTGCTCGCAGGGTAAATTACTGCCAGAGAATTCCAAAACCAGATTCTTAACTCAGTTATCCAAGAGGCAGAATTCCCAAACCAAATAAATACGACAAACTCTCGCATGCAAATCAGATCGGGCGATCAATATGTATAAATTAGTGTCTGAGAATGAGTTTGTAAACACGCCGAACATCTCAACATTTTCCTGCGAATATATAAACATGCTTGAGAACAGTTTGGCAATATATTATTTCTGATGAGAGCACAATTGAAGCTGACTGCTACAAGATGAATAAATTTAGAAACATTGTGGGAGTGAAGATCAAAACCAAAACATCCTTTGAAGAAAGCCAACCTGGGAACAGACGTCACACAAAAACGGCATGAAAACGAGGCTTTCATAGTTTCGCTTCATTTCTTGCACTTGGAGCTTGAGAAATGAGTTTTTTTTGTTATGAAAACATAAGATAACTTCTCTAGAGGCTGCTTCAAGGTGTCAAAGCTAAGATGGGAAGCAAAAGATTTTCAGAGAGAAGCGAATGTGTGCAAAGATAAGTCTTTGTTTTGACATTTGTGTTTCAGCACGTGCTTGCACGCATTCTTTTCCCTACGAGCAGAACTCCAGAAATTACAGTAATCATGCAGCGATGTTTTCATTAAAAATAAGGTTTTTCTGAATGTTTTGAGCTAGAGGAAACTATTTTCAATATCCTGTTTAACATTTTAGACCACTGGTGCGTGTTTCAAAGAAGTTGTAACTCGATCTTGAGTCTTCGTTTGTGCATGGCATAAATATTTATTTAAATAAATAATTTACCTTGCTTTTACTTTGGGCTTATGCGGGTATCAGCGGCCATCCCGAGGGGGCGGCCCCCGGGCACCAAGGGGCATTTGTCACAGCAGCCATGACAAATACATGCTAAAACCCCCACCCCTGGGGCAACCTGGACGACATATTATAAGTATTAGAAGCTAAACGTTTTAGAAGTGTCAAAAATCTTAATAGTTTTATACAAATATTATCCTTTATTTCTTTGTTCTGTCTTCCGACAGTAGATGGCTTAATTTAATCTCTTAATTTGAATGATAATGATATGACTTACCTCAAGGACAAAGAAATCGAAGAACGTCGATCGATCGAGCGAGTCCTGTGTCGAAAACCGCTGAACGTTGAGACAGCAGATTTCGTGCAAACCCTGTGGGTATGTCCCCGGGGTATTTTGACGAAAACGCAAAAGCGCTCTAATGCCCCGCGTGTGGGGCATGTTTTTGCTACAAATCCCCTGCTAAGCCCCTGGTTGCCCGTGGATTGCCCGGGGGCCGCTCCCTCGGGATGGCCGCTGATACCGGCATTAGAGCAGGTTTCAATTGAGTGTCGAAAGTTTTCGGTGATTGCTTTGGTTTTGCGTTTACTTAGCTTTTCTATTGGCTGTGAAAATGTTTTGTAATCAGTCAGAGAATCAAATTCCAGAGTAAAACCAATCGTGGTTTTGGTCTGTCACGCCATCAATCCACGATTGCGTTTACTTTTCCTCCTGATTGGTTGCTTTCTCATGCCAGTGAAAGCAATCGGTATTCACTGTAGTTCGTGATTGGTTTGTTGTAATTACTTTGGTTTTGGTTTTACTACAGTCAATTGAAACCTGCTCTATAGATCGATTTCACTTAGGTCACGTGAATTCTAAAAATCTTTATTGCTGATTCTAATAGAATCAAGGTGCGTTTTTCTGTAAGAGAACTAAAAATTACGTATTTTTGACAAGTTTTATCAATCTAGGATATTTCCCGTCCAAAATATAAGCGATCAAATGTGCGCCATGTTTACAGTAAAATGTATGGCGCCGCCATCTTGGTGTACCTCTAAGGTACACCAAGATGGCGGCCAGATTACCAAGTTTCATTAAAGTCCATAATTACCAAGAATTCTGACCTAAAATGTATCTATTTGTATAGATATTCACTTATTCAACATGTTGGTAACTTTAAATTTAATATTAATTTCATTGAAGGATTGACAAGACTGTCTAGCAAGAGCAGCAGTCTTAGTTTTTCCTTTTTTGTTGGTTTTACCTGTTAGAATACAGGAACATAGCTGAATAATTTATCAAAGGCTGCTGTTCTAGATTTAATCAACATTTTTTCTATTTGCTGTATTGCCTGGGGTGGGGCAGCATCATTTCTACCCGTAGAAATACGTAATACTAAATCAGTTTCAGTTTTTAAGAAATTACTTAAGACGTTTTTATTTAAGAAAGCTTTTTACTAGTGTTTATCTTGATTGATCCTATATGATAGACAACTTATAGCTAGGAATAGCCGATCGTTACCAATAAGTTTATCAGTTAGTAACTATTAGTTAGTAAGGTTCTAGTATGTTCTTGTTATGCGCATGTGAGCATTTATGTATGGAACTTGCGCACTATAAATGTTATTTATTATTATTATTATTTATTTCATCATGATGCATTTGGCGTTTTGTTTGCCCTCACCTTTACTGGGTTAAACTTTTACTGGGTTTAACTTTGAAGCAAAGGGGGGGTACTTACATGAAAAATGGGTATGTATGTGAGGCCAAGAGGCTCAAACCCTGACCCTGTTTGACCCATTCCGAGCTCCAAAACCCTGATTGCCCCCTTTTTGGAAAAAAAAAAAAACTGATTGCCCCTTCTTTAAATTGTTTTAAAAATACGGTCGGATATATATCCCGGCCGGTATACCGCGTACCAGGATTGCATGCAAAATACGGAACATTTCAAGTCGGGACGTAGCATTGGGTAAACAAATCAGCAGATGAAGTACATAGATAAGTACGAATTAGCGGCGTCACGATGTATACGAACCTCAGTGCTTGCATGTAGGCAGGCGATAAAAATGCGGCAACAGCGGCAACAGAATGTCTTTTTTTGACATAGTAGCTAAAAAAAACTGAACCCTAACTGCCTAAAAAATAATGACTGCACCCAAATTATACTCTAATCCTGACCCTGATCTGCCGAAATCAGGTCAAAACTCTGACCCTACCTGCCCAAACTGAGCTCAAAACCCTGACCCACCCGGGCGGCACATACATAATACGTCACAAACAGGAGTACCCTCCCCCCCCCTCCCGGGTGTTTGCCCTCGCCTTTACTGGGCTAAAATATTTGTAGATTATTTCTTTATTAAAATCTCATTACCGGCTATGGGCCTTTGCTCATAGCCATATATGCCAAACCTTGTGTGGTTGTCTTTGCATTGCCCAGAAAACAGAGCTCAGTCAATGCAGCAATCAGGGGGTATAATCTATAGCTATTTCATGAAGAGGGAAGACATAAATTAAACGTTTTATCTGCATGATCAATTCAGATGTCTCTGAATCAGGAGATTTAGGCTTTTCAGATTAGAGAAATCGTTAATTCCACGTTAAATTGTCGTAACGGTGTCGGCGTTGATAATTCCCGTGCAACTCTTAATTAACATGTAATAACCTAGTCAGGCATGTGATTTTCCTATAATATTTACTTAATGCTATGGGCTATAATATCACATGTTACAGTTTGGCCATTTACTGAAACGCCGGTGTTACAGTACCGCAGTAATCGCTCGACCATGAAAGTTAGTGCCTAGGTACTTAAACTTACTGAGGTATCAATAATTTAATATAAGAGGCACTACAGTTGTCTCTCGCAACATTTTCAGTCCTTAGTACGTTCGTACGAGGCACTAGTTGTCGCAAAAAAAATTTAGTCCTTAGTACGTTAGTACGAGGCACTAGTTGTCGAAAAACATTTTCATTCCTTAGTACGTTAGTACGTTCGTACGAGGCACTAGTTGTCGAAAAACATTTTCATTCCTTAGTACGTTAGTACGTTAGTACGAGGCACTAGTTGTCGAAAAACATTTTCATTCCTTAGTACGTTAGTACGTTAGTACGAGGCACTAGTTGTCGAAAAACATTTTCATTCCTTAGTACGTTCGTACGAGGCACTAGTTGTCGAAAAACATTTTCATTCCTTAGTACGTTAGTACGTTAGTACGAGGCACTAGTTGTCGAAAAACATTTTCATTCCTTAGTACGTTAGTACGTTCGTACGAGGCACTAGTTGTCGAAAAACATTTTCATTCCTTAGTACGTTCGTACGAGGCACTAGTTGTCGAAAAACATTTTCATTCCTTAGTACGTTAGTACGTTCGTACGAGGCACTAGTTGTCGAAAAACATTTTCATTCCTTAGTACGTTAGTACGTTCGTACGAGGCACTAGTTGTCGAAAAACATTTTCATTCCTTAGTACGTTAGTACGTTCGTACGAGGCACTAGTTGTCGAAAAACATTTTCATTCCTTAGTACGTTAGTACGTTCGTACGAGGCACTAGTTGTCGAAAAACATTTTCATTCCTTAGTACGTTAGTACGAGGCACTAGTTGTCGAAAAACATTTTCATTCCTTAGTACGTTAGTACGTTAGTACGAGGCACTAGTTGTCGAAAAACATTTTCATTCCTTAGTACGTTAGTACGTTCGTACGAGGCACTAGTTGTCGAAAAACATTTTCTGTCCTTAGTACGTTAGTACGTTAGTACGAGGCACTAGTTGTCGAAAAACATTTTCATTCCTTAGTACGTTAGTACGTTCGTACGAGGCACTAGTTGTCGCAAAAGATTTTCATTCCTTAGTACGTTAGTACGTTCGTACGAGGCACTAGTTGTCGAAAAACATTTTCATTCCTTAGTACGTTAGTACGTTAGTACGAGGCACTAGTTGTCGAAATACATTTTCATTCCTTAGTACGTTAGTACGAGGCACTAGTTGTCGAAAAACATTTTCATTCCTTAGTACGTTAGTACGTTCGTACGAGGCACTAGTTGTCGAAAAACATTTTCATTCCTTAGTACGTTAGTACGTTCGTACGAGGCACTAGTTGTCGAAAAACATTTTCTGTCCTTAGTACGTTCGTACGAGGCACTAGTTGTCGCAAAACATTTTCATTCCTTAGTACGTTAGTACGTTCGTACGAGGCACTAGTTGTCGCAAAACATTTTCATTCCTTAGTACGTTAGTACGTTCGTACGAGGCACTAGTTGTCGCAAAACAGTTTCAATCCTTAGTACGTTAGTACGTTCGTACGAGGCACTAGTTGTCGAAAAACATTTTCATTCCTTAGTACGTTAGTACGTTCGTACGAGGCACTAGTTGTCGAAAACATTTTCATTCCTTAGTACGTTCGTACGAGGCACTAGTTGTCGCAAAACATTTTCTGTTCAGTCGTTAGTACGTTCGTACGAGGCATTAGTTGTCTCAAAACATTTTCAGTCCTTTCTCGTACGAGGCAGTACGAGACCAATCATTTATAAATGAGTTTCAAAGAGGATAGAAAAGGGAACCGGAGTACATAAATATATCTTAGTACACTTAGTACGCGTACTAAGCAAAAAAACAAGAAAAGTAGCTACTAGAACAGGCAGCATATGCATTTTTCCACCGAGGTCTTCAATTATTGTTCATTATCAAACTCATTATTAATAATTTATGAAGGAAAAACTAAGGAAATCAATGTGTGATAAGTGATCTGTCAATCTGATACAGATTTCGTCCTGATTTGCATAAATGTCCTCGGCAAAAATAGATAGTACTGCCAAAATAACTGAAAAACATGACTCCTATACACCTAGATATTTGATTAGCCATATACAGAATTTGTGTCCGTGCTTTATCAGATTTACAAACTCTCATTTCCAGCTCAAGTTTGTAAATCCGATAAAACATGGCTACTCATTCTGTATCTATAAAATTATTACTTACCGTTTGATTGGGAAATACATAGATGAAATATTCTGCAAAAGTTGTAATTATCTGCGTCTTGCCCTCAGCTATGTATTCCAAAGCAGATGCCATCTGACAAGCATAGCTGTAGACAGTACGAACTGAGATTATGTCACCCCGGTCCATAGTTTCCATTAAATTGCCCATTGGCGCAAACTCCACTACCTGTATGAAAAGAACGATAATATTAATTATGATCACCATGAAACATTCCTAATCAAATATTATTTCATGCGTGATTTGTAGAATGTATCACATGCAGGGCCGGCGGAAGCATTTTGGAAGTGGGGCGGCCGAGCGCCGAAGGGGCGAGAAATTTTACATATTTTTAAAATGATTACATCAGCTAAAATTTCAAACTTGGCCGAACCCCTGTTCCGCCGGCCTTGACATGACCCAATATTTGTTCTCCACTAGACAACCAAATGCCAGCATTTGTAATGACCATCAAAGTTTTTTCTCACACGTGATTGGTTGAATTTCATGCGTCATGTGACCCAATATTTTCTCTCCATGAGCAGGAAATATCAGTGAATACACCCCCCTGTGAGTGTATAAGTGTGCATCAAAGAAAATATTTGAAGGATAATAACAACAACAACCTACATTGTAGGATATGCCCTGGCTGATATTTATCCTTGGACATTATCTGATCCTCGAAGCTCTGTTTCCCTCAAGCTTCGCTCTCGGGAATTGTTCTCTTCTCGGAACAGATAATACCTGCGGATGAAATATCAGGGCATATTTCGACGGCACAAATAGGTTATTGTGTATTTATTACCGTAAACAACGACAGGTGAGCCACACTTGCAGATAAGCCGCACCCCTAGTTTAAAAGCTCAAATTGGGAGGCGGGGGGAATTTGAAAGGAAAATCAAGATTAGAAAGCTGCATCACCTTCCTTGCCTCATCGAACTTTCAACCATATAACTCTGTAGTTTTACCCATAATTTAGATCTGAAAGTGTTTAAACTTCATGTCTACTTACTTTTACACATACATTGTATAAAATAGAACTTTCCATAGCATTTGCTTGACAGTACTTTTTCGTCCAAGGTCGATTGTTAGCTGAATGTAGTCCTGAATTTCATGTCAACAAAAACATGCTTGCTCTTGCGTTCAACAAAGCTTAGTAACCAGGTATATTATTGGAAGAGGGCCTGGGGCAAGTGTGATAAAATTGTGGTTTATGCTGCCATGCGTGCACAGAACAAAATCAAAACAACATGGAGCGCAGTGAGAAGTTTACCATGTCCTAAATACAGGAATTGCTCACTTGATGAAATGGGTAGAGACATGTTGAACACTGTAGTAATACGTCATTGCACCTCATTAGTAATGACCTTTTGGCAGTCTCCCAGCATGGTTTTAGGCCACAGTACTCAACTCTGACTGCTTTAATCGAAGCTACAAACGACTGGTACCTAAACATTGATATTGGCCTCCTAAACGGTGCTCTTTTCCTTGATTTAAAGAAGGCCTTCGATACTGTCGACCATCATATATTAATGAATAAGCTTAATTGCTATGGTCTCGACTGCCATGCGATCCAATGGTTCAAATCATATCTGTCTAACCGATGGCAACATACGTCTGTAAATGGCACGTTGTCTAGTGCTCTTCCAATTTCTTGCGGGGTTCCTCAAGGGTCCGTACTTGGCCCCTTGTTGTTTCTTATTTATATCAATGATTTGCAAGAATCTGGTTTGACATCGACTGTAAGAATGTATGCAGATGACACTAGTTTAACTGCCTTTGCTGAGGATCCCATGACACTTGAGGCCAAATTAAACACTGATCTTGAAAAGGTTCAAAATTGGCTTCGTGCTAATAAGCTTACTTTGAACACTAAAAAGACCAAGTATGTTATCGTGGGCAGTCAGTATCGGCTAAACCATTTAAACCATAATTTTGATGTCAGTGTTGGTGGCCAGCAACTCAAGAGAGAGAGACGAGCTATAGATATTTAGGCGTGGAGGTTGACGAGGCACTAAGTTGGCTGAGTCATACCGATACTATATGTAGAAAGGTGTCTGCTGGCTTAGGGGCCATAAAACGAATCCGCCACCTTGTGCCTCGCTAAACCCTGCTAAAAGTACATGAAGCTCTAATACTTCCCTACTTTGATTACTGCAGTGAGGTATGGGGTTGCATGGGTAAAGGCCAATGTGACAGACTCCAGAGGCTTCATAATAGGGCTGGTAGGCTCATCACTTCTTCTGATTACAATATTAGATCTACCGATATTCTACAGAGCCTCGACTGGGACACCCTTGAGATCAGACGCACAAAACAACTTGCAGTTAGTGTTTTTAAATCAATGAGAGGCCATTATCCTTCAGGAATTAGAGAGCTTTTTCAAGCTACATCCAGCATACATCACTATAACCTGAGGGGTAGTGATAATAATATGTTTATTCCAAGACCTCGCACTGAAGCTGCAAAGCGGGCTTTCAGCTATAGAGGAGCTGTTTTGTGGAGTGACCTACCGGATGATTCTAAATCCATGACGAATAAAAACGCCTTTAAGGATACCTTGGACTTTAGATAAACAGCAGCTGTTGATTGTTGGATTATTGGATTACAGACTTTTTATTGAATTTATTAAAGTTATAGATTAGTTAGGGTGTTTTCCATAGTGTAGTAGCATGTAGTGGTTTTCCTTTGACGGCTCGCTGGAAGAGCATTGTAATTATTATAATGAATGCGATACTGTTATATTTAATAAAGCTTATGATGATGATGATGATGATAATATGGTAATACGTTATTATTTTATATTTACCAGATATCAACATCACTAGACATCACCGAGCATCACTAAACGTAATCCACCATCACTAGACGTCACCAACCGTCACTGAATGCAACCCACCATCACTGGAGATCACTGCCCATCACTAGACGTCACCCACCATTACTAGACGTCACCTACAGTCACTAGACGTAACGTACCATCACTAGACATCACCATGTGTCACTTAGATGTAACCCATCATCACTAAACACCACCATGCAACACTAGACATCACCCACCATTACTAGATATCACCCACCATCATTACAGACATCACCATGCCACCAAGCTTGCAAAAGTGATGATCAGTGCTTCCTTTCTTTTTGTTTTGTGTAGTTTTAATCAGTCTGACTTTGTTTTTTTAAATTGTTAATTTGTGGAAATTTATTGAACCTTTTCTAGATGTTCTCGCAGATAAGCCATACCCCCGATTTGCAAGGAAGATTTTGGGTAAAAAGGTGTGGCTTATCTGCCACTGTGTACAGTATATGGACGACATCACGTTTGCCGCCTTTTGAACTACACAGATGGTGGCAGGTTTGTGAGAATCATATAGGAAGATGTAAACAGCTTAAAGATGGTGCCTACTAATTACAAACCAATTTGTTTTCTAAAACTGTATTTGGATTGTTTGAACCCCAGTAAGGAGCTTTTGAAATCAGCCAAATACGATCTAAAACTCTCTAAAGATTTTCTCGACTGCAATGAAGAGACATGAAAAAAAAACCGATGAATTTATTCCCCAAGTAGTATAGTCGGTAGTAAAATGATACCCGTTTTTCTTGCACAACAAAACTCAAAAAGTGAATTCAGAAATTCATTTTTGAGTTTTCTTGCACAACAAAAACGTGTATCAGTTTTACTACCGACTATACTACTAGGGGTACTAAGGGTCATACAAAGTGTCACTAGACATTCTTGTACATAAAATCCAACTTGAAGTATATGTTAAAGGAATGATTACTATATATTTATATCGAAGAGAGAATGGCGAGTTCAAAGCTTTTCAATGTAGGCGATGTGGTCGAAGCATTCGAAAAGGCCAAAGAAGATGGACAATCTCATGGATCCGTTGTATCATTCGACTGGACCCAACCTAGAAACGGACCTAACGGATGCAAGTATGTTTCCGTATTCTTCGACATTGGCGATGGACCTCATCCGGCGGTCTTTCGGTTCGAAGGGGAAAAGCACGTGGGAAAGATAGCACCACACAACGAACAAGATGCAGGCAAGAAACGTGATCGTCATCCTTGCCTCCAGTTCCAAAAGTGGAATGCCATCATACCTATGGAGGCAGATGGAATCACAATTAAGCAAAATGACAAGGGAGAATTGGACCTTCCTGCAGATGAAAAGTTGAGTCCTACGTTCAAATTAGTAGAATACCTTGATGAGGCCTTTGAAAGTGAAATAAGCAAATTAATCGAAAACGAGAAGGTCTGTATGCGCAATCCACGGAAACGCAGTCCACACGACGCCATCATTGTTCCCAATACCAAGGTGGTTTCAATGGTACAAAGGTTCATTTCCACAAATTCTACTACCAATGCTGGATGTCGATTGTCCAATCCTATAATGAGGATGAGAATGAAGTGCGACTACAAGACTGGAACACCTAATGGTCAATTCTTTGACAAAAGTAAGTCGTACTCCGATGGGGACAACACTAAGTACAAACCTCTCGTTGATGAGAACTCTAGCGGTCTTAACGTCGACAACATAAGCAAACTCATCCTACCAGGTTCTATTCACGATGGTATTTGCAACGCCTCAAGTATTTGCTCAAGTAGTATGGGACTTTCGTACCCACTAGATGTTGAGATCGACATAGTACGACAACCCTCGAAGAAGAATAGATATGATCAACAAGACGTTTATACCGCCAATACTAAGCATAGTGCCAGTATGGACACAGCTGCAGAAGATGAGTGAACGTAGGTGAAAAAAAAAGAAAAGAAGAATGAAGAAAGTCGTTGTGACCCTCTTCATTCTTTTTTTGTCACTAGACATTCTTACACCAAAAAATCCAAAACTTGAGTATCTGTTAAAGGAATGATTATTATACTGTATATCACCACCAAATGGTATTAGTATATATTCTTTATTCCACAATACTAGCTTACGTTGTCATCTTAGTACGCATTAACACCATACAGATCGAACATGTCAAAGAAGAACTCGAATGTAGACGACGCCACAATGCCTGAGACAACTTGTGATTGGTTGATGAGAGGGGAGGACACGAAATGCCCAAAGAGGATTTCGAAGACAACGAAGTTCTGTGCCCAGCACAACTTCCAGATCTCAAAAGGATGCGCCCTATTCATACCATGCTCGAAGTGCGGCAAAGGATGTCGTACTAGTTACGAGCTTTGCTCAAGATGCAACCGCCTCACTACCAAGAAGAAGTGTCCCGGTGTCTATGTAAAACGCGCTAAGAAGTCCAGCAAGACGCTAGAGGATCCAAGAAAGGAGGAACTTGCAGAGCCAAACGTGGTGGAACCGAAGGAGCCTGCTGAGGTACCATTGACCGCGGAACCAAGAGTGATGGAACCAGAGGAAGGTCTCGGAGAGTCTCTCAGCCATGCGCTCGACGAGGTGTTGGCTGCCTTGAGGAGCGAGAAGGACGATTAGGAATCGCCACGAAAAAAAAAAAAGAAGAATGAAGAAAGTCGTTGCGTGACCCTCTTCATTCTTCTTTTTTTTTCTATTAAACGTACGACATCTATAGTTGTATCATGGATGAGCTAATCAGATTGTTTGGTCCTGGAATTCGTAGAAGCCTGAATATCAAACCACAAGTGGAACATATTAACACCAGTGAAACATGTCCTGATTGTCTCTGCCCCTTGGAAATACAAGGAACGGAATTCGTATGTCCCACCTGTGGTCTTGTTTCCGAGGTCGAACCATGTGAAGAAACTAAGATCGATGTTGCTACTACTCGACTGCGTATAGTAGGTCCGGACGGATTTCAGTATCAAAGTGATCTAGACCGCGCAAAACCAAAGCAAAACGATAACACGGAACTACAACGACAAACGCTCCTACAAGAACTACGAGAATACAACGCTGTTTACAAACAAAGTTATGACCTATCGTTCCCTATGAACACGTTAGGAATCGTAGCCGACGCATTTATCCAAGTAATGAAAGTTTGTCTCAAGCGTAGCGATGCTAAGAGATATATTTTAGCTGCTCTACTCTACCATGCATGCATACAATGTGGGTTCGTCCGATCTAGAGGCGAGGTTGCTCGCTTCATGCAACTAAACGACAGAAGCATCTGTAGCGGAGAGGTCTTTATACGTTCTCTGTATAACGACGATAAGATCGATGTAGACTTGGATGTCGAGCGCATAGTTCCTCACATTGCAACGACTTTCCTACAACTCGATCCTCAAGGAGTACCTATGGACGTTCAACAAATAGTCTACGAGGTTGTTACTACGGCAATGGAAAACAATATAGGCCTCAGCTCAATACTTAAGACAAAAGTTGTTGGAGCAAGTTACGAGGTTCTACGTCGTTTAGGATCGTCTATGTCTCTTAAGGATGTCGTTAAACGATGTGACATATTTGTAAATGCGGTCAAGCGTTTTGTCAAGGAGTTGTCTTCTTACCATTCCCACTTCGAACCAATCTACGCTAGGCATGGGCTAACTAGCAGTAGGACTTGGCAAAGTGAAAGTGAGAGCCATGTTCGTGCCTTTCATAGGAAACGTCGATTCTTACCCCACTAAACTGCCAAGCTTTTCTCGCATTTCCTATTGCACTTCTTGCTTGAGTTCGGCTCGAACCCGATCCGGACTTTTTTCACCCATGGAAGTCTCGCGACGAATTTCAGACCTCATGATCTCATACTTATTCGCTTCGTTCAGGATGAGATTGTATTCTGAGTCGGATATGTTTTCATCACGTAAGGCCTTCGATACTAGATCTCGAATCGTATTGATTTTCGCCTTTGCCAACATAGTTGTCCTTTCATGCTTAGAAACCTTCATTCCTAACTTCTTAGCTCCAACGGTCGTAGATGCTGAAATTAATCCACATAGTCCACCAATAACTCCAAGGGGTAGACCAATCACTATTCCAACCCCAGTCAACGCTGCGCCCAATCCAGATCCAGATAAGATCACAGATAGACCTCCAGTTACCACTGCGATGCCATGAACTATTCCTTGAGAACGTGCATATTTCTTACGCACACCTTCGTAGTGCCTTTCTTGGACTTCGATGTCCGAAAGCGTGTCTCGGATCGTTTGCAGTCTAAAGTTCTTTCCAGTGTCACTAGCAATCTGTGGATAGATACTTGGTGCCGATGGAAACGGTTGAATCGAGTCGCCTTCCATTGTACGTTATACATATAACTTACTCAAGCTTCAACACGTATCGTATCGGGCGGCCACGGAAGTCCACCACGTTGCCTTTCTCATCACGAATTGTCAGACGAAGACTGTTTAGCGTTGTACCTAGAGCTCGGACAGGTAGTGGGAGCATCACAGAATACGTTGTCTTTGCAAACTTCTCACCTCGGATCTCAATGCTAGCTAGGACTTGCGAGCGCTTTCCCTCGAGAAGTGAGAAATCGGAATTCACCACATCGCAGTGGACGTACGCTGTGTGGATATCTTGTAGTGTCATCTCATGACTACCAACTGGAATTGTCACATCATCTGTACCACTCTTATTGATATTTAACAGTGTGCAGATATTTCTGCTAAGGAGAATCGGGCTCTTTACGATTAGGGTCCAAACCTTTGTCGGTAGAACTTCTACGAATTGCACGATTCCAGCAGTAATTGCGGGCTTGAAGTAGATCTGTATGCTTGCTACGTCATGGTGCCCCGCGGCAACGTTATATGGTAGTGTTATGCTTTGGGGAGTAGACCACGAGAACGTAGCCTCCGTTTCTAGATTCCACCAACTGTTCTCAATGGTGGTTTCGAGTAGCGAAATGTTGTTGATAAGAATGGGATCATCGAAGTAGACCGTATGGTCAGACGATGTGGTGGTGACATTAAGGATCGTCATTATATGTTGAAGGTATGACTATATATACGTATAGCTTCAACATGAGGAGACATGTAGGTATTTTCAGCTACCATCCGAGCACTAGAGAGAGCGAGAGAGACGATGAGAGACCAACACCGAATAGTAATTTACGGTCAAAGGCTGAGATTCAAGCTAGGAGAGAAGCTGAGGAAAACGCGAGGATCGCAACGTTGAATGCAAATCTATTAGCGAAGTTCAAGAAAAGATACCCACATGCAGATCTTCACAAGTTCTATGCCTCTACGGAAGTGAATGGTCCAGGCAAATATTCGACGAGTATTTGGTTTCGAGATGGGGATTCTGGCTATGTGGTCTATGGTGATGATGTCTCAAAGTTACCTACTACGATTCAAAAACGCATCGATAATGCGTTGTGGGATATGTATAGAGGTTTCCCATCTACGTTGATCCTAGACAATAGTGCAAAATATCCTATTACAGCAGTTCCTTCTACTGGACCAGCACAAGATATTGATCTCACTAATCTATGGATATATGTCACCCCAACGAAGAAGTTCAAGGCTGGTGTTCCAAATATATTCAAGGAGACCGTCGTAAAGCATACGACAGCAAAGGAGTCCTACCATTGGTTAGATGGTCCAGATTTCCACTATTGGCCTCAACAATTGAATTTCGCAACGTGGTGTGCAACTTCCGGATGTGGAGTGTCATTGTTTGATCCTATTTTCAAAACGTATCCACCAGTCGTTCAGGGGTTCCTACGATTCCATGTTTATTTCACTATACGAAGAATTCTGCATGAACTTGGTGGTGCTCATGGAGTTCCTTTACCTGGTGACTCTGATTTCAAGCAAATGGATAATAAACCCTACAGCAAATCGGCTCTTGAGAAATTGTGCATCGAGTTTGGTATATCTCGAACACCAGATTTCCGATGGCACGGAGGTAGGAATAATGGACTAGGAGATATATTCCTTTTGTACCCGGGTCCGACAGGATACGTAAACGTCCATGGAGTCCGAAGCTATGACAAAGGTGCAACCACATGGCCTCAGAAATATAATTTATTTGCAGACCAAGGAGGTAAGGAGGATCAGGGCGATCTTGTGGCCTTCGTTAGGAACGATGAACATGAAGGAAAGCAATACAATTGGTTTACGCCACCAATCGGAAAGGGTTTGACAGATGCTGGATTGGGTAGGTTGAATAGATCTGTCGAGGCTTTTGGACATTGCATGCTTGGTGCTCAAGCCGACTTGAACGAATCCATCATAGATAGCCATAACGTCAAAGAAAAGTTTAAGAGCTTGGTTGAAGGCGCTATTCTCGTAAACGACTTAAAGTTAAGTTACGATAACTATCTTCTTGCTATAAAGACGACGCATAAGAGGCTCGATCTAGCAATAGCTATAGGTGTGCGATTATTGCCAAGCAATCTAGTGTACTATCTTGGTAAGAAAGATGGCTATAGGAATCCAATCCCGAAAGCCACGAAAGATATGGTACTAGGCACTAACGACATCAATGTAGAAGTTGAAGGCCACCCACCTCTTCCTATGGAAGGACCACCAGATAAGAAATTGGTGCAGCCTCTCGAGACGCACAAGAAACAAGTTCCTGTACCAAAGGCAAAGGCAAAGGCAAAGGCAAAGGCAAAGGCTGTCTCACAACATGAGATTAATCTCGCAGTGACATCCATTGCTGCAGCTGGAATTGCATGGATGTTGTTTCGTTAACGTCGTTTGTATTGCTCTATAGTGATCACCACTATTGCTACGATGAATAACCAAACGTTCTGCGCTAGTACTCCCAGAGCTTTACCAGCCATGGTAAATATGAAACTCGCAATCGATCCAATCATTCCAGGTAGGATCTGGCCAAGTTTCTTTCCCATTTCTTTTAGCAACCCCCCAGTCGTTTTCAATCCCTTCTTTACTGCATCTGCTGCTTTGTCGATACCAGCCTTTACTGGTTTCGGTACGGATCTCGACAACAGGGAAACTATCGTACTAACGATAGCGCCAATAGAAGTTACCACTGCAAGAACGGTCATTCCATGCTTTCTGAAAATGTATTTGATCCTTTCACGTAGCGACATACGTTCTAGGATGTCTTCTTCTTGACGTTCGAGTGATTCTATTTCGTTATGGAGGCGTCCTTTCTCTTCCTTAGCCGCTTCCTTCTGGTCCTCAGTTGATGTTGAGCTTAGAAGTATGCTATCTTCTACTTTGAGATGTTCGGCGGCCTTTTCTTGACCTTGGATGACTTGTTCTTCTCTTTCTACATTCGTAGGACCTAGGGCAAATTTGAGATCTTTACCCATACTTTGATATCTTTCACCCTTCACTGTGGTCAAAGGTATGGGCTTCTCTTTACTTTCAAGTACGTGAAGATAGATTCTACCCAGTTCCTTATTGGCATCCCATATTCCAGTTATCTCAAGGACCCCTCCACGAATCCCTACATCCGCATAGTGTTTCCATACAGTATAGAATAGCATTCGTTTCATTTCATCCGATGTGCCTGTTTTGAAGACTACGCGGCGATCGCTAAATTTCGGATGTTTGATTCTATCCTCATCCATCAATTGCTCTCTAGAAAGGTTCGAGACTTCCGGCTCGGTGAGTTCGTCGATGTAATCATCGTCTACGGTAAACGAGGTTTCCCGATTCTTTGGTCGAGCACCTTCCTTGGAGAAGTCGCGTCTAGTTTTCAGGTTGAATGATTCACTCGGATCCACATTCGTAGAGTCTGGAAACGCCAATTTCCGTGCTTCTTCATTGACAGTATCATCGTCATCTTTTCCTCCTTCAGCTTCACCAGGTCTTTCCTCTGTGGTATCAACGTCCATGTTAAACATAATTATATATATAGTTATATTCAACATGATCTCATCAAAGTTGGATCCCACACAAGTACGAAGAGAGCCTCGTGCACTCAAGGCTCCGCGAGACTTGTATAGGAAAACTTTCACTCGATCATCTGCCAATCCAGGTGAGACTCTATACGTAGAAGTCCCAAAGCTAGCAGAAGATGTAGTACTAGTACCTGGTAGCTTAGCGCTATTGGGCGACATCGTACTATCTGGTGGACATGCGAATAACAGAGTCGTTTCGAACGTTGGACGCTGTTTGGTCATGCGTAGAATCTGTAGGATGGGAGCTGAAACAGTAGAAGACCTTGTCAGGCCAGACCTCCTACAAACATACTCCGATGTATACCTATCTACGCAGGAGAGAGAGTCTAGAATACAACAAGGCATTCAATCAGAGAACTTGAATAAGCTACGATCGAAAGCTGGTGACGCAAGTACTTCGTCTGCTGCAGACAACGCGCTCCTAGCTGCATGTGGTTCTAAGTATAGGATTCCATTAGATGTTGACATTCTGACACAACATGGAGTTCTATATCCATATGCCTTAGAAAGTACCATTACATTTGAGTTGACTCTAGCGTCTGCCAACGAGGTTGTAATTGGATCGGATACGACGAAGATAGGTACGTACCAACTTACCAACATCCAACTAGAATACGAAGCAATCAGGGACGAAACGCTGGCTAGTAGTGCACTTCACAAATATGAAATAGGTACTGCATTCCTATACAACTACGCTGTTCACTTCAAGACAGTAGATATCGCTAAAACGTCCGATACTTTGATATCTCAAAACGTTAATGTTCCACGACGATCCTTTGCTGGACTACTTCTACTATTCATAGATCCACCTACCATTGGCACACGAGATAGTGAATCATTCTCGAATCCAGATATCTTGAAGGTAGAAGTAGATGTCAACGGGATTCCCAACAGACTCTTTCCAAGCGGCATGCTTCCCCTAGATTTCTGGGAGGCTGCAAGAAACTGGTTTGGTACACCCAATACTTCTATGACTCCAAAGAAGTTCTTTGAAAATAGATTCGCTATCCTAATCGATTGTCGCACAGCAAAAGATTCCACCGTTCATGGTGATGGCTTGGCACAAACCGGTAGTGGAAAGGACATCGACATTCGCATACATAGAACTGCGAAGGGAAGTGGAAATGTGAAAATGCACATCTATGTCCTTGCCGACGCTCAGGTCACGATATTGAACAGATCCCTGCAGAGTATATTATACTGATGGATTCTCTCGTAGAGCACATACCATTCAACGCACTCATAGTCGGTCCGACGAATTGTGGGAAGACTGCGTTTCTCATAGAACAACTTCGTGGATCATTTCGTGGTAAGTTCGATTACATAGTACTGATTTGTCCTACGTATGCCCACAACAAAACTTATCGTGGATTTGCAAATCGAGATCCTCATTTCTTCGTCATGTCACCACCTCAGGATGCCATCGATACTACTTTGAGCATTTGCGCAACATTTTGGTCAGGTACCAATACTCTATTGATTCTCGATGATTGCGCCGCATCGAAGGACGTCAAGAAACGAACTGACAAGCTAGTGGACTTAGCCTTTTCTGCACGACATATAGGGCTTTCCGTTTGGGTGCTGTCTCAACAACTAACGAGCATATGTAAACCCTTCCGTGAGAACGTAGCTATCGTAGTAGCATTCCATACAGCATCGGCCGTAGATGGTAAAAGGATATTTGAGGATTATGGAGGCTCGCAAGAATGCAAAGAGTTACGAACGATATTTGGATCCCATAAGTTCACTCGCATGTGCTTCTGTCTACGCCATCCTTTCGAGGTAGTGTTAGAGCTCCCAGCACCTACAACATATTATCATGGATGAATACATGAATGAACTGATTGATAAGTGCGCTATTACTTGCCCTCCAGTCGTGTTGGAACATCCAACCAAATTGGAGGGTGTCGAAGATTGTCGGGAAGCACTTGCAATCTTAGCTGCAATGGGTACAACGAAAGAATATCTAGGACAGAATTTCTCAATAGTAGATATATCTAAGCTATCTGAGAAGGACGTAAAACGTTTGCACAGTAGGTATCAGGCCGTAGTAGCAAAGCAAATAACGGGATGCCTAGTAAATGGAGCACTACGTCTAGCTACCCGCGCAGTCGCATACGTAGTTCCAATAGATGACAAACAAGAACTGCTTAAGGACCTACGAGAAGACCATCTAGTTCGCAACGAGATATCTGCTGTGGCCGGTCTATTATCACTCAAAGCAGGTCGATTAGTGGCTCTAGCTAGTGCCTTGTTCCACGTAGTCGATCACATAGTCGTTCCTACAACACCTGTTGAACCTCTACAGGTAACTACTATACCGAATCAAGATGGAAGAAGCGGACCAGATAACTGCGAATCCTCCGACGACTGCACCAACTAAGGTAAAAAACCCAAAGCGCGTCGCAGCTGGAAAGGCACTAGCGTTAAGCAACAAGCTTGCTAGAGAAGCTCAGAAGAGAGAGTCGACGCGCGAAAGCGAATCATGCAACGTAGATAAAGGTCGGTTCGAAAACCTGACTATCCTCGCAGTCATCGGTACTGGCGCTACATTGTTTGGCACGTACTTTGCGTACAAGAAGTATGTAGATGGTAATAAGCGTGTTGCTACCGTTAGCACGACACAACCTGCAGCTCCGGCAAAGCCAACGGTACTAGACATGGAGTAACACTTAAAGACTCGAGACCATACTTATATATGTCGAGATGGAGAAGGAATTGATGAAGACGGCAACCGATGCAGCTATAATTGTTGGACTCGCTTCTGGTATTGGGTGGATCGTAAAGAAGACTACCAAGGAATCTATACTTAGCGATCCTTCTTCTTCCCTAGTGAATTACACAAAGTGGACTGCCGTGATACTTGGTAGCTTATACGCAAAGCAATATCTTGAGAAACAAAAGATCATACCGTAATGGCAGCAGCAATTGGAATGGCCATTTTCGGGGCTATCTTGAATGCAACGGCATTTACTGGTGGTGGCATACTAGCTAGAATGATTGGAAAGGGTGATGTAGATGCAGAACGAAAGAGACACAATAGGGCCCTCGAAAAACTAGCACGCGAAACGAAAGCGTATAGAGAAAAACGTCAAAGATTATACGACTATGCACAAGAGCAGAAAGGTCTTGAAAGCGACGCATACAACGCTCAAAGAGATACCAACGAAGCCTTAGTGCAATCCGATAAGTTACGTAAGGCGCTAAAATGGCTCAAAGAGACGAAAAAACCCCGCTTATCTGACTACTACCGACCCTCAAACAATCAGAAGACTGGCGAGTTGCTCTACGTTGGTGGTGGAATGCTAGGAGTTGGATACGCCATTAGTAAATGGCTATAGAAACGTACTAGGTCGTACTAGATCGTACTAGGTAACGTACTAGATCGTACTAGGTCGTACTAGGTAACGTACTAGATCGTACTAGGTAACGTACTAGGTAACGTACTAGGTCGTACTAGATAACGTACTAGGAACGTATTAGGTTCTACTAGGAACGTACTAGGTACTACTACTAAGCTACTACTAAGCTACTACTAAGCTACTACTAAGTTACTACTAGCTACTACTAAGCTACTACTAAGCTACCACTAGGCTACTACTAGGTTACTACTAAAAAAAAAAAAAACGAAAAAAAAGGAAAAAAGAAAGGAATGAGGCCTGGTTCTTATTCTTTTCTTTTTTTTTTTTTTTCATCTGTTGAAGGTTAGAATGTATAGATGTATGATGGATTCTAAACTTGCGAATATCTTCTATGGTCCTATGGGCTATTGGAAAGGTCACTCTGCAATTGGCAAGCTATCGGTAGCAGCGAAAGCATCAGAAGACGTAGCTAGGAGTTGGTTGGAAAAGCAATCTATGTGGCAAATATATCTACCACCACCAAAACACATTCCACGACCGCATTGGACTGTATCGAAACCAAATGAAGTCCACCAAGCTGATTTGATATTCTTACCACACGATCGACCTGGACGTGGGCGAAAGCTATACAAGTACGCATTGGTAGTAATCGATGTAGCTTCTCGATATAAAGAAGCCGAACCTTTGGCATCTAAAGATAGTGGTGAAGTTTCTGCGGCATTCGAACGAATCTACAAACGTAGTCCACTCGAATGGCCAAAGACGTTACAAGTAGATCCTGGTAGAGAATTCATGGGACGTATGTCTGAAACGCTAGAACTACATGGTACGAAAGTTCAACGAGGTGAGGCTGGTAATCATAGAGCGCAAGGCTTCGTCGAACGAGCAAATAGAACTCTAGCTGAGAGGTTGTTTGGGTATCAGTATGCACAAGAGATGGTACTTACTTCGGAAGGATCGGATGAGCGTAGTAGAGAATGGGTAGTTCGTTTACCAATGGTTATCAAAGCCCTGAACAGTGAGGTGACTCGACTTACAGGAAAGGAGCCTTCGAATTCTGTAGTGACGCAACAAGTAGATCTGAAGACTCCTACGTATTCGCGCACCGTTGGATTGAGAGAAGAGCGTCTACCATTCGACGTTCTAGTTCGATATCTCTATGCACCAGGAGAATTGGAAGGAGGTGAAAAACGTAGAGCTACTGATCCTGTGTGGAGTTTGCAGATATACACCATTTCGCGAAGTGTAGTATCTTCGGGCCAGCCTGTGCTTTACTACCTTGCGAAGCGAGAAGGGGAGAAGGACGCACCCAAACGTGGATTCGTTCGTGAAGAGCTACAAGTCGTTCCTAGGGATACGGAACTACCACCAAAAGGAATTCTGTTTGTACCCAAGCGCTAGACAGCGTACTCTATTGGCTCGGTGTGGATTCCATCAGGAAGAACGCGTCTTTTGTCGTAGTAAGCCGATAGCCCAAGCTTCCGTTGTTTGTAGGTTGCTATACCTTCTGGCGATAGTCGGAAGCCTCGGTTTTCCGCCACGTCGATATCACCCTGGAGGGCTGCTACGAATCGATCCCACGAAATGTCGTTGTGCCGCCTAGACATACCTTTAGCGGAATACTTCTTGCTGCCACCCGTATCAACGTAGTAGGCTTTCGAGCATAGGGCAATGGCGCGCTGTCCTTCGAATTCGAGTTTGAAGAGTCCTGGGGTGCGACTGCTCCACTTGTCCCAAGCTAGCCATTCCTTCCTTTCGGCTTCGAAATCCTCTCGTAGGTCTGATCTTACAACCTCATCGAGGCTATTTCCTGAGATGGCAATGTACGCACTGTCCGTGTCCATCTGGATGTATTCGAAGTCCTTGCGATCGATGTACTTGTCGAGGAAGTCGTAGTAGAACTCAAGCATACGCAGCTTTGCGAGCTGGTACACAGCGATACCTACTTGGAAAGGGCGTTTGATTCGGATCTGGTCCTTCCTACTCTCGAGTTCGTATGCCTCGACAATCTCTTCCAGGTCTTCGAACCAAACGCTTCGCAAGGCTTTGTCCACAATCTTCTCATCTTTTGTATAGGTGACCTTCGTTTGACGTCCCAAGTCTTCGAGCAACTTTCCATAAGCGCTGTTTCCTAGTAGCTTGAACACATCTGCCAGCAAAGCCTCACCTTTGTCTTCATCTCCCATACGACGTGCCTCGGTGACCTGGTCTACGAATCAACCGAAGATTTCTTTGGGTTCGTATTCTATTGTACGGTAGACAGCAGTGATCACTGCGCCATGATCTACATACCAACGTAATAGAGGCTCATAGAGGAGCAACTTCTTTCCAGAGAGACTCCCAACTAGCTTTGTTTCCTCGCTGAGCTTTCTACCTGTCTTTGTGAGGTAGGCCAACATTTGTGGAGTAATCGCTTTCTTGGGGATTTTCTTGTTGTAGAAGAAGGGTGGCATCTCCTCAAATTTCTTCCACAATTTCTTTGGTATCTCAATGTCTACTTCTGCATATCCAAACCACGAACCATTTTGTAGACATTCGACAAATCCTTCGGCTTCTAGACCTGGCTCATCGTAGTGAATGACCTCTTCTTTTCCACAAGGCATTTCGAATTCCATCGTGGAAAGATATAGGGCGTTGGCATCATATCCAAGAATCTTGCGACACACTTTGGTTCCACCTTGGTGACTACGAATCTTAGTTTTTCCCGCTTCGTGGAGTCTGGTGAACACTATGCTTGGACCTCCCACGACAGCGTCTTTCAGCATGTGGTAGGCTTCCTTACTTGGAGCGTACATCTCAGCTCCCCTTTCTACACTACCTCGAAGCAGGAACTGTAGTGAGACTCCTGGAATGGACACTGCGTCTTTCAGCATGTCTACTCCTTTCTCGTGATAGAAATCTCGCATCTTTTCGAGTGCCTCTAGGAATGGAACTACGTCTAGGTTGTTGTAGTATCGTAGCCAGTCTGCAAAGGTCTCCATTCCCTTGTCGAGAAAGGCGCGCTTGCAGTCTTCGAACTCTGCCCTAGATAGTAGGTGTTCTCTTTTCAACTTCGAACCCCACTCTTGATAATCTGGTAATCCAACGTGATCCAACTTGTCGGGAGAGTCGAACCACTCATATGGGAAGAAACTCTTTTGCAACTCGCATCCATAGGCAGTGATCCAACGTTCGTAGGAAGTACCTGGTCCAAGGTAGTTCATCACATCGAGGAAACGGAAATCGGGAGTCAAGAGAAACATAGTGGTGTTGTCTTTCTTTGCCACCCGGACCTTTGAACAGGTGTCGGCAATGGTTCCTACGAAGTGCTCCCTGATCAGGTTGAGATCGTACCTGCCAGAGTTGAATCCCAATACGGGAACTTGGTTGATCCATTCGTTGATCTTCACTTGTTGTGCCTTCGATAGGGTGTCAAAGGAGAATTCGGGTGTCCTAGGACAAAACTGTTCTGCGATGACTTCTTGGATCGCTTTCGCTCTTAGCTGGAGTTCTTCGACAAAGGCAGTTATGAGTTCTTTTGGATCGCGTCGACAGATGTGGGTTGGTGTTCGATCGTACGTGTCGGCAATTGATACTGATATTGGGACATGAACGTTTTCGATGGTCAATCGGTCCGTTGGTTGTCTTCCTTTCGTTGTATCGAGATAGGCTTCGAAATCGTAAACTATGGCATGTGGATAGGCGGTTTGCGTTGGAGTTGGAAGCGGTTTGTTTTTCTTCTTTGTAGAGCAACCCCAAGCTTCCACTACTACATAACCTGCCTCACGTAGACTCTCCGTTCTTTCGCAGGTCTTGAGATAGAGCCTCCTTTCCCTAGGGAAGCATTTCGGGCAGCCATGGAAATAGCATCCATGAAATTGGAAGATGGTTTTCGAAAGAGGTTCGTAGCCGTCGACCGGCGCTCCTTCGATCCAATGCTCTCCACCATGCCCACAAGCTGCGTGATGAATGTGTTGCCCAATCCTTTCGGCTTCGCGTTTCAACCAGCATAGAGCGACTTTGCTAGCGGTGCTCTCTGGCCAGAAGGCTTTTTCGTATGCCGACTGGGGTACTGTGATTACTTTTCCGGGGCAAACAATCTTCGTTTCTCCACGCCTGCAACGATCTGCGTGGCGTTGAAGGCTGCACGCTTGTGTGAACCGTTGCTTACAATCGTTGCATACGTAGACACTCCCTAGCTTGTTGATGTTCTTGATGTAGAAGGCATGTCCATCGTATATTCCAATCGTCATCGTATGCTTGTAGTGAGCTGCATGTCGCGTCAGATGCCAAGCGCCATCCTCCGTGGGTTCGTACACCCGAATACCGATTCCAAAGTGTAACTCGACTTCCTCCAGCTGGGCCAAGGAAGTTCTGGGAACGTCTTGCGGGGGCGCTGTCAGACGATAGAAGGCCTGGGCAAGTTTTCGAGCCGAGGTGTTGCACTTGTCTGCACGGGCTCCTTTGTATACGGCAAGGCAGCGCCACAGACATAGGTTGTCACCATATCGATCGAGGGCAAACATTCCTTTTTTCTGGCGAAGCCATTGAGGTAGTGGGCCTGTTCCCAACAGAAGCTGACGATCAATCACGACTTTGACATCCACGTAGATCCAACGCACAAAGGCCCATTGGGTATTTGGTCGATTGATGTTGTCGGGATTCAAACGAGCTGTCTCCTTGCTATTGATCCACTCTTCTGCGTCTCCTAGGATGTTCACCCATGGAGAGCCTGGGACAGTCTTGGAGAATAGTATCACGCGTCCGTCATTGACATTGCGAATGCGATAGGTGTAGCTGTAGCGCAGGTAGAAGCTGGTGGTTACCTTTGCAACTAACTTTTCCATGATCCTAGGAGTCAAATCTCCTGCCACACCTTGGAAGAAGCGCCATCGAATAGTACGGCGGCCTATCTCCACTCCCTCGAGCATTCCATCTCTCTCATCGAGAATAGCCCCTGCCTCTCGAGCTAGACTCCGTGAAAGTGGCTCACTACGAGGTCTTGCCATTCTCTCTTCGATATAACTATATATTACGATAGCTTTAACAGATACTCCAAATTTAGATTTCTAGGTGTAAGGCTGTTGCAGAGCAATCGATGTCGATATAACTATAATTATGTAATCATATCTCTAATAGGATTATCAAGTTGGATTTTATGTACAAGAATGTCTAGTGACACTTTGTATGACCCTTAGTACCCCTAGTAGTATAGTCGGTAGTAAAACTGATACACGTTTTTGTTGTGCAAGAAAACTCAAAAATGAATTTCTGAATTCACTTTTTGAGTTTTGTTGTGCAAGAAAAACGGGTATCATTTTACTACCGACTATACTACTCCCCAGAACAGCTTAATAGAAAGATCATGAAGAAGTTTGTACTGATAGTAAGTAAAATGAATAGATAAGGGTTCTTAGAGCAGTTTAATTGTCCATATAATAAAAAGATTACACGGTGGTTTGAAGATATGAAATTTATATTTCACTGCTCACTCACTGCGCTCACTCACGAAATGTTTTCACTCTCAAGGATAAACTTCATATCTTCAAACTTAATTGTGTTAGTTCAGGAGATGGGTATTTGCTGGTTACAAAATGTTACTTGCAAAGGGGGCTCATTATTAGGAGTAGGTGACACAGGTTTGTTTCTTAATTACATACACTCAGGTAAACTTGTCGTTTTGAGTATTTTGCCGTAGTTGTCTATTAAAGGTGACTAGCAAGGGGCACGGTATGTGGGAAACGATGCCTTTTTCCCTTGGAAAACAAAATAACTGAGTATACATGTATGAGTCGACAGCTATCAATACACATACTTACCAAAGCCACAGAATTCACGTAAGGACCGAGAACGATAACTCCATACAAACAAATAATGTTTTCATGTTTCAGGGGGTTTAATGACTTTGCTTGACTCAGAAACATCTCCAGCTGAAGTTTATTACATGGATACTGTAGGCACACAGTAACCTGATGATGAGAACATAATTATATTTGCATTAATTTGTATATTGTATAATCAAACTCATTAATAATCCCTGGAGGAAAAACAAAGGAAATCAATGTGCAATAAGTGATCTGTAAATGTGATACAGATTCGTCCGATTTGCATAAACTTTTTCTTTGGCTTTCTCAGCCTAAATAGGTTTTATTGCCAAAATAACTGAAAAACATGATTCTATACATCTAGACGTTTGATAAGCCATATACATAATTTGTCTCTGTACTTTATTGGATTTACAAACTCTCACCTCCATCTGGAGTTTGTAAATCCAATAAGGTATGGCTACTCATTCTGTATCTATTATGTGTAAGTGAATTAATTGCACTAAATTCTTCTTGGAAACACAAGGCAATTAAAAAATAAATTATCATTATCATTATAATTCTAAATTATAGGGCTAAAGTTACATGTAATAGACCCTATGCATAAGTCCTGGTAACTAGCATGTCAACGAGGCCAGTAGGTCCTCTGGAATGTTGAAATTGAAGCGCCCGGGGAGATTGTGAAATGCACTGAAGGAATGTTCAGTGAAACAATGCCGTTAATTTGCTATGCGCCTGGCTGGTTGTACTATAAAGAAACATTTTTCAACTAAACAATCATGTTCAACACGTTTCACACTTCCTGCTAGCATTTCAACTTCAACATTCCATAGGACCTACTGGCCTCTTTTTCGTGTTGTGACCGCGCGAGTTATGCATAGTGTGTATAGTCTTTCTATAAAATAACTTACTTCAATTGTGTGACTGTGAAAAGGGGAGGGGGGGGGGTAAATTTAGTGACGATACCTTGTGAATTATGGGTAGTTTGTACTTTAAAGTGTCAATGAAACAAAAAAATCGATCCCGTTTTTATTTTATTTTATTAAATTATAGGCTTCCCTTTGCCTTTTTGTGCAATTAAAAATCAATATCGAGAGCACAAACATAATTTTATTTCATACCGAAGTCAGGCATAATTGCCAAAATCAGGCAAAAAATGTTATGCCGTTAAAGATATGCTACCGTAATTTCCAGCCTATTACCCGCACAGCGTATTACCCGCACCCGCTGATTTTAGAGTCTTGAAGAAAAATATATTAACAGATTACCCACACCAACAGATTACCCGCACCAACAGATTACCCGCACCGACAGATTACCCGCACCAACAGATTACCCGCACCTCTCAGTGTAAATTTAGGTAACAATACCGGTACCTCTTAGTAGGTTTTAATTGTTGTGTCTTAGTAGACATACAATGTACAATGTAGGAACATCTATTTGTATACAGTGCAATTTCACAGCAATTTAGAAACTAATCGACTCACCTCGGCATTTTAGAGTTCGACTCAAAGTATTTCTGGCATCAGGCGAAATTGTTCGGATAGGAAATGAATATAAAAGAAAAACTTTCAAAACATTTGATTCGAAATCTCAATTTCTAAACGAAAATTTGTCTTTTAGAAATGTTTGGTGCATGTATCGTAAAGCAAAACAAACACTGCCGACTAATTGATTATTCAAATCAGTTCATGGAAAAATTCACGCTTCTGTGTCGTGGAATTCGAGAGACTCGAATCTCCTCACCTTTGAAAATGGATTCCACATTAACAAAAAGAACTATCCAGAATATTTTCTTTGGTAGACCTTTTCCATTTTCACAAATAAGTTGAGAAGCTGTGTGGTGAATAAGCCACACTTTATATGCTACCCACGAAGTTCACAGAGCGTGACACTCCGGTGTTGTGTCAAAAACCAGACAATGTAGATAGATAGATAGATAACTTTATTAAAGTGTCAAGATTAATAGTAGTTGCCCACTAAGTAGGGACACTAACGAAAATAAATAAATAAATAAAATAAACATAATTAATACAAAATAAAATCATGACTAATACTAAAAATATCTAAAAAACATTTTAAAAACTATCTAAGTGACAAACTATCTAAGTGACAAACATTTAAACACTTAAAAATATGTACAGTAAGTTGCTTTATATAAAATATGTACCTAAGATGCACATAAGATGCAGTTTTTACAGCCGTTGCTTGTAAAACCTTCTAAGTTTAGCTTTCTGATTGCCTTTTTAAAGGCTTCAATTGATGGCGTGTTACGTATATTGGAGTCTAGTTTGGACCACAGCTGAGGTCCTAAGTATCTCAAAGAATGCTTGCCATAGCTAGTTGTGCTAAATCTAGGTATTACAAACTCCTTCACTCTGAGATTATAGTTGCTGCTATTGAATGAAAATAAATCACATACATGTATGTACTGTGGGCAAAGCTTATTCTTTACTCTATACATTATTGTCGTAATAATTATCCTGTAATCTCTTGTTCTTTAATGTTGGTAGTTTGGCCCATTCTAATAACTTGCTATATGACGAATTCCAATCACAGTATATAGCCCTAAGGCCCCTTTCCTGGACCCGCTCCAACTTTCTCGAATCACTGGCCTTGCAAAAGTGCCACACTGTGCTACAATAAGTCAGATGAGGAAGTATAGCAGCCTTAAACAACTGCAATTTTGCATCAGTTGGGATGAGATTTCATAATCTCATTATTACTCCTACTTTTTGACTGCTCTTCTTACAGACGTAGTACTAATAATATGATCTGAAAAGGATAATTTGCTGTCGATATTTACACCTAATAGTGTGATATTGTGTTCTGGTTCAATACTAAAATCCTTGACTTTGATACTCATCTCTCTCTTATCTGTTCTACTGATTATCATACTGCCATACTTTTTTTAGTTTCCCTTAAGATAATTAGAGTCATACCAGCCTGTCACTACTCTGGCACATTCTTGTAATTTAGTTTCTACTAGAGTCACATCCTTGTGCGATTCGTAGAATTGATGATCGTCTGCATACATACAAAACTTTGAATCTATGTAATACGTCAAGTCATTCTGGAACAAGTTCCATAATAGCGGTCCGAAAGAAGATCTCTGGGGACATCCTTTTTTCACTACTTTCCAAGAGCTGGTGGTGTCTCCAACTTTGACCCTACTGTATCGATCCGTAAAGTATGCTTGCATGAGATCAACGCTACTTTCGTCAAACCCATAAGCCCGCAACTTCGCCAACAACAGGGGATGATGTAAACAATCAAAGCCGGGCTTTGCTCATGTCAGTTGACAAAAAGCCAACCACTTCTCCATTGTCCAAGGCTTTTCTCCAGTTTCCAATCAACATCACCAGTGCTGTCTCGCAACTGTGCCTCTTTCTATATGCTGTCAGGTACTCACTGAGGCAATCAGTGGTACCCCTGGTCACTTGTGCCGATAGTATCTTTTCGAAGACTTTATTTAGCGTGATCTGTATCGTTACTGGTCGATAATTTTCCTTGTCAAGAGGATCATCCTTCTTATGAATTGGCGCCCACTCTCCTTTCTTCCAATCGGAGGGCCACTGACTCTCTCTGATGCATGAGTTATACAATGTTGTAAGGGGTGTTGCCAACTCTGTCGCCCCAAACTTCAGGGCCTTAGGTGATAAAGAGTCCCAACCTGTGGCTTTCTTTGGGTTTAATTCCTTGAGGGCTGCCTCGACTTCTTTCACACCCAGTCTTGCGAATTTAAAGGGGTGGTGACTAGCAGTTTGCACAGCAATTTCTATCACGCTGCAATGATTTTCAAAGTCCCTAGCGGAGGTGGCTTCTCCTATTTCTGCTGTTCCTAGTCCTTCTGTAATATTCGCAAAGTAATCTCCCATCACTTCAACTATTTCTTGCTTATCACTGCTCACGTTATTGTTGATCCTTAATCTGAAATCTGTTGTGTTCTGTTTAGACGTTTTCTTGGACCCCAGGAAAGGCATGAAGGTCTTGTAAAAGTCCTTCGGTTTCTTCTTGAGATCTTCCGCCTTCCTGTTCCAGTAGTTTTTTATCGCCTTTCGTCTTAACCTCGTAGCCTCGTTTCGCAACTTTCTCTTTAGCTCCCAGTCTTCAGGGGCTTTGGTTTTTTCATATCGCCTCGCGGCCTTCCTTCTTTCTCTAATAGCTGCTTTCCACTCGGGTGTCATATACGGTACATCTCAATCCCTGACTCTCATTTGTTTTTTAGGCATATGTTCGTCCACAATCTGGGTGTACTCATAAAGTACGCCTGGTCCTCAACGTCATTGAAAATTTCGCCAACTTGCCATGGTGCTGCAGCCAAATGCTCGTTAAATGCCTTCTCATTGAAGTTCTTTGTTGAACGAAATTGTACCACCTTTGCATTGGTTATAGACACCCTTTCACTCAAGAAGCCATATACCAAAGCATGATCGCTCAATCCTGGTTCATATACCCCACTGTCAATGAACATTCCTGGCTGATTGGTTAAGATAACGTCTATCAACAATTCAGTTTTGCGGTTTCCCATTTGCTGAATCCTCCATCAAACATTCCAGCCCTTGAGTCTCTTCCAGATCCATCAGTAATTTCCCCTCGGCTTTGTCTGTTCGAAGTCTGTCCAGGTTAAGGTCACCAAGTAGCACTACATGTAAGTCCCTTCTTTGCAGAGTAGCCCAGGTACAGATGTGATTGAGTTCCTCCTCGAGTTGCTGTTGATAACTTATCGTAAAGGCTTGACTGGGAGATCTATAATCAGGATCCAAGGAATTGAAAAGAATAGCAGCGCTATAAGCCAGAGTGCGCTTGCCAGAATTACTGTGAGGGTAAGGTACGGCGAGGTTATGCATGCTGGCTCTGGTGCAGCGGCCAGAAGCTCTACGAGTAGTAGAGAGGAAATTGAACATGTTCTTAAAACTTGTAGGTGCATCAGGATTAATTTATATCCCAATAACAATGATATTCCTAGCCTTGAGCTCGATTTAAAAAACAAGAGGTTCGATGGTCTTATAACGCCGCTGCACCCTCAATTTCTTGCTAGTTACATCCGCAGAGACATACGTCAAGATCCCTCCTCCTCCCTTTTTCCTGTCATTTCGAAATAAGGAATATCTCGGTATGTTAAACTGACTGTCAGGGTAGGAGGCGTCAATCTTTGTTTCGCTTATAATCATTATCTGTGTTCTTGTTTTCTTTATGATATCAGCGATTTCTTCAAACTTATTTTGCAGGCTATTTATGTTGAGGTGTCCGAACAAGAATTCCCTCGGGTACTTGCCTCATCCAAAACAGACAAGTCTTGACTTGTTGATGTGTCAACCTCCGTTTGATCCGTTTCGTCATCAGACACAGTGTCAGTTATCTCATCACAACCCAAGCTGAAAGGCAAAACGTTCAAGCCGCATTTAACACACATCCATCCATGACTTGATCGATTATAGTCCCTTACTGACAAACCAGCACACTTAAAGTGGTAGATACATTTGCAATCCTCGCATCGCACAGTCCTGTGATTTATTGCCATAGTTCTTTCACATGTCACACACTTCTGTTTTCCTTCAGTCCTACTGCTTGCTGTTTTCGGCTCCGTAGGTCCTGGATTTGTAGAAATATCTGCCGCGAAGCACTTGAATTTGCATAATATGGACACGATCTCTTCGACCGCTTAGGTTTCCTATGTACATATCTAAAACGTGGAAATATTCTGTGATGAGCCCACTTAAAGAAGCGAAAAAAGCTGAAGCCGTGGTCAGAGACATTGTTCCTTAGTAAATGGGGATTACATAGCCCGCCATCTTCCACTCCGAATGTTTTAAAGCCATGAAATATGACAATAGTTGAATAATTCGGTTCACTGACTTTGCTATTGTCTTCATGTGTTGTTGTGAAGGGAAACCTTTGTCTTGTTATGTAAATCACGCTACTTTCACCCGCAGTTGAGTTGTAACTAGACCAGGTAGAAAAATCCATTTTCCAACCCTTTGGCTTTCCATATGCGGAAAAACCTCCGCCAGAAGCGACTCTGGGGCCATTCTTTCGCACTTGTTTGCAATTTGAATCCAGCCATGGTCGAAAACAGCCCACTAGAATCAGGAAAGTGGAGAGTAAAAGTAAGCGTCCAATCTCCATACCCGTTGTTCGACATTGAATGTTGAGAGAATTCACCTCATGTCAACTCCAAGAATGAGATCTTTTGATAAGCTGACTTCTTGAAAACATAAGCAATGATTTCAGCTAAAATCCTGAAGGATTTTAATGGTCAAGTGTGAAACTACATCGTACAGAAGGTATATAAAGTTTATCAGATGAAATAAGGCACCAAACTAGCGGGATGGTGTTTATACGTATGTAACGCAATTCGTGTTTCTTGTTTACGGCACTGATTTCCTCAGTGTTTGTTAGATCAGACACAGTTTCAGTTAATATAATTTTCTCTTTTGTTTCATACAAAGCTGAGAAGATTTGGACGAAATAAACACTGACACTAATGGCGCTAGACTTTAGAATACCCTGTCACTTTTTTAGCTACCATAAAGTACTGTCACCGCGGTCCGTGGTCCGCAGTCACAATCTTGCGCGTGCAGTTTAGGGTTTAGGTTAGGGTTAGGGTTAGGGTTAGGGACTGCGGACCGCGGTAGCAGTACTTTACTATACTTAAAGTTCATTGAGATTCATCGGGTAATAGTGAACAATCACGTACCAAATTTTGGGTCGTTAGGTTGTCGGTAGGTTGTCGGCAGGTTGTCGGTAGGCTGTCGGCAGGTTGTCGGTAGGCTGTCGGTAGGCTGTTGGTAGGTTGTCGGCAGGTTGTTGGTAGGCTGTCGGTAGGTTGTCGGTAGGTTGTCGGTAGGTTGTCGGTAGGCTGTCGGCAGGTTGTCGGTAGGCTGTCGGTAGGCTGTTGGTAGGTTGTCGGTAGGTTGTCGGCAGGTTGTTGGTAGGCTGTCGGTAGGCTGTTGGTAGGTTGTCGGTAGGTTGTCGGCGCAAAACCTGTCGGCAGGTTGTCGGTAGGTTGTTGGTAGATTGTCAGCCGATTTCATGTGGTTGTCGGTAGGTTGTCGGTGGAATTTACGTAGTTGTCGGTAGGTTGTTGGCGTGTTGTCGGTACTAGACGGTAGGTTGTTGGTCAATAATCTGCCTTATAAAGCTTCTCTAAAATGCTTCAAACGATCATGTACATGCTTTTACACTTTCAGGACTTTATGCCACCTGATTTTTTCCTTGATGAAATTGATAAACACGGCAAGAAACTGGCTTCATATGGACTTCACACGGACAGCCATCTTAAGACCGCCATCTTGGATGTAACGTCATACTCTGCTGTAGACTGGTCTCCAGTCACATGGCTAGCTAACATCGCTAGTGCAGATCCGCCCTTACACTTACAGTTAAATACCAGTTCAGTTAATGAACACAAGAAGGAAATAGGCAATTTACTTTATTGAATTTGGTGCCTCTTAAAAGAAAATAGCCGTTTGTTTGGATTGGCATTTAGTAGCCAGCAGCAATGTCCTCTATGATGGCAGCGAAGTCGTCTCGTCGTCTCTTCCACATAAACTCGTCTAAGTACAATGTAGCTGGGAAGATGGTCGTAACGGGTGCCGTTCATGCGTTTCAGCTTTCGCTTAATGCAGCCCCATGTACATGCGACTAAAGTTACTGATCGTATGCTTCTAAGTAAACATCAAATTCATCTTTATTATAAAGTGTCATTTTCAAACAAAGTGTGCGCGCTCTAGACTGATGAGTAAACACGTGCACAACCTAATATCGCTAGTGCAGATCAGGCCTTACACTTACAGTTAAATACCAGTTCAGTTAATGAACACAAGGAGCAAATAGGCAATTAACTTTATTTAATTTGGTGGCTCTTAAAAGAGAAGAGCCGTTTGTTTGGATTGGCATTTAGTAGCCAGCAGCGATGTCCTCTATGATGGCAGCGAAGGCGTCTCGTTCATAAACAAAATGGGGATCAGGTATAGTTTACGGCTCCACTTGACAAAGGAGTTGTAACTTTAGAGTCCTAAACTACTAAAGACTAATGTTTTAGTAATTTAGATCAAAGCAAAGATCAAAACATTGAATAAAAGTTAACGTTTGAGTAAGTTGAGACTTAGGAGTTACGTTAAAATGTTTACGCCAAGCGCAGAGCGTATGGAAATTTGAATCCAATCCACCACACAGTTCTGTCACGCAATACCGAACGCGTGAACTTGAATTAAAGAAATACATACCTAACAACGGCCTACTAGAGTCACATGAATTTCAGTTGTGTTGCACTTGCAGTGTTATAAAAACATGGCGGCCTTAGCAGGGATGTATGGGAATATAACAGGGTGACTGCAACAATTTTTTCATTTTTATTTGGCTCCAATTAAAGAAGCGGTGACAGCGCAAGTTATATATGTCCCGAAGACTTTTGCGCTGACCAAACGCCATGGGATGAGAACATCTTGGACGGTCCATGTGATCAGCAAAAAGACCACGGAGCTGAAGAAAAAACAGATCCTAAATACAATGGAGCAAAATTGAATAGCTTTCGAAAAGCTGAAAATAACCACAGAAGTGTGCTTCGATTATAACTTTTTAATGCATACTTTTAGTTTATAAGTAAAGAATAGTTGTTTAATAACTGAAGTGATACATAATAATTTAATAAGTTATTCCCTCGTGTTTTTACTCTCATGCGCAGGTGAGTCGTAAACCTTTTTATAAGCAAAGTTTGTCTATTCTCAATCGAACCCTGGCAGAACCCTGGCAGAACCCTGTTTATTTGACTGACTTCACTTGACTGAAATCAGTCAGTCACAAGAGCGCTAATTTGGGCCCGAATACGGCAACTTTGAACCGGGCCGTTCTGCGCGTTACCAAGGGAACTGTCTTGAAATAAAAAAAACTGGCAGACTGGGGCGAGTCATGGCACTTCGGCGAAGTAGACATCCAGATATCCTGAAATATCGATGCAATAGTCATTGTTAAGTGTGATTCCACTAATATTTTTCCTCCAACAAGTTAATAGAAGTCTCAACTAACTGTTGATCTTGTTTTGAAAAAGGAGTCGTAAACTTTAGAGTCGTAAACTACACGGTGTTACGACTCCTTTGTCAAGTGGAGTCGTAAACTACACCTGATCCCAAAATGGCGCTCAACAACAGATGCTAGACGAAACATAACATTGAAACTTCAATATCTTGTATTTTCTCTTCACTTTTGGGTCTGAAAACAAGCTTAGAAGATACACATATTACTTGTTGGTAACTTTTCAGTGTCGGTAAATTCGTCAATATCTTGCGCTCAACAACAGATGCTAAGAAGATACACATATTACTTGTTGGTAAGTTTTAAGTGTCGGTAAATTCGTCAATATCTTGTCTTAGAAGATACACATATTAAGCTTATTAATTATTTACTTGTCGGTAGATTGTCGGCCGATTTCATATGGTTGTCGGTAGGTTGTCGGTGGAATTTACGTAGTTGTCGGTAGGTTGTCGGCCGACAACCTACCGACAACAACTTTTGGTACGTGATTGTTCACTATTACCGATTCATCGACTGCGGGACTGCGGACCGCGGTAGCAGTACTTCACTATACTTAAAGTTCATTGACATTCATCGACTGCGGGACTGCGGTAGCAGTACTTTACTATACTTAAAGTTGTACTTCACTATACTTAAAGTTCACTGAGATTCATCGACTGCGGGACTGCGGACCGCGGTAGCAGTACTTCACTATACTTAAAGTTCATTGACATTCATCGACTGCGGAACTGCGGACCACGGTAGCAGTACTTTACTATACTTCAAAAACTCATGAATAATTAATGAGCATTTTGTCCAATCAGATGAAGCAAATCAGTCACGTGCATGCTCCTTTATACCTGATAAAATCTCATCATTCTAAAAGTCCCGCGGAGGGATTTGAATTCTGTCCCAGAGGGAAACGGGGTTAATGATTGAGACAATGGAATTTCTATTGATGTTTCAGCTTTCTCACTGAATTGCTAATTAGGATGAACGTTTTATATAAAGAATATTAATGAACATGAAATTTTATATAAAGTTTCATCCTAATTAAGAATTCACTGATAAAGACCCAAAGATAGCAAAAAGTACACGGAACATAAGGTACCTAGATAATAAATTTTGCACTAAATTTACTAATATCAGCAGACTACCGAGATACACAGATAATATTTTTAAAATGAAGTTATCCAACTACCATTACTTGTTTACCGAGCCACTGTTTAGTTCCAATTATTAAACCAAACTCAAAGCCGTAAAATTATAAAAATGTGCATTAAACTTACATATTTTGTGCCGGAGTCAAAAATTTAGAGTCTGCCGTCATGTCAGTCACATCGCTTTCCAAGTCTTGAACTTTATCGAGGTAAACCACGACACCAAATCCTTCAAGTGCAGATTCTACTTGCATTGCGAAACGCGGCTTCAAACAACATAGTATGGTAATTTCTTCATTTCATTCCCTTGAGATGTTCGTAATTGCAGGCGGTGATTACTCGAATATTTTGCATGGCGTTGTGAATACAAAGGTTCAATGGTTCATTAAGTAACCATTCCCTTGAGATGTGCGTTTTCTTTCATTGCATTCTTAAAGCGTTTTTGAAGCCGTTTAAAACACTCACAGCACGTGTTTTATCAAGTCTAAAAATTCTCGGGCTTCGCCCTCGAATTTTTAAACTGGATAAAACACTGCTGTTCGTGTTTTAAACAGTACTTAAAGTTCATTGACATTCAATAGCATGACCGAAGACCTTGGTTCCATCGTTTTTTAGGTCGTGCCTTCAAAAGTGACAGGGTATTCTAAAGTCCCTAACGGCGATCAGTGTTATTTTCTATGGCGAAAAATCGGCGCCGGCTTTTCAGTTTGGCAACAATTTTTTCAAGAGACAACAGCGATTTTTTTTTCACAAGTGAGGCGATCGCCGTAACCTTGTGTGACAAAGTTTTAGTCTTTGGAATTTAACACATTACTGCACCACCCTATTACCCGCAGCAGCCGTGATTTGGTGAAAAATTAACAGATAACCCACGGGTAATAGGCCGGAAATTATGGTAATCACATGCGTGATGTCACTTGGTCTGAACATTTATATTCACAAAGCTGACTGCATGCAGCAAGGCTTCTATTAGAAAAATTATGGCCATCTTCAAGGTTTCCCAAAGTTTTACATATTTAAATTGAAAACTGGCCAAAAATGCACTTATTTTGTAGTACAGCCCCGGCGGGAATTATAGGGACATCCGACCGCGAAAAAACCTAGGTCATCTTGGACGCGGCGCCACGGTTTTCTGCCGAGGTCATCGCACAAATCACTGCACCGTTTTTGAAAATGCTGGCGTTGTAGATAATAAAATGCACAACTGTTCAACAGGGTTGTTAGGGCGCGGAGTCTCAGTCTCAGCTACGACTGAAGAAGGATAACTTTCAAATAAAGCACTCCACAGCTCTGACTAATTTGCCAGTTTATTCCCGTAAAGCTCACAGTTCGATTTGCTGTCGTTTTTTGTGTGTTTAACTTCAAATAAATCACTCCACGGCGCTGACTAATTTGTCACAATTTATTCCCGTAAAGCTCACAGTTCGATGTACTGTCGTTTTTTTTGTTTTTGTGTTTGACTTTCAAATAAAGCACTCCACAGCACTGACTACCGGTAGTTCGCCACAATCTCACTAGCGTACTAAGGTACTAAGAGTCTATCACGCAAAAACTGACAAGATATCCGGTGACTAGCGTAGTAATTAAGGTACTAAGAGTCTTTCACACAAGAACTGACGAGATACGGGGTGACTAGCGTACATGTACTAAGGTACTAAGAGTCTATCACACAAGAACTGATGAGTGACTAGCGTACTAAGGTACTAAGAGTCTTTCACAAGAACTGACGAGATACGGGATGACTCGCGTACTAAGGTACTAAGAGTCTATCACACAAAAACTGACGAGATACGCGGTGACTAGCGTACTAAGGTACTAAGAGTCTTTCACACAAAAACTGACGAGATACGCGGTGACTAGCGTACTAAGGTACTAAGAGTATTTAACACAAGAACTGATGAGGTACGGGATGACTCGCGTACTAAGGTACTAAGAGTCTTTCACACAAAAACTGATGAGATACGGGGTGACTAGCGTACTAAGGTACTAAGAGTCTTTCACACAAAAACTGACGAGATACGGGGTGACTAGCGTACTAAGGTACTAAGAGTCTTTCACACAAAAACTGACGAGATACGCGGTGACTAGCGTATTAAGGTACTAAGAGTCTTTCACACAAAAACCGATGAGATACGGGGTGACTAGCGTACTAAGGTACTAAGAGTCTTTCACACAAAAACCGATGAGATACGCGGTGACTAGCGTACTAAGGTAATAAGAGTCTTTCACACAAAAACTGACGAGATACGCAGTGACTAGCGTACTAAGGTACTAAGAGTCTTTCAAACAAAACTGACGAGATACGGGGTGACTAGCGTACTAAGGTACTAAGAGTCTTTCACACAAAAACTGACGAGATACGCGGTGAAACATGTTACACCCACACATGCACCGATGACTTTTTCATATCTTTTTTTTTTCATTTCACTTTAGGACGATTTTAACGATATCCCGGGATATATAGACTCCAACAGATGTGGGCGAGACCGCGAAAACATGTTACACCCACGCATGCACCGATGACTTTTTTAGATCTTTTTTTTTCCTGTCCAGATAGAACGATTTTAACGATATCCCGGGATATATAGACTCCAACAGACGTGGGCGAGACCGCGAAAACATGTTACACCCACGCATGCACCGATGACTTTTTTAGATCTTTTTTTTTCTCTGTCCAGATAGAACGATTTTAACGATATCCCGGGATATATAGACTCCAACAGATGTGGGCGAGACCGCGAAAACATGTTACACCCACGCATGCACCTATGACTTTTTTCGATCTTTTTTTTTCTGTCCAGATAGAACGATTTTAACGATATCCCGGGATATATAGACTCCAACAGATGTGGGCGAGACCGCAAAAACATGTTACACCCACATATGCACCGATGACTTTTTTAGATCTTTTTTCCCCATTTCACTTTAGGACGATTTTAACGATATCCTGGGATATATAGACTCCAACAGATGTGGGCGAGACTGTGAAAACATGTTAGTCACCCACGCATGCACCGATGACTTTTTGAAAACTTTTTTCAGGTCCAGATAGGACAATTTTAACGATATCCCGGGATATATAGACTCCAACAGATGTGGGCGAGACAGCGAAAACATGTTACACCCACACATGCACCGATGCCTTTTTTTTTAGATCTTTTTTTTTTATGTCCAGATAGGACGATTTTAACGATATCCCGGGATATATAGACTACAAAGAGATGTGGGCGAGACCGCGAAATGATGCTACACCCACACATGCACCGATGACTTTTTCAAATCTTTTTTTCAGTTCAATTTAGGACAATTTTAACGATATCCAGGCATATAGACTCCAACAGATATGGGCGAGACCGCGAAAACATGTTACACCCATGCACACATGCACCGATGACTTTTTCAGATTCTTGGTGTTAACCCTAAACCCACAAACCTAGCTGTTAGATCAGAATTAGGTCGTTACCCCTAACATATATCAATCTACGTTTCAATAATAAAATTACCAGAAACACCACCATCAACGTAAAAAGCCTAACTAAAGCTCTTAATTCTGCTCTAGAATAAAAACATATAATACATAAATGGAAAGAAGAGAGAGATGAAATATATAATGGAGACAAGAGATCAAAGCTAGAGTTATATTCAGTAATTAAACCTACCCATGGTTTTGATTTTTTTAGGAATAATCACCGACTTCAAAACCCGGAAAACTGTTACTAATCTAAGAATATCGGCGCACTCTTTTCCAATTGAAAGAGGTCGTTATAACAACACCCCATGAGGAAAGAGAGTATGAATGTTTGTAAAGGAAATGTAATTGGCAACGAGTCAGTTCTTGTGTGAAAGACTCTTAGTACCTTAGTACGCTAGTCACCCCGTATCTCGTCAGTTCTTGTGTGAAAGACTCTTAGTACCTTAGTACGCTAGTCACCGCGTATCTCGTCAGTTCTTGTGTGAAAGACTCTTAGTACCTTAGTTCGCTAGTCACCCCGTATCTCGTCAGTTCTTGTGTGAAAGACTCTTAGTACCTTAGTATGCTAGTCACCCCGTATCTCGTCAGTTCTTGTGTGAAAGACTCTTAGTACCTTAGTATGCGAGTCACCCCGTATCTCGTCAGTTTTTGTGTGAAAGACTCTTAGTACCTTAGTACGCTAGTCACCCCGTATCTCGTCTGTATCGTGGTCTCAAGGGAGACTAAAGAGGGACAACTCTGAGTCTGGCTCTGTAGTTTACTGCACGTACGTTCCCCGCTCAAAGTACAAAGAAAGCGAACGCATGGTCAAGGTCAAAGATGACGTCACATGACCGGAAGTAACTCAGACATCGTTACATCTTCCCTTCTTTAACGGAACTCATAAAACAACTAAAATGGAACTAAATGTCACTGTCCTATTTAAATGAACAATCAATCGAGTCATGTCCGTTAGTTCTATCACTGAAAGCGTATACTGGAGGTCTTACAACCCTTCCACTCCGTGTAGTCGTCACAGGTGAATCCGGCTTGCTCTCTTTGGGTGAAGCTGGCGTTTGTTTGCTCGGCTTCTCTGTGGTGTCTCCCGTAGGTGGCATGTGCTGTTGCTCGTTGCTCGCAACTTGGGATGGGGAAGTGGGTTGCGGTGGTGGTTTGTCACTCGGGTTTGCGCTAGCTGAGGAGGATTGTGCCCTACGAGGCTGTGGTAGCTCTAATTCCTCACGGGGGTGCATCACCTCGCGTGTACGCCGTAAGTGCCTTCTGTTTCGCCTGTACACTCTGCCGTCCTCTGTTCGCACTTGGTAGGACCTAATGTCCACCTTTCCCTCTACTCTAGCCTGAAGCCACTCTTTACCCTTTCCTACAGACCTCTGCGGTTGTAAACGTACAATGTCTCCTGAACGAAGCTCTTCTAGCTCTTTTGCACCTTTGTTGTAGTCGATGCTTTGCTTTGCCTTCTGTAGTTTAAGTTTCTGCTCTACGTCTTCTGGTATTTTCGGCTTCAGGAGTCGGTTAGATGTCGGTAGCAATGTCTTTGTTCTTCTGCCGAAGATTCTCTGCACTGGAGATGTGTTTAGTGTTTCGGTAGGAGTGTTTCTCCAGTCTAGTAGAGCCAATTGTGGATCACTCTTTGTCACGAGGGCCTTCCTCATCAGCCTCTTTGCTGTCTTGACAGCGTTTTCTACCTTTCCATTGGACTGTGCGTAGGTTGGCGAGCTTGTCAAGTGCTCAAAACCGTACAAACTGGCAAAGTCTTGGAAGTCAGCTGATGCAAATGGTTGCCCATTGTCTGAGATCACTTGGTCTGGAATGCCGTGCCTGGCCAAGTGAGCCTTAACCTTCCGTATAACTTCCTTTGCGGTCTTCGTGTTCAATTTGTCGATCTCAAAGAAGCTTGAGTAGTAGTCAACTGTAACAACAAATTCTTTACCATCGAGTTCAAAAATATCAATTCCTACCTTCTCCCAAGGTCTCGACGGGATTTCGTGACAGATCAGTGGCTCTTTGCCTTGCTCTGCTGGGTGGCTATTGCAGACTTCACACTTGGCAACATATTCTTCAACATCTTTATTCATACCAGGCCAGTAGAGAACTTCTCTTGCTCTGCGCAAACACCCTTGGATGCCTATGTGACTTGCATGTATCTTCACTAGCATGTCATCTCTTATACCTGCTGGGATGACTAGCCTCTCACCTTTGAAAACTAGCCCGTTTTGCAGTGAGAGCTCATCTCTAAAGGGGAAATAATCCTTGATGCTAACTGCAATGTCTTCCTTTGACGCTGGCCAACCCTTCCTGATGGTTGTTTTAAGCTCTCTTAAAACGGCATTGATTTCTGTGGCCTTCTGGATCGCAGCTTGAGTTTCTTCAGTAACGGGAAGGTATTGTATCATATTGATACTCTCTGTATCTCTCTCCGTATCTCCTCTCAATTCTACGTCTTCTGTTTCTGCTCTGCTGGCACTGTTGCGCATTGGGAACGCTCTACTAAAAGTGTCTGCTAAGACCATTTCTGATCCTTTCTTGTATGTGACTTTCAGGTCAAATTTCTGCAGTCTCAGCAGCATACGTTGGAGTCGCTTTGGTGCGCTAATCAGGCTCTTCTTGTAAATACTCTCAAGTGGTTTATGGTCTGTTTGTACATGGACTGGTCGACCATACACGCATTGCTCGAAGCGCCGTCTACCCCAAACACGATCGCCAGCATCTCTTTTTCTATTTGAGCGTAGTTGGTCTCTGTTTCTGTCATTGATCGTGAAGCGTAGGCTACTGGTTGCCCGTTTTGCATTAGGCAGGCTCCCAGGCCTCTCTCGGACGCGTCACACTGGAGTTCGACGTTGTCTTTGGGGTCAAACAATTTTAGGACTGGGGCTTCCGAGATTATCGTCTTGACTGCTTCGAAACTCCGTCCTTGCACTTCTTCCTCCCAGCGGAACTAATTCTCCTCCTTCAGAAGGTCTCTCATTGGGGCTGTGGCCTCGGACAGGTTGGGTGCGAAACGCTGCAGGTACATGTAGTTTACCATTCCAAGTAGTCTCTTTACATCTTGTTTGCTTTCAGGAGTTGGCATCTCCTTGATGCCCTGCTGTTTGGCTGGATCAGGTTTCAGACCTTCCTCAGATATCACGTGACCCATGAACTTCACTTCTTGGCGGAGGAGCTTTAGCTTCTCTTTGTTTAGCTTGATGCCCTTGGTGCGGCAACGCTCAAACAGCTCCCTTAGCTTTGCGTCATGGTTTGTCAGGGCCTCGGCGTGCGTCTCGCCTACACCGAAAATGAGGATGTCATCAAAGATTGGCATCACTCCATCTAGACCCTCTAAGGCGTGTTCGAGCCTTCTCTGGAACTCCTCTGGGGCGGGTGAGATTCCAAACGGCATGCGGGTCCACCTGTATCTGCCCCACGGGGTACCGAATGTGGTGAGGTAGCTGCTCTCCTCATCGAGTTGGACGTGCCAAAACCCGTTCTTTGCATCAACCACGCTGAATACTTTAGCCTTCGTCAGTTGTGCTAGCAGATCATCGATCACCGGTAAAGGGTAGTGGTTTCTCTTCAGCGCTTTGTTTAAGGGCTTGGGGTCAATACACAGCCGTATTTTACCGTTGCTTTTTTTCACTACAACCATCGACGAAATCCAGTCAGTGGGGACCTCGACTGGTTCCAAGACTCCTTTATCTACTAGCCGATCTATCTCAATTTTCAGGGGCTCTTTTACTGCAAACGGGACTTTCCTCACGGGAAGCGCGACAGGGGTTACCGATTTGTCAATTTCGAGCTGGAGCTTTCTGTCTAATTTCCCTTCTCCCGTGAACACATCTTTTAACTCGCTGACTATATCAGACTGTGCTAAAGTCGTGTCGGTCACAGACATGATATTGTCAGAGTTAACAGTTATGAGATGAAACTGTTGAATAGCCTAGTATTGCCATGTGCCCCTCAGCAACAACGACATATTCCGCCAAAAGGACTTGATCGTTCTTAGGATTCCGAGTCTTAACTTTCACGGATCCTAGGGTGTTCAGCTCTGATTTGTTAAACATTACGAGGGTGGTATCGGTTTTCTGCAGTTGGGTGAGCTTTGGGTCATTGAACACTTTCTGGTACAGATCTACTGGGAGAATATTGACTGTTGCGCCGCAATCAAGTTGGAATTTTACTGTCTCATCTCTCACACGCATGTTTGCAAAGATCTTTTTGCGACAATTCTTAGCACTCAATGAGCCCACAGATTCCACACTGAATAGATAATCATCACTATCATCTGACTCTTGAACGCTCTCTATACTATGCACTGGCTTTTTCTTTTGCTGTTTGCTAGCACTTTGACACACTGGCGAGCCAGCGAAATGGTTATTTTTGCCACAGTCATTGCATTGTTGCTGCCATGCTGGACATAGCTCCTTTTTTCTGGGATGGGTCTTGTGGCAAAATTTACATTTAATCGGTGCGGGAGATTGGCTTTGGACATTTTTTCGATGCGGGCTGCCTGTGGTCATCGCGCTGATCTCTTCGTTCTGGGTCATTTCCTTTAATTGCTTTGCTGTGGTTTCATTCGCGCGACAAATATCAATGCATTTATTCAGTGTAAGTTTGTTCTCAGTGAGCAGTTTTTTGCGAGTGCTGTTATCTCTACTTCCCACAACAATTCTATCACGGATCATGCTATCCTTGAGCTCTCCAAAGTTGCATGTTTTGGCTAGTGACCGTAGGGTTGTGAGATAAGAATCAAACGACTCACCAGATTCTTGATCCTTCCTATTAAACATATACCTATCGTAGGTTTCGTTCGTCTCTCCCACGCAGTAGACCTCTAGCAGCTCCATCACCCTTTTGATGTCTGTCTTTTCCTCCTCGCTCTGGAAGGGCAGACCATCGTAGATTTCCAACACATCGGGGCCGATACAAGTCAGCAAGGTTGCTGTTCGGAGCTCGTTGTTTTGGTCTCGAAGCCTCGAGGCGATTTCGTAGTTGTTCCATAAACGCTTGAACCTTTTCCAGTTGACTGCCACGTTTCCCTTTAACTCTAACTTCGACGGCAACGGAATAATGGACTGTATACACTGAGCAGGAATTGCTTGAGCTTGTGTTGGCTGAGATGAGCCTGTCGAGCTGGAAGACACTGGTGGATCGCTTGGCATGATTCCTGAAACAAAACTCACAAAACAACACACTTTTGCTCTTAATTTCCACCCAAGAGTTATCAATGAAGAGTAAATCTGTTCCTTAGGCGTGTGTTACGATTCTGACACCATGTATCGTGGTCTCAAGGGAGACTAAAGAGGGACAACTCTGAGTCTGGCTCTGTAGTTTACTGCACGTACGTTCCCCGCTCAAAGTACAAAGAAAGCGAACGCATGGTCAAGGTCAAAGATGACGTCACATGACCGGAAGTAACATTGCAGCTCAGATATCGTTACATCGTCAGTTCTTGTGTGAAAGATTCTTAGTACCTTAGTACACGAGTCACCCCGTATCTCGTCAGTTCTTGTGTGAAAGACTCTTAGTACCTTAGTACGCTAGTCACCCCGTATCTCGTGAGTTCTTGTGAGAAACACTCTTAGTATCTTAGTACGCTAGTCACCCCGTATCTCGTGAGTTCTTGTGTGAAAGAGTCTTAGTACCTTAGTATGCTAGTCACCCCGTATCTCGTCAGTTCTTGGTACGTTGTACGTATAGTATGAGCCACGAGCCTGTTGGTCGACCGTGTCATCTGGCGTTCCCCAAGGTACAGTACTAGGTCCTATCATGTTTCTCCTGTACATAAATGATCTTCCCTCAGGCATTTCTTCTAACATGAAGCTGTTTGCGGACGATAGTGTAATATTTCGCCAAATCCACTCTGGTGCCGATCATTACACCCTGCAGCAGGACCTTTACCACCTCGAACAGTGGGCCTCCGCTTGGCAGATGAATTTCGCTCCACACAAATGCTACGCAATGTCTATCACACTGAAAAAACATCCCTCCACACACAGATACTCTCCCTCTGCAACGCGTGCCTCGAAAGTGTTACCTATCAAAAATACCTGGGTGTCTACATCACTAATTCCCTTTACTGGTCTAAACAATCTCTTACAGCGGAACCTCTCGTGCTGCAGCAGAGCCGTAAAACAGCGCGCATACGTCAGCCTTGTGCGCCCTATCGCCGAGTACGCTACGGTGGCCTGGTCGCCATACCACCAAAAGGACATCAGAGCCATCGAGTCCATCTAGCGACGGGCCGCGCGTTTTACATGTTGTGACTATGCTCGCACCAGCAGTGTATCATCAATGCTAAACGAGCTTAGCTGGCAATCGCTTCAGTCACGCAGAAATATTGCAGACCTTACTATGTTCTACAAGATTAATTACGGTCTAGTGAACATCACCTTTCCCTACGATATTCCACTTAGCACTTATACTCGCACAAGAGCTATGCACGAATATAAGTTCGAACACCCGCTCGCTACTATAAACGCATTCAAGTACTCGTTTTTTGTCAGATCGATTCCACCATGGAATTCCTTACCACACAACATTGTTAATGCTACATCTTTGAATAGCTTCCAAACTGGCGTATCCATGTATGTGTAATCTCAACTAATTAATATTGGCTGCGGTCGCGCTCGCGCTGCGGTGGCGGCGTAGCTGTTGTCATCGGAGCCCCTTATCGATTGATAGCTGCACCGTCGCTGGAGACACCTGTGTGGCGGCAGTCATTATCTCTTTATATGTAAGCTCATGCTGTTGTTTACCAGCTTACTAATTATTATTATAATGGTTATTTTTATCCTTTTGCCACCATTTGCACTCTGATTATTAGTCATTGAACATTGAACATTGAACATTGCACTTCACCATGCACTATAATACTTTAACTTATTATCACTAATTGCACCGTAACCTCAGTACTTGCACGACCGCTGACAATTTCATTGCCAGATTAGCTCCACGCTACCAGGCAATTATCATATTTAAAGATTGTTAGTACATTGTTCATAGTATGTCGTTAGTACGTTGTTCACCGGTACTAAGAGAAAATTACGAAATTACTGTCCTATTCTGGGCATGGTATATCAATAAGAGTACGGACAATGGAAAAGTGTGTGTAATTTCTTTTTTACAATAAACTTGTAACTTGCAAGTGCCGGGAAGCAACTTGTCTTACATGTTATGTCATTTTCATTGTCCGTACTCTTATTGCACCACAGGCAGCCCAAGTTCTGTATCTGTACTGTGTGACTAATACAGTTTTCGTGTATTAGAAAATAATGAAAACAATAAAATATTGAACTTTGAAGAACTTGTCTTGTGTTATCAAGTGTCCTTAAGTATCATATTTCAATCTTAGCACTCTGAGACCTGTTTTAGTACGTTTTCTAGCTCGCTCTTTTTCTTGTTTACTCTGTACTATATATATATAATATTAGAAAGGCGGAAACCGTTATTTCAATACGCTTACCTCTATGCCTCGATTTTTCCTCTAAAAGATGCTCCAATTGATCCCAAATTCCCGGTGGTTATCAATCTCTGGGCGGGAAAGCATTATTTGGAAGTCTTTCGACAAAACCTTTCTCAAAAATGGAGAAATTCCCAGCTTAAAAACGACAAATCAAGATTCTTGCCGTGGACCGATGCGAGGACTGTACAGCCTCAGACCTCGTGACCAAAAGCGTGACGTCATCAAGACCCCCCGTGATGCAACACGATACTCTCAGGGGGAGGGTTCCGCAAAAAAAAACAATTTCGCGGCATTTCATGGCATGTTTTGCAGTACCCTCCCCCTGAGAGGATAGTGTTGCATCACGGGGGGTCTTGATGACGTCACGTTTTTGGTCACGAGGTCTGAGGTCGAGGCATAGAGGTAAGCGTATTGAAATAACGGTTTCCCGCCTTTCTAATATATATATATAGTACAGAGTAAACAAGAAAAAGAGCGAGCTAGAAAACGTACTAAAACAGGTTCCAGAGCGCTAAGATTGAAATATGATACTTAAAGACACTTGATAACACAAGACAAGTTCTTCAAAGTTCAATATTAATATTTTTATTGTTTTCATTTTTTTCTAGTACACGATATCTGATACGGGAAAACTGTATTAGGGGTGGACCATTAGAAATCCTGGGAGTGGGGGTGGAAAAATTTTGTGCACGATATTTTTTTAGCAGTGTGAGTTCTGCAATAAATTTTTTTTTAAGGTGATAGCTCTGTCTCCGAAGAGTTTTTCAATAGAGCCCTGCATAACATAAATAAGAAACAAAAATAAAAATACATTAATAATCTAGAGTTAAAAACTAGGCTAAAAATACATTTATAGAGTGGGTCTAGAGTGACTAGAGCTAAAATTTATGAGGCAATTCAAAAACATGTCTTTTGACATTTTGTTTAAAAGGAGTACAGTTAGGGATTCGATTTCCCACAACGAATTATCTAAAGTATTCCATTCACTAAAACCTTGGTACAATAAACGTTGTTTACCATAATTAAGCTTGATTATTGGAAGTCTAAAATCGTTCTTTCTTCTTGTATTATACATGTGAATGTCACTGTTCTTTAAGATATTAAAATCATAATCAATGAGTCCATTAACATACTTATATATTAAAATTTGACGATGTACAAGACAACGTTTGGAACGAGTAGGCCATTATTGAGATTTGACAAGGTTTGTGCTGAAGAACTTTAACCAGGTAAATTCAAGAATTATCTTGGCCGCCTTATTTTGCAAAATCTGAAGATCGTCTATCAGGGTTGAGTTGTATTTGTCACCCCATATTGCATCAGCGGTAGTCAAAAAGTGGACATACTAAACTATTATACAAAGTAAGGCGTGTCTCGAGGGGCAATAAGTGCCTGATACGCTTGACCAGACCAATCCTTCGGTTTACTTTAATAGATAAGGCCTCTACCAGGTCATGCGAAGTCATATGCTTATTAATTATAATACCGAGGTACTTGATATTGTCAGAGCGTTCGAGGGGCACGTTGTCTATAATGACATCGATGCTAGAGCAAGATTTCAGTTTATGTGGACTACCTATTAACATAAACTTAGATTTAGAAGTATTCAAAGTCAGGCGATGTATACGAAACCATGAGGCCAATTTTGCCAAGTCATCAGTGATTTAAGCAATGTTCGATGTCATTGATAGAAGGACGGCTACAGTATATCACGGTGTCATCAGCGTACATGGTCACTTGGCAATGATCTACAGTAACAGGAAGGTCATTGACGTAAACCAAGAACAAGAAAGGACCGAAAATACTCCCTTGTGGCATGCCAACTCCCACTGAGCACGAAAAGGACTGAGAGTCGCCTATTGCAGATATCAGGTGTCGGTTATCAAGGTAGGAGGTAAACCAATTTACAACTTCACTGCAAGCACCAATGGCCTTGAGCTTTGTCAGCAAAAGGTTGTGGTCCACAGTCATAAAAGCCTGGACAGGTCTAAGAATACTGCACCAGTCACCTTGCCATTGTCCATGTGTTGTAGAATGTTGTCAGTGAAGTGTGCTAAGCCAATCCTCGGGCGGAAACCAAACTGATTAGGTGTGAGGATTTTCTCTTACGAGAGATAGCCGTAGAGTTGTCGATGTATATAACAGCCCTTTCAAGAATCTTACTTACAGCAGGTAGAATATAATTGTGATAGGCCTGTAATTGTTAAAATCAGAGCGATCGACGGATTTAAACAGGGCGGTAACTTTTCCTTGTTTCCAGATGGCTGGGAAAATACTTGAGTCTAGAGAACGATTAAACAGTTTGGTTAAAACTGCGGGTCAGGAGTCATACACACAGCCAAGTCATTTAGTAGCCTCGAGCTGATTCGGTCTAAACCAATAGCTTTGTTTGTCTTCAAACCTCTTAATTGTTTAAAAAAAAGCTCTCGGAAATGTTCGAAAAGCAAAAGACAATTTCACTGTTATTTGTCCTAGCTGGAGTAATGTCAATGGCGCCGACCAGAGATTGAAACTTTGCTGCTAACAAAAGTCTGATCGATCGACGCTGCCTCTGTTAACTGTACTCCATCAGATTCAGATTGGATAAAGGTCGGCTGAGAGCCATTATTATTAGATCTTGTTACGGCAAGTCAATCATTTATAGTTTTCCATAGAGCACCTGAATTTCTTTGCTTTGTCTAATCAGATCTTTATAGTAATTTGCTTTACATCCCTTGACTTGTTTATTTACTTTGAGCCGCAGTTTTTTGTAACGAGCCCAGTGATGTGAGGAATTTAATTTGATCGCCTTAGAATGCATATAGTCCCGGTCTTTCATTGCTTGGCTCCGATTCAGGCCAAATCAAAAATGCATACCCCAAGATTTCATTGTCCATGATGTTTTGCACAAGACAATACATGAAAATATTTCTATGTGCTCGAAATTACTGGCACAGACTCTGTAATCTTTGAGAATGTGGACATTGAAGTTTACTCAATGAAACCTGACGTTAAACTCGGTTGCAAAAACTGCTGGCATCAGAGAATAATTTGAGGCTTCAGTAATTATGAGGCCAGTTGATATTACCATGACTAAACTATTTTTATGAAGGTTGGGGAGGTTGTTTTGATCTGGAAATACCTGAAAACCAGTTACACAGACTGTGTGGGTAATCTTTAGAACTGTATTTTGAATTGGTAAAATTGAATTGCTAGTATTTTTTCAAAACAAAAATTGAACAATGCATCGGTTCCTTTGCAAGAATTTTTTTTTGTGCCTTAGTGCTTTGCAGGAATTTTTTTGGGGGACATTTAATTTAGCCTTGCTCGAATTTTTTTGGGAGACTACCCACCCCCCCTCCCAGGATTTCTAATGGTCCACCCCTTAGTCACACAGTACAGATACAGAACTTGGGCTGCCTGTGATTGCACATAGTGGAGAGCCAATCAGAAAGTGAGAAAATTGTAAAAATTGTAAAATTCTTGTTACAGTACATCACAGTATGCGAGAAAAGTACTTTTTTTATGGGATGGAATTTGACCTTTGGAAAAAGCGCACGAGGCCTGGAGTTACTAGGCAAAAACGATCGCGAAATCGATCGCGATTAATTATATTTTCAAATGTTCGATGTGAAAAGACCAACTTGTATGGCCAAATATTGTATTGCACTTGGATAATAATTACCCAAGAGACTGCCAATAGCTTTTATTCCAATTAATTAGGTGCAGAAATGAGTTTTTGCATGGAAAACGCTCGTCAGAGTGAGAGAGAAAAACAAAATGGCCGCTTTCTTGTTTTGTCGTCCATTCAGCGATGTCTTGCTCCTCAGGAATCGTTTTGGCTTTAAGGAAAGGCACTTAAAATGGATTGTCTTGAAACGTACTCTCAAACAGATAAAAGATTTTGAGACAACTTATTTGAATTCTACAAAGAAAACACAAGGATCATCGAAAGATGTCAGTCACGCAGTTACAATTACATGGGCAGATTGACCCCCCCCCCCCCCCACCCGTCTGGAATTTACAGTACCTTCCGGGGGGGGGGGGGGGGGGTATGGATATTTTCTGGAACACATAGAAGCTACATTTATTTGTATGTGTAATCATACTTTCTAAGTTCTTTCGAAATAAATCCATTACCTTTCCACCATTTGGCTTGGTCCAAGTTGCCTTAAAAATTGTCCCAGAAAATGGTGTCTTACTTGCAATCTTACGCTGCACTGTAATGTCCTCCCACTCAATCAACTTGATACCATGTGCACGTAACTCGTCCTTGTAATTGTTAGCACTTAAATGCTGTGTATTAATGAACAGCACAAATAAATTAAGATCAGTAGATTATCAATCTACTTGATACTAGATGGGTGGCTGGCCTTCAAACTGACAGTACATTTCAGTGTTCATTCTAGGGCACAATTTTGCGATATTCTCTCACTTTTACAACTCATTATTGCTAACATTCCACATGAATGCAACATTTGTTGCACTCATAGAATGATTCAGATTCTGTATGACACTAAATCATCAATTTTTGAGATATGTCTTGCAAAATTTGAGAAATGAGAGAAATTATGCCCTGCCTTGTCTATAAAAATAATGTACACTGATATTACAGGTAAATTCATTGCCTGACGAGGTAATTCCATGTTAAATTTCACGCGAAAAACCGATATCGCACGAATCGCGAAGCGATGAGTGCAATATCGGTTTTTCAAGTGAAATTTAACGTGAAATTCCCGAGTCGGGCAATGAATTTTCTTTGAATCCCATTGCATCTAGTGATTTACGAAAATAAATAAAGAATAGTTGCTGAAATTCCCGCCACGCGCCAGGAACCCATTGCGCGGTAAACTAACGAGCGAATAGGAATCAAGCTAAAATTAGACTGAAACTCACACGATGTTCAACTAAAAGTGCAGTCGTTGCTCACAAAATTTAGTTTTCCGACATCAAAACTGGATTTTTATGCACGAAAACACCTGTATTTTATTTAGGTACACTTAGTTTCGATCTAATCTTTACCAAGAAAGCGAAAGTGCATTAACTGGAGACAAAATTGTGAATGTTTGTAAAAGATTTAGAAAACCGGCGGCCTGTTGAAACCAGTTGTCGATAAGTTACTGACAAACCGAAGAGCTGCTGCACAAGTACACGCATAAACTTGTAAGTATTAAGCCAGTGTTCCTTACTTTATAAGCTCAATTTCTGTCTCACAATAAATAAGCCTGTTTTTAAACTGTTGAATGTTTAATACTTGTGTTCAGTCCACTCGTTTCCAAAATTTTCCTTGTACCACGATTTTAGTAACGTTCTGTAGCCGTGCTTTTCGTCCTGTTTTTACTGTTTTCAGTCATTTAGCTTCTCTGTGTGAATATTACATGAATTAAATCAGCAAATCCACGAAGCCCCTGTCCAGCTTTTCCGTTCAAAATTGCACCTTTTTGCTACAGTTGGTTTTGGATTCCTCGGATTAGCTACTAGAGTCACTCTTGTTCAGTCGAGGGCCAAAACATATCATTTCTCGTGAAAAACGAAATAAAAGATATATAATTTTCACGTTCTTTGACTACTGTTAACTTTGTGAATATCCTGGTTTGTAATTTTAACATGATTTGTGTCTCTGTTCGCGATAATAAAAATAAACAAAATATTTACGCGCGGGCTTCCTGTACATCGTTGAATACAGCTTTTCAAACCGTTGAATTCCACAAAATATTAAACGCTTCGCTAGCCAATCAGCGCGCGATTTTGAGTCGTGCTATGGGATTCTAGGATATATTATTAGGGTACTTCTTAATAGAATTAGCCTAATTACAGATACATTAATTGTCAACAAGTTAGTATACAATAAATGCTGTCACTGGTGAAAATGTGGCCATTCACCATAGTTAATTTATACAAAACACTGAATTTCAGGATTGGATAATCCTTTTGGGAGACCAAAAAGAGGTTGTGGGAATATTGATTGCAAGCTATAGCTACATGTATGTATGAGCTCCTAATAAAATTATTGTTCACATATTACTGAAGACTACGGACAGAATTTATGTGAATATCAATATTATTACTATGGGCTCACTTGAGCTGTCTGTCAAGAGATTATGCATTTAATGCATCCAGTGACAAATCTCCCAATAACTCATTCCTGTACATATACACATATATCCAATAGTTTTGAAAATTGTTCATTTCATTATAAAGCTATTAAAAACAACTTACTGATGAAAATTGTTCTGATCGACTCACCTTAAACTGAACAATGTCTCTATATCTGGCATTCTTTGAACTTTTCAGAACATTTTCCAGCATCGCCTTAGTTTCTTTGTGAGTTTGAGGGTTGCAGATTTTATGGAGTCTATCAGAAGTGAGAAATATCTTCAGGTCTGTGATGCTGTTTACATTGCATTCATAGCAGAGAATGTTGAACCAGGACACCAAGTCATTGTACAGTAGAACTAGATAAAGTTTCTCATGGTCATTGAATAATGCATCCCCTTGATCAGCCTATAATTAACAAAACAAGGACCATGAAATAGACAATGTAGTCAATGATATTAAATGTACATGCCTGTATATATCATATACATCTTTATTAAGTAATGCACAAACACTGATTTTAAGAAAGGTTGTCATGGAGGTAGTTTTCTTATGAGCGCTTCTATTTCTAACTTAATGAAGGATACTGAACATATATGTGACCTTAAAGTCCCCCTAACACCATTTTGTATTTCTTCGTATAAATTCTTATAATATTTACTAGAGCAATTCTGTGAAAAAAGTTTTGTTTTTGCTCGACTCCTTGATTGTGTACAACCTGTTGAAGTTTGCTAAAAATGGTGAAAATTAAGCAACCAGGCTATTTTCATGACCGAGCCACAGTACACTAATTGAAGGGCTGTGAACAAAAAGGGTGTAAGTGACTCTTGATCAGATTCTAAATTCTCCTCCAATTCTTTGTTTTCTAAAGGAGAATTTAGAATGTGATCAAAAGTCACTTACACCCTTTTTGCACACAGCCCTTCAATTAGAAATATTTACATGAATGTAAATCATGCATTGAGTGATGCAAGATCAGGAAATATCCACAACAATAGAATTTTTAACCTACAACAAGTACTAGTAAACAATGGCTTTTTGCCTCATCTTACGTTGCTCAACCAAGACCTTGAACTGCGTGGTCACGATACAAAATGCGCAGGACTTTAATCATGATTAAAAAATCAGGAATTATGCAGATTTTAGCTTTTTCATTCGTCCTCAATTTTCATCTAGACTTTGAAAATAAATTAAATACTAAAATGCCTATGAAATGGAAATTAAGTCAATCTCATTTGAAAACCATTTCAGCTCCTCAAAATTCGTGAAAATCAAAGAAACAGGACAAGATCTCCAAAACAAATGAGTTTTTCTCCAAAGTGGGAGAGTCAAGCGATTCCTGTTAAAGCTCTTGCTTTGAAGTCATTCATCCCTTGAAATAATATTGCAACATCGTATTTTCAGCATGTCTAGATTTGATGCAATAATTTTTCCCATGTACATGCTTCATATTGGCCACTTTTGAGGCCTGTAGTGATGAAAGGGTTAAGACCCTGAGAAAATATCACAATCTGAATATACAAACAAAATTGTATACAATGTTCTTATTTATTTTTCAAATTATGTATTAATTACTGTACATAGAGGATATTACATGGCCGCGCGGAGATAATTATGGATTTTATCTTCGAGCGTTGAGGAAATATCTTACGAATACGAGTGAGCGCAGCGAACGAGTAAGATATTTCATCAACACGAGAAGATAAAATTTGTATCTCTAAGCAGCCATTTAATGTTCTATTTAATATATACATGTAATTATCGATGAAATACCAGTTTCAATCTCTTACTAAAAAGGCTAGAAATCTTTGAAAGCCAGCCATATTTTCAAAAGTGATATCTTCACGTGTGAAGATATCATACGTGTGAAGATATCATACGTGTGAAGATATCATTTTGAAGATACCACTTTTTAGAAAGAAATATACACTGGTATTTCATCGATAATTATATATTAAAGTACTGTTAAATGCTTGTTTTACCTGAAGGAAAGAAGTAGATCCTAGGCCAAAAGAGTATTTTGATGTCTCTTCAAAGTCAAAACCCAGATCTCGGGTAGTAGATTTCTGTTTTATGGTAGAATATGGATATTCCAAAGCAGAATCAATGTTGTGGCTGCCATGTGTAATCTCATCATTATCATACGGCACCTGTCGTGCCATGGAATTGACTGCAGAGTCTGGGTATTGTGAAGATGAATCAATATAATTGTGACTGCCTTGGGTTATCTAGTCTCTATCATCTATGTTATAGGTTGCCAAGTCCTTTTTATCTTTTTTCCCTGCCTTTTTTGTTGCTTCTAACTTGACAAAGAACTTTGACATCTCATTCTGTTTTCAATCACATTTTCTTCATTCTGAAAGAGGATACCATGCAGTTAGCATTAAGGATCGGTAAGTGGGGGATTGATTAGCATACTAAATATAATGGCCTTAGGCTTAATTAGAAGTGGAGGTTTGGTTTAACTCAGACCAAAAACCTTCACACTTACATGCAGTTGCAAAACAACTTCGGACAACTTGTATCTCGTAAGCTTGTTCAATCCTGAATTTTTTGCTTTCTGTTTCCCAGAGACCAAGTTTTCATAGAACCTATTAGTATCATTGGCCCGGGATTGGGGGGAGGGGGTGTGCTCGGCACTCCTTTTAGGGGTAAAAATTATTGTAACCGTACCTTTAAGGGGGTCCTGCTCACACAAGTTAGTTACGCAACCTAACCCTTTAGGAGTCAAACTCATTATTCAGATTATTACTCCAAATCACTTACCTTTATGATACTAATATTTATAGAAATAACATCGGTAATGATAATGATAATACATGTGTAACAACAAAGAGCGGCAACAAACTCTGACTCTTAATCAGCTTTTTGTAACTGATCGGGTTGGAAGTTGTACTTCAGTTTTATAGAGCATTACTCCATTTAATAGAGGCTGCAATGATATGGCTGAGGTCACACTAGACAAAATTTACTATAGTTTAACCCTTTGAGCCCCGTGGGCTTTTAACTGATTTTTGGCTCATTCTAGACTGCAACAAACCCTCCCCCCCTAAGAAAGCTGTAGTCACTGTTACCATGGAATTTTCATCTGACCAACAATACTGGGGGCTCAAAGTTTTTTGTCGGCCATTTTGGATACGTTGACGTCGCATTGCTATGGAGCTGGAGGGAAGTTTGTTTGGGGGAAAACAGAATTTCAGGCTTTTTAAAGCCTTTTTCACCATTTATAGAGTGCTGGAGGACATCATTAAGTCTGATGAGAGCTTCAATCAGCACTTTCTCAAAGAACCGAGTTTGTGCCAGTTTATTGTGACAGAGAAAGAGCCTTATTTCCCACTCGTGAATGGGCCAGGACGTCTTCCGTCACTTTAGCGTGGGCTTTATAAATGGGAGTCTGGAGCCACCTATCATAGCTTTTTTGGAATATTGGACAATATTTACTTGCCATTGATTCCAATATGAAGGTATTAGGTCGAAATGGCTTTAGACTTAGTATATATTTTGAAGAATGAAGATGGGGGAAGGGCCATGTCGCTGTTTGGTAGGATTTCCCGGCATGCTTTGCGGTCATTATGGATGAATTGAGCTTGCTGTAAAGTGCTTGTGGACAGAATGGCTTGGTTCTGGGCCAGTTTAGGTGTTGGGGGACAGAAAGTGAGGTTAGTGCAAACATGAAACTCTAAATTTTATGTGAAATATGCATTTTTGTGAGAAAATTTAGAATCTGAGGGGAAATATTTTTTTCTGTAACTGTCATTTTAGTCCCTTTTTCTGAAGTGAAATAATGTCAACTATACTTAACTTATGCAAAGAAAGGGGGATTTAGATGAAATTATTCATTTTTAATATGCAAAATGCAGTTCAATAGGATCATTGGTCTATACATTAAGGTGTGTGGGAATCTCAGGGCATTGCTATTTGAACTTAGTCAGATTTATACCCTCAAAGCAAGTAACCAGTAATAGTGCCATATGGCACTCTTGGGGCTCAAAGGGTTAAGCTTATTTGACTATAGTTAACAGCATCCTTGATCAGTGTGACCTGCATTTTATGGTTTACTATAGTAAACTCAACCATGGTTAGCTGCTCCGACAATGGCAACAAGAAGAAAGAAAAGTTAACTATAGTAGCCGACCTGAAACTATGGGTTTATTACTGACTTAATCTAAACTTATCGACTTATTTTGACAGCTTGTCATCTCTTTTGATGTTTCAAGTAATTAAACCCCAGTTTGCAGTTTCTGAACTGTCAACATGTCTGGAATGCATCTGATTTTCTCAGCTAGGCTTATTCTTAACCATACAGTAGTTTAATTGCTTGGTTTATTATTGCACTTATCAGTGGCTTCCCTCAGGGGTAGACCCCAGGGCCGACCAGGGGCATACGTTGGGGAATACAATGGGAATTGAATGGAAGTTTTGCCCCTGAGTAAGGGGAAATGCTTGACTTTGTTTTAAGTTCCAAGATAGAGGAGGGGGAATTCGTAAACTTGTGATCACATAATTATGAGAGGGATTTTCTGCTAAGGAAAAATTATGTGACCCAGGGAACTTTGACTTGTAAGATTCCCCCACATCTGGGGGAAATCATCAAGTTTGCACCACCCTTTTTGCAATCCTCCTGGTCGGCCTGGGGGTCTACCCCTCGGGGAAGCTGCTGATAAGTGCATATATGTTGTTAGACTGTTAGAACTTAACGCTTAATGTTGATGCATAAGTTTAGCTCAGGTGACTTCAAACATTGAATACAAGCCTTGACTTGCAGATTCATTTAAAAGATACTGTAAAAATTATGATATAAGGTGGATGTGGTATTTACAATTTGATTGTATTCAAACATAACCTAATAGCGATACTTACTGCCACATCATCCATTGCTATTATGTGCCAACCAGAGATCCATTGGTTCCTGACACAAAGCAGCCTTTTGAAATCATGGTTGGCACATTAGCATAACAATTGTAATGTTTATCAACATGAAACATTGCTATATCGGACAGAACGAATTCTCAAACAAATGTAAATAAATAAATATCTCCCAAGAGGCACCCAAAAACGTTTTCACGCCTGTCCAAGACTCTTCACTTCATATTGATACTAACCCTATCATCTTGTTTCTTGACTCTCAGAATTCAGTGAAATAAAAAACTTTCTGTTTACCTGTTATAGACAGGCGGCCCAAGTTCTGACTATGTATTAAAAACAGAAAATATTGAAGCAGTGAATTACAAGGTTTGTATGGGAGTTCTTCCGATAACTCAGAATTATTAATTATAACATAAATTATTTAGTTACTGATCTTCTGTAATACAATGTACATTTGTAAATAAAGGAAGAAGGCTTACTTGAAGTTGTTTTGTTGTCCTATTTGTGTTCAGGTCGCTAGAACAGTGTTTTATGGATGTCCAGCGCTTGACTCAAGACTTTCATAAAACACCGTTCTAGCAACCTGAACACAAATAGGACAACAAAACAACTTCAAGAAAGCCTTCTTCCTTTATTTACCTTGTATTACAGAAGATCCGTAACTAAATTTACGTTATTATTCTGAGTTATCAGAAGAACTCCCATACAAACCTTGTGATTCACTGCTTCTATATTTACTGTTTTTAATACATAGTCAGAACTTGGGCCGCCTGTGCTTCCTCGTGCTGTACTTCATAATGCAGACACCACGCGATTCCCAAAAACTTGAACAAAATCAAACCCGAAAGCAGCACAGCTCCACCAGAACACTTTAACGGCCAACCTTTATCTCGTGAATAGACTTTATCGCATCCTGTCGTGATTTTCCACTGCCAAGAGAATAAATTATCAATGTAACTCCACAAACCTTGCTATCGGACACCCTGTCGATGAAACATGATAAACTGGTGCACGTCAGCAAGGTAAGTTAATTATTGCAAAGAAACGGTTTATTATAGAATGTGAAAACTTGAGGTATACTTTATAGCACAGTGAAGAAGCTCTGAATTTCTAACGATACCTGAAACAACCATTGGGGCTATAAAACAACTAAATGCAACAAGGCAACAATAACGCTTATTCCCGCCATGCTTGCCCAAAATAAAGTACATTTTCAGACCTCATTCACCATGCAAGAGGGAAACTTAGGAGAGCATGCACGCTGGCGAGGAGACATCAAAATCTCCCTGACCGCATTGGGTTAGAGTGAATACTATGTCCTCTAACCCTGTGCTTTCTGTTGATTTATGACTGCGCGATGCACGCCTCTTGATTCCTTACACCGCAGTCTTCCATGTGGGATGCTTCAAACCCTATATGCATGGCCTAATTTGAATATTAATTTTAGTCAAGCACATAATTACATTGTGTTTTACTGCAAATATAATGCTTCTCAAAAACAACACACTTGTCCCCAGGGGAAGCCAGGCTCATTCAATCTACTGTGCCCAATCAAGCATAATAACAAAACATTTTGGAAAGCCACTCAACTGTGACATGTTTACTTCTGGCAGATAGAACCAAACTTCTCGCAGATTAGTTCTCTTCCTTGGAGATCATAGCATTACAATCTAATAGCATGACATTTTGGAAAATTAGCGCTTAAATTTCCTCTCGAGCCTCGGGAGGATCTGTAAAAGTCCCTCCACCTGCGGCATTGAGACTTCCACAGATCCTCCCTCAGCTCTCTAGGAAATTTAAGCGCTTATAATTTCCCTCATGTCATGCTATTACTTATAAGAAACCCAATTGCTCACTAAGTTAGGTTTTCAGGGCTAGGTAAACAATGGGTTTTTAGGGCTAATTGGCGACTAGAGTTCACTGGTAAACATGTGAGTTTGTCTGTATTTATCATAATACAATATCTTACCCCAACATAAAAAGACCCTGACCGGTCAGTGAACATAATCTCACGGGTAAACAATGGGTTTTTAGAGCTAATTGGTAACTAGAGTTCATAGGTAAACATGTGAGTTTGTCTGTATTCTTCGTGTGCAACCACGTGACTCGAATTTTTTTTTATTGCCAAATGAAATAAAATGTTTTTCAGCTTGAAGAGATATCAAAACTACGTCTCTGGGCCGAATTTTGAAGCAGAAGAGCATTTCGTTTCAGAGTTATGGGCGAACAAATATCAGAGGTTATTAGTGTAAAATGTATGCCGCGGCCATGTTGGATGACAAGGGTTATCATCCAACATGGCCGCCAAAACTTCAACATTTTAAACAAAGCGAATATTCCATCCATTTCAGTCGGTTTCACTATGAGTCCTATTAAACATAACTTTTAAACATTTGTAAGGCCAAAAACCTTTAATTTGACGCAAATTTGTGACTTCGTGATTAATATAAACACGTGAAGGACAGTGTTGAGACATAATTCAAACCTCTGTATCTCGTGAGCAAAACATCGTATTGAACTGAAATTTCGTCTGAGAACTTAAATCACACACATCTACAAAATGTTAAATAATTTTTTTTATAGGATATATAGTTTAGAATTTAATTTTTTGAAGACACCGTGATGACGTCACGTGCACACCAAGAATTTATCATAATACAATCGGTCAGTGAACATAATAAGCTCACAGGCAATCAACAAGTCAATTGTTTAGCCTTTTATATGGCTAATATTACAAACAAATCCTGAAATATTTGCCCCAGTTCAAAAATATTTGCTCCGGTTCAAAATAAATTGAACCAAAGATTAAAATTGCCCCACAGCGCAGAAACATCGAGTGTCCGATAACAGGTATTGACTGTCCGATATTAGGTTGATCTGCCCGATAATGAATTCGAAAGGAATCAGGTTATGCAGGTACCAACTATTAAAGAAGAAAAACATTGGCAATAGCCCTCTTCATTATATTATACGACTGGAAGCGATCAAAGAAAACTTTCCGATAATAGGTTGTGTTACCTTACAGTTACATTGAAAAATACTCTATCGAACGTTTTAAACATCGCGCCTCGATCGCTGCATATTACACTACATCATTCCGCGCCTAAAATATTTATACGAACATCTCCAAATGTCTGCATGATTGCGTAAAGAATATTATAAAAACGGCGAGACAACCTTCACCAACTTTAAATCGAGATTACTCACCTATAAAAGCAATTTACGCAGCAGATAAAACATGGCTGCATATCCAGAGCCGGATTACCCAACATCAACCTCGTCCCCAGGGTCTTCTCGCCGAATGAAGAGTACAGCACAGCAAGCCCACCCTAAGAGTTTGAGGAACGGGGTGGTATGCTCTGCTGCAAGTTCATTGAACTTTACTAAATTTAAAGCTAAATTTCTTAAAGGAAAACCTACAGCATTTTATTCCATTCAGTAGTCTTCGTACTTGTTATTATTGGGATATTTTGAAGGAAACAATGCATACATCCTGAGAGATTTCAGTGAATTCTACGTTTTATGTTCGCACCAGTGAGTCATTAGAAAGAGAAAGACCAGGGGCTTTCAAAAACAGGCGCGTACGTATATCACGCGCGCGTGTAAACAAATAAATATCTCTCCAGAGGAGTCACACAAAAATGTTTTATATATTGTACAAGCATCTGTTTTTTTCTTTCTCTTTTCCTTCTCTTTTTCTCTATCTCTTGTTCTTGTTTCATAATATGTACAATAATTACATCATACAAGGCAGGGGCGTAGCCATGATTTTTTCGGAGTGACGCACAATTGTGAAAGTTCAACTCAAAGTGCCATACCCCCTACCCCCCTCCCCCCAAACACACACACACCACCACCACCCCCAAATTTTCGAGTGACGCACATGCGTCCGGGCAGCTACGCCTCTGCAAGGGAGTCAGTATGAGTCATGTTCTTCGATAATGTAGATAGATAGATAGATAGATAGATACTTTATTAAGCACAGAATTCAAAAAAGCTAACACTTATTTACATTGAAGCTGTGCGTCTAAGATACAATACAAATACAAACATAACAATAAATACAGACAAGCAATCATATCTAAGATAAAAAACTAATCTAACTACTAATAAGTAACTATATATAATAATAATAATAATAATAATGTTAAACTACTGATAAAATAATAACAATAAACTATAATGATAAACTATAATGATCTGGCAGACGAGTCCAACCAGTAATTGGCGCTGAAAGTTCTGATAGAATGAGAGCTCTTAATGGTTGAACTGAGACTGTACAACTGTACTGTACTGTACAACTGTACTGTACAACTGTACTGTACAACTGTACTGTACAACTTACATGAAAAATGGGTATGTATGTGAGGCCAAGAGGCTCAAACCCTGACCCTGTTTGACCCAAAATCCGAGCTCCAAAACCCTGATTGCCCCCTTTTTTGGGGGAAAAAATCCTGATGCCTAAAAAATCCTGAACCCCGACCCTGACTGCACCCACATTAAACTCAAATCCTGACCCTGATCTGCCCAAATCAGGTCAAAACCCTGACCCTACCTGCCCAAACTGAGCTCAAAACCCTGACCCAACCCGCGGCACATACATAATACCAAACAGGAGTACTCCCCCCCCCCCCCCCCCCCCCCCCCCGGGCTGGTGGACACTTTGCCGCACTGATTGTGATAAATATCCACCACAAGTCACCACCACATTAGGCTATAATTGTATATTATTGCATTTTTGAATCACAGGTTCTCTGTAATATAACCTCTACATATAGTAACATGTCTGACACATTCTGATCTGTTTTTATTCAACGTATCAAAATTTTAAGCCGAACAATAACATGGGATGCATTACGCAAGCGAGTATTACAATTGTATTTTTTTAAATGTTTTAGATATCAGTTTCTGTCCACCTCATATGAAAGAAAAGTGCATAATTAACAATTAGACTACAATATCAAGGTATCTATTATACAAATGCAGTGTGTCCGTCGAGGTACTATCGGCTGATCGTTGCCCGCGGAAATTTGATGTTCTTAATACATTCGAGGGCTTCACTTCAGTATATGCTAATTTTAAGAAGAGAAACTATTATACAAATAGACTGTGTCCGTCGAGGAACTATCGGCTGATAGTTGCCCGCGGAAATTTGATGTTCTTAAAACAAATATACGCCCAAGAACACAGTCTATTTGCGTTATTGTTCAACACAAAATTGTCTTTCGTGCTCAGCGGGCACTATCGCTTGATAGTTTTCCTCCGCGGATGACAACTATCACGTCACCTGATCGCTTTTGACCAATGAGCGCGCGCCAAAATTTTGTGGTGAACTATAACGCCTGATAGTTTGCCTCCGCGGACGACAACTGTCACGTGATCGCTCTTGGTCAATGAGCGCGCGCCAACATTTTGTGGTGAACTATAATATACAAATAGAGTGTGTTATAAAATAGATTCGATAGTACGCGCGCTCCGATTGGCTGAAAGCCGTGTTTCTATTTAACAAATAAAGAAGCCTTAGCCATGTTTTATACTATCATAAAACACGATGGGCATTTGAGAACATGAGAGAAATGTTAAAGCACAAGCCGAAGGCGCGTGCTTTCAACATTTCTAGAGTGTTCTCAAATGACCAGAGTGTTTTATGATAGTATAAAACATGGATTTAAGGCTTCTTTATCTGTTTTATAATATAGATTTACGCGCGCGATGAAAGGAAACCGCCAGTTGAAAACTATATAACACGGCTAACCATGTTATATACTCTGATAAAACATGGCTTCTTAGCCAATCAGAGCGCGCGTACTATCGTATCTATATTATAAAACTCTATAGAAACATAGAAAGTTGAGCGCGCGCTCAGTTTTGCTTGCGTGGTTAGGAGAATTTACATTTTCGTGATACTAATAAATGAGTGATTTTCCATTGTTGTACTTATTTTCTGGGGGTTATTTTATAAAGGAAATAGAAAACATTTTCCCCTTGTTTCTATAGAGTATAGAAACACTTGTGGAAGTTTGGAAGAACTCGAAATAGCTGTGGAAACACTCGCCCTTCGGGCTCGTGTTCCCACTGCCATTTCTCGTTCTCCCAAACTTCCCACTCGTGTTTCTATAACTCTATAGAAACACGGGAAATGTTTTCTATTTCTTAAATAGTTTGCATCCGCGGATGACAACTAGACTATCACGCCGTCGCGTGATTGCTTTCAGACAATGAGCGCACGCCAAAATTTCATAACGGTTTCACACTCAACCTTGTGACCAGGGTCTTCTCGGTCCGCCATCTTGGATCTGACCGAGAAGGCGCTGGATCATTTCAATGTTATTAGAGTTCCTTTTAGTGTGTGGGTTCCATGCAGAGCAAGCATATTGTAATTGCGGGCGAACAAGACTAGAGTATAAGCTCTGGATTTAACTGACTTGCATACTGCAGTCACTGAGAATTCTCCTTGCTTCAAATTCTCCTTGCTTCAAATGTTGCCGTCACAATGCTGGTTCCAGCTAAGGTTGTGATTAATTGTAATACCTAAGTATTTAGTTGAAGATACTCTAGAGAGAAGTTGATTATTCAATACATAGCTAAAGAACATAGGAACTCGTTTGTTAGTAATACCTAAATGGTAGCATTTGGAAGAGTTAAAAGTGATTAGCCCATTCATTCAAAGTGTCAAGGTCTTGCTGTAAAATGGTTAGATAATACTACCATCGGCAAATAAACGAATCTTAGAGTTAATGTTCTCAGTAATGTCATTAAGGTATAATAAAAATAAAACAGGAGCAAGAATAGTTCTCTGGGGTACTCCAGATAGAACAGCTTTAGGATCGGAGTGTGAACCAACCTCGTGACCAGGCGCTCCCCACTCGCGAAAGAGACGTCTGGGAAGTGAGTATACTGATGACGTAGCAGATAGCCGTTTCGCGATGCATAAATTAGTTGCAATTCTCAGAAGCCGAATGCGAACAACAGAGTTCTTTTCAAGGAATATAACTACCGAGGCTGCTCGTTTGCTTGGCAGTGGATCACCGTCATGAACAACCATGAAATTCAAGCCTATATATTTAGCGTGTGTTGGTAGCTCGCTTGCTTCGTTCTTTCAGCGGCTCGGCCCGGTCAAGAGAATTTGTCCTACGACTGTCAAAACGTAATAGTTGTTTATAATTTCAAAACCTACACACAGCACAGCAGGCCACTTTTCAAGCCAGCTCTTTTGTCAGGTCAGTAGCCGAAAAGGTTAGCTACAGAATGCAGCGGTTATTTTCAGGTATACTACCAAGGCTGCCCGTTTGCTTGGGTGATTGATTCATATCACACTTGGTTCGTGATTCATAGCCCAGATTCACTGTCTGAACGATTTATCCGCCGCAACAACAACTCATCCAGTGTTTTGTGATAGCTCAGTGTATGTAGGTTTACTGATATGAAATTATAAACAACTATGACAGTAGTCAGTACCTTTCTTGGAAATGTTTTGACAGTACGACATTTCGCTTTACTAGCCGCTGAAAGAACTCAGTCTGCAAAGGAGCCAGCAACAGCACCGGCACACGCTAAATAGGCTTGAATTTCATGAGTTGTTCGTGACGGTGATCCACTGCCAAGCAAACGAGCAGCCACGGTAGTTATGCACTAGTCAATTGAAACCCCCACCCCCCTGGTCCCGGGGAAGGGTGGGGGATTTGACAGAGACCTGATCAAAAATCATCAATACCCCCACCCCAGAGGCTTTAGTTCAGATCAAATGCCCCTATCCCTGGGGAAAGAAAGTTGAGATCAAAAATTTTGAAGGGAAAGAAACTTTTAAAAGGAGAGATTTTTAATGTTCTTCTTCCAAGATTTGTGTAGCTTTTATAGTTTTCTTTAGTAATCACGCAAACTAAGTCTCTCTTGGCTGAAGTTCAGCTTAAAGGAGAACTTGTCTCTACTCTAAAATCAACTCACCATCTATAGAAAGATTTATTCAAAAGAAGTATCAGCTTGTCCGCCATCTTGGAAGCTTCCATACTAGTTCCCAGTTCCCCTCTTCCCCGAGGTGGGGACACCCGAAAAGTCAAAGTCAGTCAAATCTACTACCCCCACGGGACAGACTGTGGTTCAAAAGTGATCAATGCCCCTGTTATCCCCCACCCTTCCCCGGGACCGGAGGGGTGGGGGTTTCAATTGACTAGTGCATTATATATATTCCTTGAAAAGAACTCTGTTGTTCGCATTCGGCTTCTGAGAATTGCAACTAATTTATGCATCGTGAAACGGCTATCTGCTACGTCATCAGTATGGCATTTTCTGCCTCACTTCCCAGACGTCTCTTTCGCGAGTGGGAAACCAGCCGCGCAGGGCAGCTAGATTTACTCAGAGCGACTATCATAGAACTAGTCATGTCTCTTTCATGATCGATCATCTGAGCTGGAACTCACTTGAGCAACGTCGTTTATTATTCCAAGCCACTATGTTTTATAAGATCCAGCAAGTTAGTTGGGATCCAATTCCCCGAGCAGGTGTGTGCCATTACTAGAGCATCCCGGCTACCTACCTTTCTGTCAATCCCTTAGTAATCAAGTTACGCACTAGTTATCATTTATTTCTTTTACTATTTAGTATAGTGTAAATACTGTTTCCAGGAGTAAGCATTTTGTTCTGCGCGCTAGATCTTCTGTCCATGACATCTGCGAGTTTGCCAATAGTCGGCGGCTAAGCATTTGGAATGGCAAAAATATTTATGTGAAGCTGAAGTGATAAAATACAGATTCTATATCAGTGATTTTGAAGGAGGTTCCCGAAGAAATGAAGAACCTCCTCAGAAGAGATATCACGAAGAGGAAATACCCACAGGCAAGTGGTTGCATTAATAATTCAACGTAGTTACATTCCGTGGGGCAATTACCCTATATCATTACGACGTCACGGCTTGTTTATGAGGGGGACAGAATCGACTTGAACAATAGAATTTTGAACTAAATCTGCTCTGCTGAGGAAAATTTAACTTCGAATTGTCTGGTTTCCAGATATCAGCTGTATCAATGTTTATCCCACAATATTTACCGTATTTGGTGGCTGTTACCACTATTCTACGTTCTACAAAATGCATTTGATAGCGATTTCCTTTGTGTTGTTGCTGTTTTGTCCCCCTCCCACGACCGTGATCCTTAGCGTTTAAACAATAGATTGTTTTGATTTGACGTCATAATGATATAGGTCAATTTCGGTTTGGTTCTGTGAAACATCGCGGCGAGTTTGGCCGAGCCATATTTTTAGCAATGAATGAAAAATGAAAAAGGCACAAACTGTTTTTAATTTCGAGCTTTGATAGGGCAGATATTGCTAGGGACTGTTCGTTAATTAATTTATAGCTAAGGAGAAAGGCGAGTAGGGATTTTCGGAGGGAAGGGGTACAATCTTTTGATATAGCAATGAAGTGGGGGATTATATATTTAGCTAGCCCATATTTTTGTGGTCAGTTAAAATAATTATGCCTTCAAAGCGGACTATCAGACGTAATTATTAGGCTATTTCTCTAACAGATGCCTATTTGAAGGATCTCCCGATTGAGATACTGGTCCACATATTTCAGTATCTGACTGTTGAAGAATGTTTGAGGGGCGCAGGTCTATTGTTAGCACAACGAGGATAATCTCGTGTTAATTTTATATTAAAACTTATTATTGCGATTACATGAATTCCATGACCGTTTCCTCGTTTCAATCCAAGCTGAAAAAATCTCTCTTCTCCCGTCTTTGAAATCGCTTATTATTTATTCATTAATTTCTTCATATACGTGTTACCTCAATACTGGTATAAATTGTTATCTTAGTGTGATTTTCTCCATTCTGTTATTTTTGTTTTCGAGCTACTCCCACTTTGTTTTATATACACATATATTGTAAAGAGGCAGCCCAATGCCACATAAGCCTTCTGGTTTCCTTTTGGGCTTCCTCGCCATTTTGTTAATTACTTTTGTATTCATTTATTATTATTTTTTTGTTGGCAAATAAAACTGTTAAACTGTTAATACTACTGGAAAGCTAGTCGTAAAACATAATAGAGGGAAAACGATAATATTCATATTTTTTTTATATAGAGGGTAGCAGCCACCCCACCCCCCCCCCCCCCCCCCCCCCCCTTAAAATCCTGGATCCGCCCCTGCATATATAGTCTGTTTTTCCATTGAAGTGGAATTGCAATTACTACCGTACAGAACTTGAGGAGCTAAATTCCACCCCTTATTGGTTATTGCGTAGAATGAGTAAACCTCGCCATCCGCTAGGGGGTGTGGGATTTATTCACCTCGGGAGTTTTAGAAATAACCTGATGGCTCACAGAACAAGTATGGGAGATGGACGCTCCTGGTAATGGTTCCTGACTGTTGTCTGTTCATGAGCAGTATTGAGCACCTCTCTCAGGAGGGTGGGCACTGTCCCTTTTTGGAATTTTGCATTTAATAGTTACGTACTATAATTGCTTAATTCTAATTCTCTCAGAATGTTCAAGACCCCCCACTAGAGCCCCTTGCAATATTTCAGGAGCCCCCTTTTCTCCAATATTTGTTTACGAGACCCCCCGCCATTTTCTCCTCCACCCCCCACCTTCTCCAGCGTAAATAATGACTGGTCCCTAAGTTCTAAATTTCCCGAGACAACAATATTACAATAGCCTGCGTGTAGGGAGAGAGAACGTCTGCACGCAGGCTACGATTACAATAGACCTTTCTTTTTCTGAGCCCAGAGAACATATGCACAGCGGAAATGTAGTCCGAGGAAAAAAGCGAAAAAAGTGCAGTTCCTGCCTAAGGAGTAAGATTATCAAAGGTGATTTCTTGCTGCTTCAACTTTCGATCTTTGCACTGAGAAAGCCACGTTTACGAGCTGTAAAGTCATCGCATTTACATTTTTTAAAGACTACAGCATGCGTTAGGATAAGAAGCCGGTACAAGACTAACATTTGCAATTGTCTGATATAGCTTATAGGCTATACCTATTTTATATAGGTCATTTTATAATAGTTATTTAGCGAACTTTTAATTTTATACCACAACGACAATGTCAGATAGTTCTTCTGTCAGCATGGATTTAACGCGAGTGAAGAGAATGGCGAAGGATTTTACAGCTGGTGCAATGGGGGGCACTGCATGTGTCTTAGTTGGTCAACCCTTTGACACGATCAAGGTGAAGATGCAGGCATTTCCTAATCTGTTCAAGAATGCTTTAGACTGTGGCATAAAGACAATCAAACAGGAACGATTTAGAGGCCTTTATGCTGGGACAGTGCCTTCTTTGGCGGCAAATATTGCAGAGAACTCTGTTCTTTTTCTGTTCTATGGTCAGTGTCTTTCTGTAGTGAGGACGATTACCGGCAAGAAAGAGGAAAAAGACTTGACTATTTTTCATCGAGCATGTGCTGGTAGTGGTGCTGCATTCTTTTCGTCGTTCGCACTCTGTCCCACTGAACTTGTCAAATGCCGTCTGCAAGGTCAACATCAGACAAACCTTCTGATGGGAAAAACTGGACCAAAGAGGTGAGTGCCACATGCACATGCTGGTTGAAACGACAATGGAATAAAGAAATGTGTGAACTACGTGTATTAAAATTTAACACCGCTGGGGGAGGGGTACTGGAAGGTGGTACTTACAGTATTAAAAGATATATGAAAAACCTACAATCCTGGTCAAAAGTATTGGGAATTTTCAGATTTTTTATCCCCCAATTCAATGTTGATCTATGAAAAGTAAAGTTGCCTGTTCAATGATCATGACCCAGTATCCCAACATTGACTAGGGGAGGGGAGAGGACATATGTGACAATAGTGTCCCAAAGACACTTGATCAGGATTGTAGGTACATCTTGCCAATATGTTTGCTCTCAAATCTTCGTTATGGATACCTAAATCTAATGCTGTGTTTGTTTCCTATGAGGTTACCTGGTTGTCCCTATATATTGTTATTACCATTTTCGTTGAAGTGCGGCCCTGAATCAGTTTCAAGTCTCCTTTGGAAAATTGCAGTTACTAACCATCAATAAAAAAATAATCAAATCTAGGCGGTGCACTGGCTTTGTATGAGATTAGACAGTTTGATTGACGGTCTGCTAAATACAATTTTCCGAACGAGACTTTAAACTTTCAGGGTTGCACTTCAACGAAAATGGTAATAAACAACAAAAGAGCTATTGTTTTCTGACAATAGGGGCAATGGTGTGACATCATAATTAAGATCTAAGATGGCAGTACCTGGGAAATTCAATTGAGTTTTATAGACAGGAATGTTGGTCCATAAATGTAACTGACACCTACAGTGTAGTGTACAATTTACAGACCTGACATAAGACATAAACTCTTTTTTTTTCAGTGGAGCTATTCAGGTGACAATGCAAATTATCCATAATGATGGTTTTTTGGGATTGTTCCGTGGTATGACAAGCACATGGGCCAGAGAGGTGCCTGGATATTTCTTCTTTTTTGGTGGATATGAGTTAAGCCGATACATGCTAACGCCTGCTGGTGGGAATGTTGAAGATATTGGTAAGAGGTAGTTATAGAAACCACTAGTGAGGCAGATAAACTAAGAAGCAAGGGTGGCACAGTGGTTAAGCACTTTGCCTCTCACCTCTGTGGCCCAGGTCTGATTCCTGGATGCATGAGCGCCATTATGTGAGTTGAGTTTGTTGGTACATACATCTTGCCCTTGCTCCAAGGGTTTCCCTCTGGTTTTCTTCCCTCCACAAAACCTAACATGCTCAATTCCAATTTGATCTGTGGATTAGCTGGGGCCTGACTTCGATCAGCCCCTATGGTTGTTTCAGGTCCTGTTAGAAATTCAGATATTGCCTGTTTCGAATGTGCAATTCACCAGCTAAACTTTGATTAGATAAATAATTCTTAACTAGGCATTTAAAACTCGTAAACTTGTGTTTAGCAGTCTCAGCAATTTTACATGTACATGTACATGTAGCTTTAACTCTATGTAAATTAATTAGATATTTCAGGCTATGTATTTATTAGTTAATTTATTAGTTAATATATAGCTTAGTATCACTTATTGTAATATTTTTATTCACCTAGGAAGCCATGAAATTGTAGTTTATAGTTTTAGTAGCTTAGGGTACATGTAGCTCAGTTTGACTAGCACCTCAGCACTATATTTAATATATTATTATCCGAGATGAAATAAAATTCATTCATTCGACACTTCACGGTGTAGCACATTTGCTCAGTAAATAGTTCATTCCTTATTCATTAGATCTAGACTTGAATTTAATAATTTGATAATAATGCATCTATCTCGCATGATGTCATCATTGTCCTTCCAGTGACAGACCCAATAAAGATGATACTTGCAGGAGGTATTGCTGGTACTGCCCTGTGGACTGCCATATTCCCTGCTGATGTAGTCAAGTCTAGAATACAGGTCAGTTTTTCATTATATTGTCTGACTGCCTGTCATATATTTAAGGAAGTTTGAATTATCAGGATTATGGATGTCAGTTGACCTTTACATATACATAGTTTACATACATATGGTAGACTTTATTTATACTCAGATTAACAGAGTAGCTACAGAATACTGTAAGCTAATATCTTCAAGGAAAAAAAAGAAACTAGGTAAACTTATGAGCCAAATAATATGTAAGTAATGTTAAAATGGGCTGCGTGCCACAAGGGCGTATGTGACTCCTGATCACATTCTAAATTCTCCTAAACAAGTTCTTTGTTTTCTTAGGGAGAATTTAGAACATGATTAGGAGTCACTTAAAGGCCCTAAATGTGGCACACAGCCCTTCATTATGATGGTAGTCGGAGTCTTTATTTTTTTTCAGTTGCTGGAGGACTGTGAAAAAAATAGCTGTTTTTTTGTGTGCAGTAAGCTGCATGATTGTACAACTCTGGTTTACATCAAGTAGCCAGCAATCATCATCGTAGTTTCTGGCAATAATTGCCAGTTGCAGGCTTCAAATAACAGGCCTGCATAAACAATGCCCTTGAAATAGTAATAATAATTGCAGTATTATCAAAATTAAGGTCTTTAAATTGTCTTGCTTTAGATTTTATCATCTGGAACAAGTAAAGCACCAGGATTTTTAGAAACACTGCTGCTCATTTTCCGAACTGAAGGTAATGAATACAAACAGGGTTGTTTCCAGAGGGTAAAATGGCTCTACCTTCCCCTAGAAGCAGCTGCCCCCATCAGACTGCCCCCTACCCCTCCCCCACTCACTTCCTCTCATATAAAGTCCTAATTCAATTTAGCCACTTGATGTTACTCACTGACCGCCTCCCGGTTACCTCAGTGGTTAAGCTCTGGTATGCCGAGCGGGTGGTTGCGGGTTCAAACCCCAGCTGGACCAACACTCAGGGTCTTAAAATAACTGAGTAGAAGGTGCTACCTTTACATAATACAGTAAACGGTTAGACCTTCACGTCTTTTTGGATAAGGACATAAAACCATAGGACTAGTGTCCCCAATTAGCTGCAAAGCTAAATACATTTATTTGACACTTAAATAAAGTCACTTACTTTACTTACTTACTTAACATGATCACCCTTAGTCTCCACAATTTATCCCCATTTGTTTTCTGATTTTCCCCCATTCTTTACATTTTTTCCCCATTTCTGATTTTTCCTGAACTTATTCCTGTGCAACCCTGACAAGTCAATTTTATAATTGTTTTGTTGTTGTTGATATAATCCTATAATTGGTTCACAATTTGAAGAATTAATGCTTGTTGCCTGGTTGTTCTGAAGGGTTTATGTATGTTAGTTAAGGCCAAACAAAATAGATGTTGTGTTTCCAGTAATTAACCCAACCAACCTGGATTTTTTCATGCCAACCTCAAACTGTTTATTGCTATTTTTCAAGACTTGATTAGAATTAACAGATAAAATAGACAAAAATATAAAACATTAAACAATAAGAAGACGTTAGTATGTAAATGACGACTTCTCACTACAGTGTCTTCAGTGTGATCGCATGAACATGATACCGGTAACATTGTAAACACAAGGTCAACTCACGAAAAAAGTGAAAGAAATTCAAATTTTTCCTGACCTACCTGCTTGGATTTTTTTTCAGCTCATTACTGGAAACACAACATTTATTTTGTTAGGCCTTACATTTATTGGTCAATTTTAGTGCATTAATTATTGTTCTCTCTCTCTCTCTCTCTCTTTGTATAGGTTTCAGGGCTCTTTACAAGGGCCTAGGGCCAACAATTGTTAGATGTTTTCCTGCAAATGGTGCCTTGTTCATGGCATATGAAGGAACCCAGAAGTTCTTTAATAATAATATGTAAGACGAGTGGAAACATAAATTGTAACAAAATGCATTTATTTTTAGTGCCTTCGCCATTCAGATATTCTGCTAGATCAGCATAATATGTTGGTTTATACCAATAACAATAATTAGAGCTGTAATTATGGAAAAAACTCAGGGGCTGCTGCTAGTTTTTTGTTTGTGCACATTCAGTGGCTCTATTAAAAAAAAAAACATTTTGTACCAGTACAGAGGACTGGCTGATATAAGAGGCTAGTGGAAGCTCTGCCGTTTTACTACAATATTACCACTTACAATAAGTGGTAATATTGTAGGTTCTTATTGTAGGTAATTATTAATGTATCCTTGGATCCAGGGTTCTCATAAGTTATAGCCAAATTCTCTACCCAAAAATTATACTAGTGGGATTTTTGTATGCAAGGGGGTGGGGTGGGGGAGGCACTTGTATGATAAATGGATAGGTATGTGTGACATGGGGTACAGAACCGGACCCGGTTTTATAGAACAAGGGTACGTATTGCTCCAAAACCCAGATTTCCAAGTTTTATTATTGCAATTTCGTTCTATCCAGAATAAGATAATATTTTATTAATAACCCATAAGCTCCTGGGGCTGTTTGAATTCTAAAAACTGGCACTCTTGCTAATAATTGGGGTTTAAAAACATACATTAATTACTTCATTTTCATGGTTGGAGGAAATATGAGATAGGTGAATTAGCTTGAGATTTACATACATGGTGATGGAGTAGGTTAATATACATATATATACCACACCAGTGAATATGACTTTTCGTGCGCTCTGATTGGCTACTCAAACAGTGAATATGATTTCATATTCACCTCCGAGCAAAGCAGCGATCATCTCGCGCAAGTTTTTGTCCATTTGACAGAAAATATAATAACTATTTGGTGCTGGCTATTCACCTGGAGTGTAGTATATACTAAAACAATTATTCACCTCAGTGTTGGTGAATAGTGGTGGATATTTACCTCACCGAAGCGGCTCGGTAAATATCCACCACTATTCACCTCCACTTCGGTGAATAATTGTTAAATATATATATATATAGCTTCCCTAAATTGCATATTTTCATGGATACCACCATATGCATGTCATAAAGCATACTCATCTGGTAATATGGTTACTAAAGGTAAGTGATCCTATTTAATTATTGGACAGAAGCTATTCTCATGCACTGTAAAAAACATTTCTCCTTAGCGAAATCATACAATCAATGTTCTTACTGTAACTCCTTGGAGACTGAAAATTTTGTAGCGATTCTAACATTGTCATTTCATTTCTTTCCTTTCAATAATATACGAAAAACAGAAGAGTGTATGTCCTTGCCCAAAGAAATGGTGCTTTCACATGACAAAGATGAGATTGCCGAAAAGTTTGCTTTAACTCAGACCAGACCAAAACTGTTTGCACTTCGTCCCAAAACATCCTGTAAGCTAGTTGAATCACAATTCTTTTTGTGGTTTACCAAGTTTCAGGAAGGTTTTGTGGAACCTATAATTTGGCACCACAAAGAGCCAGACAGTACTGCTTGAAACGAGCCACGGTATTGGCTTACCCAACAAAACAAAACACTCTATATAACCTTTAGAACATGCAGAACAAAAACTATCAATAGAGTTACAGTATAATGGATCCAATCAGAATACAGGGGTACTGTATTAATCACCACAAAACATACATGGAAATGAGATGCTGTTTGGAATGGTTCAGCTGCTGTTAAGTGGTAGAACCAGGATTTAGTGACTATAACATTAATGCCTCTCAATAGCTGTATCCAGTCCAAAAAAAGCTGTTAAATCAATCAGTTACGGTTGTCCGATAATAGGTTAAGCTGTCCGTTAATAGGTTTGTCAACAACTGACTTCAGTCGATTTCAGGAAGAATTTTGAAATTCACAAGGAATCACAAAAGATCTTGAAGGAAGAAAAGTTTTGGCAATGAAGCCCTCTTTGTTATACGACTAGAAGGTCCAATAATAGGAGCACTTACCTTATTATACTGAGAAGTTTGAAATTTTCATATAGTTTCTGCAAAGATATTGGCAATTAAAATGAGGCTTATTAGCTCTGCCCATAAATTACAATTTACGGTCAAAACTCTGTACATTGTGATCTCAATAACTTAATTTGTACCATTTTCAACTATTTGAATCAAACTTTGTGAACAGTATCACTACTGTTGGCATAATATTTAATGTGGAAGTACTCAACAGTGACCTGCACTTTTTCTCATTCAGATTAGATTCCCCATTAATTGTGCAAAAGGTATATAATTATATATAAACAACCTAAAAATTAAGTTTTTAACATTGAATTCATGTACATAATTCATGAAATTATAATAAAGACCCTGTGTCTGAGCCCATGGTGCTTTGCACGCGCAAATCATTTTCGTAGGCTACGAAAATCAGAAAGATTGTTGTTGTTGTTATGTGACTCCCGAATCTTTCGAAATCCATCCCTAGTTTGGGCCATCGTGTAATTATTCATAGGTATATAATTTTATGCTTAACTGACTTTCTTTTATCTTAACTTTTGTATATATACTTTTTAAAATGAAACTTTAGTTCGAATATTTCTTCGAATCCCGGTCTAGAGTGGCGAGTAGAGGAATGCCGGAGAAAGGACCGAGACAGCGTGGTGAAGCGACCTGACAAATAATCCTTCAGCAGTCCACATTTTACATTCTCTAGGTCTACAAGAGAACACTTGTGGTTCAAAAGTCACTACTACGTGAGTTTCCTGGGGATTTGCTGCACAAAGAGACCGGCGGGCTTCATTGGAAATACAAAGCACAAAGCAACCACTTCTGTCATCAAGAACATTCGTAATTATAATTTCGCATGGCTAAGCTCCACTGAGGTGTTACGACTTATATGTATCTGTATATGTTTTGCATTTTTATTAGCAGAGAAAGTAATGTCCTTAACCTTTTTTCTCATCCTCCAGTACGTCCAGAAAGTCTTGCTACCAAAACTACGATCGCGGTTCAAACTCTAATCTGCCGAGTTCAGCTGTTTAACTTTGCTGTGAGTTTGACTCGAGTGCGAGTACGAAATTTCATTTTGCACTCAAAATATATCATTCGCAAGGAAAGTAGAGATCTTCAAATACAGCTAAGCAATACTGGGGACATGAAAACAAGGTAACAAGAGTATGTGTTTGCTCGTAGAGTTGTGAAAAGTCACACTCGTAAATCGAATTAGAATCTAAAGACAGAACAACTGGCTTCCTGCCGAGTACTGTCAAAATCATATTCGAAGCATCCGGGGAAAATTCGTGGGCTCGATTGGGTTTTTAATCCGGTAGAACTTATGAAATTCGTTATCCAAAGTGTATATATGTGTACTTCTTTTGTGAAACTTATAAACAATCGAAAGCATTTTAGTTCGCCTAAAAGCTGGCCTTTAATTTATGCGGCCGTTGATAAACAAACTAATCATAACATTGGCGCAAAGCACCATGGGCTCGGACACAGGGTCTTTAAGTTATTATCAGGGTAAATCTCCAGCTAGTTCTGCCCCATTGAGTTCATAATTGAAGTGGTAACTGCATGTGCAAGATTGTTCAGCATAAGTTACTTCTGATCACATTCTCCTTTATATTCTTTGTTCACTAAGGGAGAATTTAGAACTTGATCACAAGTATGCTGTCCTTGCACATTATAACCTCTTCAACTTAAATTCAGTAGAATGCAAACTAAAGTAACTTTTTGACTCCATTCTTAAGGAAGGTGAATATATTTGTTCCAGGAATCCATTTTTCAGGGACCCATTAAAAATGTGTGCTGTGATTGGCTGGTGGATGGCCCACAAAGTTTTGGAATCAAAGTTTTGGAATCAAATTTTTGATCATTCTCCCACATATTTGATAATGAATGCCTAGGAACAAAGAAAGAGTATGTATGAGTATACAACTGAATCAATGAAAGTTAATAAAAAAATATTTAAAATGTCACAAGGAAAAAGAATTACCAGCCTTGGTAAGTCTGTATGGAGAAAAATTTACTCTTGGCCTAGAAAAGCCCTCATTCAGCTTGTGGCCTTCTGCAACAGTTGTTCTCCATAAATATACAGACCTCCCATCTGCTAAATTACACAGTTGTTTAGCTGTGTAATACATTCAACATAATTACCTTATATATTTAGCTAGTAATTTATGGTGTTATTGAATTATTAAGTATAATAATTAAGGTATTCAAATTTAAAATAATACATCACAATTTTTATGATGCCTTGAGGTATGTTTCACAGGAAGAATATTTAAACTACATTGTATTTTACATATATTTTAAATATTACCTCATGAGGTGTTAAATAATAGCAAATTGGCAGTTTAATTATTCCAAGTAATGAAATAAAATTAAATGCAAGCTGGCGATCAACTTAATTTAAAAAATATGAGAATTCCCTGGAATGCCGAGATGTTTTTTACATTTTTTTCCAGTTTGTAATTCAGACTTTATGGCTGTTTTTTAAAGCTATAGGTTTACTTGTAGATGTGGACCATTATAGCTATTTGCCAGATATCCTTAAGACCGGCCTGTTACATGAGGTATTTTTTCTTACAAACTGCAACACACCACTGTTGCAAGATTAGTTGCAGAAGAAATTGGGTGTGTAACTACTTGTATACTCAATCCCCTCTAAGTTGCAACTCATCTCCCACTGAAAAATTGTGAGGCAAGTTGCAGGGAAAGCAACAATAACACTGAAACCTGGGCAATAATTCAATCACATTACAAGTTGGAAACAATACAGTTTGAACGTCTGACACCCCACACCAACTTTCAATGATGTTCTATCATAATGATGGTGTTGCAGGTTACAATTAATTGCAAGGAAAATACCTTGTGTAACAGGCTTTTAGTCAGTTTTGAAAGAGTTGGTGCCAATTAATTTGTTTTTCGAAAGAAATTGCTGGACATGACTTAACCCCCAAAATCAGGGGGTTGAACAAACTTCAGGTGAAAATAAAACTGTTGATCCCATACAAAAGTAGATTAGTCTATCCATGAGTAAACATCAGAGTCCCATGGATCTGAAGGCCATTGGCACATGAAATTTCGAATTAGGCGATGTCAACTAAATTAGTTATATTTTTAGTTAAACTAAATTGTCAACACTGATGTTGGAGCTACTCTACCTTAATCAACTTATACTGTAGTTGATAATATTCAAGTACTAACATTTAAAATAATTTATTAGTTAGGCTTTGTTACATGGCTTATAATTATACATCTTTCATACCCATATAAAACCTGTTTCCAACAAACCAAGTTTATCTAAACTGTGCTTTTGAAAAACATGTTTTGAAGATTTCAGCCACCATGACGACTGTGCAGGATGTCACCAGGATTTGGGGATAAGGTCAGGAAAAATCTGAAATGGTTAAAATATTTGGGGCAATGTCAGAAAATAAACAGGGAAAAAAATGTTTGAGATGCTGAGGATGGGTATGTTTATATTGTAACCCAGTGAGTAACATCCAGTGACTAAATTTAATCCTGACTTGATATGACAATGGGGGGACTTGCATTTTTATTTGACCCTCTGCAGGTGACAACCCTGATGTGTTGCAAACTGAGAATTAAATACCTAGTAGAATAGGTTGTGCTAGTTTTGGTATAGGCAGGAAGCATGAATGCATGTGGGTTGCTTAAAGGGGCTATGTTATGGTACTGTGCATGTATCGAGTAATCGCTCGGTTGCTGGCTGTTAATTGGATACAAACAGTTAAACTTCCCTCCCTCAATGCTTGATTGAAAGAATTTTCCCTGGAGACTGTTTATATGCACTCTTTGTTAGTCATTTTTGCATATTTGCTTTGAATTTAAGCATCCCACATGGCCAAGAAGTTTGTTAGTTCATATCAAAATCGGTGGAAATATCCATTTCCAGCCCGGAATGCAAATGTAAAGTCTATTACCGTGACACAGCCCCTTTAAAGTGCCTATCACCCTTTTGCAATTTTGATAGCTTATGAACCTCCGAAAAGTTTTGAGTACTTCTGTGAAGAAAGTTTTGGTTTAAAGTGAATACTTTATGTTCTACGCTTGTTTGAAATCGTGTAAATGTGACCTTTCCTGACCCATGACCGCGTAAGTAAAAGCCTGGGTCGAAACCTGGGTAGACGTCATCTTGACGTCATATAATTAATTCGGCTTTGCAATCATTTGAAGAAATACTTAACATGTTGACTAAAATGACTTTTTTCTTTACTAACAACTCAAAAACTGTGTATATTTTCTATGCATCAATGTTGTTGTGATAAAAACGCGCCATGGAGAATAATGCATTAATGAGATGACGTCTACCCAGGTTTCGACCCAGGCTTTTACTTACGCGGTCATGGGTCAGGAAAGGTCACATTTACACGATTTCAAACAAGCGTAGAACATAAAGTATTCATTTTAAACCAAAACTTTCTTCACAGAAGTACTCAAAACTTTTCGGAGGTTCATAAGGTATCAAAATTGCAAAAGGGTGATAGGCACTTTAACTTATTTTTTTAGAAACAGATTTTGGACCAAATGCAACCTTCCTCAGTAAATTATTATATATTTATTTAAAGTGCCAAATTATGCCACTTTATTAAAATTGTCAACATCGTTAACTACCATAATAATGGTAGTAATAAAATAATGTTACAATGTATATTGTCTAGCTGTTGATGGGAACTACAACTACTACATATACATGTAGAAGTGACAAACCATGAAACAACATATAAAGTATTAGTGCCAAGTACTGGTAAACTGTTCTTTCAGTCAATTTAAGAGCGCCTGCAAGAACACTGCAGTTATTTAATGGGGTAAGGGGTTAGATTGGGGTTGGAGTTAGGGTTAGTTTAGCCTAGCTCTAACCCGGACTCCCATAAAATACCTGCCGGCAAGGACAGGGTTGGGGAAGAGGTAGTCTCCTGATATCACAGTGGCATCTATAAATAGCAGCTTTAGTAGTAGTGACCCAAATGCCTCACTTCGATACAATGAAGCACTATTCAAACTGTGTATCTAAATTAGTTGTGTTTAGAGTGTTGGTGTCATGCAAGAATGATGGTTTTAATGGCACTTCATTGCATTGAAGCGAGGCATTCAGGTCAACACCGCTGAAACTGCTATTCGTTGACGCCACTGTAATATCAGGTATTCCAAACCTGCCCATCTCTTTTCTTTCCATTTTTTTTTTCAGTCGTTTCTTGATCAAATTCTTAGCATTTTAATGTTACTGGAGGACTTATATTATAAGTGTTTATCACCTGTTTAGTCCCTCCTTGACAGTTGTTCTTGTTTGTTATATTATTTCCACTGTCAGAAGCTTAATAAATAAATAAATTTAAAAATCAGTATTACTGCCATAGGCATAAAGGCAATATAGAAATACATACAGTAATCTATTTTTATTTACTGACTTTGCTATATAATATTTCTTCATTCCCACTGTTTTGTGTTTATTTTCCCATAATAAGAACAATCATTTCCCAATTTTTTTTCCTTTTCATTTTTTTCAACATAATTTAAACTAGCAATGCAGTCATAACAATAATATAGCCAAATCAGTCATATTTCTGGCTTGTTTAATTCCTTTGATATATATGTATAATGTGCTTTTACCGATCTCTTCCTAAACAAATAGAAAGTTGTCTACAACAAAGAGAAAGGCTTCTAAATCACAAAGCACGAGTTTCCCGCGAAATTCGATAATTTAAATAACTTAATTATACGGATGATGCAACAGTCACGCGAGATTACGCTCGTTCTTTTAGTCTTTTGCATAACTTATGATTTATAGGTTCTCGTAGACTGCGAACAGTCCCTTCGTTTTTCGAGTTTTTCGTGACTAGAGACCAAGAAAAATAAAGGGACTGTTCGCAGTCTAAGGTTCTCGGTTCAGGGACGTTTTTTGGCGGGTCCTATAAAATGTTTACCATGGTCATCGAGCCACGTGGCAAAAATGTCTAGTAGAACCGAACGAAACTCTAACATTGAAAATAAAATCTACTCAGTTGGAAATCAGTAAATCAATTAATCTAACGTTATTTCTATAAGACCATGACTTTAATATTTGTAACTTTTTTCAACATATTTTCCGAGTTCTCCATTTTTGCCGAGCTCTTTCGCTCTCATACTCGCAGCGTAGACAGCTTTCATCAATGCTCCACGAAAACCACACTCTTCGAGGGCATTTATACCGGCAATTGTCGACCCCCCGGCAGAGCAAACGGCGTCTTTTAATTCGCCGGGATGTTGTCCACTTTCGAGAACCATTTTAGCGGCCCCGGCCGCTGTTTTAGCGGCTAGTTTCATAGCTTCTTCTCGATTCAAACCGGCGCGAACCGCTCCGTCTGCTAGTGCTTCAATGGCGAGATAAACATATGCTGGTCCGCCACCGGTTAAAGCAGTCATTACATCCATTAGATCTTCATCGACCTCAAAGCAATAACCCACAGAGGACATTATTTTATGTATTAAAGTGAAATCCTCTTCACGGGCGAATTTTCCGAAGGTCATTGCTGTTACACCTTCACGAAACTGGATAGGGGTATTCAACATCATTCTAACAAGGCGAGTTCTCCCTGGAAGAGTTTTTTGAAGGTATTCCAGTGTCACTCCTGCTGCTATTGAAGAAACGATATGATCTCTAGTTACCAAGGGAGATACTTCTGTCAGAACTTGGGGGAATACTTTGGCCTTGATCGATAGGAATACAGTGGTGGCTTCTTTGACTACTTTCTTGTTGTCTGTCGTAACGCGACATCCTAGCGACCGAAAATGGTCGAGATTTCGTTCTCTCGGAGCACTGGCGATAATTTCGCTAGCTCTTATAATACCGGCTGAAAGAAATCCTTTAGCTATTACCTGTGCGGCTTTTCCTGCCCCAATAAACCCTAGGGACGGGATTAAACTCATTTTGCGAGAGTCTTTTCACGGAGATTTCTTACTGAATCCCGCCGAAAACGAAGCTAAGGAACAATGGTGGTTGTGTGATCAGACGTGTAACGCAATACATAAGTAATGAGACGACGTCACGTAATCGCCCGTCCACGCGCGAACTATGACTGGTGGATTCATAAATGATCAAGTCAAAAATTTACCATTTCGATTTGCCACTTTTAATAATAATAACAATAATAGTAATGATTTATTCACAGCCTATCTACAGAGTAGCTGTACATCCATGAAAAGAAAAAAAAGAAAACAATAACTAATCATCATAATAGAAATTAAGTAAGTTACTACATTAACTACATGAGTATAAAAATTAACAATTGTATACAGATATTAAACTTTGGCCTATTAACTATTGGCGCAGAGAAGATTCTCTCTTCTGCCCTGTTCGTCAAAAAGAGTTTGACCTGCCGATAAATGATGATCTTATATTTGCAGGCAGTTCATTAAGGGACGGACCATTAGATACTTGAGGGGGGGTTGGGCAATTTTTTTGTGCAGGAGATTTTGTTTTGCCAGAGGCTGTGCAGGATTTATTTTTCCGCCATGATTTGCTTGCAGGATATTTTTTGTGTGCGTTTTTATTTGTAAATGCCTAACTACGTACATGTGTTAATACTCCTTTGTTATTGTTTACATTAAAAAGCAGACTGGTTTTTCCAAGCAAACTTCAATATGATTGTCCACAAATAAAATATGATACTTAAAGTACAGAACTCAATAAAAAAAATATTGAAAATATTGTGATTGCTTCCCAGAATTGGCCGATGGAAATGGATTCTCTATCCGACTCAGTATTTTTCTGGTCAATAAAATGGCAGCTGACTATGATTCTTTAAGTTTATTTATTAACAGACACGTTTATAATATGAGATAAACAAAGATACTAAAATATTTATTAATATTTATGCTTTGGGTGTTAGCGTTTAGTCCAATGGCAGCCCAAAAATATAGATATGTTTTTAATGAACTTATGCTCTACAATGATTTCTAATGAAAATAAACTGTGATTGCTTAAAAGTTGTTTCATTTTCTAGAAAACACATGTTGCACAGCGAAGAGATATGTTCTAAACACCCTTTTAGCAGTGAGCCCAAGTCTGAGTAGTCAACAACAATATAAATTTAATGTTACTTGATAAACGTGGCAACATTCTTGGACATTTGTGTTTTGGCCGTCTGCTCCTTGATGTAAATATTATTCTGAAAAAAACGTGGCTTTGCAGGAATTTTTTTTCTGGGGTTTTTGTTGTGCACGATATTTTTTTTTTCACGTTAAGGCTGTGCTCGGCTGGACTATATTTGCCCAACCCCCCCCCTCAAATATCTAATGGTCCGTCCCTAAACAAACTCGCTGCAGAGTCTTGGAAAGTTTTTGAGTGTCAATAGGTCAGTCAGTGTTATAAATATCCGATATACTAAAAATATTCCCAAATGGGCAAGTTAAACCACAAAATTTTAGAAGAGTTTACCGGTATAATCCTGTCCGCCATTACTGGAAGTCGTTCTCATTATTCAGCGGAAGTGATGTCATATGACAACCACGTCGCGCAAAATAGAGCAGATTTCGTGAGTGGGACAAATTGCAAACTACGGCATATCCGTCACCGTGCTGTACTGTAAATCTGTGATTTGATTGGACAAAAACAATGGGAAACCATTTCAACGTCACGGCATGCCGTACAGTAACTGTGATGTAGTCAGTGCTGTAGTTTGTCCCACTCATACAAAATCTGCTGTAGTGTGCATAAAAAAAGTAACCAACCTCGCAAAGATAAATACCAATTTGATCTCAATCAAATTCACGATTGGCTTTTATCTAACAAATTCTCTCTTAATGTTCAAAATCAAACTTTGTAAATCTCGTCCCTAGACAAAAACGAACATATATAACAATAGATAATAAACAAATCAAGGAAAAGAATCACACCAAATATCTAGGAATAACACTTGATAAACATTTAACGTGGAAAGCTGGAAAGATCAAATAGCCGGAATACTGTGTAAAGCTAAACATTATGCTCCACTAGAAGTTTTAAAACAAATATTTTGTTCTTATAATTATTTTATCCACATCTAAACTATTCAATCTTACTTTGGGGTAATACATATTCTTCTACAATTGAATTGCTTCGCATCCTTCAAAGAAAAGAAAATCGTATAATTTTAAATGAAAAATGGGGTGCTCATACTCCACCTTTATAAATTACATTCCAGCTTATTCATGTATGACATATAGCATATAACAATAAGCAACACTTTCACTAAATTATTCACTCTACTTTCAAATACTCATCACTACCAGACACGCCAAGTTAGTAAACATACAGTATTACTTTATTAATTACTCCAGAACAAACCATAAATTAAGCTTCATTACATACCATGGTATCAAAAATTCCTCTGGATCTGAGAAAATTAAAAAGAAATCTCTTCAAAAAAAGAGTGAAAGCCCCTTTTCTCAAAGATTACCACTAAAAATACACTGAAAATAGATTGTAATTGTACTTAAATAGACCCAGCTTAACAAGAAATGTAAATACCAAGTTTCATCTTTACCTTCACTTATAATTACTTTCGTCTTAGACTAAAATTATTCAACTTCCGTTGTTTGTAATTATCTATATTTTCTCTATACCTTTTCCGCCTGAGTTGTCCTGACTTAGATAACCTTTAGGTTTTCTCAGGGCCAACACGCTCATTATTTCTTTAAAATGTATAAATTGCATGTAATTTTTCTCCTACCATCTGAGTAAATAAAATTGTTGTTGTTGTTTGTGTACGCGCAGGCGAGCGTTGAGTGTATGACATCACTTCCGCTCAATAACCTAAGGGAACAGCCTCCAGTAATGGCGGGCGTTTAACTTCAATATTCGGAGTTTAAAAAAATGAGACTTCCTGTCGTCGTATCGGAAAACGATTTGAACTGGTAATAATATATCAACTCTACTTTATGAATATGCAAAAATATTGATATGTCAAAATTTGATCGTAGTGGCACTTTAAATTCCCATAACTGTGGTTTGATTGAATGCGCAACCAAAGAAATGTGTGTGGTCAAAATTATAAGGCTTTGTATGGAAATTTGCGATTTGTGAAATATCTTTGTAAATATTCTCAAAAAATTAGGTATTAGTTGTTCCTTTTCTTCTCCTCTCATCGTCTTTCCCGTATATTTTCGTTTTATAGCGTAAGAACGGGCTTTCCTGAAGGCCGATAGAAATAAAATGATTTACTTTCCTCTACAGTTTATTGTTTTCAAGTTCTGTTTTTGTAGACAATGAGAAAAGTGACGGCTACTTGCATTCTCAGGTGCAGCTATTGTATTTCGCAATAAATAATTATACCTTTGTTTTGCGGCGTCGTCTTGTTGCGAATGGTCCCTTTTCAATTTTTAGCAAAATAAAATTACCAAATTTATTTACGTTTGTAATCTTCTAGCCGACCAAGGAGAGGGTCTGCCAATGCAATCGGGGACACCAGGTCAGTAATGGGCTCCTGGGACACGAATTCTACGGTTGAATAGAAATATTGGTTTTGCCGACGGGATAAGAAAAATCTTTAATTTACCAGCGTTTACTATTCGGGAAAATCGAATTTAAATCAGTTCAGTATAATTGTTGTCTTCCCATTGAATGTTATGGAGGACCAGGCATGTAAGCTAGATAAAACAAACGTTTTCAAGAGAATGGTTCCTACGCATGCGTTAATATTTCAGCCAATCAGTAAAGACTCTTGGTAAAGACCAGAAAATGGCTGTTACCAGAGGCGCTTTCCATTCAACCAAAACGACCGGTTAGAAGTTTCGAAAATTTCGAATGTCGAATGGAACGGGATTTTTCGAATTAGACAAACCGGTCGGAAAAAATACGCGTTCCATTCGCAGAAACTACCCGGTTATTAGTAGCCTCGATTTCAATTCTCAAAACTGGCAAATCACAGCAAATCTAAACCGGGAATTTTGAATGGAACAGAACTGGGGCGCTTTCCATTCAACCAAAAAAAACGAAAATTCCGGTCAGAAATAAAATGGAACGGTAAAATTTCCGGAAATTTCGAACCGGAAATTTTACCGTTCCATTTGATTTCTGACCGGAATTTTCGGTTTTTATGGTTGAATGGAAAGCGCCCCAGAGCTCTCTCGTAGCGACAGAGCTCTGGGTACGAGACTGATTATGCTTTTGTTGCACACAGCCCTTCAATTTACCTGGCCATTAGGTAATAATAATAATAAATACATTTATATAGCGCTATATTCACTAATTGTCCATAGCGCACTGGAAAATCTAGACCTCTTCCATGGGATGGAAGTTTGCTGGAAATATGTTGGAAATAAGTTGGAAGTTCAATTTCCAAGGTTTTGCACACTTCCAACGGATGGAAATTTCATTTCCACGGGTTGGAAATATGTTGGAAATATGCTGGAAATATGCTGGAAATATGCTGGAAATATGCTGGAAATAAGTTGGAACAGAATGATCACTACAAATCGCTTATACTGGGATTTTTTAGCCACTGAAATACTAATTGTATCCTGAATATCATATATCAGCGAGCATTTGTAGCTTACAGTGCAAAATATGCCGAAACCAGTGATTTCCAGAGACTATTCCATCTATTCCTATTCCGGAATACGGTCAATCGAACGCATCATTATATTTTTACATTGCATAATTATCAATTTGTGATTTGTATATTCATATATTTCTATTTTATCAATTTTTAACTATTATCACTGTTAAGCCTGGTTTCCATTTGATCGTCGTGATCACCGAAAAACGTGTTGGGCGATCGTAGCGATCGCGACGATCGTAATGTATCCCACAATACGTCGCAAGTGATCGGGACAAATCCCATAATGCACTGATACGTATAGTTGTCACTTCAACAACATGGTGTCTTTTGTTTATGGAAGAACTTCTAAAATAATACTGTCTTTACAACAAATTCAGTAGAGACAAGTTCAAGATGTTATCGCCTTTGATTGTTTTGTCTCCGTCGAATTAGGGCAAGAACAAGAAAATAACACGACTCAAGCAGTCTCCTGTTATCTGCCGCCATTTTTATTCATGTTTGGCGCCAAACTTTTGTGCTGATAAACTTGAGAAACGGCAAAGAACCGTGGACGAAAATCCTGCTGGTTGCTACGTTGGATCTAAGTCAGATCTAATCAGCCAAAATGAAAATGAATACGAAGTCCAAGGACTACGGCAAAGCTGACACAACGTAGGATTTTACATTGAATATTACAATATTTCGGCTGGCCAAACCAGCCTTCTTCAGGTACTAGATGTTAGAAGTGAAGAAGGCTGGTTTGGCCAGCCGAAATATTGTAATATTCATTATAAAATCCTTCGTTGTGTCAGCTTTGCCGTAGTCCTTGGACTTCGTATTCATTTTCATTTTGGCTGATTAGATCTGACTTAGATCCAACGTAGCAACCAGCAGGATTTTCGTCCACGGTTCTTTGCCGTTTCTCAAGTTTATCTTCATACGATTTTGACCGGAGGTCTATATAGATCCGATTATTCCTGCTATTTTCTTCAAGAAATCATGGGCATTGATATCGCTTCATGGAGAGTTCGTATTGGCTCTTTCGTTCCTACCAACGCCTCTACCTCTAGCCGTACAACAAACCACACCTCCAGTTGACTATCACATTAAATCCTTGTTTTTAACCTGCCTTCACACATTAAAGACACCACTGATTTCCTTAACAAACTTCTCAAACTTGGTAAACTACCTGATACCGCTATGCTCATGCTTGTTACTCTTGACTTTTCATCTTTATACACTAACATCCCACATAACGAAGGCGAGTCTCGCTTTATTAATTCACACATAACCAGTGTAATACTAAAAACCTCATATACATGATACAATGTAATCGTTGCCATTTGCAATACATAGGTGAAACTAAGCGACGCCTCAAAGACAGATTTAATGAACACAGACGGACAGTAGACAAGCCTAACATTAAATCTAAATCTAGCTACTACTGTATCTGAACATTTTCTTTCTAGACCTAACCACTAGTCTTACACCGACATGCAACTTATCCCTCTAGAAATAATATACTCCTCAAGAGACTCGATACGTAAAGCCAGAGAAGCGCACCTTATAGATAAAGCTAAAACTCTAGAACCATATGGTATGAATATACCGGTGATGAAACATAGTGCTTATCTCGTACTATTTTTGCTACTTCAAGTTTTGGTCTACGTCACTTCCCGTTTCCGCAATTTACCACATTTATAGCTCTTCACTTGTAACATCTAGTACCTGAAGGCTGGTTTGGCCAGCCGAAATATTGTAATATTCAATATAAAATCCTACGTTGTGTCAGCTTTGCCGTAGTCCTTGGACTTCGTATTCTTTTGTGCTGGCCGGGCGATCGCAACGATCGTAACCAACCAGCATACGATCGCCCAACACATTTTTTGGCGATCGCGTCGAGCGATCAAATGGAAACCAGGCTTTATTGGACAATTTATTGTATCTGGTCATTAATTAAGGGAGGGAGGGGTTGGCTGGTGCAAATGAAAAACGCCATGCTTTCTGGAGCAAAAAAATCAGAACATTCTTATATCGTCTAGGTTTTGGTAGCTATTGGATTGAACAGCAAGATTTAGATTCTCATAAATTATGGCTCCCTTTAATCAAACAAAGAATAATTGATAATGAAATACAGACATGGACAAGTGAAATTCATAACGATGAACGCAAAGGCTCGCCTGATCAACGTAAAAAACTGAGAACATTCCGACTATTTAAAACAAGTTATAATTGTGAAAATTATCTAAAAACTGTCACTGTGCTGAAACACAGAACAGCCATGACTAAATTGAGAATCAGCAACCACAGTCTAGAAATTGAAAGAGGAAGGCATGCGAGACCTTACAAAAAGCCTGAAGAACGAATTTGTTCACAGTGTGGGACCGAAGTCGAAGACGAGATTCACTTTCTAGTCAGATGTAGAAACTATGACGATCTAAGAATTGAACTTTTCTCATCAATTAGCTCAACTCTTAATAAGAATTTAACTCACATAAATGAGAACGTGAAATTTCGTCTCATTATCGACCCACCCAAATCTCTCCAAGCATTATTAAAGTGCCAAGTTTATTTACGAATGCCTTGAAAAAAGGCGTCGATGCGAGCGTTCTTGAACTTTATAGTATGGGGCTATAATTATTACATTTTATCCACTAGTTACCCTACAGTCCTATCTGTCATAAATATATATTGAATACAGATATGAAGTTCTGTGAAATAATGATATGTAATCACTATTTATAGTTAGTATAGTTATTTGGACTTTAGTCTATGTACTTTATTGTATAAGACTCCAAATAAAATATGTCTGTCTGTCTGTCTGCTCAATTTTTGATGACCCCTCCCCCCAATTCCTCCTCTTGAAAACCCTATTTGTACCAGCCCTCCCCCCTCTAAATAATGTCCGGTCCCTAAAGCGCTAAGGGCAGTTTCATGAATTAAGCGCTAAATAAGTAAGTTATTATTATTACTAGAAGTAATCATAGATTATCAAAGTGCGTTCAACATATTTTTTGAAAGAGAAAGCGCTGTGGTAACAGTCAGAAAAGCTGAAAACTTGCTGCAATGATGTGGACGGTGTACGTAATAAATCCTGATCGAAAGTTCTTGTTTTTTAACTAATGTGAAAATTTTGATGTCTTGACTTATATGTTAATATACAAGGGGATGCATCTGGGTATAAAACTGTAATTATCTTTGTGTAACATTAAATCATTGGATGCGATGCTTATGGGGCTATAATTGTATACATGTGTGTTTTATATGGTTATGGCATTGATTTGAGAATTAGTAGCACATTTTGCTGTGTGGTATACAGTGTAAAGCAATAATTGATGTTAGTGTAGAATACAAATCAACCCAGGCTATAGCTACATACATTTAAATACATACATGCATACATGAACTTTATTTGAGTGTCAATAGTATTTAGCTGTAAAGCTAATTGGAGACACTACATTACAAGATATATGAAATACAGGATATATAAAGACATTCATATAAAGTACGTATAAATAAATATTACTATTTAGATGTGTATAAACTGAATTCCAGTTCCTAGAACATAAACTATATGTGCATGTGTATATATTACAGCCCATGCAGTTCCTTCGATTCAGATCATTCACATTATGTTTCCCGGGTATTTTTCAAGTGAGAACAAGGTTGGCTGCAGAATATTGAGCGCCATCGTTAGTTCCAGAATAATTTATGTTCAATGTCCTGGCTTTGATCAGCCTTGTTTCAGGTCCGTTAGAAATTCAGTGTAGATTAATTGAACACAGCAATTAAGTCAGTTCTTTAAATTTCCCTCACCTTGTACTGTGTTGATATTCCAGTTCTTTGGCATATCAAAGTGTCGGTATAGATTAACTCTCTGTCAGTGAATGTAGTGTTAATTTGAATCCGTTAATTTGTATAACCAAGATGTACACAGTGTCGCAACTCACACAAGATACGGCGATTAAGGGTATCTAGAAAACTCGGACCTTGTTTCTCTTCAGCCAGATCATCTTACTGTTTGTAGTTTCGGTATCTGTATGTACAGCGAAAAGCAGAATCCAGTACAGCGAGCAAGCCAACAGAATTCACTCGGTTGTTTACAAATTATGGTGAGTTCAACTTCACTGGTGTCGTAACAGGAGGACCATGTTCGACTTAATTCTTAAACCACCACGATGTACACGCGTAGTATTTAAAAAGCTTCACAACTCACTGAAATATTCATATCCATGTATTTCTCTTCAGCCTTCAGGTATGATTTATAGCATCTTGACCATTTGCAGTTTTGGTATCGGCAAACCGAACAGCACAGCAAGCCAATAGCATATTTTTCGATCGCACATTCACTCGGGTTCAGCATAAATAAATAATTATGGCCGAGTTGAATGTTCAAGGTCCTCCAGATGTACTACACACGTTCCTCAGGCTTTGCTCAATTGTACTTGCGAACCTTTGAAACATCATTGCATTGCATTGTCGGAAAATAAGGCAAGTAACTAACCGATCGCGAAACAAAACAGAAGCCATGATGGCATTCACCAAAATGGCCGCTCGCATCGTGTACGTGTGGTTACCAGTTCCCCGGCCGAGATAATTTATTCTAAAAAGTACAAACATGATGACATGCATGACGACGGACGGACATACACAAATCTCGATTTCTTTCGCCTGGGGAAGCACAGGTAGCCCACACATGACCACAGGGAGTCCACTGCAAGATTAGTATGCGTTCTCCTTCGTCGAACGCAATAACGCGAGTGCTATACGGGATTTATAGGCAAAGAGTGATATTTTGAAAGTTCTAATAATTGCACGAGCTTTTTAATACGCGAGTGCAATTTGAGAACTTTCAAAATGTCACTGTGCCTATAAATCAAGTATAGTACGTGAGTATGTTATAAAGGTATAGTATAACTAGAAGTAATCATAGATTATCAAAGTGCGTTCGACATATATATTTTTTGAAAGAGAAAGCACTGTGGTAACAGTCTGAAAAGCTGAAAAATTGCTGCAATGATGTGGACAGTGTACGTAATCCTGATCAAAAGTGCTTGTTTTTTAACTAATGTGAAAATTTTGATGTCTTGACTTATATGTTAATATACAAGGGGATGCATCTGGGTATAAAACTGTAATTATCTTTGTGTAACATTAAATCATTGGATGCGATGCTTGTTGGGCTATATGTATACATCATTCACATTATGTTTCCCGGGTATTTTTCAAGTGAGAACAAGGTTGGCTGCAAAATATTGAGCGCCATTGTTAGTTCCAGAATAATTTATGGTCAATGTTGGTAGCCGGGTCCTGGCTTTGATCGCTTCGATCGCTTTGATCATGTCCGTTAGAAATTCAGTGTAGATTAATTGAACACAGCAATGAAGTCAGTACTTTAAATTTCCCTCACCTTGTACTGTTGGTATTCCAGTTCCTTGGCATATCAAAGTGTCGGTATAGATTAACTCTCTGTCTGAATGTAGATTGTAGTAGATGTACACAGTGTCGCAACTCACACAAGATATGGCGATTACGCGTATCTAGAAAACTCAGACCTTGTTTCTCTTCACCCAGGTCATTTTACTGTTTGAAGTTTCGGTATCTGTATGTACAGCGAAAAGCAGAATCCAGTACAGCGAGCAAGCCAACAGAATTCACTCGGTTGTTTACAAATTATGGTGAGTTGATTTGACTCAACTTCGCTGATGTCGTATTTAGCCGACAAAACAGACCATGTTTGACTTAAACCACCACGATGCACACATGTGTAGTATTTAAAAAGCTTCTTGACAACTCACACTGAAATATTAATATCCATGTATTCAGCCTTCAGGTATGATTTATAGCATCTTGACCATTTGCAGTTTTGATATCGGCAAACCGAACAGCACGTTCACTCGGTCTCGGGTTCAGCATAAATAAATAATTATGGCCGAGTTGAATGTTCAAGGTCCTCCAGATGTACTACACACTTTCCTCAGGCTTTGCTCAATTGTATTTGCGAACCTTTGAAACATCATTGCATTGGATTGTCGGAAAATAAGGCAAGTCACTAACCGATCGCGAAACAAAACAGAAGCCATGCTGGCATTCACCAAAATGGCCGCTCGCATCGTGTACGTGTGGTTACCAGTTCCCCGGCCGAGATAATGTGTTCCAAAAAGTACAAACACGAGGACATGAGGACACGAATCTCGATTTCTTTCGCCTGGGAAGCACGGGTAGCCCACACATGATCACAGGGAGTCCACTGCAAGATTAGTATACGTTCTCCTTCGTCGAACGCAATAATAATAAAAACTTTTACTTAAACACGATAAATGTTGTATAAAAACTAGTACATGTAATACTAAAGTCGTTAAAAAATATAACCAATTAGTTCTACGATACATGTTCACTAAAAATCTATATTTAGCAATATTTATATAGTATGTTTACTATAAGTAAATCTAAATCTGTATTTACAATTAATGAATAATAACATTACTATAGAAGAAATCCTACGAGTAACAGCGCAATCAATAAAATATAAAAACATCATTACCCATATGCAAATTTTGTACCGATACTGCATTAAACTTTTGTACCGATACTGCATTAAACTGCATTAAAATATAAAAACATCATTACCCATATGCAAATTTTGTACCGATACTGCATTAAAGAGGCTGTTTTTAAAATACATACATGTAAAATTGTATGTTGAAATCACGTCATAGATGAGAAACCTCTGCTCGCAGGGTATATAATTTTACCGTATTGCACTTCGCACTCATAATCAGGATTTTTGTTTTTGGAATATTTATTTATCAGACGTGTTAAAAAATAGGTTTAATAGAACAAGATTGAATCCTGTTTAAAAACCTGTCCAACTATAAATTCGTCATCAGTATTTATTTCTCAATCAATGCTAATTTTGAACTTCAAGACGTCATCGACGGAAAAAGTTTTTAAATTGCGGTGGAACTGGGTCGAGCACGCCAAAGGCAGCTGAAAAACTAAGATGGCGGAGGTCGATAAAAGGAAAGAAAGCGCTTTGAACGAGTTAGTCAATCAAATGGGTTACACGAGGGAACAAGCAGAACAGACACTGAAAGCATGCAAAAATGACGTGATAAAAGCGAAGGAAAAACTCTTAAAAAAGTACGGTAAACCGATTGAAAGCTGTAGTTCGAAGCTTCCAGCGTACAGCGACGAACCCCCGCCGCCGTACTCCGAAGTAAATCCGACTACGAAGTTGCCGCTATCACAACCCCCACTTTTCCTGAGTCAAGATAAAACGGCGCTTTTCATGAATCTGGAGGTTTCGTTTCCGACAAACCCAGAGGAAAGATGTTGCTGTTGTTTTGATCCTATCCGGCCAGATCCCGAAGAAGGGTTTACGGGAGAAATGGTTTGGCAGGGACTAAAAGTAAGTTTTTCTATGTTTAGCCTTTAGGTATATCTTTGAGTTGACTGCATTATGATAAATAGGGATATTTACGATAAATAGAGATATTTAGAGAAAATTAATCTTTTTTTTTTGACTGATGGAAGTTGTATATGTTAGGATTCATATACTACGACTACGAGCATTCGTACATGCTCTGTTTATGCACCTATCAATGTTATTGTTAAGCCCGAGGGGTGGGGATTTTGACATATGCTGCCTGCCCCAAAGTAGGGTTATTTATAGGAAACATAATTACATAAGGAAGATTAAGGGCAGATATTTTCGACCAAATGTGTTCTCCCGAGGGTGGGGATTTAGACTTTTTTTTGGCCTGCCTCCCCCCCTCCCCCCCTCCCCCACCTCTGGCTTAACATTGATAGGTGCATTATAAAGCTATGAATACAATAACTTACATTGTGGCATTGAAATATGCCCTGATATTTCGTCCACAGACATGATCTGATCCGAGAAGAGAACAGTTCCAGAGAGCAAAGCTCGAGGGAAACTGTGAGCTTTGAGGATCAGATAAATTGTCCACACTCAGACAAATATGAGGGCATATTTCGATGCCACGATGTAGGTTATTGTTGTTATCATCCTTGAAATATTTGATGTGTGCTTATATGGTCACAGGGGGTCTATTCGCTGATATTTCCCACTTGCGGAGAGAAAATATTGGGTCACATGATGCATTCAATCAATCACGTGTGAGAAAAAATAGTTGAAGGGTTATAAATGCTACTATTATTTATAATAAGTGTCAGAACTTGTTTTCTCGTGACAAATATACTCACAATGTGTTTTGAAGATCTTCAGTTTAATGCTCTCTCTGGTCACAAACTCTCAGTGACTCACAATCCCAATTCACACTACCTCTTTTTACAATAATTTATTATTCAAGGTATCAAATATTAACATGCCTATATGTATGTATATTGTCGTGACTGGCTAGTTTTTTTTTGTTCACTCGTCACACTTGTCTCTCAGATTACATGATTATACTAATGCCCAGTTCCCGACATAAGTCTTGTACATATACAGGGCTCGAAATTGCGCCAGATACGGGCATAAATACGCCTAGATTTTTTTGTTTTACGCCTAACGTTTTCCACTCAGGCATAAAATTACGCCTAGATCCTCTTACAAAGGTAAAAATTATTGGAAGACAAGTCTTATTTCCAAATCTCTAAAACTATCTGATTTTTAAGCGCAAAATGTCAAGGTTTGACAGCTCCTGTAATGTAAACTATTTCCCCGCACGAAACAAGTTGTTTTGCCATGAAGGCTATGTTTTGCATGACAAAACCTATAGATAGGAACTGTCAAACTTTGACATTTTGCAGTTAAAAGTTCAGACTTCACACGCCAAACGTCGCTGCGTAATTAGTAAACTATGCGTTTCAAACTTGAAACAACAGACAAAAAGTTTACACTAAACATTTGCTTGCAAATGGTACGTAGTAAAATGCAAAAAAAAAAAATGTAAAAAGATGAGAGAAATCGTCTCTGCTTGCCACTCTATTTGTCTCAAAGCCGGCGTGATAGATCTATTTGAACAGCCTAGCTCAGCCTAAACATGTACGTTACACTTAAACACTTGCATGGCTTCCTGCAAAACTTTGCGTGACCGCATGGAAAAAAGGCTGCCACGCCTGTCTTTCTCTGTCTTGTTTAAAAAAGCGATATTGAACTCAATGAGTTTAAAGTTGAGTGTTTATTACAAAAAAGGAAATGATTTGCAAATTTTTTTTTACCCTTTTCCAATGACATACAAATTTCAGCTACTAATGCACAATTATTTACGCCTAAATTTTGGAGAATTACGCCTAAAAAAATTAAGCTGGGCGTAAAATTATGCCTACTTTTTTTCTTAATTTCGAGCCCTGGTATAAACAATTTGATATCTCCCTAGAGGAGGCACACAAAAACATTTTCATGCGAGTAAATCCGTAGACCGAGTCACAGTCGTTTACACATACATTTACTTGTGAATTCTAGCAGGTGAGCGAGCTCTGGTCATTTACTGACACTAATCTACTCTCGGAGACGGTTAGTTTATCTTTAAATTTCCAGTCAAGTTTATGTACAATAATATGCGACCTCGTCTCTGTGAAATAATAATCAAGTTTAGTGTTCTCATGGACAAGCTGGAACGAGCCTCTACTAGTAAATGGCGGCAGAAACGGGGGAGGCTGAAAGCTATTTAGCATTAGGTAAGATTGGTCCCGAACGAGATGTCTAAATCCCGAACAAGTGATGTCTAACCACACGCTCGCTCGAGACGAAACTTGCCTTTTTTTGCACGTAAAGGAAACCATGGCCATGTGAATCAGTTCATCGGCTCGAGTGTTCGAATCTCGGCCTGTCCTTGGGCAGGGAGTTTTCTCGATCTACTAAAATGTTCTTTTTGTGCCTAAAGAACTATAAAATCAACTTATATAATCAACCTACATTATGTGTAGTGTATTTATAGAACTTTACGCGTACTTGACACCCTGTTGATGAAACATGACGAGCTGGCATGTGAGCGCGAATCCACTCTACCGGAAAAGATGGCAGCTTGTGCTTTTACCCACAATCCTTTGCATGCAAAAAACTTTAAATCTATTATGAAATTGTGGTAGAGGTTCTAAATCTTAAATACAAGCAAGTACAAAAATAATAATGCTGTTGCCAATCCACTGTTATTGAAGAGAATAGATGATGCAAGGAATTGTGGTTAAATGTACAGCTGCCAACTTTTTTGGTACAGTGGATTGCTTTTGGCAGGAATTCCTTTTTGAGTGTAATCAAACAAATTAATAGTGAAAAAGACAAAGAAAGGTAAGTTATCACAAATAATTGTTTTTTTTATAAGAATGTGAAAACTCAAGGCACACTTCATAGCACAATAAAGAAGCTATAAAACAACTAAATGCAATGAACAACAACAACAACACTTATTCCTGACATACTTTCCCAAAATGAAGTATGTTTAATTACAGGCCTAAATAGTCACTGAATAACTCTATCCTCAATCCAATTTTATTAAAATGTTTCCCATGATTACAAAGCGCGCACACATTTAGTGTCCGATAATGATATTGCTTGTCCGATAATCTGTTCAATAATGTGTTTCTCAACAACAGATTATCTTCAGTTGATTTTCAGGGAGAATAGTGAAATTCAAAAGGAATTAGGTTATGCAAACGTAATCACAACTATTAAAGATCACAAAGGACGAAAACCATTGGCAATAGCCCTCTTTGTTATGACTGGAAGTGATCAAAATAATAATAGGTTGTTACCTTAATAATACACTACCAGCACTAGTTGGTTTCCATGATTATGACAATGTAGAATACAACTATACTGCCCTGCTACCATGTCGTATAATGAGGAAATAGTTTGAAAGCCCTGCCTTAATTTGTTGGATGAAAGAATCAAATTTCTATGTACATGTAAAAAAGTAGAACACATTAAACTTGAGGTACATGTAAATAAGGTTGTAGCAAGAATCCCAAGTGATCCAATGATAATCGATACAAATCGATGAAGATGATAGAGCGGTTTTCAATAACTTGAAATGTAATGTGATTGTTTTCAAATTTGATTGGTTTGAGTGCCGTAAAACCAAACCAGTGAGCCAATCACAGGAGCAACTAAAAAAAAACCTGAAATAATTCATGATTGGTTTTACTTCAACCAATCACAAGGCAAAGTAAAGTAAACGCAGTGATGGATAACTAACCAATCAGATTCGAAAGCAATTAGTTTTCAACACTCAACTAAAAACCACTCTAGTTATCCAGATTTGCGTTTACTTTCCCTCATGATTGATTCAAGTAATGTACTTATCAGCTGCTTATCCCAGGGATAGACCCCCGGGCCAACCAGGGATAGACCCCCGGGCCAACCAGGAGCCATTGTAAAAATGGTGGAACAAACTTCATGATTTTCCCCAGGGGTGGTGTACTCTTACGAGTCAAAGTCCCCTGGGTCAAGTTTTCCTTTACAGAAAATCCCTCGTGTGATCACAAATTCCCCCTCCCCTATCTTGGAACTTCAAACGAAGTCAAGCATTTTCCCCTACCCAGGGGCAAAACTTACATTCACTCCCCTTGTATTCCCCAACATATCCCCCTGGTCAGCAACTTTGGTTCATTATATTTTTACTAGCTCCTGTGATAATTGATGGACAATCAATGTAGATTTTTTGTGACCTTTGTTGATTGGCATCTATTTCCAATTTCAATCGATTAACCAAACCGTATTGATTGGTATCAAATTCCTTCATGTATTATCAGAGAGCTTTAACAGCATCAGACATCATATTTTTGACAACTCATCACAAGACCGAGAGAAAACTGGAAGGAAATTGCTGTTAAAATCTGACTAACCTTGTTCATGCCCAGACCAGCTGCTGGATCCAGGGCACAATATGCAAGTTCGTTTTTTCCCACTTGGCAGGATATGAATGAATGGCCAAATTGGTGATACTTCGAGAAAGTTAATCATAAACGATCCACATTTCATATGCACTTCTGGGGCAGGTCCATGGGATAAAAGGGGGGCTCAAACCCCCTTTTTTTAAATCGAACTCCCATCCTTTTATAAAGGAAAACAGAGAAGTTGCCATGGATCATAAAATAATATACCTGCAGTAGCTTAGCCTCCCTTTTGGTAAGGTCTAATTGGCTTTAAATCGTAAATTTGTTGATTCTGTGTACAAGGAATCCCTCAATATAAAATGTTGTGTGTATTTGGATTTCTTTTCCACTCTTCAAACTTTAGGTGTACTTAAAATAGAATATTGGCAGTGTGATAAGTAAAACATTAACTAATCCCATAATTGTTTTCTTACAGGCCTTCCATGCCGAGTGCTACCTTAAAAACAAAGGGCCAAAGTGCGAGCACTGCTGCTTTGCTCTCATTGCCTACCCGCACAAGAATCTTTCAGGGAAATGGGGTATTTATGATGGCAATAAATATCATGAAGAGTGCTACAATCAGTATGCGGCGCCAAGATGTAGTAGTTGCTGTGACATCATTTGTCCTAATGAAGAGGAAGGATTGTCTGGTCGTTGGCATGAGGATAACAACAAACTTTACCATGAAGAATGCTTTGCCAAGAAAGTCTATCTTGATAAAAGGGCAAAGTTTACATAGAAGTCAGATGTTGAAAATGCAAGGCTGCACAGGTTTATTAGAAAGTGGGTTTTGTCTGACAGGCTACTTTGTAGTTTTACAATCTTTCTTGTAACTGTAGCACAATTATCACTTCTACTACTGAAACACAGTGTACCCATAGAATGTGAAGTGCCAGAAAAGTTAGGTACATGTACATTAATTGTAATATCTGAAGGGAAAGGGTACAGGAGGGAAGCGATACATGTACCATGGTTCATACAAACTTTTTCTTCAAAGACATTTTAAAAAATGTACTTAAAAAATCATGAGGTAAGTAGCCAACAAGGGGTCTCGATTTGTGTTATGTGCAGTACTTTGAAACCCTTGAAATCCTTTTCTAAGTCCAAGGACTTTGAACATTGAATATTCATAGTTCAAAGTTCTTGGACTTAGAAAAGAACTGTAGGCAAATACCTTGAACAAAGGGAGGTCTCACAATTGATCATGAACTTCCCCAAGCAGTAAAACATGTCAAGGTACAATACCTGTCCTGATGCACACAGACTGTCTCTCCAATGTGGGACCTGTTTTTTGCACACTGCCCTGACACTGCACATGTCCATGACACCAACTATAGTGCCAAACTATAATTTTTTCATCAAATTTCACGCCAGGTTGTAAACACGTACTCCCACGAGAACAAGCGCATAATTGTTAACATTCCATCTTTTCTTTAACAATGGATGTTTGATTACTTAAGTCAAACAAAGCAACGATATGTAAAAACCAAGTACAACCTACAAGCCTGAAACATCGAAACTCTAATTGCATGAAGTTATTAAGTAGTGTTTGATGTCATTTCAAGGCCTCCAATTCGGACTGGACGGGGTTTCAAAGTCCTCGCAATTAGTTCCAGTCCTCGGCTGCACCTTGGACTGGAACTAATTGTACAGACTTTGAAATCCCATCCAGTCCTCATTGTCGGCCTTGAAACATTACATCCACACTTTTCAAGTTTTCCACAGGATCACACATTAATGACCTCAAAATTCTACCCATATTAGACCCTTTTTCTTTGACTTGTTTGCACAATGCCACTCTAACAATCTTCTGGGCTAAAGTGAACAAGTTGCACCGTAAATTTGTTGTCGGCCGACAGCTTGCCGACAGCTTACCGACCACTTACCGACAACGTATTTACGGTGCAACTTGTTCACTTTAGCCAATCTTCTGGATGCAAAAGTGACGCTGATTTACTGTTTTCTCAAACATCCAAGGTTTCACCAAAATTCATTCAAGGAGTTCAGGTCTTTTCAAGGAGAAAGTAAATGTCAAAATACAAGGACTTTTCAAGGCCGTGGCATTATTTCCAGGACTTTTCAAGGCCCATGTGAATCATGTAGCAGTAAACGTTTAATTTATACATCTATAAACAGATGCCAATGTTTATATTAACAATGGGGCTGCTTAACAAGACAACAAATTTTACCGAAAACCATGTGATGTAACATTGGTTTGCGCTCCAATAATCTAGATACCATATTGGTAATCAATTTCTGTATTTCAAAGTTTGTGAATCTATTTTAGTCAAAGGCCTTGTGTTATTGGAGCTATTTATTCTCTACATGAAATTCTGTTCCCTTTTTAAAAGTTAGGTATTCTGTTAGCTGACCAAAGCTTACATTCCAAAAAGGTTTTTTATATTCTATGGCAGACTGACTAAAATAGCTATATTTTCCAACCTCGGGCACTTCACGACAGTAAATGAACCTTCTCTAAAGTTGCCATATTAAAGTATATATTCTCATTCAGTCATCCAAGGTAATAATGCTGTAACAGAAAGAAAGTACAACCAAATAACAGTGCACAACCAAATATAAAATTAGACAAGTGCCTAGACTTCAATACAACCAGACTTTGTATCTTATAGACCCATTCGAAAAATGGCATCCAATTTAACTAACTATTGTTTAAGACTGACTAGCCTCACTTGCACATTCAAAAGCTTTTGTGTGGACTGACTAGACAGACATACCAGGACAATAGCTTTTTAAATTGGACGCCATTTTTCGAAGGGGTCTATACAGTGGGTAGTTAATTTGTTTTGCAAGGTTTCTTTACACTAGGTGAATCCTTGCTGACGTCATTGTTTACATTTTTGCCTCATTAGCATAAATTAAACTTCAAGTTACTAACAAACAATCTACATCAGTTGAAAGAGAATTTTAAACTTAGTCATTACCGAAAATGTGAGATATGATAAATATTTACGGAGAAATTCACTTTTCAAAACTGTAAAATCGGCTGGGGGGCAAGAGTTGCTGACAGCCATACATTCTTTGTAAATTTAGAGATTTTTAAACGCTCATTCCTCAAAACATTTTTATCATATCGCACTCAAATTTTTGGTGATTATCAAGTGTGACAAGCTCTTTCGATTTGTGCACTCTGTTTGTTTGTATCTATGTCGCTTGAAGTTTGATGTATGCTAATGAGGTAAAAACGTAAACAAGGATTTGCCTATTGAGCACTGTTTGAATGTACCTGTGAAAAATGGTGATACCAAACCATGGCGGTGTAAGGAAGTTTTGGCATTAGATTTATTAAGTACTGTCGCTTTATAAGAGAACATGCAACGTTGTTGTTACACATTGCATGTGACGAATCCTTAAGACTTGCAACAAAATATATATATACGAGTCGCAGACCAAACCAAAAACTGTCAGAACAAGAATCCCATCAATTTCCCAGAATTTCTGTACAAAATAGTTATTTGTGTACATGGAAGGGGTATAGAATAGTCCCTCAAAAAATTGTGAGTCTCTGCAAAATTCAGGCAAGTCTCGAAATCTCGGCGTTTTAAAAGAGTCTCGGATTTTGAAACAAGGGTCTCGGATTTGACCATTCTTTTCCCCTCAGTGGTCAAAAGTAATAAATGATTGCTTTGGTTTTGTGTTTGCTTAGCTTTTCTGTTGGCCATGAAAAGTGTTTTGTAATTATCAGCCAATTAAGTTCTAAACTAAAACCAAACATTGTTTTGATCCATTACCCAATCAATTTTCGTTTTAGCGAGAGTTACCATACCCACAATTGTGTTTACTTTTCCATGTGATTGGTTGAAGTAAAAGTAATCATGGGGCTCTAATTACTTTGGTTTTGGTTTTACAACACAAATCCTATATTTATAATTTTGGAGGGCCACCAGATGTTAGACAATGGTCAGACCCACCAGGTGAACAATTCTTCAACAACTGCACATGAACCGTAAACTGGTCTATCGAAACATTAGCATTGTCTTAATGCAACATCATTGAAGACTCTAGGTGTAACAATTTTTGACCTGGCAGGTGCAGTAGAAATTCCTTCAAATATTAATGAGGGTATTTACTTAGCCACGTTAAATTTGGTTGTTTTGCTTCCAAACATAAATTGCACCTTTTCATTTTTATGCATAGTTAACAAATAACTCGGAGGTAACAAAGTCACTGAGGTATGCAAGACTCAAATTGACTTTGAGGAACTTATTTTTACTAACAAAGTGCGACATATTGTCCAATAACTATTATTCTCAAACTCTGACAATTCATCAGGTGAATACAATAGAAATCATGACCATGATGAGTATTTAGAAATCGTTTGCAAATACAGGCTGCTCGCATTTTTATCATTAAAGTGGAGTTTGAGAAGCCGGCTTTGCCTCGGTTTTCAACCCCCTCACTGTATTTAGAAACTCGCTTCTAAAACAGCTCCTTGTTTTACATATTACTTAACAATATAATAGTTTTATTAGTTAATCCAGCAATGGCTTTTCATAACCAATTTACAGCTTGTTCACTATAAAAACCTAATATCTAACCTATGAAGTACAATAATAATAAAAATATGTAAATACTGGCTATCTTGTGCAGGTAGTATGTTTTACTCTTTGCCTAGATCGTTTCTTACATTTCTCTTGAATACTGTTTCTTGAGTTGTTGTTTTGTGTGGTATGTAGAGATTATTACATGTTAAGAGCTTGATATAGTTTTTATTCACGAGGTTTTCGTATTGCGAATGAGCGAGATGATAGGAAAATAGAGTGAATAAAAACGATATCAGGCTCTTAACATGTCAATTTGTTTATTATTCATTTGAAGTGAATACAATAACACAAAATTAAGCATAACAAAATTTATTTCTAAAATAAGCAATAGTACAGTGAAGTGATATCGTACGTATCACTTCACTGATATGGTTTTTATTCACAGCTTTATCACATGGATATCAACCCCAAATGTGTAATAAAGGTCTTTACAGCATGAAAGAAAAAAGAGCGCTGGGCTATTGTAGTACGGCAGAGGCGAAGGTTTAGATGATCACTAAACCTAGTTCCATAGTTACCGTATGAGTTTCTGATCTAGTAGACAGTTTATTGGTTAAATAAGTAGGCACTGGATTGTTTAAACGTTTAAATACCATAACAACATCCCTTATTTGTTTATGCAAATGAGTTGATCTATGATTTCAGTTAATTTGAAAAAACCTTGAGACAAATCACAAAATGAAGAATATCTCTGCAAATAGTAAAAAGAATTGAAACTTTGCACAGGACTAAGGAAATAAGGAAACACATGCAGGTTATGCTGTTGCCAAAGTAACACTCTAGGCGGTACAAACCAACTGACGTCATAATCATGTCCTTTGCCTATTTGAGATGTGTTATTGACATGGAAAATACCATCATTAATTAATCCAAAAGGGCTTTCAAATGTGGTCAACTTAATATTTAATTCATATGCACTTTAAATAACCACCCTAATGAAGGTGGTTGATATGGACTGGGCATTAACCATCTCTATATTATTAGCAATGTTTCATGCCACATCTATAGACCCTTTGCATGTGACATCATAGCCGCCATGTTTGTGTACAGGTAACAATAGATTCTTCATTAGCTTCTTTTTTTCTGTACATCAACATGGCCGCCATGTCCTTTGTCATTTCAATCTCTGGGGATTGAGTGCAAACCATCTATTTTTATTAATGTCATTCACAGGTTCATGATACAAAGTGGCCTTTTGAAATAGTTTCAACATTAGCATAACAAGTGCAATGTTTCTTGCTCATCAGTGATTGGGAATTGCACTTTAAAGTGCCTCTAACATTTATTTATTATTATTATTGATCCTACATCAAGTACATGTAAACAGTTGTATATTAGAATATTTATTGATTTGAGTATTGCATATCAATTACAGGTTGTATTTCAAAAATGCTAATGTGATGTCAATCCTGCAATTTAATGTGTTTTCTTTCTCCTTGTGAATGAAACTGTATTCTCTGATTTAATTTCTCTGATATTTGGTAAAATCACCAATACAAACTACAACATTTTATAACACAGATGTTTATAAAATGTTATTATTTTTTATCTCTACCACTATGTCATAGTATATACAGTAAATGATGCCGGGATGGAATGTCACATTCTGTTTTGTAAAACTTCATGCTAAAATATTAATTAGGATGAACATACATTTGTATGGATAACATCAAGGATAATACAATCATTGTACTCTATTTGTTATATTTTTTTATGATTATAGTTTACCTATATATTTTGAAATACAGCAATTTCATAAAACATAGATCATGAATTGATTATGCATTCAATAATAAAAAAAAAGTTTTGACACTTAAACAAGTACTTAATAACATAATATGCTGTTTTACCTATTGTTGAAAAGAAACATCTTAAGCTTTACTGGCCCTCGGTTGCTGCAAGTCCAGGGCCTTTGCAGGAGTGCAATCACGTGGCTGTACTGCATGGCAAAAAAATCTGACTTCATTTGTGCAAAGGCACTTTTACAAGGTCGGTATTGTTATTAGCAAATGCTATTTTCCATCTCCAATTGACTGTCAATCTTTCTAAAACAGCGTTTTTAAAGGCAGCATCCATGGCAACACCTTTCCCATGGGGATCACAAGCTCAATTCATTTGTTAATGAAGTATTATATCAGCATGTGACTGTATCCTGCAAAGGGCCTATTAGCATCACTCATGGTTCAATTTTAACTGCGGATTTTGGGTCTTTAATTTGGTCAAGATGCTGCATGCAGTGACCAGTCAAGCTTGTGTCTTGGTGGCCAGAAAAGTGGTGTGATGGAGCTAAAATTCATATCACAGTAGCCTGCAGTACAGGTGCTTTGAAGAGAGACCCCAAAAAGTTTTCCTCTCATGCCAGTCTCCTTTTTCCATTTTCGCATGACCAAAATTTTATATTTTACACTTTCTTTGCAATGAAATAACACTGAGGGCCAGGTTAGCAGGCTACTTGACCAGCAATGGACCAGCCATTATTATGTCTACTAGTTTGTAATATACTATTCTTTCCTCATCAAACAGTAATGAAGTTAGCAGTCTGATCAAACTTTGAGAAATTCTTGACTTCTGGAAAAACTTAAATGGAATTTTGTGTGAGAATGTTTGTTGAAATTGCTGTATATGAATGATTACAAAATTACATTAGTACCGGTAATGGTATTGATTTTTTTAGATAAATTCAAGATATGTTTACTAAATGCCCATTTTTACATTTCCTTGAACAAATGAAAAAGTGACCAGTGGCCAGCCCATGTTTGTTTGCTATGAAAAATATTCTTTAGCTGATAAAATACTATGGCTTTGATTTGCTTGCAATTGTATAATAAAAGATACTGTATTACTGCAATGCTATGGACCATGCGATTTGTCATGTTGGTAGAGCATCAAATGTGTTGTTATCAGATGCAATGTCTAGCTGATTCCATAGCATACTATTTTCACGTAACTACCGGTACAAATTACCAAAAACTGTTCCAGCAATTAAAAAAAAATTACTGCTTATTAATTAAAGTAATTTCACCTCAAAGTGCTATAATTATGTAAAAATGCTATTGCCATGCCAAAACGACAAGTTTCTAATGTGTTTCAATTGAGCTATAAAAATATTTATGTTAATTAATTTTCCCAGATCTAATTATCTTTCCTAGAAGATTAATTCATTACAACTACATGTACATACACCTTTTTAATAAGTGGTTGGAATTCAGTTATAGTGACGTCAGTCGTAGAAAATCAAACTAATCATGCACTCAACACTACATAAACCATTTCCCCACCCACAATTCCCTCTTTTGCTCTGACGAAGGGCTAGCGCTCGAAACATCAGCTGCTACTCGCTTTCCACAGCAGTTAGCATACTTCAATCGACTTTAGTTGATTATATACCAGTATTTATAATGATTTGGTTAGCTAAGTTGGTAGAGCATCAGGTCTAGAGTGTGGGAGGTTGGGGGTTCGAATCCCGGCCGCATCCTTGTCAGGGACGTATATAAGCCATTGGCCTTCACTCGGTCTCCTACTTCTAATCATTCAGTATTTGAAGCCGGGTATGTGAAAGGACCTGTTGTGTTACTTGAAAAAGAGCAGTGGATTGTCACCTGGTACAGCAGCCTGGCCATTGTACTATAACACACTCAACATTGTAAACTGCATAGCAGCTACATGTATAAGCAGTCCAAAAAAATCACTGTCAGTAATATGTAAAGTGCAATAAGACTGTGGTGTGGTGCTATATAAATAATGGACATTATTACTATTATTATTGTTGTTGTTATCATCGTCGTTATTATTATGTGTGTTGTCCACCTGTTTTAAGTCTGATATCAAATGATTGTACAGCCGTGATGCCACCATTAGATGACTTACATGTACAGTCCATTCTTTGGTGAAAGATTGGAGGTTAAAGATTGGAGTAAATTCAGAGCTTAAAGTGCCCCTCAACCCTTTTGCAATTTTTATATATATGAAACTTTGAAAGGTTTTGAGTACTTCTGCGAAGAAATTTTTGGCTTACAGAGGATACTCTATGTTCTAGGCTTGTTTGAAATGGTGAAAATGTGACCTCTCCTGACTAATTACCATGTAAGAAAAAGCCTGGGTCGATTCCCTATCTTACGTCACCTCATTAATGCATTATTGTCCATGACGCCTTTCTATCACAGCATCGATATATAGAGAATATACACAGTCTGTGAGATTTTAGTAAAGAAAACAGCTATTTTAGACAAAATGCTAAATATTTATTCAAGTTATTGCAAAGTCGAATGAATTGGATGACGTAAGATAGGGAATCGACCCAGGCTTTTTCTTACACGGTAATGGGTCAGGAGAGGTCATATTTTCACCATTTCAAACAAGCCTAGAACATAGAGTATCCTCTGTAAGCCAAAAAATTATTTGCAGAAGTACTCAAAACCTTTCAAAGTTTCATATACATATGTATATAAAAATTGCAAAAGGGTTGAGGAGCACTTTAAGGGCCAAGTGCGAGAGCACTCTCCCTCCTTGGTTAATAAATTATCAGCTATTTCTATGTAGATCTTGATGACATTCATGCCTAACATTTGCCTTTCAAAAGGTAGAACATGCAATTTTCTTCCAGGAAATATGGCATGCACTAATATCACTTCAATATTGCAATTATTAAATTTTGCAATACATGATTATAAAAAAATACATGGATTCAGATTCTTCTCCAAATCTTTTGCCTATTTTCATTTAACCTATCTAAATGCTGATTAACACATGTTTTACACCACTAATCCCATTAACGACGGAAGGTGAGGTCAACAGCAAAATTTTCCTTGTAAACTTTCCAATACTTAGGCTTGTGGGGATTGTCTAGGTCTTCCCGGCGAAGAAACAGCCTGAAAATGTGAGGAAGATTTCCTGAAGTGAGTACTTAATTTGTTTTCTTTTCCTTTTAGAAAATCTATTTATTGTGAGAAGAACATACAAAACAACAAAACAGATTCAGAGGATTTCTTTACATGTACATGTGTTGCTAGGTTGATTTAATCAAATTACATTGAATGTGACCAAAACACTCTGGAATGGCTAATATAAAGTGAACAAATTAGTTGCATTGTAAATATGTTGTCAGTAAGTGGTTGATCGACCACTTACCAACCATGTATTTATGGTGCTACTTGTTCAATTAAGCCCTCTGGAATCACCAATTTTGTCAGTTCCATTCTCACCTGTTGTTTTCTATAAAACTAGTGTGGAACCAGAAGAAGAATGCACAATGGTCATATCCTACAGGTACATTCTGTAAAGTAAGAATTAGAATGAACAGAAAATGAGTTGTGTACATGTACTGAGTCTGTACATGTATATGGTGCCATACATATTATATTATTATACATTTTACTCATCTCGATTCTGATTGGCTGAGAACACGCAACAAACCTCCATAGCTTGCTATAGCACTAAGTACGCATGCGTACAACATTATCTGCTAGCAGATAATTTGTGATATCTGCTAGCAGGTAATACTTTTAGTGCTTGATGGTAAGCAAATACGACAATTTTACTCTAGAAAGCAGGGCACTTCGTTATTTTGAGCCATTTAAGTGCTCAGCTATGTTTCTAGTCATTCTTTTCTCCTACATGTACACTCGTAAATTGAATGCAATTTTTACCTTGAATATGAAAAAAAACATATTGAATAATGCAGAAATCCAATCGTAAACAAACCAAATTTATGCAGCATCCATTTAGCTTCGTTTACGATAGCTTTCTCTTTTGCTAAAACTTGAGCTTAAAAATCTATAATAAAACAATATTGAATTTGGTTTTTGCATGATAGCGAAAATTATCAAGACCTCGGTCTGTGTTATCAGCCTCAGGCTTCCGCAGATAACACAGACCTGTGTCTTGATACTAAGGCAGATAACACAGACCTCTGTCTTGATAATTTTTGCTATCATGCTCAACCTCATCCAATAATTGCTTTTTATCTAGCCTGTCGACAGGCTCATGGGAGGTTGAGAAGAAGGGGGAAGGAGAATGCATAGATGCAAATTATACAAATTTGAATCTGTGAATTTCCAATGCAATATCCTATTGGTCATTCTACAATGAAATCTATACATGTAAATTAGATTTGATTTCTTAGGCCCCTGCACTCATGTGCCAAATAAAGTTACCCAATTATTATCCTTTGCTTCAATTGACAAAATTTAGAAAATACATTTTCTGTCCCAATTCAGATCAGATCATGTGACAGCTCTCCAGAGGATTCAGTGATTCGTTTTCCAATTAGAGAAATTTGTACATTTCCTCTTTGGATACAGAAAAACAAGAAAACATTACTCAAGGGATGAGTCAGGTGACCTGAATTGGGACAATATACATGCATGAATCGCTCAACTGCACTTGGCATGAGTGGACAACTGAACTAGCTGAGCCTTTTAAATTATGGAATATTATAGGGAAATAATTCACATTTGTATTGAGTCCATGCTGGCTTAATTCTTCCTCTCCTCCCCCTATTCCCATGAGCCTGTTTGCTACATGTATATATGATATGTATATGATATGATATGTATATAATATGATATGAATATTGAATCATATGTAATTGGTGATTTTAATTGTGATGTCGGATCAAATTCTCCGGGTCAGCACACAAAAACACTTCTCAAACTGTGTGACCTGTATCAATATTCTCAGCTTATTAACGAACCGACAAGAGTAATGCCTAATACTTCTACTACTATTGATCTGTTCCTTACAAACGAACCGAGTAAGTACACCAATAGTTGAGTCTCTCACATAGGAATAAGCGACCATATTATTATTTATGCTTTTTAGATCTTTTTAGAGTTTATTGTTGGATCACGGCTCTCCAGAAGAGCATCATTGTATGATTGAGACTCCGTGTTTAAATAAAGAGTTTATTTATTATATATATGATATGCACATACATGTATTAGTTTTAAATAATCATGAAGGCAAAAAAAAAAATATTCATAAGATATAGGTCTACTCAAACAAAAATGGAAGTTCAAGTGTTAAAACAACTGAAGAGATGAATGCAAAAAATGCTTAATTTTAATTTGTTGTTAGAGCAGTTTTCAATTGTTTAGTTCCAGAAAATATCCATACCCCCCACGGAAGGGATTTGGTCTTTGATCCCCCCTCCCCTCTGGATCTTCTGAAATGGATGCCCAAATTGTACCGTACCCCCCCCCCCCCCCCCCCCCCCCCCCCTACCCTCCGGAATTTCCAGACTTTCACCACGTGGACCCCCACCCTTTGGAATTGCATGTATATAAATAAAACAAACATGATCATGATACAATACTCATACATGAGATAATAATTACTGGTATATAAAGCAGTTTTAATTGCAGAATACCTGTTCTTAGCGCTTGAGGCCTGGAGTTACTACATGTAGGCAAAAACGATCACGATGAATTATAATATTTTCAAATGTTTGATGTCGAAAGACCAACTTGTATGGCCAAATATTGTATTACACTTGGATAATAATTACCCAAGAGACTGCCAATAGCTTTTATTCTACTTAATTTGGTGCAGAAATGAGTTTTTGCGTGCAAAATGCTAGTCAGATTGAATAAAAGAGAAAAATAAAATGACCCCTTTCTTGTTTTGTTGTCCATCCAGCAATGTCTTGCTCCTCAGGAATCACTTTGGCTTTAAGGAAAGGCACTTACAATGGATTGTCTTGAAAGTTTTCTCAAACAGATAAAAGATTTTGAGACAACTTATTTGAATTCTACAGAAAAAATGCAACAATCATCAAAAGATGTCAGTCACGCAGTTTCGATTACTAAATCGCCTACAGTTGCATTGGAATACTAAGAGAGGAGTATTTAGAAACAACCTACAAGACACAACAGACACAAACTCGGCACCTAACAATCCATGTTCTTCAAATTACAAGTTTTTCAGCTTCAATTTTCCAGAACAATTTCACAAGCACTTTGCTAAAGTACTGATCAAGAGGTTTTTCTCCAGCAAGGGATTATTTTGATATGATTGAGTTAAAATTTCGAACTTGCTCAATTTATTTTATTTTATTTAAGAAACTGTTAAAAAAATTATTTTAAGGTGATATGCTGGTGATTTTATCGATATTTCTGAATGAACATGGTAATGTGTGTGAATAAATTACTGGGAACAACATTAACTAATGTAACTCACAGATGCTCTTCCGATTTTTTAGGGTGAGCAGCAGATGTATGCAGGCTACATATCTAAGGAGAATTTAGGAATTGATCTAGAGCCCTTTTTGCACCCATTCATATATGTATATGTTGTGGTTCAAAATTTTTTTGGTTCAATTTTTTTTTAAACCAGTTCAATTTTTTTTAACCGGGTTCAAAATTTTTACACTAGTTCAAAATTTGTACACCAGTTCAAAATTTTAAAACCAGTTTATTTTTTAACATTCTAAAAGGGAAGTTATGTTAACTGATGTTAGGGTTATTTTAAATGCTGGATTTGGGATCCTAAATTAGTGACTACTAGATGTTATTGTTTGCTTCGTTCTATTAATGTTTGTTCTATTGTTTGTCGGTGAAGGTAGTAGCAAATTGGAGCAAATCTTACGGGCGCTGCGAGGCACCCAAAATTATTAGTGACTAGCTCTAAACACCCTAAATTAGTGAGCATCCGTTGTTGACGGTTAGGGTATTTTTAAATGTAGGGGTAGGGTTTGTATTAGTTCACAGGACCATCGAAGAAGCATTATTATTCTGAGTTGTTCAGTGATCTAGTTCTAAGTTTAGTGACTATAGCTCTAAACACACTAAATTAGTGAGCATCCGTTGTTGACGGTTAGGGTATTTTTAAATGTAGGGGTAGGGTTTGTATTAGTTCACAGGACCATCGAAGAAGCATTATTATTCTGAGTTGTTCAGTGATCTAGTTCTAAGTGTAGTGACTATAGCTCTAAACACCCTAAATTAGTGAGCATCCGTTGTTGACGGTTAGGGTATTTTTAAATGTAGGGGTAGGGGTAGGGTTTGTATTAGTTCACAGGACCATCGAAGAAGCATTATTATTCTTAGTTGTTCAGTGATCTAGTTCTAAATGTAGTGACTATAGCTCTAAACACCCAAATTAGTGAGCATCCGTTGTTGACGGTTAGGGTATTTTTAAATGTAGGGGTAGGGTTTGTATTAGTTCACGGGACCAATGAAGAAGCATTATTATTCTGAGTTGTTCAGTAATCTAGTTCTAAGTGTAGTGACTATAGCTCTAAACACCCTAAATTAGTGAGCACCCGTTGTTGACGGTTAGGGTGTTTTTAAATGTGTTTTTTTGTTTGGATTATAAGTCGTTTATGGCATCATAGAAGGCCTCTTTACTTACGCACGGTTCATCGGCCATCTTTGAAGAATCCGGTGCGCATTCGCGTATAAATTTAAGAGACTGGAAACAAATTAGCATAATGAGAGGGACTGGCTTCAACGACTAGCACTTATAGAATATACGGTGGTGTTCAAATCAACGATTGCTTCTGTGGCGCATTGCGTTAGGCGAGTGGATCATCGAGTAGCTGAAGTTAAGCCCGATTGGGCAGGGTTAGTGAGTGGATGGGTGACCGCCGAGGAAAGTGGTAAGTAAGTGGTACAGTAAGGTAAGTAAGTGGTACAGTAAGGTAAGTAGGTGGGGGAGCAAGGGAAAAAAGGGAATGGAATAGGTTGGGGTTTTTTTGCAGGGGAGGGGTGGGTAGATTTTTTTTTTCTTTTGAAAAAGATAAACCAGTTTTCAAAATTTGAACTGGTGTAAAAATTTTGAACTGGTGTAAAAAATTTGAACTGGTTTAAAATTTTTGAACTAGTTTAAAAATTTTGAACCAAAAAAAATTTTAAACCACAACATATATATGCATAATAAAGACTTACCTGGTCAGTTGAATAGAATTTAATTTTGATGTCTCCTGTCAGAGTCGGACAATCCATGTCACCAAGTGTGACAACCAGCTTATCCAAATCCTCAAAATGCTGAATCTGGAAATACATTGACCCCATGTACAAATACCATAGGTTAGGTAAGGTATGATCAGTGTACGAAATGGGAATGAAATGTCTTAATTTGGCAATGATTCCTATGGATTTGCTGACTTTTTGGCAAATATGTTCTGTATGATTACCCCTAAATACTTAATGAAATCTTTCATATCTAGAAATTGTTCAGCATTATTTGAGTTATTAAAGATTTTAATTTTAGGATAAAGAGTAAAGATTTTTGACGTGGTCGAAATATTATTGGATTTCTTTACATTCAGAGTCAATTTATTGGCCAATTACAATTATGTAAATTTTTATTTGCATATACTATACTAGTATCAACAGCAAAAAGATGAAAACTAAAATCAAGAGAAGACTTATGAATATCATTTATATCAATTAAAAAGAGTAGAGGGCCAAGTATTTCCAAGTTATTGTGAAAACAAACCTGGATTTTCTCCATTTGACTATTCTGAATAGTCTATAACCTGGAAATCAACATACTATAATGAAAAACCGGAACCCGGAAATTGGAATTACCAGTACCATAGTTTCAAATCTCTCCCAGGCATTAACCCAAGGAACTAATTATTGAAGAGTGACTTAGTCAGATACCTGGCCAGGTCGTCCTTCAGAGCACGTCAGATGGTACACAACACTGCCATTTATGATCACTTCCAGCCTCAGACCTTTGCCATCTCCACTTCCAAAACCTAACCAGTAGTATAGAGAAGGCAATGATAATAATCAAACACTGACTATGCTATTCCTGTCTGACTTGACGAACTAAGCAAATATGTGATTCTAGTACACCAACATGTTAAGACACAGCTCTATATCTTGTTGACAGTTGAATGGCCATTCAGAAGACGTGTAAGAATGAGCATTAGTAAAAACCAATCAGAGGAGGGTAGACGTAATCGTGCTACTCCGCTGGGGGTCCAAAACAAGCTTTCATTTGTTAATTTGCATACGGACTTAACCAGGGTTCAGTTCGGATGTGATGCAGGCTATGTTCCCTTTTTTCTAACTGTCTCAACAGGGTGAGAGAAAGGGAGAGACAGTTTACAATCTAATTTCGTTTTTTCTTCCCTTCTTTCCTTCCTTCCCCATAACAAGAGGCTAATTCTGACTTATGTTCAAACGTCATGTTGCCAAAAGATAGCATAGACATACATGTAGCATAATTTATGTACAATGTATGTAGTATGTGAGTATTACTAATAATTTAATACTCTTTCTTAGAATACCAGTAATTTCCAATGACTTTAGATGTCGTAGTACGCGAAAAAACTACATGTACATTATAGTAAAGAGTGTTACTTAGAGGGGTTTTCGTATGAGTTGCCAAGTTATGGCAATGACTTAATATGGCACAGTTACTGTATGACATGCCATGATGTTGAAATGGTTTCCCATTGTTTTCGTCTTTCTGATCCAATCAAAATACACAGAGTTAGGGTACAGAAAGTTATAGTTACAGCAAGGCTTCATGGACATGCCATACTTTTGTCCCGCTCATGTGAAATCCACTCTGACTATTGATTATAACTCACCACATATGCCATCAATCTTGAGAGTCTTTAGCTTAAGGGATACAGGTGGTGGCATCCTTCGATTTGATTTAGTGAAGATCTGTTCCAGATAGCCAACATAACGTCCCTAAAAATTGTGAAATGATTTGTTTGTGTTATTGGGGCATTAGTTGGCAATCATATAGTTTATTGATTAATTATAGGTTATACCATGGCATGAGGGGTATTAGTGATTTAAATTGCCCCGAGAGCCGAGGGAAGATTTGTAAAAGTCCCGAGGCCGCTTCGGCCGAGGGACTTTTACAAATCTTCCCAAGGCTCGAGGGGCAATTTAAATCACTAATACCCCGAAATGCCATGGTATAAGTTTGTTATACCATGATCGCCGAGGAACGGAACAAATCTCTGAGAAGTTTAGTTTTCTCTGCCGAAACTAAAGACGTCGCAGTCGAGTTGCTTTAGAAAACGTTTTGTTTAATGCTTGACTGAGCACCATTGATTAAACGACCCTGGCTTCCCCTGGGGAAAAGCGTGTTGTTTTTGAGAAGAATAACACTAAAATACGATGTAATTATTCGGTTGACTAAATATTCAAAGAGCATGAATGGATTTTAATTACGTCACGTTTATGGTTTTAAGTATCCCACATGGAAGAAGCGGGTTTGAGAAATTAAGAGAAGAATATGCAGATTGAAATAGGTCATCCCACATGGATTACATTGAAGGTTATGATGAAGACAGGTCAGTTTGGATTCAGTATTTTTCATCCGGTAGCGTAGGGCTAGTCGTGCCTTATTAACAGTCGTGCCAGAGGGGAGCAGGAGTTGATGCTTTTGACCTTCTCACTTCCAGCCTGCATTCTCTTCTAATTTTCGCTCATTACGCATGCAGGGGAAATTTAGAAATATGTATTGTCTCGAAATTTCCCGGCGGGAAATTTCGAAACAATGCATATTTCTAAATATCCCTGCCATCAGGGAAAATTAGTGGTTTAAATGTGCCTCGGAGAACAAAAGAATCCGAGGCTACCATGGTATAACATTAATTAATACATATAACTGTTTGAGACCTACTGTGGACATTACAATTTACATATCTTATCTGACTGTTGATACATCCATCGCTGACATGTTTTCACTTTTCAATTAAAAGGTCCTTTGTACTGGCTCTTTTTATTTATGTAACATGCATACAGCTATACTGTACATTGTACAGCATCGCTAAGTCGTTACTGTTGTGGTTGTCAATACCTGACTGGGTGTCTGGACACCTTGGTAAGATTTTCCAACACTATAGTCTGTCCGTCGCACTCCAAAATAGTCAAGGCTGTGCTATAAATTGCAGTAACAAGACAAATTAGTCCACTTGAAGATCACTTTGGCCCTTCAGTTCATTCTCTACATTTGGAAATTTTTACTTGAACAATAAATTACCAAATTCAAATAATTTTGATTTTTAATTTCACTTTACCAAAAGTCTTCCTATAAAACCTTCCCCTAACATCAATAGTTTGGAAAGTTTAGCATTGAAGAAGAAAGATAATGCGGCTCAAATATTTACAATAATTAAATTTGTGACTTTTGTATGAGGATATGCCAGTTTAAAGCCCTAGCTAAGCATTCATACATTCTCATCAAACATTATGTTGCAATGTCATCTTGAACATTTAACCGAACTGGCTAAACGGTCACACAATGTTTGATTGTTTAGCCATGCATGCATATCAAACATTTAGCAAACATCTAAACAAATTGAATCTCAATGTTCCAAGTCAATTTGTGATTGGCTAAATACCTCCTGCATTCGCAAGGTCTGTTAGAAGAGGTGGCTAAATAAACATTTGTTCAACACGCAAAATGTTGGATGAAAATGTTTGATTTACATGAAGTTCAAACAAAAAATTGTTGAGAAACCATTTATAAACAGTAATTTTAAAGGTTGCTATATAAACAAGAAAAGATGTTCATTCAACAGATGTTGGATGAAAATGTTTGAGCATTTAGCCAGGGCCCAACGAGACTACCCTCATTTTGGTGTTTTTCACATGTTTTACATCTTGATAAATCCACAACTCAGGGTTCATAATTTAGGGTGTTTACTGGCCTGCTTTTACAGTAGTTTCAATTTTTATATTCTTGTTGAACACACCACAAAAGTCAATAATTATGGACCATGCATGCAATAAAATATTGATCATTTCCTTGAGAAGACATTGCAATGAACAAAACAAAAGTCAATAAAACATGAAGGAAATTGAAAATAATTTCCCTGACCTTTCACTGACTTAGCAGAAATTTAGAATTTCTTGACTTGATTCAGAATTCTCTGACATTTCCCTGACCTTGAAAGAAAAGTTTTCTGACATATGTCCTTGACTGTGGGAACCCTGAATAATTATTTTATAAATCACCTTAGCCTGCTCAAACTGTCCACTTGCAATCAACCAAGCACAAATTGCAGTACCAGTCCTGCCTGATACATAAGTAGGAAATAAAACCCCAAAAATACCATGAATTGCTTATTATCATTGCAAGATATAACTGGACACTTTCACAACAGATTATTAATTAAAATGAGTTAAAAACTATATAATGTATATAATGATTTTGTGTTGACATTATTGTCAACTTCAACTTTATTCAATATATAAAATTAACACAGTATTAAAACTCAACCTGCATTTAGTAAAGGCTAGGTGGGTGGTAATTGAGAAGAAATGAGATAATTAAGTACAAATAATGTAGTTTACAGAAAAATGAGTTACATATAGTAATGTCTATAGATAAGTAGGAGAAAGAGTGGGACTGATAATTATACAAAGTAATTTACATGTATCTATCTATGTTTAGTCATTGTTATTTTACATAAAAATTATGGGAGATATTTACAGTATGTACAGTGATGTAATATTGGCTTAATAGGATTTTTCGTTATATACTGTACATGTAATATCAGACGAGATCAGGCTAGTCTAGTGATTCAATTAATCTAGTTAATTAATGTTGAGACATTATTATTTGGGGGGATTTCAATATGTAAGAGTGCCTGTCTCAGTTATTTTTTGAACAATTATTATTTCTTTTGTAACAGTCTAACTGAAATCGGTATTACATTCCAGATCTGTACATTACCTATTCTTGAAAAAAAAAAATCTGTTTCTCAATTCTGGAGTGTTGCACATAAAATGACTGTATTAGAGCTCACAGAGCGTGTTCTATAGGAATGAACTTCACTGGTTTCCTTACACAAATTAGTAATATTTTTAGGAGTATTATTGTTTGAAATATCATGATATACTGTATAAGAGATATACAATAGATTCATAATACAGAAGTTTACTGCAATGGCAAAATATTGGAACATATAAAGAGAGGAATAGCATGATCTGTAGGTTGATCTAACTGTATGAAACACTCGGTTTTCTAAACTAGAAGCTGAAAATAAATGTTGATACATGTACATGATTGTATAGCGGTCATCAACTGTATAGCCTGAAAATACAGCCATATTCCATCAGGTTCCACAACTCAAACTGCACCTTGATCAATCTCAAGAAAGATATCTGTGATTTGAGCCCAAACATTCCATATACTGCAGCCAGGATCTTGTTGCATTATTTGAATGGCTAGTACATGTATCTCTATTAATTACCATGCCAATCACCTAATGTGATAAGATCCTGGCTGCAGAACGTCATCAGTATGGAATTCTGGGGCTCAAATTGCAGACGTCTTTCTCAGGAGGTGCATTGTGAGTTGTGGCTCCGGATAGAAGAAGAATAAGATGGCTGTATGCATTATGTACAGTATCTCATAACTTTGTACAGACTTATTAGTTTCACATTACCTTTCCCTCCTTTACAATGAACAGCAATGACATTCATTGGATCCTTGTCCAGCCATTCTCTCACATTATGACAGAAATACAGCAACTGACTGCAAAGGACACAACATATTATATTTAACAATGAGAAATCTATAGTTGTAATAAGTTTTAGCATATAACCAAGCCACCATTCTATCAACTTAGCAATCAAGAAAACTGGAAAAACTCACACACAAAAAAACATTTTTGTAAGTTATTTTTGTCTGCAGTACACACAGTCGACTATCGATAGCCAGGCAGCTAGCCAATCAGATGATGATTTTGCCAATAGACGGAGCCTGGCTAGCCAATCAGATGGTGAATTTGCCAATAGATGGTGCCTGGCTAGCCAATCAGATGGTGAGTTTGCCAATAGACGGCAGATGGTGTGGGTTATCAGGGCTTGAAATTTCAACCAACTGGCCACCAATGCAACTAAAGATTGAGCCTTACCAAACATAAATTTCAGAACTGGTCACCATCTGGCGACTTACCTTGTAACCTCTCAACTTTTCTTACTTCTAATGAAAACCTACTTAAGAAACCACCCTGAAATCAGGTTCCCAAATAGGTTCACCAAACATATCATGTTTACTGGGTGCTATTTTGATTCAGCAGTTTCTCCAAAAGAGGTAGCATGGGCGCATTTCTTAGCAACACCTGCTCCTATTGCTGTGCTTTCAGCGATGAATACAATGTATGTAACTATGTGAATTCTTTAGATTTCTTTAAAGGTTTGTCGATTAAAGGTGACACAGTAGGCACAAAGAAAGTGAGAGAGAATTTAAACTTGTTTGGTTGGTCAATCTAATATAATGGCTGATTTATTCGTGCAAAAATGTTGGCGACCAAAACTTACGATTTGGCGACCAAAATTTGTGGTTTACTGGTCAGCTGGTGCCTTTATAAAAAAGTTACTTTTGGGCCCTGGTTATGCTATTAGTGATTGTTTTGCTGCAAAAAAAAAAAAATTATGGTGTATTTTCGAAGGTTTTTCTCGCCACAGGAAGCCTGCTTACTTTTGCTCTCAACTGTGCTTGTGGTGGCTTGTGACGTCACAACAAGAACTCAAGTCTCTCGCAACATGGTGGATGTGGATTTCGATACTAAAAGTGAAGCACAGTCAAGTGACTTTTCCTTGACATTTACATGTAGTAAACAAGTCTTGATCTATATAGGATTTGATGGTTAAAATCCAATTCGATATTACCCTTTTGTGCCACATTTCGAAGCTTCAGAGGCCAAAGTGCAGATGGCAATATTATTGTGCACACAGTAGAGTCAATTAATCTATTCTAGAATGGTACGTGCATGTTTCTTTTACAAAAAAACTAAGTTTAATATTAGTAAGTGTATACCAAATGTTGTGCTCGTTTTCTATTTGAAGAAATAAACTAAAGGGAAACTCTTCAAATAAGTATAATATTAGATTCAGGACATATTGATAAAATATTGTGCCACTTCAGTTTAAAATGTTGAAAAACGTGCCACTAGCACTTTAAAGCTAGAGAGGGAAGTAGAACCTCTGGCATATTTTGCCATATTACGAGGGGGGAGGAGTGAGGTGTCCAGTTCTCATAGCCCTGGACACCCCCTGGATCTGTCCCTCGGATGACCCCATATTTATGTTGTTTCGTGACAAACTAAATTCAGTTTTCTTGGACCTTCATAAATATGGTGTTAATTCTTACTGAGTCCAATCAGTTTTCAGCATTGGATTCTTCCTTTTGGATCCTCCATTCCTCTGTTACTTCTTGCAGTCTATCCTACTGGACCTATGTATATTTACCACCTTGTTTCATAACACAACAATTTCTTAACCAACTTCCTTCCTAGTGGTCTTTACATGCCTAATCCACGATGGCATCGAAAGAAGAACCAGGCTGGTCATGTGACCCAAATATAGCCCATTACATGGGCATACTGTATATTGGGCATATTTGAAGAACATCCACCATCTTGGATTCATCATCGCTGAAGAATGGTTAATGGTTGAAGTATGACCTCAATGAATTCCAACCATACATAATGTTCCACTTTTACCCAGTTTAGAGGCAAGCATTGAAAAGGCAAAAATGGGGGGTTTCTTGGTGCTACAGATCACCACATTATGTAAAACAAAGAAAACTATTGTCTTCTAAAGCAAAACAATACCCTGAAATACAAAGAACACTATAACCCCAGAAACAATGAATCAAACAATGAATCTGCTACAGTCCAAGAAGCCCCCCAAAAATGCTACAGCAAGTACTTATGAATTTTTAGTTGTTTTCAATGAATTTGAATGTGAATTGCAAAAGATGACATCAACAGTTAATTTCTTAAATAAAAAATGAATGTGCTATAGACCACTTTCATAATAGCTGCCTCCTAATTTGCATAATTTGGAGAGAAACTAATGCTACCATATGAAAGATCATATTAAAACTATAGCTAGTACTTGTGTTCAGTTATAGAGCAATGTAGATAATTTCTGTTGTTATGTAAGTCGTTTCAAATGCTGGAAAAACATGAAAGTGAGGCTAGTCAAAGGCCTCTGTTGTTTTTCTCATACAAATCTCCCCAATTTCAAATGACTGTAACTTAATTCACACTGAAATTTCACAAGATTGCTAATGTTGACATGCTCTTTCGCATGGTAATGATAATATTTTCTGTCCATACATGTGGATAAACTATCGAAACAGGAATACGCATTTATGAAAGTGGTCTAATATGCAAGATGCATACTAGCCAATCAGCACCCAAATCCCACCAGCCTGTACCACAGGTACTTTTAATGCCATCTGGGATCAAGGAATGAGGTTGTTACTTACCTAAGTCTTGGTACATTGTGGTCATCAATAAGAATTCTCTCCACCCTGTCATGGAACAATGCAGGATCATAGCTCCTTTCACCTGAATAATAGAACATTCACTCACATTAATAATGAAAACAAAAATAATGGAGGCACAGAAAAGCTAGCAGTTCACAAGAAGGCTAAGTCAAGGCTAGACTCCCAAGATTTGATTAACATTTCCCAAGATTTTTCAAAGTTTGTAAAAAATTGAGGACTTTCCAGAGATGAGGCAATTATTTTAGAGAATGATAGAGGGGTTGACCACAGTTTTACAAATTAGTTTCTCTTGATTTATCTTCAATAATTACTACTTGTCTATAGCTGGTCCAATGTTGAAAACAGCCAGGGAAATTACCCATTGCTCAGCTAATAGCCTGTATACAGCCGTCCGTCTTCCCTCAAAACTCAGGAAGGGAGTTCCAAGTCAAGTGGATCTTTACAAGAATTTGTAAAAAAAATGCACTGATTGGCTAATATGTGACAAGGCCTTTTCTTTGATACTTTGCTACCTTTGATTGGCTAAAAGATATGTTGGTTTTGGTATGAGTTTCTGAAATAATTCAGAAATCTTCAGACAAAAATCTTCAGGACATTTCCAGTCTAGTTTTATCTTTTATCTCTATATATAGTCATAATTAAATCTCCATATATGTAGTAAGTGCCTAGGAACATTGAATCAGTCGGTGCGCTCAGGCGAAGTAAAGATTTATATTGATTCAAAATTGATACAGTTTCTGTTTCAAAACTCTGGCTTTGTCTTCTTGTTATTTTGCTTAACTGCAAAGACTTGAAATTACAGTTCAATAAATCTACCCTAATTTATCCCAAAGCAAGCTTTGATTTTAATAATAATAATAATGATATATTCACAGCCTACCTACAGTCTGAGTATAGCTATACATACATGAAAATATAAAATAAAAACAATACCAACTAATGATCATAATAGAAATTAAATAAGTTTTGTTACTACACTATTTGCATTAACTACATGAATATAAAAATCAACAATTGTATAAACTATATGTTAACTATTAATTACATTAACTATCAACTATCATATACAGATATTAAACTATGGCCTATTAACTATTGGTGCAGAGAAAATTATATATTTTGCCCTGTTCATTAAAAAGAGTTGACCTGCCGATGAAAGTGATGTTTATCTGTAGATGATCTTATATTTGTGGGCAGTTCATTAAACGAACTCTGCAGAGTCTTGGAAAGTTCCCTTAATTACGGGAATAGTTATTAGAGGGGCGATACTGGAACGTAAATGCCTTGCTGGTTCATGCCTTTTTAAAGGTAAGTATTCAGGCCATCAAGGATTATGCATGGCTTGAAAAACGCTTCTACATGTACATGTAAGTAGGTTGAATTGGGATCTCTCTAAAGTAGGGAGCCAACCTAACTTTAACACATCCTCCACAGTGGAATATCGATTGGTTACAAAGCTTGCAGTGGCATTTTGCACGCATTGAAGTTTTTTCTGTAGGTAGACAGGCAGAGGAAAGCAGACAATATCATTGAAACCTAGTTTGGATAGTACAAGAGATTCTACCAACTGCTTATTTATGCGTTGCAGAGTTGTGTTCTTTATTCTGCGGAGTTGATAGGATGCCATAACACAACAAGACTAACTCCTTCACTTGGTCTGATATACCATGCAAGAAATAGGAATCTATTTTCTTTTTTTTCTCTTATTCCTTGGGACTACTTAAGCTACTCTCATTATGACTTGATTTTTGAGATATGGGAAGGTGGTGATGCAGTTAACTGAAATTAGAAGTTGGGTTGCTTTGATGCGTATGAACCAATGTTTTCTATTTATTCACCGGCGGAATAAGAGGAATAGGCGTACTAAGCATTCGAACATCGTGAATTTCAGACAAACACTGGCAGAATAAGAGGAATAGGCGTACTAAGCATTCGAACATCGTGAATTTCAGACAAACACCGGCGGAATAAGAGGAATAGGCGTACTAAGCATTCGAACATCGTGAATTTCAGACAAACACCGGCGGAATAAGAGGGAGCAATAGCCAGGATTTGAACAGGCGTATTTATGCACTGGGGGAATAATTCATCACAGATCTCTGTGCTTAACTGTTCGCGTGGGCGCTGTTACGCAGGCTCAACATCCGGGTACTTTTTCTTTTGCCTGAGTTCAGTTTTGCTTTTAGGATGAGCAAGAGAAGGAAAGGATGTTTATTTTCAATTGAAGCAGTTGAAGTTCGAAGTTAAGCGAAGAATACTATACAGGATGAAATTATAAGAAACATCTCTGACATGAGGAACATAAATTTGCAAGTTACGGAAATATCAGAGGATGAAGCCCTCATCATAATGACTTCAAAGATAACTTTTGAAGGTGTGAATGCTTTTAAGATGGCACTTTTGCATGTGCCAAATAACTGTGTGAGGAAGATTAGAAATTGTAATACTGATCTTCACACAAGTATTATTTACAACATGATGCAGAGCTCACACATCAACACGTGCTCGTCGATGTTCTTGGAAGGTGTTGCTGTTTACATAGAGTTTTTGGAAAGAAATTGTTGGAAGTTACTTTACAATCGTTCACCGTTGGTTTCCTTTCCATCCAAGTTTCTGTCCCCTCCAGTAAGTCGTTGTTTAAATTGCAACGGAAACTTCACAATGTGTAACCTACCTACCACTACGAAGCTCTTCACTTTGGAAGGGCCATTTCCAGTTTCAAAGTTTACCTTGGAATGCACACGGTGCAAGATAAAGTACGACATCGCGCGATACACAGACAAGAATGGCACACATTATTACCCGAAAGCCAAAGGTATTTCAACATCACATGTCAAAGAAGTGAGCAACATGACCTACATGGATAATTTCTAAATTGTACAGCTGGATTCAGTCGCTCAGGTGAGCTACTTTAATAACGTGATTTATTAGCCCTAATAAATAAACTCGGGCCACCGAGGAATAGGTGAAAATAGTATACCTGTATATGTATTACCGAAACCGGACAATTAGCATACAAAATTAACATAATGTCCGGTTGCTGAGCGAGGTAGGGGGACAAAGAGGCCGGCGCGTGTGTGTGTTTGTGAGGAAAAGCTGTCCGGAGCCGGACATTCGAAACCGGAACAGGAGTACGAGAGCTCTACCCTGCCAGTGTCGACTGAAGGGAACCGCGCCGAACCCTGGCCTTTGACTATACAAAATTACCATCATGTCCGGATGGTGAATGGAGGGCGGACAAAGTGGGTGGGGCATGTGTGTCCGTCGCCGGACATTCGAAACTGGAAGAGAAGGAGTATGAGAACTCCGCCCTACACGACGGCCAGCACCGAATGAAGGGAATTGCGCCGAATCCTGCCCTTTGACTATACAAAATTACCATCATGTCCAGATGGTGAGTGGGGGGCGGGGCGTGTGTACGTTGCGGGCCATTCGAAACCGGAAGAGTAGGAGGAGGAGTATGAGAGCTCCGCCCTGCACGACGGCAAGCAGCATTTTGCCGATGGGGGATGTACGGATCGCTGGACTGGTGCCGGACCGGTGCGGATGATATATAAAAAAACTGGGAAGAAGTTCAAGGGAGGGAAAAAACAGTGTCAGGTGCGGGACAAGCATGGGACACCAGACCAGGAATTCTTTGGACGGCCGCGGCGACGACGTGTGCGCACGTCGGAGAGTAAACACTCGAGAGCGAAGGCCCGGCAGGCGCTGCTACGGGGTTGGTGCGGGAAGAGAAGACGCAGCAGCGTCAGGGTCGGACACACCAGCGTGCAATGCAGGCGGTGGGGATGACTCCCACGTGGGGGAGGTTTTGGCGCAAAGGCAGCACTCTGGCTCTTGTATTGTATGAGGCAGGGTAGACTGCCCCCCGATTGGCCTCAACGGTGGGAGTTGTTTTACCCGCACCATGAAAGGAAGACGCTTCCGCATGCCATGAGACCTTGGGTGTACCAGATAAAAAAACTTCTTGATGGGGTCTGGGCCCCTGGACCGGAACCGGATCGATGCAGGTTATATATAAAAAAATAAAAAATAAAAGTTCAAGCCAGAAAAAAAACAGTCAGGAGCGGGACCATGGGCCGTAGGAAGAGAACCGTAGGAAGAGAACTGCCTCGTGAGGGGAGCAGGAGGAGGAGGAGAAAATCGACAGCAGCCCGACAAAAGGGTGGGACGTACCATCCAGGGAACCGCCAGATGATTAAACCGCCAGATGATTAAACCGCCAGATGATTAAACCGCCAGATGATTAAACCGCTGGCGCAAGCGGGCGAACTGATGAGCATGCTGTTATCGGGACCGTGCAGGGTTCAGGATGGCTGCTAAGATGTTGGGCAAACATGCACTTAAGGGAATCACGGACAACGTGATTCCATTCGTACGGGGGTAGCTGCTGCGATGGCGAACTGTCAAGGCATGTCCAAAGAATCCCTATGGTACCGGCGCTTCCAGGGACCACGTTGCAGGTACCTATACCGATAGACAGCGAGGAATGCCGGTGGGTGATGAAGGCGTATTGGAAGATGGTAGATAGGATGTGACCAGGGTATGGGGTCATGATGCACAAGGTGTGCAAGATGGTGTGGGTGTCGGTGGGAGCGATGGAAGCAAACGTACAGTAATGAGTCACTGCAACTCGGTGGGCACACGGCGTGCACGAGGTGCGTTCCGTGCTGATGGCAGCGGAAGTGTGGGCGGAGTCGCCTGAAGCCGTATGGAAACGGTGCGGGAGTCCGTGGTCTGTTGTGAAACCGGACTTGTGGAATGCTGAAGAGAAAGAAGGATGTTCGAATGCTTAGTACGTCTATTCCTCTTATTCCGCCGGTGTTTGTCTGAAATTCACAGTGTTCGAATGCTTAGTGCGCCTATTCCTCTTATTCCGCCTGTGTTTGTCTGAAATTCACGATGTTCGAATGCTTAGTTTGCCTGATTCCTCTTATTCCGCCTGTGGTTGTCTGAAATTCACGATGTTCGAATGCTTAGTACGCCTATTCCTCTTATTCCGCCTGTGTTTGTCTGAAATTCACGATGTTCGAATGCTTAGTTCGCCTATTCCTCTTATTCCGCCGGTGTTTGTCTGAAATTCACGATGTTCGAATGCTTAGTACGCCTATTCCTCTTATTCAGACTTTGTTTGTCTGAAATTCACGATATTCGAATGCTTAGTACGCTTATTCCTCTTATTCCGCCAGTGTTTGTCTGAAATTCATTATGTAATACAAGATGGTTGAATCAAGATGGTCGAATGCGATAGTAACCATAAAACTAATCCTGTTGTTCCGTTGTTCCGCGGGAATAAGGAAAAAACCCGAAGACAATAATCCTAAAACGGGCTTATTCCGCCGGTGTTTGTCTGAAATACGAGATGGTCGAATCAAGATGGTCGAATGCAAAATATTGCACGCTCGAGGTCTTGAAAAACTGTGGTTGCACGAGCGGAACACGGGTACATTTAGCAGCATTTCAAGATCTTGAAAGTACATTATCTTGTTATAGAACAAGGAGAACCATCTTCTATTTGTTTTATAATATAAACCTCAATCTAGACGAAGGAAAGTAAGTTATCTAATTTTAAGAACTCACATAAAAATCTAACTAAGCAAATAAACTGACTACAGCGAAAACTCCATGTTACTGTCTTGACTTGTTTAAAACATTTATCGTCGCTGATTGGTTCAATTCTGACAGCTTGATATTGACGATCTGAAAGCTCGTTTCTTATTGCAAATGGATGAAATAACCTGCTATAAAAGAACGTGTCGATTGATAAACGTGAAAGACAGAAATTGCAAGACCGCCGGCCGCAAACGGGCTGTAAAATTGTCAACTGATCAAAACTGTTGCAGGAAACACAAGTGCTTTCTTTTTACAATGTATGGTCAGCACAGGAGAAGTTAATCTGCAACAACTGTCAGACACTGGCTATTTATTCTGTGGTCTGAAAAAGGATATTTTCATTATCCCAAGGAACAGTGTTTAACTGCTGCTCTGATGGCAGTGAGTTACGTAGCTTTTGAGGCTCAGTTCGACTAACAGCTTTTGAAATTCTGGGTTCTTTGCAAGTTTTATCGTCCGTTTTTCATTCACGAACATTCAGGATCCTCTTAAACGAATTTCTACAGGAAACCAGAGAAATCCTATATTGTATTTTTTGCCATTCACTGTTCTGGCTTCAGCATCAAAAGTACAGGAGTATTAAAGTTATCGTTGAGTTCTTGCGGGTGAGTCATTTCTTTTAGTTGTGTTGTATCAAACTGTGAATGAGTAACACTGTATATTACAACTTCAATGTCCATTGTATTTAGGATAAAGTTAAATACGGGAAGAAAACCAAGGCCACCAGCCACACAATATCTTCCACCTCCTCGCTTATTTTTAGCTTTCTCTGAAACTTTCTCGCTGGAGTCCTCACAGTGACGTCACGCAGCTCATTTGGCCGCGCGGCAAACCGGACAGTTTTTAGCATAAAGTAGTCAATATGAATGGCAAAAAAGAGGCCTTTCCAAAGGCAGAACTGAAAAATAAATATACTCTTGATAATCAGAAAAGAATGAACTTTATTATTCTGTAATAAAATAAAGATGCAAAATTTTAAAACTTGTCACTTTGACAGACAAAATGAGTTTCTTCCATCTACCAATCATTAGAAGACTTACATAATTATATTATGTTCCATATTGGGATGATTTTAATTTATTAGTACATATTCTGTACTGGTCTTTCTAAGGCACTGTCTGACCAGCGCAGCATGATCAGTCAAGTCCTGGTTTGAACCAGAGGGTTTCCCTGCATTACTGGCTCAATAGTGTCCACTCCTTCACAGCCTAATAACAACAACTAAAAAATGGGAGAGCCTCTGGAACACAGGGTACTTGGGCGAAAAAAAATATTACTGAATTAGGACAACAAAGAGGCAAGCTATATTATTTTGTAAATGAGTTAATTTGACGAGTAAATTCCAAACTTGATAGATACAGAGGTCAGACATACTGTATTGCGTGAAAGTCTTCATAAGTTAAAGTAAATGTGACTTACTGCACAAGTTGTAGACTTTGTAGTGATCTGCATGTTTTGTGTCCAGGAATCGAACCACTTCCTGTGGCATAAAAGCAACTTAGGTATTTGTACACAAATATAATTATACATAAGCCAATGGCAATACTAACAAAGTCCAAATACGTACATGTAGATAAAAAGGTTGGAAGAAAAGTAGTTAAAATTGTAAATTGTGTGACAATACAAGCTACATTGTACAAGCAAGACCGGTATAAAGTTGATGTACATACATGACTTTTGTGTCATGTTTATGCCTTCGCTACATTCACATTTTGCTCAGCATTGTATGCAATTTATAGGGTAATAAAGAAAGATTGTTGCATTCAATAGAAGATAAATTTCACTTTCTGCAATTGTGCACTGTTGACAGAATACATGTAGCATCTTCGAAAACCCTCAGTGATCAACGTTAATATAAGTTCTTCAAGTATCATGTAATTTATGATGAAGGGCATGTAAAAGCCCTTGCCTCAAACCAAATTACAAAACAGCTGTTGTTTCACTCAAAAATCTACATGCACAAGTCAATGGCCAGACTCTCATTACAAATAAAACAGTGCAGTAATGTCTTCTATTAGGTGCTAAAAGTAAAATAGTGCATGACAAGATTGCAGTCCCTAACTTCTCAATTTATCTTGCCTGTGTATGCTAAAAACTAACATCATGATAGGTTGCAATACAAAGTCATGTACACACACTGGGATACAGATTGGTCTGACAGCATACTATGACCGATCATTTCACAAAAAATGACCGATAGATTTTCACCATGACAGGACGCTGGTCTGGTACAAGTGCTTTTCATTTGTGGGTTTTGCACAAAGTGCTGAATTACTTTACTGCCTACTATACATGTAAATTATTGTCCTACTGATGTAACTATATACATGTAGGACAAGTGACTGCCAACAAAATCCCTTTGCACACAAGTTGTATGAGGAGATATAACACCCAAACAATACACCTCACTGCCAGATGCCTAAAATTCACTCAAGTGGTTACTGTAGCACACTTTAGTCTGAAAGAAGCCGTCACCACAGTAACACACAGAACCTTCCATAAGAAGGTTATGCATTGGTTGGCAGCTCTGTTCAGGTATGCGTGCATACATGAGTTATATGGACTGTTTGATTATTATTACAAACTGATAGTAGCAACCTTAAGATAACTGGGCTATATATTGACTGATTTAGCTTGTACATTTCTTGTCCCAATTCAGGTCACCCGACTTTTCCCTTGAGTAATATTTTCTTGCTTTTTTGAAATCTTTTATACCTCTGCCTCTTTGAGTGATTTTGGTAGCAAATTCCATATCTTTAAGCCCCATAGCTTAATTATGAAGACTTCAGGCAAAGGGAATTAGAGTTTACATACAATGTACAACTTGTCATTTAAGTGTGGTGCTACATTTAGAAACTTCTGGTTCTGTGTGTTCCACTTGTGATGTCACATACCCACGATGGTATGTTTTTTAAATCTATGTTTTGGATATATTCCATGCTCATTTGGACACCAAATCTATGTTTTGGGTTATCAAACACAATGAACTTCATGAATATGCAAAAAAAGAAAGTGCCTTTGTTAGTACGTATACATGTATTTCAAATTTTACAATAATTACCTTAAGTTTATAATAATAATAATTAATTAATTAATTAAGGATATCAATAATTATTGATATATCCTTTCTTAACCCTTTCCCTCCTGCACCGCCCGTAACTGTCCAATATGAAGCATGTACCTGGAGAAAATTATTGCATCAAACCTAGACATGCTGGAAATACGTTATGATATGATTTCAAGGGATGAATGGCTTCGAAGCCACAGCTATAACAGGGATCACTTGACTCTCCCACTTTGGAGAAAAACTCATTTGATTTAGAGATTGTTGTTCATTTCTTCGCTTTTCACGAATTTTGAGGAGCTGAAAATCGGCTCAAAATACCTTTCCCACTCGCACTCGAAATCAAAAGCAAATACAAAATCACCACTCAGTCGTTACAGTACCTTGTTTAATCTTTCCAACCAGCAGGTTTGTTTGCATAAAACGCACCAAACGACTGTGAACCACGCCGATGTTTACACTGCATTTCACTCCACCACATTTACCTGCTCCCACCTCCAATTGCATCCTGGGTAATCAACAAAAAAATCACAAACAGACTTACTGCTATTGGATTGCGATACAGCCTGTGCTTCCCTGATGATGGAAATGACATCGCTATAACTCGCTCTGCAAGAACCAAAATCAAGGATATTATATTAAAGGGGCTATGTCATGTTTGAATGAATGTACCATTTATGGCTGTTAATAGGCCGTTTGCAGGAAACAGTCACATGCTGATATATCACTTCAATGACCAATGAATTGCACTCGTGATCCCATGGGAAAGGCTTTTCTAGATGGCAAACAAACTTCCAAAGAGGTTATTGGCTTGACAATAAAAGTTTTATGTCCTACCCACATTGGTAATGTAATACTATACAAAGCACATGGTAAGCACGTGCACAATGCACGCGGAGTGGGAGTCAAATATTCGCACCCCCTACAGGGGCTTACAATACAGCACGAGGTCCAACTCTTGTGAGATCAGTTTGCTGCTTACGCTCGACCTAACAGCTTTGTCATTTTTCAACCCTCCTCCTCCCCATGGTCCGTGCCACCTTCTTAAATTACTTGTGCTAAGGGTGCTAATTTGCTTTTAAGTCCCCACCTTTGCTAATATTTTTCTAAAAATAAGATCTTTAATGATATAAATATTAATGAGTTATTAAAGCAGCTATGTGCCCAAAATTTGCACATAGCCAGATTAATCCAACTCAGTAGTTTTGTGTTTCTGTCCTGCAAACCGAGCTCAACATTGACAGCAAGTCCATCATATATAATCACAATTCAGGGAAGGACATAAATGCTGTTTTAGAAAGATCAACAATCGACTGAAGGTGGAAAGTAGCATTTACATACAAGTGTCTTTAAATAAATTAAGTCAGATTTATTTGCAGTCCAGGTACAACCACATGAATGCATTCCTGTAAAAGACTATAAACAGTTAAAGTCCACTCCCTCAAATTATGTGAGATCAAGTTGTGGAAATGTAGGTCTCACAGGTAATGATAGGCTGGGGGAGAAGCAATTAATCCTTATTAAAAATGGGAGAAACTCGAGCAAGAACTCTCACTCGCAAAGTACATGTACATGTACAATGTATGGATGCTGTGACATAGGCCTAGTATGTGGGACAGACGCTGTGACATACTGTAGGCCTAGTATGCGGGATGGACGCTGTGACATAGGCCTAGTATATTGCGGGATGGATGCTGTGACATAGAGGATGCAAGATGGATGCTTCTAGTTATGGGCTCCTGCATACGTGTATCCATACACGTGCCACCGTTTTTGTTATAATTGTGATTTCAGTTCAAACAACAAACATTATAATGCATTGGCAATGTGGTTTAGATTGATTTCTACTTTAAGAATGCAGTGATTGGCATTAATTCTGATCTACACTTACCTGTGACGTATGTTAAGTCAAGATCAAATCCATCAACCTGATATCTCCTTTTATTTTGTGAGATCTGTCAAAATAAGAAAAATGCTTTAAGTACTAGATACAAAATGAGTAGCATGATATCCCTGCTAGCAGAGGTCTCTCTCTGTCTTGGTAAAATGGAAGGCGAGAGAGAGACCTCTGCCAACATCCAACGTACGCTTGCCGTCCACATTCATGGCCGAGTCAAACCAGTTTCGAAAACACATTTTACCGGAAATAGCTGTACGTGTCAGTTGTTTGTTACAGTTGTTTCGTGCGCTCATAAGTAATAATAATAATAATAATAGCATTTATTTAAACACGGTATTGGCGATACTGCAGCATTCAGAGCTGATGTGGCCGTGATAATACAAAAGAATTGAAACGATAAAGAAATCTAACTAACCTCATTGATTATGTAAATTACAAGTTTTTGATTGAAAGACTATTGCATTATAAGATATTGGAATGATACTAATTAAATAGTTGAAAGACTAACTAATTGACTAATAACTTAATTAGATGAATAAGCGAGTAGTTGTGTAAATGGATAGGCGGATGTCTAATAAATAAGTAAACACTTGGACGAGTGAACATGAATAAGTTAGGCATGCATAAATAAAACATATTAGTGGTATGAGAACTTATCAGTGTTGATCCTGACATTTGGTTGCAGTGGTATGGAGTTAATATACTTTTTGACAAGTTTTTTAAAGGTCGAGTGTTTTTTATCTTTAAGGAGATCGTCTAGGTAGTTCCACAGTACGGATGCTCTGTACGTGATTGACATTGACATTGTACATGTGAGATTGTGTCACTTGTTGCCAAGGAAACTTCACGCATGCACGACCAGATAAAGCATCGGATGTCGGCAGAGGTCTCTCCCTCGCCTTCCATTTTACCAAGACAGAGAGAGACCTCTGCTAGCAGGGAAAGCCATAATTTATCGGATTGACAAACTCAAGCTGTAATTTTTAAAAAATTTACAGACAAAAACAAAGCAACTACATGTAATACCAGATGATTAAACTTTTGTTTTTTAAGAAATTTCAAGTCTGAGTGGTGGATATGTCTGAAGACTAATTATGTATTCTAACATACATGTATTTAATTCTTATTGGCTGATAAAGAAATGGTACAAAACTTCCTGTATTTTGATTGGCCTGATCAACATTGTAGGAATGAAAATAATATTGCCTATTGTTTTTTCGGCATTGCAAGTGGAAAATTGCATAACAGATTTAATCTTTTCAGAATTTGCTGTACGCTGTAATTCTTGCTTTGTAAAGGGCAAAATGTGACACATTCAAACATTCAAGACAACTGAATGAGTATCTTCGTTACTATACAGATATACATGTACATGTATAACCCCTGCAATTAGCATTCCTTTATTTCAACATGTTGTTGGTTGAACTTTCATACGGTCCTAGTACAGGCTGCAGGTAGTCTCTTAATTGTTAGAGTTAAAATGACAGATAAGACTTAGCTTGTCTCCAGCTTGAAAGCTTGTTGAAAGTTACATTAATTTGTTGAAGCAGGAAAGGTCAAACAGCTTGCTTAGCTAATTTTTGATTTTCTTCCTAAAACCGTTTTTTCCAAAATTGGGATTCAGCTTAATTATCTACATGTATGAGTGTTTATAAATAATTACATTCTGTAATGCAGCTTAAAGTAATGAGGTTCCTTACATATGTTGTTATGAAGTTAATGGGGAAATGAAAGCAGAATAATCTTTATGGTCATTTGCAATGGAGAGCCGCTTCGGCGAGCCATTGTAAATGACCATAAAGATTGGATGCGAATATTTTATCGTGCTTGTGAAATGAAACAATAATTGGAATGCACATTATTGTTAATAATGTGATTCTGTGTTATTCTAATTATCAAAATAATGGAACTTGAAATGACCATGTATGTCCCACAGGAGTTACAGATCGATCTTTATCAAAAGTTATGCATACTTATTAGCCGAGTATGACATCTTTATCAAAAGTTAATTTACTCAATAATTTTATTGGGATTTACAGTACTGTGCATGTGATCTGAATACTGAGCTGGGATTGGTTTTCACCCTCATTAATTATTCATAAATTTTACAAAGTAATTTGAATATGGCAAAATATACACATGACTTGGAAAGTTGTAACCATATTCATAGTGATAGAAGTTGGCATGACTTGGAATGACAACGATCTCTTCTGAAGAAGTTTTGCTTCAAGTATACGAGCATTAATTTATATGTCTTTGACCTTGAACAAAAGATTACTCTTCCCCATTTTTGGGATGTGGCTTATACATGTATGTGAGTTTTTATAGGCTTTTTTTGCAAATCTGGTTCCTGTTTGTCAATGTTAGAGGTACAGTGTACCACTTACATGTATATGTGAGGTGCGGCTTATATGTGAGGAAATATGGTATTTAAAATTATGTATTGGCACTTTCCATTTACACAAATTGACTGATCTGATTCTTGTGAAAATAACAACTGCTTCGGGACAATAGAATAGAATAGAAACTTTATTTAGACACGGTAGTTTTAACAGTAACTAAGACCGGTTTACATAAAAGCCGTGTGTAAAAATCTATACATCAACATTAAATTATATTACATTCCATTAAAATCTGCTAAAAACGCCAGAGTCAGTTCTTTTAGCGTTCGTGTATGATATATTAAACTATAGTAATTGTAATTGTAAGAGAGTAAATTATAAGGCGTCAAAGAAGCAGGGAGGTAGACCATTTAGTTTAGTTTTAAATGTATTTAAGGATTTGCTAGTCCTCAGGTCTTCTGTTAAATTATTCCAAATATGTGCTCCTCTGTAGCCGAATCGCTTTTTACCATAATTCGTTTTGGGGAGGGACAGTTGGAATTTTGATGATGAACCTCTTGTGTTATATGGTGTATGAACCCTATTAAATTTGTGTATTAAATACCCAGGCGCTTGGTTATTATAGATCTTAAACATTTCTATTGCTAAAAGTTTGCGCCTGCGTATTATTAATCTGTCCCAACCCAGTTCGTGAAGTATTGGGCCAGAGCTAGAATCGAAACTAGACTGTGTTATTATTCTAGCAGCCCTATTTTGGAGTTTTTGGAGTTTATTTGCGAGTTCAGTACCCAGGCTCTCCCAAACTATGCTGCAATAATCAAATTTAGGTTGTATAAATGAGTGGTACATAGTCTTGAGGGAGGACATGGGCACGTAGGGCCGTACGCGCTTGAGAGCTCCAATAGAAGATGATAATTGCTTAGAGATCTTCTCAATGTGTTTTGACCATGTCAATGTTTCAGACTGTCCTTATACTCAGCATGCAGGGAGGAGAACTAGCCATGTTTGCCAATTCAATAAGAAATCACAATGGCAAACATCTAGGATGATGGCATAAAAGTCTTAATTATGAAATACAATAGCTGTACATGAAAATGCATGCAGTCACAAACATATCGTGAAAATTGAGTTTTGCATTTAAAAGAGAGCGAATCTTTACTTTTGTACAACAAGACCCAGCACCTAATTCTCTCTGTTTCTCCACCCACCATTCTCCGGGTTGCTCTCTCCAGCTGATCTTTCCCTGTGACTATCCTTATAAAGAAGAGAATACGAATAAACCGTGCAGCCACAACCAGCCTGAAAAACAAAACAATATAGTTTGGTAATGGATAAAGCAAGCTGGCCACATTGTAAAATATCATTGTTGTTTTCTTTCCGAGGCAAAATAGGACAAAATACATGGATAACACATGATGGCAAAATGGAATGACTTTTTTACAAAACCATGGTTTGATGAACTGATTGAGATGTAGGTGTACACCTACATGTACATTGTAAAAAGATTGTCCCACACAAACAACAAGTGACATTCAATCCCACACTGAAATGGATTGTGGTTATCACTGTGCAGCTGTGTGAAATGGATAAACTACAGTTCAATTTGAAAATCCATTTGCAGGAATCATTAATATTCGTCTTAATGTTTTTGACCCAAATACAAGTGAATTCACCAGACTTTCAGCTGCAACCATCTGCTCGGGACCAACATACATTGGCGCTCACGGATAAGAGTGCACAACCCGTGGGTCCTGTGCAGGTTTTCATTGCGGGTTCCCACAGATTTTGGTCTGGGAATGCTGTTTGTCTAGGACAAGCTTTTTGAAATAGCTGTGTATGGCTGGGAAATACGTACATTTAGCATACAATTACTAAAAACTCTTGTAAAACAAGCATAATTATATTAATGGAATGATTGTAACTCACCTCAGATAGCTGTGTTGTATTGTTATGGCAGCAAATACAACAGTCAAAATGAAGGAAACTACAATTACCACCATATCGAGTATTTCTAACCATCTTTTGAAAAACAGCATTCTGAAAAATATCAAGGGAACATTATCATTTTAAAACCATGTGAGATGTTATAGAGCAGATTTTGTATGAGGGGGTCAAACTATATACGGCATGTCCGTAACCGTGCTGTACTGTAAATATGTGATTGGATTGGATCAGCAGGACAAAAACAATGGGAAACCCTTTCAACATTACAGCATCCCCTATGGTAACCGTGCTGTAGTTTGTCCCACGCATAGGAAATCTGCTCTAAACCATTTCAACGTCATGGCATGCTGTACGGTTACCGTGCTGTAGTCAGTGCTGTAGGTTGTCCCACTCATACAAAATCTGCTTTATCAAAAACGAGTTCGAGTATTTGACCGTGGTATCAAAATACTGAGAAGGCATTATGAATCTTGAGGGGTGCAGCCCCGGGAGATTTGTTTGACACCATAGGCAAACATGCATGCAGAACTAGTTTTTGATATGACTTCTCAAACAACACCTGTATTTATAAATCATAAGGAAGTATTGTTTGCCTGGTATTACGATGCATACAATAATATTATTATGATCACAATTAAGGCTTAACAGTGTTATTTTCTGTTGGCCATTTCATTTTTTGGATTCACTTGGTATATTTTTTACATTTATTTACCATGTCCGATTGTGGAAAATATAACTGACAAGCGTTTATGGTATAACAAGGCAGTTACAATGTCAAGGCAGTTAGCAATCGACTAAAAGTATTGTATAAGATGCCGGCCCTGCAGGACCATGAGCTGAAATAATTACTTGGGCCACGCGCCTTTGGCTGCCCGAGTCAAGTTTGCTGAACCGGCTAGCAATTGCTGTTAATGACCAGCAATTGCCGTTTTATAAAAGAGCAATCAGCAATATCATTTTGCCAGAAATCAGTGCCGGCCTGACAATATAGTTTTCTAAAAAAAATATTTATCAGTTTTGTAAATAAAACAGCAATATTATTGCTGATTTACAGCCATATCTCCGATATTACGGTTCATTCCAATCAGTTTGTACACAATCCAATGTTACACATGAATCATGTGTGTTTAAGAACAAGAGCCCATCTGGGCTTTCACTCGGGCCACTATATATATATACATCAATGCAGCCACACTCTTTTAAGGTTAGCACACACCAGGAGACATTTTGCATGTCACCTAAGCTACATGTAGTATGTCCCACCTTTATGGAGGAAGGGGTACTCTCATAAAGAAATTGTTTTCAGTGTCCAAGGGAAGCACCATTAGAAATGTGGATGGGGGAGGTAGGACTTCCTCAAGATGCACATTTTTTGGCCCCCTTGGTTGTGCAGGGCAGGTTATTTTCTTTGATATTTTGTGTTCCAGGATTTATATTTTTTATTCTGGACTATCCTTCTTCGGATTTCTGATGGTGCCCTGTGTTTCCAATGAGATTGAAGATGAAATACATGTACACTTTCATTTGAAATCCTCTTAGTAATAACCAAAGGAAAGAATTATTAGCTGAATATTAGAAGTCTTTAGGAGTGGCCGGTAGTGTGGTGACTTTCATTCTCTGCTCCCCTAGTATATATATGTAATTTAATATTTTTGTTTTTCTCATACATGTATGTAAATTAAAGTAGTTGACCTTTTACTGTAAACACTACTTATTCATGTAACACACGTTTGCAATTTAGTCTGCTGTTCTGTTATACTGCAGGTTCCGAGTACTAATATATGATTGTCTCAAATGTATGTTTATATTTGTCCCAAATAATTATAAGTTGTATCCTGTCCATCCTGTGATGGAGCTATCACTATATTTCTCTACTGTTCTTTCTACCTGCGGCTCTTAATCAAGTTCACTGATCGCCGCCTCGCGGCTCTTTCTCTGCAGCGTCTGTTCTCTCTATAAAACCTCTGGAAGTCATGTTAATTGTATTCATGGTCAATTTGTGTGCCTCTTTGTAACTTTAGCTGCTGTTCTTGACAAGTCCATTTTGCCGTCCATATTTGGTATTCTGTTGGATTAAAGATTATTAACTGAAATGCCTGTTGGTTATCTCTAATTAAAAGCTTTACCCTTATTCCCAAAACTTCAGTCTGCTCATTATATTACAGAACTATAAAGTGAACTGTTGGAAGCCTTTAATTTCTCGACCCAAAATCTCGGCCGTGAGAGGATTCTTGTTTAAGATTTACCTTGAGAGTTGATAATTTTATATATTTGCTAGTAAATCGCTATAAATCAGCTATTCAGTATACCTGTATAGTATAACGTACACAGGTCTTGATACGAGATCGGTAAACCAGCCAAAAACACGGTCAAAACTATTAATTTTTAGTGTTGGCCTACCTACTGGTATGCATAATGGCCGAAAGTAAAATGAAATGTGGCATAAAACCTATGAAACGTACCTCAAACAAGAATAGCATCTGGAGAATCTCAAGATGGCAACTGGACTGGAGAAAAATCTATTAGCGCCATGAGGTGCGTGCATACAATTAATGCATAATTTAACGCTTGCGCAGAAATTTTGTTGCACCAACAACAACAAAATAGCGGCCTGCAGATTAAGACTTGGGTGGCCAAAGGCCTGGCCCAAGTACAATGTAATAAGGTTGGGTTGGGAATTTACCTATCAATTAACCCATTCAAGTTCTCTCTCTCTCGACTCTCTCTCTCTTTCCAAGGATGAATAGGCTAGAACAACAGTATCTGACATTAGATTGTTTCTTTAAGGTCTCGATAAAGGTTAAAAATGGAAAGTTTCCAAAATCGTTTTTTGACCACACAAATTTCAAATCTAGCATCACAAAAAAAATGCATTACATTATTTTTTTAAGCCTTTTAAATGCAACTTTCTGATTTTCCGCTAAAAAAAAAGCATGAAAAATGATTGACAGCTGCTGTCATTCACTGGGCATCTTATTTTATTTTCGTTATAATCTTGTGACTTTCTGCACAACTTTTCATTTCTAAAGATTTCTACATGAATGCAATGCCCAAAAAAGTAAAAGTAGATTGTTCTTGGTGTTATTCAAAATAGAAGATGAAAAGAGAAAAGCAGCATAATTTAGAGTTTGTGATAATTTAAGAGTAAATTTGGCAGCGGGTACAACATTCTTAGGACAAACAATGGCTGGAGGAATTTATACTCACGTTCCAAGAAGTTAGATCCATTGAAGACCGAAAATTCACAAAGAATCAAGCAATAATTAAAGTTGTTGTTGTTTTCAATCGACCAAACATTTTCAGCGAATTCAGAGAGCCGACAGGTTGTTGAGCAACACTTGGTTTTCCCTGCTCCCGGTCCCTGCTCTGATATTAATTATTGTTTGCTTACTGTAGAATGGCTAAAAATCAGTACCCTAATTATGTCAAATATTGTAATTTTTAAATTGTATTTTCTTTTTCATAGGGTACAAATAAAGCTTGTTGTTGTTGTTGTTTAAGGTAGAGATTCACATGCTCAGTGCTCAGAACGATCATTATGCCACAATATAAACTAAGTCCTGAGATAAAATTCAAGTACATGAGTTGGTTTCAGGCCTTTTGCACGAAACACACACTTGCTTTACTGGATGGCAAACAAACCGATCGACAATTGATTGGAGGTGGTGGAAAATAACATTTACATGTATAAACAGGTTTTGCTAATAACACTACCAATCTCGTACAATTAAGTGCCAGTATATAAATAAAGTACTGTGAAGACCTGTGGATAAGCCGCACCTTTATACCCATAATTTTCGTTCAAAATCGGGGGTGCGGCTCATCTACAGGAACACCTAGAAAGGAGACCCAACATTAACATATATTTACACATCATGAACCTGTATGAAGCTTTTATTATGCGACGGTGCATATATATTTACAATCAGCTTCAAATCGCATCCGATCGTGTAACAGTAATATAGCAATTAAGCATAATCATTGAAAAAACACGCAATTTGAAAGAATTAAAGCAAAACCTCTTCAAAAACCTACCTAAGACCTACTATATTAGAATTTTGTGAAAATTTAAACGTGATTAAGGTTATTACTCGGGCTGCCTGTGGGCAGGCCCGAGTCAAGTTTTGCAAGTGTTTTTTATTTTTTATTTTTTGTGTTGAGGTACATGTATTTCGCCGTCAACCAATCGCATTGCGCCTTCTTTGGAAGTTCTTTTCGCCATCGTACCAATCAGATTGGACTGTGCTGGTCACGTGAACAGTGGACAACAGTTTCATGTTTTTCAAGATGGCGGCGGGTGGGAGCTTTGACTTAACAAAACCTTTAATATCAGCTGTTTTTTTGTGTAAACCAAAGGTTCCTTCAAGTGCAATACCAATATTTTTCTCTTTTCTAAAGCTGAGAGGTGTTTCACGGGCTTTGGACGGGAATTTATCACATATTATGCGGATGCTTTAAAGATACACTCGTGACAGAACACAGCTCTGACTATAAAGACAACAGCTTGTAAATGTAAGTAGCCGCTAATCTGAACATGATAACCTTTATACCAATTGACTGTCGTTGTGTTGTTATTAAAATTTTATTGTTATAAACCTCTCGAAAGTGTAGTAGAAATGACCCGATTTCTCAGTTCTCTGACTGACAGGGGCCTTTTAAAAGAATTACAGTCGTTTCGCCCCCCATGCACATGTATTTAAATGTTTATAAATTCGGGAACGAAAATCCAGCATGCAGTGAGTGAGTATAAACTGAGTAAGTAATCCGAAATGAAGATTTTTTCAAACGAACGATAAATGACTCTGATGTGGAAATCGCATATTTATCTGTGGCGTACATTATTGACACTGGTTTTATTTTGTTCTATTTCCCGGGTCTATTTACATCTGGCCTGTACCTCTTTGTATTTGATTATTATCTCTGGGTTCAGGCATTCTACAGTGTATTTAATGTTTTTTTTTTTAGAACTGACATAATGATATTATGTATAGAGTAGTGTATTTATCATTATTGCAAGTTTATAACATATAACAATCATAACTAAATTGGGTCCAGAACTGAGAGTATACTTACATGCAAGTGGCACTCTTTCTTTCCCTTCCCCTTTCTTGGTACCATTATATATCCATGCAAGCTAGATCTTGTTTCAGTGTTTTCCATCTGAGATGGTCCTGGCTTAAGATAACCCTAAGGTTACCTTAAGTATCTACCTTCTCATCATTGTATTTCTTATTATGCCTTATTACTCGTAAACATTTCCATCATCTTATGAGAAAATAAATGTAATTGTTGTTGTTCCTCAGTTCTTGGCGTAAGCATCGTCACTTTCACTCGGTCATGATCAGGAGTATGAGTACTTGTAAGAATTATTTGGGAATGAAAATTAATCATGCTGCAACCCCAATGATATAAAAATATGAGTGGACATTGCTTGTTTCTTTGTGGCAGCTGCCATTATATGTTTCTAGCACAGTGGCAGCTCACTTAAATACTAGAAAATGGTGGTCTGTAGTTTACGACCTCAATCGAAAATATTGTATTGAGAATTTAGCCTGAATTTCAGCCGTTTCCACTGGTTTGTTAATAATTGAGAATTACAAATAGATGACTTTATTTCACATGTAGAATGGCATTACCTAACTATTCACAATGAATAGCAACATTATGTGGAATTTGTTGTTCTAAATTGCTTGATTTCTCATAGTCGTACTGCACCTGATATAATTACAATGCATCAAATTTGAGTGACTCGATATCGTGCAGACTACTCAAATAACCATTGCACTTCAATCAACAACACCCATACCAATTTTATTTTGTAATTCTAACGACCCTCAAGGAACAATATTGAAAAGAAAGTAATATTAAACTACAGAATTGAAGGAAATTGTGGCTGAAATGTACATGCACAGCATGTATGTGTGTGTTGTGTGTGTATTATGGCTCTATCATTTCCAAACCCCCCCCGGCATACCATAACCCTAACCTAACCCCCCCCCCCCCCCCCCCCCCCCCCCGGAATACGTGGGGCATTTGCACATTGACATTTGACAGACAAGAGCATCAGTCAAGAGCATCAGTAGAGAACCAATTCTCTGGCTACTCTAGCACAAACGATGTTGACACAAAATTATGCTAGAACTCCATGCAGTACATGCTATAGATGGCCCGATTTAAAGCCACTCAGGGCCTCTTGTTTACCTTCCAAAACACGCTGATTTGCAGCGCTTGTCAAAGCATGCATCTAAACAACCATGCTTTCTTCGCAATTTTACACATGGGAGATTGGCACTAGTTAATGAAAATCCAAGATGGTGGACCTCAGACATTGTTTTGCCAGAAAACCTTTCTTGCTCTAGCGATTAAAGGAAAGCGGTTCCTTGGAATTGTTGTTAGTTAATGGGAGAATAAAAGCGGAAGAATTCTGGAGTGATTTAAAGACTGCAAGTAAAGTTGTAATTATGTAATTATGTTTTGCTTCAAGTACGAGCATTTATGAACTCCAACAAAAGATTATTCTTTTTTTGAAGAAGTTTGGCATCAAGTAAAGCATTTATGATCTCGGACAAAAGTTTTTCTAACAATTTTTTTGTATTTTCCAAAAAAGTTTTTTTCCTAAATTCAAGCTTCAAAACTTGGTATGCAGCTTATCTACGGGTACGGCTTATCTATGGGTCTTTACGGTAATATTTTTTGCCATCGATCCAGTACAACCACAAAATTGCATTCCTGCAAAAGGCCCAGCTTTGTATATCACAGAACAAACTGGGCTGATCGAGGATCAAGCCCCCTTGGTAATTTGTAGCATTGTGCATACATGTAGATGTATCCTCACTCACGTTTGATTTGAGTTAACTCACTCTTAATAAACTCAAAATAATTTTAACACTCTTTTATTTTCAATTGATACTTATTTAGATTTTTTAATGTTTTTCACACCTGCACCCTCTACCCACACCCACGCCTACCTGCAACCCTCAACGTTTAGTCAAACTCAAAGAAAAGTGGCCAATCATTTTCTCATTAAAATGATAAGAAAATTCAAGAGAAGTCAATAAGCACAAAATTGAGCTAAACATTTTTTTTTATATTAGGGTACATTGTATATTAGTGGGGCCGTGAGTCATAGGCAGTTCATTTTGAAGTGTTTGTTTGAACTTGTCCAAGTTAGCGGACCACTTAAAAGCATTTGAACTCTAATTGCCAAGTGTTAGCGGATAGCAGGCCGAGTCTCAAGAAGTTTATTTGGAAGGGTTTGAACTTTGCCAAGTGTTTATAGCGGGCCGATCGAGTCTCAAGAAGTTTATTTGGAAGTGTTTGAACTTTGCCAAGTGTTTATAGCGGGTCGATAGAGTCTCAAGAAGTTTAATATAATTTATAAGCAAGTCATGTCAAACAGCAAGGAGAGAACACCACTTTCAATGCTTCGTGGCTCTCAGCTTTTCTTGGTAAAGATTATGATCAAAACAAAGAAAATGCTTAATGCTGACAAGGAGCTGTGTGTACAATAAAAACGGCTATTGCTGTGCCGATATATCATCTGAAAAAACACAAACGAAATATCGCTTTTAAGAAACAGCTATGTCATTTTTGGAAACAGCAATATCGTTAAAACTGCAATTGCTGCGCAGCAATATCGGCATTACCATGAAGAAGTTTCCGTTGCAACAGTATGACAGGAGTGAAAAACATGTTGACTTAGATATTATTTCAGCAGCACTTTGAGTTTCTATGCATTCTAATTTATCCTGTGTTGCCAGACCATTATTTTGCCCACAGCTGCTAGCGAACCGCAGCCCGGTGATCAATCACTCGCAAGGCCAGGGATTATGATTTTAACTATCCTAACTAAACAAAACTGAGGACTTCCAATTCCATTTTTGAAGGAGTTGGTACACGCTATACTAAAAAATAAATGGCAGAAATAAAACACTAAAAAGAAATGGCTATGGTACAAGGTATATTCCCAGGCAGTCACCCATCCAGTTACTAATCTCGCCCGATCAGGCTTAACTTGGGTGATTGGATGAGACTTTATCATCTGACCTAAACCGCCAGAGGCCCATCATGACAATATTATTACGTATACATGTATGTAGAAAATGTTTGCCATTTTATCATTTTCTCCAACATTTTGGCAAAGCTGCCTTCTAACGATATCTATTGGACAGAGTTCGGTTGGCAGTGCCACCTTCTTGTTTTATTTAAACATGCCTAAATGCATTGACATGCAGGAGTTTCATTAGAAGCTGGCTACTGCCAGAGTTCCAGCAGCTACTCATTCCCATACAACTGACTATTCTGGCTGTTACTGCTGATAAAGCTAATGAAATAAAGCAAATATAGACACCTACTTTTCTTTCATGGCCCCTTACTTAAAATTATTCAAACAATATGAATACCAAAATTTACAAAATATAAAATGTGATAACTGCTTGAGAATAATACAAGACACTTTTCATGCTTGAGACATTGTTTGATAAAGTGGCTCAGTGTAAAAAAGAAAATACAAATCTCTTCATCTTACCCTAAAGCAAAGATCCTTAGACTTAACTCAATCATGAAGATCGTTGCAATGACAACAGAGAATATTTCTAGAGGAGAATCCTCCTGTGGGGAAAAAAAGATGAAGATAAAATTCAATGCATGGAGATATGGAGCGTCATTAGTGCCAAAATTCACTTGTGGTATTATGATGTGAGTATTTAATTTCCTGAGGAAAAAATGGTGTTATGATGATAATTGTATCGAGTAAAAATGGCGTTATGAACTGAAATTCGAATTTGTGAAGTAAGTTTGGAATTATGAAGTAAGTTTGGAATCATGAAGTAAGTTTGGTATTATGAAGTAAGTTTGGAATTATGAAGTAAGTTTGGAATTATGAAGTAAGTTTGGAATTATGAACTAAGTTTGGAATTATGAAGTAAGTTTGGTATTATGAAGTAAGTTTGGTATTATGAAGGTATGAGCACTTGCGAGCGTACTCAACGCGAAAGGGTTCACGGGAAGACAAACACGTGTTCGTTCATCACCTACAAACATGGCGGACATCGCGGAAGCACACACACAGAGCTTTTAAAGTAATCTACCGAGCTGTCTTCCATTGATCTTGGATATAGTGGAGTAAGCAAGTCTCTGTATGATTATGCAGAACATTTAGGCCAAAGAGCTGATCGCATTTCTGGCACCTTTCCTTTTCGCCATTCTCTGTCACACTATGAATGAATGGTACATGTATTTTGTACAACAATAAATTAGTCAAGGTTATTGAAGTTTCTTATGATGTTGACTTTTTAAAATTTAATTGGCAATAATCCAGCTGTGTCGATCCGCCTTCCTCCCCCAGGCCAATGCATGCGAGTCATTTTCATGTTGAGCACATCCCAGGGGCAGGGGTGGGGCATTTGCTACCAGCAATAAACCCAGGGTGTTTTTCCTCTCTGTTTTCACAAAATATATGGGAATTAAGTAAGTGAAAACACAGTCTTGGATTGGAGCTTTAGTCATCCTGCATTGTCTCCACCCTGCATTTTCGCTTTCCTTGGGTAAAAACATGTCAAGTTCCTAGAATGGAGAGTTGGTTGATGGCATGCTTGACAATGGTGTACTTTGGGTACTTATGTTAATAATGGTTTCCATACGAAAATGTATTTTTTTGTAGAAAAAATATTGTGGTGAGCCATGTGAGATACATTGGTTGAATGTCATTCTGTATGAAAATATAGGTGTCACAGGGACGGCGCAGGTCAGTTTCATGACAATTTTTAGCCCCTTCAATTTTTTTAGCGCGCCCACTTGAAATTTTGCTCCACCGTCCTGTATCAATCTAATAAGTGTGCAAAGCATTTTAAAATGTGATCTCTCTCAATTCCAGACCTGCCATTCCCATACGTGGGGCATTTTACAACTCAGTCTCTACCCTGAGGGTAGGGCATTTGCCAGCAAAGAAAACTTGGTGGGGAGGGGTGTGGCAATTATTCAACGAGTCAAAATACCGAATTTTACATCAATGTTTATAAGAGATTTGCACTTGTTCCAAAGCCCCATAGTGGTCATAGTGGGGAGCTGACCCCGGCCAATTATGTCTTCCCGTGAGCCCTTTCGCGCTGAGTACGCTCGCATTCATAATACCAATGACCAAACTTACTTCATAATATCCAGAAATGCGGTCAGCTCTTTGGCCTAAATGTTCTACGTAATCATACAGAGACTTGCTTAATCCACTATATCCAAGATTAATGGAAGCCAGCTCGGTAGATAACTTTAAAAGCTCTGTGTGTGTGCTTCCGCGATGTCCGCCATGTTTGTAGGTGATGAACGAACACGTGTTTGTCTTCCCGTGAACCCTTTCGCGTTGAGTACGCTCGCAAGTGCTCAAACCTTCATAATACCAAACTTACTTCATAATACCAAACTTACTTCATAACTTACTTCATAATTCCAAACTTACTTCATAATACCAAATTTACTTCATAATTCCAAACTTACTTCATAATACCAAACTTACTTCATGATTCCAAACTTACTTCATAATACCAAACTTACTTCATAACTTACTTCATAATTCCAAACTTACTTCATAATACCAAATTTACTTCATAATTCCAAACTTACTTCGCAAATTTGAATTTCACTTCATAATGTCATTTTTACTCGATACAATTATCATCATAACACCATTTTTTCCTCAGGAAATTAAATACTTACATCATAATACCACAAGTGAATTTTGGCACTAATGACGCTCCATATGGAGATGGAGTGAAAAGGTATGATAAAAAAACTTGTGAAAACATCTTAAAGGCTGTGTATATTTAAGACCCGAAAATTAAGCTGATGTCATTTGAAAATACCTTCGAAATGAGGAATTATAACGGTGTTTTCGGGTTTTTGTAATATGCAAATGAGATGAACAGATATGATTTGATGTACACAGCCTGGAGACAAATCAGAAAATGAAGAATATCTCTGCAAATATTGGAAAGAAACAACTGAACATTGATCATGTACATTTGTACAATGTATGTTGATTATGGCACTATGGAAATTACACATCACTGTGCAAATTATGGTTTTGCCATGGAAACACTCTAAGCCCCAGGCACCTTGAACATAAAATTCCAATTTCTGTCCCTGGTGTACAAAATAATTTCCTTAACCCAGGGACTCCAGTTACCATGGCAACATAGTGGCCTCAGAAACCAGATCCAGAGATTTACATGTAGAGTCGCATCTTCAGCGAAGCAAACTGTTAATATTCTGGCACTAAGAAGGCCATTTTGGTCATTTTCATGATCTGAGCTTTCCAAAGGGCCTTGCCTTCTAAAAAAGGGAATCAGGTTACAGGTTATGTCCATGTTAGCTACGTGGATAGCTCATGAGGATTTCGGAAATATTATATTTTCAAAATGCAAAGCGTCTGAAATTCAGTCCGTGTAATAATCCTGTTTCATTATCAAACAATAAATTTGTAAGTGAAGGTGTGAGAACTTAAGTACTTAAACAATGTTCCTTTGTGAAGTGCACTAGCGTGAAGCAAATTTTTGATGAGAAAGGGCTAATGCCTTCAAATTTGAAAAAAAAATCAGCTAGGCAATGATAAACAAAAATTTCACGAACAGACCTTAACGGAAGGCTTGGAAATCATGTATGGTTTTTTTACCCTACAATCAAGAGGTGATTTTTACACAAGCTGAGCTGGCCTTAAAGCGATAAAGACACAACCTAGTATGTTTAGCAGGACCTTCAGCACACTTTATGATGTCATATGGCTCTTTTACAGTGGCTTATTTCACCAAAATTGTCTGTAATTCATTGGTAACAACATACTGTATCCCAAATGGCCCGGTGGGGAAAGCTTGAGCCCTCGTCTTAAAAGGTCAGCAGTAACGTGACTAACCAGGGCTAGCCGAACTTGAACTGAGGGCCAGGGGGAGGGTTGTGTTTCAGTAGTGGTACTCTGGATTTCACTAATTTAATAAAGGCAAAGTAACGTACAATGTAAAAAGTAAAGCAAAGTTCTTTATTTAACGTTGGTTATTCACGACAGTCTGGTAAGACCAATACACTTGAGGCTGACCTATGATTTTACATCCTTATCTGAGATGATGTGAAGTTCTAACCATTTACAGTTTGAGAACGAGATTGTTTCACAAAGGCAGCACCTTATACTCAGTTATTTTAATCTTATGGATCCACAGCAAAAAAATGTGTTTGAGAAAGGAGAAATAAGGGAATTCTGTATTATTCACAGAGGAAGTCTGGGGCCAAAGTGTCTCCATGGTAACACCATAATTTGCAGCGTGATGTGTATTTTCAACAAGCCACAGCCACACCCCCTTCAAATTTAATTTTCTACTAGTGTACAGTAGGTTTAGAACTTTAGCTCGACATTTCCTATTTGCTTTTTACAAATGTACATAAAGCAGTATTCATTCCAAATAATTCGAGTTTTGCCCGGCTCTGTGACAGGCATTCTTACAGTTAATTTATGATAAATTATACACTACTTTCATGATGGCTGCCTCCTAATTTGCAAAATTTAAAAGATTACTCTGTTGAGGGAAACTACATTTGTGATGCTACCATATGAAAGATCACATTAAAATGTCTAGTAATTGCAGGACTCGACCTTAACAGTCGTCAACTAGCCAAAGACTAGTGGATTTTCAGTTTTGGCTAGTGGAAGTTTCTTGTTTACTTTACTAAAATTTATATCTTACTATCCAAAAGGCTACTAGCCAAAAATGTTAAGGTCAAGCCCTGAATTGTGTTCAATTTTAGAGCAATGTACATAATTGCTGTTGAATTTTTGGTATTTCTAATGCTAGAAAAACATGAAAGCGAGGCTAGAAAGGCCTCCGTTGTTTTTCTCATACAAATCTCTCTAATTTCAAATGGCTGTAACTTCATTGCTTTTAAATTTCCCAAGATCACTAATGTCGACATGCTCTTTCACACGGCAATGATCATGTTTGCTGTACATGTGGATAAACTATTGAAACTGGAATACGCATAACAGTGTATTCACAGCTTAAAATAATGTTTTCTTAACTTTTGGCATTTGTGACCACACACGGGAAAACGTACACTAACGCTTTTCCGTTAAACGGGCAAATTTAAACGGTTAGTAAACGCTTTTTTGGGTCGTTTAAACGCTTTTTCAGATCGTTTAAACGCTTTTCCAGATCGTTCAAACGCTTTTCCAGATCGTTTAAACGTTTTTTCAGATCGTTTAAACGCTTTTTCAGATCGTTTAAACGCTTTTTCAAAACGTTTAAACGATTTTTCAGATCGTTTAAACGGGCAGCTTTGGAAAGCAAACGGTTTACCAAAACGTTTAAATGGACTGGGTTGAAGAGCAAACGGTTTCTAAAAACGTTTAAACAATCTTGGAAAGTGATTAAACGGTTTTCAGTGATAGCCTAAGCGATTAAACTGCTTGCGGAAAGCAACTCGCGAGTGTCCTGTTGGCCCCGTAAATGTTTGCGGATAAGAGCGCGTCACTGGATGGATTTCTATACAGGGGCAAGAAATTTCCCTCAAAGGCGTGATCTTGGAGTTAAAACTGAAACGAAAAGCGCTAACTCCTTGCAGTTTGTCACTTTCAACTTTGCGAATAACTGCAAGGAAAACAATACTTCAAATGCCCTAACAGGTTTCAGACAACTTCAATAAAATCATTGTACACTTACATCCAATCAGAATATGAACTACTCTCACGGTCATGATTTAGGAACAAAGATTTTAGATTTAGATTTTATGAAAGTAAACTATACAAAGCGAATGCACTAACATAATAGTAGGTACTCTCTCTACCGCTGTCAGTTTCCCTGCTCTTCGACTGATGCAACGGGGAAAGTAATAGCAAGCCGTTAAACTCACCTGAAAACTTGACTAAATTGCCATTTGCAGGCCTATAAACCTCTCCTTCTCACGATGTCTTCTTTGCAATCTTGCGGCACCGAATGATTTTGAATGCAAACTTTCCTGATCCAAGTGGTTTGTTTTGGAAGTGAGTTCCAGTGTTCCGACTTACTGGTAATAACATATTAATCAGAAATATTGTGCTACATAAATTATACTCGCGCAAATGATTCGGCGCGGCGGATCCCTTGTTTTTCTGCAAGAACACTGATTATTCTAATTCAGAGCGTTGTAATCCACGTGCAATCAGTCAGGCGTGAACGTGTCAGTGTGATTTTTTACAGAACATCAACAGAGTTTTGAAGCAACGTTGGGAAAGTGCAATTCCTTTTGAATTAAAAGACCTTTAATGCATACAGTATTGTGCAAAAGTCATGCAAACGTATTTCGACGAATTTCGCTCTTTGTTCCTACGAATGTCGCCGGGGCAACTTTTCGTTCGAAATTTCGACGAAGAATCGATCAGATACGCGAAAATTTTAATGCCAAGGCGAAATATCGCCAACATGCGAACGACATTTCGACGATATTTCGTTTATTGTCAAACGAAAATTCGGACCAGGTTATCGAAATATCGTGATCCGAAATAGCGTACGTGTCAATTGCACAGTTTTGTATTTTTCTTTCTTTCTTTCACCAGGATTAACGCGTGACAAATTCGAATTCATGACAAACAGTTTTACAAGCGTACAGTAAGATGGTTTTGGTAAATACCCTGCGTGCCAGAGGCGTCAAAAAGTCAAGATTCTTATATAATAAAAGTCTCCGTCAATCGTGAACTGTCAGCCAGACGCGTGTCTCATTTCTGACACAAATACCGCGGGGGCATAATTAATTTCCATTTACGCGAACTGACTGATGTGATCCGATGAATTAAAGCTCTTTTAATTCAAAAGGAATTGCACTTTCCCAGTAGAAGTTTTCTGGTAAGAGCATAGAAGTTTTTGCACGTCTTTCAATATGACAAACGTTGCTTCAAAACTCTGTTGATGTTCAGTAAAATATCAGACTGACACGTTCACGCCTGACTGATTGCACGTGGAAATTCAGAAGAGTTGAGATGAGATTTTAATACGCAAACATTTACAATGATTTCTGCCGAAACCTTTTAATACTAGTAACAAGACAAGTATCTGCCTTAAATGTGAAACTATACTGAAGCAAAAGTTTATTTGGTGTTATGCTTTGCGCTCAGCGAGTGAGTCAAGCTTTAAAGCGGGCCACGCACCGCCGGTTTGGGAACTAATTATAAGCGAGCAGCCGTTTTGTTTATTTTACGGCTCACGATATTTCGATAACTGCATGGTCCGAATTTACTTGAAAACTTTATGCAACGACTTTTACGGGGCTTGACAATAAATGAAAATAATATTGTCGAAATGTCGCTCGCAGGTTGGCGATATTTCGCCTTGGCATTCGAATTTTCGCGTATCTGATCGATTTTTCGTGGAAATTTCGAACGAAAAGTTGCCTGAAATTTTGAGAAAATTTCGTCACGACATTCGTAGGAACAAACAGCGAAATTCGTCGAAATACGTTTGCATGACTTTTGCACAATACTGTACAGTAACTCAATGTGAGGGCGAACATTTGTTTACTGGCTCGTGTGTGTCCATGGCAGAGAACTCGCCCGCGGTAAGAAATACGCAATATCGATCTGTCAAAACAAAAGGAACATAAGTTCTCATGGTGAATTACGAAGCGCGGCATGTAAGATAGTTTGGTTGTTCGATTAAACGGTTTGCCAAGGCAATTAAACGGCCAAACACGGACTATTGAACAATCTGACAAATCGTTTAAACGGTTTCTGTTTTGAAGCAAACGATTTGCGAAAACGTTTAAACGGGCAGGCTGAAAAAGCAAACGATTTTTCAAATCGTTTAAACGAAATTCTAAACCGTTTAAACGAATTTGGAAAACGTTTAAACGGTTTTCAAAACCATTTAAACGATTTTCGAAAACGTTTAAACGGTTTTTGAAAACGTTTAAACGATTTTCGAAAACGTTTAAACGACTTTTTTACCCGTTTAAACGGATAACAAACGGTTAAGAGCACTAAACGGATAACCGTTAGTGTACGTTTTCCCGTGTGTGGTCACATTTAATTGATGGAAAAATGCATTTATGCCTTCCCCCTTCCTTCAAAGCGTAATAGCCAAAGTGCAATAGCCAAAGTGCTGCATTCACTGAGCTTGTTTGCTGGGCAAGATACTATAACTCACATACAGGCATGATTTGGAGAAATATGGCTATGAGCCAAATCCCATAGGCACTTTTAATAATTGATGCAAAAAATGCATTTATAATTTCCTGTACAGAGTTTACTTATAGAGTTTGCTGTATCAAATACTGTGGAATGCTCCAAATATATTTTAGTCAAAACATTTAAGTAACTTAATGAATATATCGTTGAAGTGTTTGCACCTACCTCAGCTGTCTTGTGAGTGCTCGTAGTTGCTAAGTTGACGATAACAATAACAATGTCTGCTACCACAAGAAGCAAACTTAAAACTCTGGCAAAATAATAATATTAAACAATATTTATTTATTGATTCAAAACAATATGAAGTACTGGTCTTATCAACTTCATAAGTTTGTAAGTAATAGATACAGGTTGCGTGCATGAGTGTCCATGTTTTATCGGATTTACAAATTTGAGCTACATGTAGAGGCAAGAGTTTGTAAATCTGATAAAATATGGACACAAACTCTGTATAATTGTAATTTATGACTTATCAAACGTCTACATTTTGTAGATGTATCAAGTCATATTTTTCAGTTATTTTGGCAAAACAGCCTATTTCGGCCAAGAAAATTTGTGTAACTCAGGACGAATCTGTGTCAGATCCTTTGTTTTTCCTTCGTGAATTCTTGTGAGTTTGATAAGAGTTGATCAAGGAGAGCCGAGATGGCAGTGCTTTGCCTCTCACTTCTATATATAGCCCAGGTTTGATTCCCTATCGTGGTGCCATTACACGAGTTAAGTTTGTTGGTACAGTACCGCCTGGAATTATTGAAGCATCGGGTCGCGGTCAAACCGCGGTGTTACCGTGGTCATTGGACGCTGTATTACTGCACTATGGATGAGGTTTTACCGCGCGAGGCTTTACCGCGGTCAAATTATTCACCACAATGAAAGCTGCGGTCAAAATCCATGGTCAAATTATTCACAGCAATGAAAGCTGTGGTCAAAATCCGCGGTCATGACACAATACTATGTATAAGTTTAATAAAACATACATGTTTCAAACGGCAGGTAGAGAAGCACACTTCAGTGAAACTAACACTTTAGAATCTTTTATTTTCGCCATTCATTCAGAACTCAAACGGTGGGTAGAGAAGCACTCATCGGTGAAACTAGGACTTTAGAATCTTTTATTTTCGCTTCATTCAGAACTCTAACCGCGGGTCAGAATCTTTTATTTTCGCTTCATTCAGAACTCTAACGGCGGGTTAGAATCTTTTATTTTTGCTTCATTCAGAACTCAAACGGCAGGTAGAGAAGCACTTATCGGTGAAACTAAGACTTTAGAATCTTTTATTTTCGCTTTGTTCAGAACTCTAATGGCGGGTTACAATCTTTTATTTTTGCTTCATTCAGAACTAAAATGGCAGGTAGAGAAGCACTTATCGGTGAAACTAAGACTTTAGAATCTTTTATTTTCGCTTCATTCAGAACTCTAACGGCGGGTTGGAATCTTTTATTTTTGCTTCTCTACTGATTCTGACCCGCGGTTAGAGTTCTGAATGAAGCAAAAATAAAAGATTCTAAAGTCTTAGTTTCACCGATGAGTTCTTCTCTACCCGCCGTTAGAGTTCTGAATGAAGCGAAAATTAAAGATTCTAAAGTCTTAGTTTCACCGATGAGTGCTTCTCTACCCGCCGTTTGAGTTCTGAATGAAGCGAAAATAAAAGATTCTAAAGTGTTACGGTGAGTGATTCTCTACCTGCCGTTTGAGTTCTGAATGAAGCGAAAATAAAAGATTCTAAAGTTAACAGCGGTGTTGAATAAAGAATGAAAAGAACACAGAGTCATCGCACCAAACTCGCACATTTGTGATCATGACCGCTACATGAACATACATTGTATTATCTTATCTTCACACTAAAGTCAATAATTTCGGCGTGATACAAATCTCAGCGGCCGCGGCCGCATCCAACTAATTACCGCAGTTGACTGTGGTTTACCGAGGTATAACCGCGGTAAAACTGCGGTCATTCTGAGGTCAAACCGTGGTATTACCACGGTCATTGGATGCGGTAAATGCTTCAATAATTCCAGGCGGTACTGTATCTCTCCCTAATGCTCTGAGGATTTTTCTATGGGTTCTCCAGTTTCTTCCCTCCTCAAAACCAACCTAAATTCCAATTCAACCAAGGAATTTGTGTCCCTCATTAGTACAATGTAGAGACCCCTTCTAGGGCCAGTTTAAGAAGACTAGACATGTACAATGTAAATAAAGTAGTTCATTATGTTTCTATTTACGGATTGGGTACTACATGTACATCCCTTCATTTTTACCTCTGATGAAGGGCTATAAACACTTGAAACATCAGCCATAACTGGCTTCCCATGGAGGTTAGCATACTTTGAACAACTCTTAATTGATAATATCAATGATAAACTTCCTACCAATACAGACCTACACTACATGTACATGTTGTTTTTTACGTTTTTGGTATTATGCGGCCATTTTGAAATGGAGGCCGTTACCACGTACCATACTCAAAGGTTTCAACAGCTGAAGCCAGCTACACATTGTAATGTCAGATAACTGGTGATTACTTGAGGTAGCTACATGTACATATAGTACAGCCTGCTACTTCTTCTATGGGTTACCCCCTTATAGCCCCCCCCCCCCAAATACATGTACATGTACTTCTAGCATGTCAGAAACTTTTAATGCCTTGTCTGCCTTTTCTTTCAAAATTAACGAAACCCCTGCATGATGGGGAACCGGGGTGGCACAGTAGTTAATTAGCGCTTCGCCTCTCACCTCTGTGGCCCAGGTTCGATTCCCGGACACAGCACCACATGTGAGGTCTCGTTAGACCTGATACATGGCTTTTGGACATTTTATACACAAACAAACTAACCTTACAATAAAATGTTCCACTACTCTTCTGACTTTCACTCTCAATTTCCTGTGAAACAATCAACAGATAGGAGTGAGATTACCAGGCCACAACACACATACAAGTGTATATCAGCTGGTGATGGCTTCCTCAATGTAGAAGCTTGATGTTTTTGAAAGTTGAATATCATATGTTGATACATATGTATATATTTTAAATCTATGGTAATACAAACTATTAATGGTTAATGATTTAGCAGCAATTTTCACTTGAACATGTACATGTAGTTTGTGATGCCTTTATTTTATGAAAATGTACAATGTTGCTTATTGATCATGTAATTAATAATAAAACCTGACTAAGTTACCAGTATTTTTTATTGATTTTTTTTATTTAATAGCTTTACAGGCAGAGACAAAGACAAGCTACTGTAAGCCTGTTACTTACAACACATTAAGAATATGTATATATAAATATACATATTATATATATATATATATATATATAATCAGAAAAATATTTTAAGTACATGTTAAATGTAGATGATAATGTGGTAAGTTGATCGCAGACACTACCAAATGTTTTTATCAACAACATTAAAAATAATTTCTGTAACTATTGTCTTAAGATCAAGAAAATATATGACACATACATGTACTTCTTTAGTGACAAAAACCTACAGGGATTCAAGAGAACTGGATAACAAGAAGACAATGGAATGGTCCAGAATTGTGATTAAAATAAAATTGTATATTCAGTAATTTCTGCATATAAATGACAAAAAGTAAATGACTTACAAAAGCATGGTCACACTATTTAGGGAGCAGAGGTATGACTGGCACAGTGGTTAGTGCTTCACCTCTCATCTCTGTGGCCCAGGTTCGATACCCAATAGGGTGCCACTTAATAATAATGCCACTTATTATTACTCTGGGGCATAGCCTGGGGGGAGGTTACCCTGGGTAACAGATGTTCTACTGTCTCCCTTCGCGAAAGTTAGCCGCCGAGGAGCGAAGCGACGAGAACCTCTGGTAGCACGGCTTGCCAATCTCACTTCCATGTTCGAATTTGGTACAGAATTTGTACCAGCTGGCTTATTATTGGTTAGTTATAATTAGGAATGATATCCGTCGATATGATTGGCTAGATAACTTAGCGAACGAAAAACCGGTTTTGAATTTACATTCAATCAAGATGACGACAGAAGACTCCATGCAAAAGTATTTCTCTGAAGCAGTTTCTGTAACATTCAAGTCCCTTTTCCCAGAGATCGAAATTCTGAAACCTCAACAAGAAGAGTCAATTATGAAATTCATGCAGTAGATGTTTTTGCCATGCTGCTTACTGGTTGGGGAAAGTCTTTGGTGTTTGAAATGATTCCCGCATTGCGTTCGATTCATTCTTGAACTTGAAAGGTCTGCATTGTCCTCAGAAAGCCACTGTTATAGTTGCGTGTCCTTTAAATTCACTTTGTGGAATCACACATTAGAGAGCTGGAGAGTCGAGGAATCAAGGCTTGTTCGCTATAAAGCAGGTTTCAGTCCAGGTTTCAGTGGAGTCTTTTGCATTATCTGAATTTCGAACACACAAGTAGTCGGCACGTGTAGCGAATCAGTGGTGCGGAAAAGTGTAAACATGTATTTGACAGCTAACAGACGTCATGACTGCAAAACCGGTTATTCGAGAAATGTGATACTACATGTAGTTCGAACATGGAAGTGAGATTGGCAAGCCGTGCCACCAGAGGTTCTCGTAGCTTAGCTCCTCGACTCTCGTCGCTTCGCTCCTCGGCGCCTAACTTTCGCGAATGGAGACAGTAGAACCTCTGGTACCCAGGGTAGGGGGAGGTACGTTCCAGGGGTTCCAGAACCCCCTCTTCATAATTTCCAAAGGGTAAAAAGCTCTGTAAGATGATGGATTGCCAGACTTGGAACCCCCCTCACGGAACTCCTGGCTACACCCCTGTTACTGCACGACCGAATAGCTCTGGTAGTGGGTTTGGCTCCGGCCACGTCCTTGGGCAGCGACATAAAAGCTGCTGGCCTTGTCTCCAAATTCTCTCTTAGAAGGGGATAATGTTACAACAGCCTGCTCTAATTTCTACCACCATGTCCTTGGACAAGATGTTAAATTGTATGCCTCAGAATTGATTAATCTTGGTAATTAGCTTGTACTAGCTAGAGAACTAATAATCCCCAATCCAAGAATAAATAACTACCTTTACCTTCTTGTATTCTTACCGTGCAACCACATGCCACACATGGCAACAGCCTCAACAACCAGCTGAAAATACACTATCCTGACCAGCCGAAGCTAATAGCTCATCAGCAGATACGATCCGCCACCAACAGATCTAACCACAGGGCGACCAAACCGAACTATGCCAGAAACACACCAGCCAATGACATTGGTACCATCCAAGCCAAGTTCAAAGAACTAGAGTCTATGTTACAATCATTCAACTCATCCAATGTATTTTCTAGAAACGAAAATAAAGCCAGAGTTGAAACTTACTCAAACACAGCGCCGGCTTTACTCCGAATCTTAAAAAGATTCTTATCAAACACTGGCAGTTTATTGCTAACTATCAAAACCTTAACAGGATCTTTTCAGATCCACCGATTGTTTTCTTACAAGAAGGAAAAATAATTTACTGACTTTTTAGTCAGAGCCCAACTTCCCTCTAATACCAGCACTCTAAAACGAGTCGTAGAAGGCGAGGCAGTGACAAATGAAATAAAATGTTTTCAAGCTTGAAGAGAAATCAAAACTACATGTATGTCTCTAGGCCAAATTTTGAAGCAGAAGAGCATTTGAAGGGCTGTGTGCAAAAAGGGCTTTAGTGTCTCCTGATCACGTTCTAAATTCTCATTTAATTTCTCTGTTTTCTAAGGGAGAATTTAGAATGTGAGTCACTTAAGCCCTTTTTGCATTAAGGTATCAGGAGCCCTTCAAGAGCGCTTCCCGAAAAACTTTCAATTGCGCGCGTTAAATTCAAGAAAACCCCTACAAAGTATATATTTTCTGAAAGCTTAATAAACAGATTCTAGAAAACAGCTTGATTTTCCTCGTTAGTAAATACTCTTTTATTTATTGTGATTTTAATCCAATTTGACCATACCTTATACCTGGAGCTCCTGTCCCTTGGGAATTTGACGGAAATCAGTGCTGAAACGACCTTCATAAAGTAGAGATATTGATCTAAAAAAAGAGGGTCTCAGTTTTCTGATATCTTATTCCGTCGCGAAAATAATCAACTGCAAAGATCCAGAACACCTTTTTTAGGGGTTGAAGAATGAAACATGAAAGTATCTCAAGAACAAAACAACACATAAAAAAACTGACACCTTTTTTTGTCAACATATTGATCTAGCTATATGCCGATTTTCAATCCGATCTATTAAAATCTAGAGGGACAGGAGCTTCGAATACATGTTACAAAACTTGCATTTATAATGCCGTAAAAATGGTTTGAAAGTTTCCTGGCATCCCACTGAGGTTTGTTAACACAATTAACTTATCTGTCATTAAGAATGTCATATTTGATGTTGAGCAGTAGGAATAGGTAACTTCGAAGTAAGACTACTCTCGCTCACTTTACCCTTTTTCTATCATGAATGTTTAGAAGCGTGGGCTGATCTTACCAATTCTACTGCTGTTTTGGGGGAAGATATTTTAAACGAGATTATCTGGAATAATAGATATATTTAAATAAACAGTAAATCTGTTTACAATCGCAATCTTATGTCTAGACATATATTACGAGTTTGGGATCTTCTTAGGAATGGATATTTTCTAACCTGGAATCAATTATCTTCCCTTGGTTTTTCCTCTAAGGAAATGTGGTTGATTATGGGAATTATTGATGCGTTACCTGAAATTTGGCGAAAGATTATTAAAGGATTGATTCCTGTAACAATTTCAGAGAGTACTGATGAAATATTAATATTCTATAATGATAATTCCTATACTCTTCAATCGATTACTTCTAAGAAACTGTACTGGATTTTATTAGAATCAAAATTAGAAAATCATAGTGTTCCAACAGCTCAAAAGAAATATCTTGAGATTTTTTCCAACAATAGTTTTAATTGGAAAGACATTTACACTTGCCCCTTTAAAGTTGCAATTGATACTAAAACTAGAGAATTTCAATTTAAATTATTGCATTGTGTCATTTATTCTAACTCTAGATTATTTAAAATGAAAATAGTTGATTCTCCAATGTGTACTTTTTGTAGTGATAAAGAAGAAACCTTAATTGTGCCATCTTTTTTACGAGTGTAACACATCTCGGGGTTATTGGAAAGAAATAGTTACATGGATGCATACACTTGGTTTTAATGTTCCTTTCTTCTCCAAATTTGATATTATGTTTGGAATTTATGATAAATATTTTTTTTTATATTATTAATCACCTAATTTTGTTAGGGAAGCGACAGATCTATTATTGCAGATACCATAAGATAAAACCAACTTTACAGCTCTTCCTAAATAATGTAAAATCAATTAGAGACTTAGAGCTTCACATTACAAGAGAGAAGTCCAAGTTATCTTTTCATTATTTTAAGTGGGGGAAAATTACTTTGTATTTAAATTAATTTGTTCTCAATTATTTTGAGCCTCCGGTTACTAGGAATTAATCGAACTTATTATATTGTTTTATAAGACATAAGTCATGTAATATAACTTGGTTTTTTTTGTATCTTTATGTAGTATTTGTGATTGTTGTATCCTTTGGGAAAAGGTTAATAAAAAAAGTCTAAATTAAAAAAAAGTAAATTAAAAATAAAAAAAATAGGGGAACACGATACCATGTTGTTCATGAAAGGCCGCATGCAATTTTGCACGCTTCTGTGAAGGACTACGCAGACCACGATAAGTTAGCTCTTCGGTGCGATATCTTCGGTTTGAATATCGCAGTAGACAAGTTCGATTTTAGCATTACCATTGTCATGGTATTTCACAGAAATCATGAGTGCACAGAGAAGGCAAAGAAGAAAAAAGCGTAGAGAAACAGCCAAACCAGTACAATAACTGTTACGGAAGATCGTGTTAGGTTTCTGTTGTTCTTCGTCTTCGGCTATCGAAGGCGAAGTTACAGTCGAAGTTTATGGGCACTTGCACTCTTTCAACTTGGAATTGACTTTGCAGAATCTCCAACTCCTGCCCACTGATTATCTTGGTTATAATATGAGCCAAGATCGATTTCCGTCAGCGTCGACTTTAGTTTCCTCACGGAAGAAAACGAACATAAGCCCTCCCTAGGCAGCTAGCTTCAAATTACGAATTGAGCTATATATATTATAAAACTATATTTTAGATATGATTTCTGTGTGAAACGTAAATGAATATTTGCAACTCAACGGCTTCAAGACGAGCTAGACGAGTGAGCGTGTTTCATATTTATTTATAAAAGTTCACGTTTTTTTGCGGTCTCCATGAGAACACTTCATAAGTGCTAATAAGCCGTTGAGAGCCTGTTTTCCCGTCCATATTTATTTTCGCCGTAATTTCTCGTTGAAAATAAAATGTTTTGGAATTTTATTTTCACTAAACTGTACAATTCACTTTGAACATTCTAAAAAATCATTAATATTTTTTTCACAAAAATGATTGCATAAAAGGCTCCTGATACCTTAACCCTTTCGCACCCGGACGTGTTTGGGCTCAATGGGTGAAATGCAGAGTGCTAACTCAACCCTCCCCCCTCAGTTCCAGTTTGGCTAGCCCGGGCTAGTTAAATACTGCTGACTTTTTAAACCAAGGGCTCAAACTTTCCCCATGATGCCATTCGGCAGAATTCTACAGACTCGGCGACGGTGAGTATGGTTTCTTCTGTAGGTTTTCCAATGACATGTGCTCTAATTTTGGACAAATAAGCCACTGTAAGAGAGCTAGAGGATATCATTAAGTCTGATGACGGCTGAAAAGTACTTGGTTTGCTTTTAGTAGGCCTTGTGAGGGGTTTCATAGGGTTTTTCTTTTGTGTTTCTGCTTTGGGACACATGAAATTATTCTTCACTGAAACCCTTGAAATTCTGCAGTTGGTTGTCTTTTTCCCCTGCTCAACCTATTAGGGTGTGTTTTTGTCACTTTGAAGCAACGGCTCGAGTCGAAATCACCGCTCTTGGTTGTAGGGGTAAAAGACTTATAAAAAAAACCTACAGGAGTCCCAGAGGGGGGGTCCCCTTGTGATTTTTTTGTTGATTACCCAGCATGCAATTGGAGGTGGGAGCAGGAAAAACATGGTGGAGAGAAGTGCAGCATTAAGAATAGCACGCTTCACAGTCGCAATGTGTGTTTTGTGCAAACAAACCTGGTGGTTCGAAAGATTAAAGAAGGTACTGTAACGACTGAGTGCTGATTTTGTGTTTGCTTTTGATTTCAAGGGCGAATGGGAAGGATTTTGGAGGGCAATTTTCAGCTGCTCAAAATTGGTGAAAATCGGAGAAACGAAAAACGATCTCCAAAACAAATGAGTTTTTCTCCAAAGTGGGAGAGTCAAGCGATCCCAGTTATAGCTGTGGCTTTGAAGTCATTCATCCCTTGAAATAATATCGCAACATCGTATTTCCAGCGTGTCTAGGTTTGATGCAATAATTTTCTCCAGGTACATGCTTGATATTGGCCGGTTACGGCCGGTTCGGGTGCGAAAGGGTTAACAGCCCTTCATTTCGTTTCAGAGTTATGGGTGAACAAATATGAGAGGTTGTTAATGTAACATGTATGCTGCGGCCATGTTGGATGACAAGGGTTATCATCCAACATGGCCACCAAAACTTCAACATCTTAAACAAAGCGAACATTCCATCCATTTCAGTCGGTTTCACTATGAGTCCCATTAAACATAACTTGTAAACATTTGTAAGTCCAAAAACCTTTAATTTGATGCAAATTTGTTGACTTTCGTGATTAATATTAAATGTTGCAGGTCAATTTGACCCCGAGTCAATTTAACCTAGGTCAAATTGACCCAGGTCAAATTGACTCAAGTTTGGCTATCAATGATTCTAAAAAGGGATTTATTATTTTTTGGGGATTCATAAAAAAAGGGGTTTAGTTTTTTTAGGGGGGAGTACTAAAAAGAAAAGAAAAATCATCCACCCCTCCCCTACAAAAATATTTTGACAACCTACCCCTCCCCTCTTCTTCCTACATCCCCCCTTCTCTTCCTACTACCACCCCCTACTTCTATCCCTTCCTTAACCCCCTGATGTCATGCCTGACCACTTACATTCAGGTCACACATCTATTTACTTACCTCACCTGATCGGCCTTAACTTGGCTGAATCACGAGGAACGCCTGGTAGATATTAATCCAGTGGATTATCGCACTGCGCCACAAAAGCGCTTGTTGATTTGAGCATATCATTTATTCTCCATGTGAGTAATCGTGGAACCCAGTCCCTCTCGTTATGCGCGCATGCATACTGCTAACAAAATCGGTCTTGGAAACATCTTTCGAAAAACATGGACGATATTAAACCCGGACCAAACTGTAAAGTTTGTGTTGACTCTGCGTTCGTTCGTTCTTTTGTCAAGTCGTTAACATAAAGTAAGAACAATAAGGGTCCAATAACGGTTCCCTGGGGTACACCTGAAATGACTTGCTGAGGTGGAGATGAGGCACCATCACACACTGTTTGTTGAATTCTGTGTGTTAAGAAACTTCTTAGCCAGTTATTTAGAGTACCTGTGATTCCATAATGGTGTAGCTTTTTTAGGAGTCTTTCATGTGGCACTTTGTCGAAAGCCTTTGTAAAGTCCAGAATTGCTAGATGAGATGTTTTCTTTTCATTAAGTGCATATGAAATTTCATGTATCGTTCCTAGAAGTTGTGTTTCTGTTGAGCGCTTTTGGCGAAACCCATGCTGGTTATCCACCAAGATGTTATTCAGCTCAAGGTATTTCATTATGTGGCTATGTACAATACATGTATGTTCGAGAATTTTACATGCCACGCAAGTTAATGAGATAGGTCTGTAGTTCTTGCATTCCTCTTTTTTCCCTGTTAGTATTGGTGAAATCTCTAAATATAACATCTTTAAGATCCATGGTGGAATGTCATCAGGACCAGGAGCTTTGTCACATTTGAGGCCTTGTAATTGTTTTTCTACTCCTTTACAGCTAACTTGAATGGGGCTTATTTTGGTGGTGTTATTAGATGGTGGAAGAACAGGATAAGTAGACTTATTTTCTTCTGTAAAAACACTACAAAACTGATTATTTAGTGCTTTTGCTTTGGTGTACGGATCATTTGTTAATTTTCCATTGACTTTAAGGTCAGGAACTCCAACTTGGCCATTGCTTTTAGTTCTCTTTATATAGGACCAAAATGATTTTGGATTTTCCTGAATAGAATCTGATAAAAAACCAGACACATATTCATTTCTTGCCTTAGTAAGTTCCTGTCTCAGTTTCTTTTTGGTTGTTCTGTATTTGGCCCAGTCTGTGTCTTTGTTGGATCTTATAGCAGTATTATATAATTTTTGTTTTTTCTTACACATTCTTCTGTGCATTCTACCAAACCAGGGAAGATTGAAACGACTCGATGTTGTTTTGCAAGGGATGTTTTTCTCCATTGTATCTTTTAAATTATTGCTTGCTCCAGTTCTTTCCATTTGTTATCTACTGATGTTTCCGTTAGATTGGACATATAAAAGTCACAAAAGGACAACATGTCGTCTTTCATATTATCAATGTTAGCTCTTTTCCTGATGAAGATTTTACGTTTGGGTATCTTTTTCCTTTTAGATTTCAAATTTATGTTAAAAGTAACCATATCATGGTCACTGATACCAGGTACTACGTACTGCAAGGTTTTGAATGATTGTTTCAGTTAGTCAAGACCAAATCCAGGATGTTTTCCACATTGTTTTGTCGTCGAGTAGGTTCATGTACCATCTGTTGGAGGCCATGTTGCTCGAGTAATTCTAAAAGTTTTCTTGCAGGGCAACGGGGGGCTGTTGTTACTGTACCATTATTCCAATTGATATTCGGAATATTAAAATCCCCAGTGAGTATCATGTTATGTCTGTTAATTTTCTGACCAATTTTGAATAGAGATGCTTCAAGCTCTTCTAGGTTGGTAACATTTCCACTTGGATTGTAAATAATATATGTTCCAATAGTCAAGGACCGTTGGCCTTGAATTTGACACTGCGTCCATATTATTTCACAGTTTGTATCCAGCTCATGCTTGTGAGTGACAATTAAGTCATTTTTTATTGCTTGGAATACACCGCCTCCTTTTATAGTAACTATGTATAATAATGTGGGAATGGTACTAACGTCTCGCTTCATTCATAAATCATAGAAGCAAAGGAAACACTACTGAGGGTCACACTGCAGCCTCATTATATTGATCGTGATTTTAGTTATGTATTTGATAGATTCAATATACGGTAGTCGGACTAGACTAACTTTATAGTAACTATGTATTAACTAATAGTAATAGTTAAAATGTAAAAATATGTAAGCTTATAAAGTTCTACGGGTAATCACCACAAATTATAGATCACCTACCCAAAATTGGATTGAGGTTCAAGAGTCTGGTATCCTTCATTCCAAGAGCTCATGCTTGGATCTGTGACAAAGTAGACATGCTTAGTTGGAAGTTCGACACGTTCGAAGTCATCTTGTTCCTCCTCCATTTCCTCTAACTCATCTTCCTCGTCGTCGTCGTCATCGTTGGCGATAGATGCTGAAACAAGTTGTTCCTTGCTTCCGTATCGCCGATAATTCACCGTGAAACTGTTGCTGCTGGACATGTTTGGTTTCCTTTTCGGGGTTGCATCGAAAGTATAACTATATAAAGTACAGTTTCGCCTTTCGGCAAACTGTTTATAGCGAGTGAATAACTCACGTTCTGCTGGAGGTGTCTGCAGCTAATCACACGCCGCGCGCGAACGAGGCACGTGATTTGCAATGTGGGGGGAGGGGTGTTTCTGATCGCGATGCTCTATTTTAACCAGAAAAGTAATGATTTCGAGCTGTGTACAATAATGGCAATGACTTCTTGATATGGAAAGGGACTGGGTTACTGGGTATCACTCGGGCTCTTCTGTAATTTTTTCAGTCATGTTTTTTTTCGGATTGGCTACAGGCAGTAGTACTTGGAATTTTATGGAAAACGTTGGTTTCAGGTATTTTAATATTTTAAAAAATTGAAAAAAATAAAATGAAATAAAGCAATAAAGTATTCATAATATTTTTCCTTTAGAAAACGAAAAGAGATTTTTACTTCCAAGCATCTGCCATTTTCATTTTATTTTAGAACGGTATATAACAAAACAAACCCCCCTCACCCCCTTCCTCGTCTCCCCTCCCCGCCTCCCCTCCCCTACCACCTGCTTCAAAAAAATATGGACCTTCCCGCGGAGGGTTCCCGCGCTAACGCCAGTTCTATCTATCAAGGTCGTCTCGTACTCGTTGCTGGTTTGGGGGAATCAAATGGCCGAAAAAGTGAACTTTAAGTTTCGCCGGAAAGAAAAACCAAAAGAATTAAAGACACAGTGGCCAGAGCTTGTTGGAAAGGTAACTTTATATTGGATTTTCGCCTGTCGAGTGTTAATAAAAGTATAAAGGTCTTAGGCGGTACAAAACAAATAGTGAAATAAAGATCGACACTATCGGCGGCTTCGCTGACAACAGGCCACAATCTGAATTATTGTTTATTCACTACTATACTTCTACTTCTGGCAATTTTTATTCAGTAAAACGGTGTAGGTTTTTTTAACTGTAGCGATGTTGCTTTAAGTTTAAGCTTCAATTTCTGTCGACCGGCGCCATTACTCCTAATTGATTATTGAGCAATATTTGTTATTGCATGACGACTTAGCTGAGCAAGCTAAATATTTTTGATTTACTGTTCGTGTAGAAGTAGAAGATAGGAGCACATTTATTTCGTATAAAAGCGTAATAACTTATTTTGCTTTTATGAAAATGTATAAAACTCGTCGTTAAAAAGTATTCCTCAATTAAACTCTAACGTCATCTTTAAATTGATTGTGTTCACTGGGTGATAAGAGACGCTTGGAAATATGCAGTTCTCCTAAATCAAGAATCAAGATGGCTCTGCCTATAGGTGAAGTCCTGAAGTACAAGTCTCTACAGCCTATAGCTGTCATGCATCACAGAGCAGTAATTGACACAATGTGTAGCTCCAGAAAATATTCATACCCCCCCCCCCCCCCCCCCCCCCCCCTGGGAGAAAATTGGAAATTCCAGAGGGGAGAGGGGGTCAAAGAACAAATCCCTTCCGGAGGGGGGGGGGGGGGGGGGGGGGGGGGGGTATGGATATTTTCTGGAACTACATAATGATGAAAAAAGGTTTCAGTCAGGTGCCATAAAGATTACATAGCCTCCTGTTACCCTGTGTTAATTCCAGAGGCCCGAAGAAATATAAGGCCTGAAACGATGAAGAGGTGAGAGTGAGGGAAGAAGAAGAGAGAAGAAAAAGAAGGCCTCTGGTGAGATCTCACTTCCATGCAAACATTAGGTTTTTAACATCAGCCCTGATTGGTTAATCTACTCATTAGCAGGCACAATCTGAGCGAGGCTTACCACCAGTACAAGGCACAATCAGGCCCCTCTTTTTCTTCCCTCTCCCCTCTCTTGCCTCTTATTTCTTCAGACCTTGGGAGCCCAGGGTAGCCTCCTGTATGTGCTGTAGTTTTAATGGACTACAGACAAAAGTAATGTTATGAAACTTATAGAGTAGTCAATGTAGACCACCTTGATCAATAGGGAGAACTTCTTAGATTACAGACAAATATTATTGCTACACATATTTAACAGGGGCATAGGTAGGGGGAGGTTCTAGCATGCCTGTGACCCCCCTTTGAATAAAAAAAATTGGTGTTTAGGATGCATGAAATCAAACAATGCCAAAAATATCTGCAATAATGTAGCACAGTAAGATTCTTTTTTCTTCTTTTTTTGTTACAGTTACACATGTACCTCAGATTGCAGGAAATCACATTTGAGCGAAACTAAATTTCTAAAATTCCCAGGGGATCTGTGATGCCCTCTGGCCCTTTAGCAAAATTCTGTCTACACTGCTGTTTTAACCAGTGTATTTTACCAGTGTATATAAGAAGAAAACCCTGAGCATGCATGGTATGTCAAATTATTAACCTATGGAAATTTGGGTTGGTGTGTAGAAAGGGGGATCACCATCTGACCATTATTTCAATGCTGCAAATCGATCCTTACTCAATTTCACACTTGATATATGCTAAGCTATATCCTGTTCATTTCCTTTTGCCAGATCTAGAAGATTGATCATAACTTGTTCCAGACCAAATCTAAAAGATTTCTATATCCTATTCATGACTACATTAACATTTTGAAAACCTTACATGTGAGAGTGGAAGCCCCTGCCAGCCTGCCCCCTTCCTAGTCAGATTACCAACCACATCCCTTCTCCACATCTCTTGCCCTTTGGGAGGTACATGTACCTAATGGAAATTAAGTTTGGGGTGTGCCAAGTGCTGGGGTCTCAAACCCTGGATTCCCTGACACTATAATATATGCATGTCCTCAATGCCTGATATCCATACTGCTAATAATGGTATGAGATATTTTAAATTGGTTCTCAAATCCTAAATGATTTCATTGGCTGATTTTTGAGGTTCCTGCATTTTGATTAGTTCAGCAAAATGATAATGATATTTATAATGGTAATAGAACAAAGTAGAGTGCAATTTGGCCTGAAATCATAGGAGTGATTGCAAAATTGCCCAGCCGCAAAATGGGAGTACAATTTGTAATCAAGAGTATGATTTCAGACCAAATTATCACAACATAAAGCTCTATTACTACTTAATTATATTCATTTTGAAATATTAACAAACAAACTAATAAATTTGTTCTTTACAACAATTAAACTAAAATAGTCAAGTATGCTTAAGTGAGGTGGGCAGATCGAGCTTTGAAGAAGAGGGAAATTGAAAAGTTATATAGGAGTACATGCAAGTGATCATGCAATTGTTACCATTATTGTTTTGCTGTAAATGGCTTCTCAAATTCGTTTTCATACGTACCATTTTTTTTTTGCTGTAAAATGGCTTCTCAAATTCTTTATTTTCATACCACTGATTTTTTTTGCTATGAAATATAGGCAACTCAAATTGTTTGTTTGTATTGGCTTGTTGCAACTGGCTCCTGCATTTTGAGTGGTTCAGCAAAAAGATGCAGATACAGACACAAATTAAGAGGCTACATGTATTCATTCTGTAATCACACTATTTTAAACCATGCAATCAGATTGGGATTATCTCTAGTGATTTCAAAATCATGGTATAGTTAATTACTCTAATTGTCTCTGTCCACAGTAATCCTACAGCAACGTTTTGGAAAATCACATACCAAACTATAGTTTATAGCTTAAATAGCCATGTTAATTGATTCAGTGTCACATAATACATTGCAAAATTATGATAATTGATAATAGACCAATCAATTAATTTAAAATGTTCTTCCTGTAAATGCACAATGACATTAATCTATTTTAGAAGATACATGTATACTAGCTGGAATAATAATTTTCATAATTTTCTGAAAGGAATTAGAAGTGAAACTATCAGTAATTAACCATGTTTGCCCTGAGAAAAATTGTTTCAGAGAGATTCCATTTGGAGATAAATGCATATTAACTAAATAATTTCCTGGATTGAAATGTACCACATAAAGCATATTAAGTAGTATATTTTTTGGAAACATTTTACTGTCTTAAAACTATTACTCTTAATTTTGCTAATTATGACTTGATTGATACAGTGTGTAATTATTACCTTCTTATTAACAGGATGCTGAAGAAGCTACCACTATAATAGACAAGGAACATCCTGGACTGAGAGTAAATAATGCTAAACTTGTTAAATTATAATGTCATTAATATTTTCTTATAAACAATAAATTAGTAAAGAATAGGAGACATAAATTTATAGATTTTAAAATTAATAATTGATTGAATGAATGTCAGTGAATAACTTTATTTACCTTTGTTTTAAAATACATCAAGTATATACTATAGGAAAATCACATGGCGAGGCCCAAAATAAACCGTTAAGTTGCATGAGAAAACCGATATCGGTTTTTCGAGTGCAATTTAACGTGGAATTACCGAGTCAGGTATGTGATTTTCCTTGAATCGCATAGTCCGATGAATTACTTGAAGATTTAGTACTTTTGCTGATATTTTGCCAAGTTATAAATAGTGTGTGTAGTCTACAGTGGTAATTCCACTCTGAATCACCACTCCATCTCAGCCATGCAATCAGCATCTGATTTTGCAAATGCACCGTGCGATTCAGCTTTGGCTATGTAATTCATGGCACAAAAAATATTATTTGAGGTACTTATAGTCAATAGAAACTCAACATTAATTAACCAAAAAAACTGTTTATATCATGATTGATTCCAGATGTACAGTAGTTTACCACTTACAATCCATGCTCACTTATGAGCCACACCCCCAACTTTGAGAACCTCATAAAGTCTGAAAATGTTTTGGAAAAGTCTTTCTTATAAGCCACATGATTTTAGCGATTTCTCACTAAAACCAAGTCAAGTTCGGAACAACTTTTCCTCACTTTTCGGAAATGTTTCTGGATCTCAAATCCCCTCAGATTATATATCTAAAATGGCTTGAGGATGTCTCACATTCTAGTTCTAGTTCTAAGATGATTATGTCCAGCCAAAATAAAAACTTTTGATTGCAGAATTTTTTAATAGATTACTACACTGTAGTATTGAATACTTAATTAACTATTTCATAGGCTTTAATTGAAATGAAATACAGGTAACTATTTTCAGTTCAGGCCTCTTGAATTAAGTGTACATGTACAATAATTGTTTGTAATTATAATCAAAAGATAATTTTGAGGATGAAACTTTGTGAAGCCACTGGACTTCTAATGTTTGAGGTTGTAATAATGATTATTATTTATTTCTACTTCACAATTTCGATATCAATTTTCAAATGCAGCATTACAATGTTTGCAACAACAACAACAAATATATATAAAATTATATAAAACCTTAACAACCTAAAAGACTGATAATTGATGAATTAAAAAGCAGTATAGTAATTACTAAGATAATCGAAATTACCAAATTAATATGTAATTCTAAAAAGGCTAATGTACATCATGTAGTTAAAAACTCATTTAAATTTAAAAGAAGACTTTCCTAAATAGAAACGTCTTAAAAAGTAATTGCTTAAAACTATCTAAAGATGAAAGTAAACATATATTTGTTTCTTTTTTTAGATTCAGATTATTCCCAAGAATAGTTTTGTGAACAACAAACCAGAGGAGAATCGTGTAAGAATCTTCGTAGACACAAAACAGAAGGTTGCTGTGATGCCACAGATTGGATAACTTCCGGGGGACTGACAATTACACATACTACATTGACTGCCGACAGTGATGTGGAAAGAAAGGAAAATTAAATGTTTGATGGTGCATGGAACAAGTACATTTGTATTACCGGTATATCTTTTAAATTTAAAGTCTGCACATTTATGTTCACAAAGCCGACTGCAAGGTTTCTATTGGAAAAAATTATGGCCATCTTCAAGGTTTCTCAAAGTATTACACATTTAAATTGAAAACTGGCCAAAAATGCACTTATTTTGTAGTATTTATTGAGACGAATACAAATGCGCAGACCTAGTGACGTCACACATGTAACCATATCTTTAACGGCATAAAAATTGTCGCCTGATTTTGGCAATTTATGCCTGACTTCGATACGAAAAAAATATGTTTGCGCTCTCCATATTGATTATTAATTGCACAAAATGACTAAGAGAAACCTAGAATTTAATAAAATAAAAACGGGATCTATTTTTTCATTTCATTGGCACTTTAAGAGAGGAGGTATATTTCAGAACAAAGGTACTGGGTATCCACAGCTGCTTTTCTGTAGCTGATAATTTAAAGGTATTCACTCCATAGTTTTCGCTAACCTTTTGCCTTAAAAATCTTGTTTTGAATCTTTTATAAAGTAAATGCCAGCTTTGAAAAGGACATCAAATGTATCAGTGATAAAATTGGAAAAGTGATTAACATTGACAAAAGGAAGGTTATAATAAAATGATATACAAATTTATTGACTTCGCATTAACGATTTTATGCCTTGCACGATCTGAGGCCTTATTGAAAGATATAAACATCGTAAACTAGCGTAACTAACGTTTTTAGTCTGAAAGAAATTAGAAAGAAATTAAAGCTTTCCGACGGAACGAGTGAAGTCGGAAAGCGTCGGGTTTTAGTTTATTTTGGCGTGTCATTTGTGCTCAGAGGCCGGTATGCAACGGTGTATGTATATAACGGGCTATATACTTGAGAGATTATTCATCTCGCCGTAGTGCAGCAGTCTGAAGTCAAATTCCATCCAAGTTATAATTATTTATTAAGGAATTAGTTTTGGTCTTAATCCCCGAGACCCGGGAATACGTTTCCTATAGGATTCTTTCATAAGAAGCCGTTTTATCTCTGGGTTTTTCGTATCGGGTGGAACACAATTAGATTATTTGTTGCTACACATTTATAAGTGTAAACGTATTATAGCCTAATAGACGTAAGTGTGTTGTCATTATTAATACTGAACGTAAAGTGTAAGTATCAACATGCGAAGTGTAAGCTTTTATAACACGTGAAGTATAAAGCTATTGTATAGCCGATACATGTCGGTTAAGTCATTATGGACACACGAAGTGTAAAGCTGTTACGATACGTGAAGTGTAAGCTTTTATAACACGTGAAGTGTAAAGTCAATGCACACACATGAAGTGTAAAGCTATTATAACACGTACGTGAAGTGTAAAGCTGTTATACTACGCGAAGCCAGTGTAAGTCATTCTGACACGTGACGTGTAAAGTCATTGTGGACACGTGAAGTGTAAGCTATTATAACGCGAAGTGTAATTATCGTTACCGATGGGGTGCAACATACAGACTCCAAATCTATTGCTGCAGCCCTCAACACTCCGTTATTTTGCTTACAAAACCTGTTGGAAAGCCCGGGAGGGGGACTCTCATATAAAAGGGGTAGGGATGCTCGTCGGACATTTTCGATTTGACCCCTTAGAGGTACTAAAATGGGCGTGGCTCAAGCCTATTTTGACTCTTAAAAAGGTACCGATAAAAACATGCCAACATTTTAAACTTTCGATGCCTTTTATTGCTATTACTTGATGTTGTATCATCAAGCACATTCTTCCTTGTTGTTTTCAAAAGCGCTGTCATTCTCTAGCATTCGGTGACACCCGGCCCCTAAAAGGTACCGCTTTACATAGAAATGTCTGTGTTTGATCGTGGATACCCTAAGTGGTACCAAACTCCTGATTTTGACCCCTAAAAGGTACGACGAGCATCCATGTACCCCTCACATAAGGGAGTCCCCCCCGGGTTGAAAAGATCTTAGCGGAACAATTAATTAACATCTTTCAGCTTTCATATTGTACCAAACTCCAAAGAAGTTCCTGCTGCCCCGTTCCATTTAAAGGAAATAAACGAATCGCTTGTTTTCGAGCAACTGCACGCCCTCGAGACCAATAAAGCCATTGGGTTGGACAGAATTAGAGCAAGGCTGTTGCATGATGTATAAGATGCATAATAGCCTTGTTGCCATGGACGCAAAGGAATTTATGACACCACTCACAGGGGCGGATCCAGGAAATACAGGGTATGATCAGACTACTATCGTGCAGCTAGCTAGTCTTGAGATATCTGTCAGCAACTCCTACCTCGCAGCTAGTTAATAAATTAGTACTGTTCAGACCGAATTCTGGTATGCGTAATCTGAGCATTTCAGAGATTTAGTTTGTTTACCCAGAAAACCATATGTGCCACAACTCACATTAGCTAGCCTAGTAACTAGTGGGTTTTACTTTTTGTTTTCTCTCTTCTGGTTTGTTTCTATCTCTTAAAGATAAAAATTTGGTCTATAACTGCCCTTGGCGCGAGTGTTTTGTAATCACAAATAATTCACTGCCTAAATGCTCAATTGAAATTTCAACCAAAATATTAAAACTGTGCGAAAAACTCCCGGGGGGAGGGGGGGGGGGGGTACTTACATGGAAAATGGGTATGTATGTGAGGCCAAAAGGCTCCAACCCTGACCCTGTTTGACCCAATCCGAGCTCCAAAACCCTGATTGCCCCCTTTTGGGGAAAAAAACCCTGATTGCCCCTTCTTTAAATTGTTTTCAAAACACGGTCGGGTATATATCCTGGCCGGTATAACGCGTACCGGGATTTCATGCAAAATACGGAACATTTCAAGTCGGGACGTGGCATTGGGTAAACAAATCAGCAGATGAAGTACATAGATAAGTACTGAAGTACGAATTAGCGGCGTCACGATGTATGGGAACCTCAGTGCTTGCATGTGGGCAGGCGATCAAAATGCGGCAACAGAATGTCTTTTTTTGACATAGCTAAAAAGAATGAACTGCCTAAAAAATACTGAACCCCGACCCTGACTGCACCCAAATTATACTCAAATCCTTATCCTGATCTGCCCAAATCAGGTCAAAACCCTGACCCTACCTGCCCAAACTGAGCTCAAAACCCTGACCCACCCGGGCGGCACATACATAATACGTCACAAACAGGAGTAACCCCCCCCACCGGGGGAAACTACTGCTGCTTGACTGGTGTTCGGCGATCCTCGTTATCCATGATGGCTCAATTGACGTACAATACACCCGGTAGTTGTCGTGGTAAGAGAAATTACCTCGGAGCGAGTAGTGAACGTAGTCGTAGCGAGAGCTAGAAGAAAGTCTGCTAGATCGGATGATAACACTGATTTGACATTTGCGTACATTACAAAACTTTAAAATAACTAAAATCTGTCATCGATGGGCTTTTAGCGCGCTAGATCCTATTCAAGCCACCTCGCTACGTAGCTTGGAACTTCAAAGTATTCCACCAACCACTAGCTAGCTAATCACCAGAGAGAAGCTCGCTACCTCCTGTGGTTAGCTAGCTAGATTTACTAGTCTGAACATACCCACAGAAAGAGGGGGCCGCGACGTAAGCAGAACCTCGCGCCGTGTAGGTGCGATTAGCTACGAGGGTGTGGGGGCATGTATCCCAGCCAACGAAAGGGGGGGCGGACTGATCCAAGAGAGCGACCAGATATGTCAACACTCAAGGTTATGAAGTGCCACGCTCCAAAACAAATTACCACATGTTCTCTAACTTCCCAAGAACAATACGGGACTGGAACAGCCTCCCAGAAAACACGGTGCTCTTTCCCAACCTGAACACCTTTGACGAAAGACTGTGGCCCGCCATGGACCATGCTGACCGCCATTGAATTAAAATAAACTTTTTTTATTAAGCACTTTGTTATTATTAACTTATAGCACCTGCACTGCACTTACGAACACTCACTAGAATCTTCCTGATTATAGAAGGAGGTGAATTTTATTGGAAGAAATGTTCTATGGTCACAGCCCTATTCAAATCAGGCGACCGAACTATTTGTCGAACGTAAAAGAATTGGAAGATGGTCTTAAAGCGGAGGACTTATTAAGAATGGCTAATTGGCTGAATGTGAATAAGCTTACGCTTAATTTAGAAAATACTACGTCTATGCTTATCGGCAGTGATCGCCAACTGCGTAATATTTCAACTATATCAGTTTCAATATTTGATAATGAGTCCAGGGTGTTATCATATCACATTATCATATTGACCATACTGATCTTTTCAAAGATAAATTAGAGGTTAGGTCTCTCAAGCAGGATTAAGTATTTGCTACCGCGTAATGCGCGGCTTCTTTTCTATAACAGTCTTGTTCACCCCATCTTTGATTATGCTGATATTGTATGGGGGGGGGGGGGGGGGACAAGAACAATGCTGTCCTTATACGGTATATGATCAATTTGCAAGTGTTACAAAACAAGGCTGCCAAATTATTCTGGACAGACCTTTGAATTCATCTGCTACATATGCTCTTAATAGCCTGGGCTCGCAGGTTATTTCACCGCTGTATGTTTATAATGCATTAATGGCTCACGTCTCATGGCATGGAATTCTTAACAAATAGATATTCAGAAATATAACACACGAAGCAGAAACAACCCGAGATTGCCCCGCGTTAACAAGAAGAAACTGGGACAAACAAAGAACCGCGATTATCAAGCTGTTAAAGACTGGAATAATTTAGAAATTCGAATAGCATTGACTTTTAAACGTGAATTTTTCAACCAATTTCAGGTTATTTTTATCTCTACTTCAGTTAGCCTTTTATATCTTTTTAAATTAACGTTTATAGTTTTTAAATTTCATTGCCATTTTTTTTTACTATTCTGTTGTCATTTGTTTTAGTCCAGGACCTTTCTGAAAATCGCTTCGGTGAGAAAGCTAATATTATTATTATAACACGTGAAGTGTAAAACTATTGTGAAACACGTGAAGCCAGTGTAAGTCATTGTGACACACTCGAAGTGTAAAGTCATTGTGGACACGTGAAGTTTAAGTCATAACACAGAAGTGTAAGCTATAACTGAAATTATTCTAGATAAGACGTCCTGTTCTGTATGCGGTAAAGAGTTATGAAAACAACCAACTTCATCTAAAAAGTTGGAGAGCTCTATCAGCTGAGATTATATCATACAATGCAGTGTTATACAAACTTGTGGCAATATAATAGAAATTATAACATTTATTCTGCCCCCCTGCATTTTATAGTAAATAATAACAAACTATTGTCAGGACTAGCTCCGTTTGCTGGGACAAAAGTCATTACACTAACACAAAGTGTTGGATAAAATGTTGGCTATGTGCCTGAACACATAGCCGCTTTAATGTTATTTAAATTCATGATTTTATTACAAAATATAATGGCAAACAAAGGCCTTGCCCAGCAAAAGTGAGGGCAACAATCCGCCAAAGCCCACTTGGGTAAAGTGAGGCAACCCCACCCAAGTCCTAAAAATAGTTTGAATGTAGCGGCCCCTGCCACTATATTCATGAACAGAAACATGTGCATAAATGGAAGCAATACAGTGAAGACAACTTCCTTTGACATAGGTAACAGACATACCTGTACTGGTAACAAAACAGTTACCCCTGTAAAATATTCAGTACACAGCACAGCATGTATTCTCCATGAATCGTGTGATAATAAATGCACCACCTAAGTTTGAGGAACTCATATTCAATAATAACAGCACAAATAGCCTGAGAATTGTGATCATTACAACAACTGACACAACAACATGAACTGCACCAAGTTGACTAGCTGCCCCTGAAAGTTAGTCAAATTAATGCAACCCAGGAGTTTTATTGTTTACAGTAGTTTTACTAGGTTCTTGCTCTCAGAGGCAGAACAGTAAAGCTCCAATTTTTCCATCTAGTATTACCCCTAGAAACATGGTTCACGGCTTTTACTTGATCAATTGACCTATATCACTATGACGTCATATCAAAACAATCTATTGTTTAAACGCTAAGGATCACGGTCGTGGGAGGGGGACAAAACAGGGACAAAACAGCAACAACACCGGCTTCCGGTTACTCTACCAGTTCTCCACAATTTAGTTAAAGCATTGGATCACACCAATAGTTCGCCGTACCAGCGTACCTTGTTTCGATCAATGTTCCTCACGGCATTTTATGGTTTTCTAAGAATAGGCGAAATGGCGATCAAAACCGCGGATCTGAAGCATACAGTCCTTCAGTATAAGGATCTGTCATTTCTACTTGACCGTCAGGGGCAGAAATACAAGAAATTACAGACAGGGGCTGATTTCTTGTGTTTCTTGCCACTGATTTAATTTGAGCAGTTTCCTCTCCGTGCTGTGCGTGCCCGCGGCTTCTGGTGGGCTTGTCACAAGATGTGACTCGTGGCGTTGTTATTCGTCCCACCTTTGATGAATGACAAACACTTGTCTCAGTAAATGGATTAGTGATTTGAGACATTTAAATAAAAGCCACAATCGTGGCAAATTAATCCAATCAGGGTTGTCGCGTGTTTCTTCATTCACCAAACAGAGCTTGCCTCTGGCACTTACAGCACAATCACGCTTAGCATGTTAGTCTAGAAGGACCGCTCGGGTCATGGCATAAATGTAATTTAATATTTTTGTTTTTCTCGTGTATGTAAATTAAAGAAGTTGACCTCTACTTATTCATGTTACGCACGCTAATAGCGGAGCGGGATGATCTACAAACTAGAAGAAATAAACATATGGCAATTATGATGTATAAAATCCATCACGGTTTATGTCCTGACTATTGATCAGAGTTATTTACAAGTAGATCAATGTCCACACACTACGTTTTAAGAAGTGTTAGTCAGAATAATTATTCTATACCACGCCCTACTCGTGAATACCTAAAAAAGAGTTTCAGTTACAGTGGTGCCCTACTGTACCCTGGTTCCAGAGGGGCTCAGGTACGAATATACTGTAATGTGCCGCGATCGAAAGAGTTTTGATTCCCCGAAGGAGTTTTGTTTTGCGTGACGACCGTTGAGCCCCTCTGGCCGCTCGAATAGCCAGCCTTAATCTCATGCCCGTAGCCTCGCTTTCTAGTCAAACTGGTTCCGACTCAGCGGTTAATTTGCATGTCACTTTCACGTGGTGAAGTCGTGTGTTCAAAACATAAAACATGCCGTTGTCGGAATTTGTGAAGATAAAGGAAACTTCTCCTCGATTTACTTCGTCGGGTTTGATGTTTGGATCTCCCAATGAGCATGCTTTGATTCCTCGTTGTTCTAGCTCTGTTATGTGGGAGTAAATCAGGGCATATCAGTGGCGGATCCAGGATTTGAAAAAGGGGGGTGACTATTTTGACCGGTACAGTTTCTGGTGCGAAATTTCTTACAAAATTTGAACGAATGTATTTTATTTTTACGAATTCTTATACAGAATTTGTTTTTGGCCCAAAAGGGGGGGGGGGGGTGACATGTCACCCCCGTAACCACCCCTGGATCCGCCACTGCATATAGAGGGCAAACCACCAGTACAATTGCTCGTTTTGGATAATCGAACGTGAAGGAAGAAGCAAATACCAGGTATGAGTTGGAAAATCAGCGATTTTCCTTAGCCAGTAGGCCGTACTGAGAAGACATCACGCCGCTTCAAGAACATGAACAGACTTCAACTCGTTTATTTCGAGGCTTAAAACTCAAATTGTACAGCACTGTGAAACATTAACGTTTGTGTATAATCTGTCAAGACTCGTGAACCGGTTTGTAACACGATCTCAAGATGAAAGCCATTCACAATGTAACTTTGATCCGAATGCCTCAGTTTCCATGGCCACAACTCAATCAACCAATCAGGGACGAGGTACAGATTCTGTACCGGAAGAAACGAAAATCTCTACTCGAGCGGCCAGAGGCTCGTCGCTTCGCGACTGCGGCTTGATTTCACTCGTCTCGCTTCGCTCGCCCCGACGATTTCGAGCCTCTGGTATCCAGGGACCAGGGTAGCCCTACTGTGGAATCAATTACCTAAGGCCATTAAAGACTCTGTATCTTTAGACGCTTTTAAAGCATCTCTTAGTAAAAAATAATTTTTATCTTTCAATTTTATTATATTTAAGGAAATTCGATTATACGTTAGCATTAGTACTTATTGTAAAACAATTATTTAAGTATTTTAGTCTTGTTTTTACTACACCTATATAATACCTATATAATTAGTGATATTAGTTACTAGATATTTAGTTTAGTGCATCCCTCACGGCTATCTGAAAAGCAGCTACGCTGATGTATATTACCGTGTTTAAATAAAGATTTATTATTATATATTTATATTATTATTATTATTATTATTAGCGCGGTAATTACGTCACAAGTCTAGACCCCCCGCCAAGACTCAGACAAACAAACCGCTTTTCTTGTATCAACTTACAAGAATTGACTAGCACTTCAGTTCGTCCTCTGTCTATTCTACCAGAAATGACTGCTTTCCTGGACCATATTTTGAAAGAGAACCTGATGATTATACTGTCGAACAGCTTAAACTTTGGCTGAAATACAGAGGATTGAAACAAAGCGACAAACGTCGATCTTGTCAAGCGAGTTTTGCATCTTCGCTGGCCAACCAACGAGACATGCTTACTATATAGACTGTCAAGTCCTATTTAAACTGTATCCCAAACTCATCTTTTCCCATGCAATATCGTTGTAAGACTTCACCTAAACATTGAAAGGTTACAAAGGTCAGGTTTTCCTGTATTAAGGCAAAAACAAAAGAATGTAGCCGCGTGCCGAGTGCATTCATCGGCGAATGGAGATAGGAAATTCTTCAATAAAACTCATCGGAGACCAAAGCTGTTATGGCTGGAAGAGCATATATTATACATTAAAACTATGAACTGATAGCATCCTAAAATTCGGCAATCTTGCTTATGTTGGTGTGCTCTTTCAAACCATTATATTATTGTTTGCATTTGTCGAGTTTTCAAATTTAATACCTGCAGCTCCGAAAGAAATTAACTTCATTTGTGCACAGAAAATAAATCAAAGCATTGTAGATGTACTGTAGACGAGGCTTTGCTTCCAAAATGTATTTAGAATCCACTGATAAATTCAAGTAAACTTAATGGTTGAACAGTAGTTCCTTCTCATTGTTTACTGGTGGGTATAGTCAGGGTTTCAGTAATTTATAGCCACTTACGTTTCATTGCCAGACCTAGTCTCGTTGTTCTGTGCTTTTAAGGTCTCTTGTACAAACATTTATCCAACGCTGACATTTCTCACTGAATTTGCTGTAAAGGTTTTGGAACAGAAAAGCTCCTCCTGTGAGTGATCAAAAAGGCCGAGAAAAGACGAGAAACCTCTACTAGCGGTGTACCGATCGATGCTTCATTCTCCGAGACATATCTCTTTGAGCGCCGGATTTATGAAGGTTTTTCACATCTAGAGTCACTCTTATTACATCTCCCCCAGCAACAATGCTTGGTAGTCACCATTACTGATATGACTGAGAATCTTACTGAAGGCATTGATTCTTTTTTTGATCGAAAAAAATACGAATTCGGTCCTAATTTAGTCTGCTGTTCTGCAGGTTCAGAGTACTAATAGATGAGTGTCTCAAATGTATATCCTGTCCACCGATGATGGAGCTATCACTATATTTCTCTACTGTTCTTTCTACCCTGCGCCGGCTCTTTATCGCAGCTCGCTGATCGCGTCCATATCAGTATTTGTTGGATAAAGATTATTAACTGAAATGCCCGTTTTGTTTATCTCTATTTAAAAGCTTTTACCCTCCTTCCCAAAACTGCAGTCTGCTCATTATATTACAGAACTATAAAGGGAACTGTTGGAAGCCTTTAATGTCTCGAACCAAAACCTCGGCCGTGAGAGGAGTCTTGTTTAGCTTGAGAGTTGAATAACTGCTTCGGTCATCATAAATTATTTCTGTTCTGAGTGTTTATTACCTACGAAACGTACCTCAAACAAGAGCGCCAGTTGAAATATCCTGAGCCTGTTGGAAGGCTTTCGCACGAGTGAAGTTAAATAAAACATTAAAGTGCTTACATTTGAGAGATGGGACTCCAAATTAGAGAGAAAGTTGCTCGCGGGTCCTCCGCCATCTTGATTTACTGTATTAAATTATGTAAATAAATTAACCTGGCGATTGTTGCGTGACCAGCACAGTGCAATCTGATTGGTGTGAATTTGACCTTTAACGCATGCGCAGAAAGCTTGCTGCACTGAATAAAAATAAAAAAACGGCTTGCATTTTAAGACTCGGTGCTGCCACAGGCAGCCCGAATAATAAGCTCTAACACATTAGAAACATTATTTATATTAAGGGCCCATTGACATATTTAAATCGGCCGTTGCTAGGGAAAGTTTGCAGCCTCGTAAAACCCGGAAAATTAAAGAGTGAGCAATAATTATTGTCAAGGTGACTCCTAGGGCTGATGACGTCATCAAGTGACGTCATGATGACGTCATCAAAATCAGAAAATTTCTAAACTCTCCAAGGATTTTTGATCTTCTAGTAATTTTAAGGTGCATAAAACCGAGCATGCGTTTGCCATTACGACAAAATTAAGATTTTACAACACTTTTCAATCCAATTTTAAAGCTTTTTTGGCGAATGAAAAGCCATAACTTTGGCATTTATTGTCGGTTTCCAAAATCCATGCTCGCATTTGTGGAGAATGTGGTAAACAACATTTTAACGGGAAAAAGTTTGGTGTTTAGTGAAAGCGCGCAAAATGTTTAGGATTTTTAGAAACCGGAAGTGAAAAATAACGCATGCGCAAAAGTGCCTGTTTTGTGGTCGTGAAATTGTCGCAGAACTGTTGTTGCAGTAAAGTCTACAATAATTGGTCGAACAGGATGTGCATTTTCTCCTATTTCATCCGACAATGGCCAGTTTTGGGGCTTGGCTGAATACTCCAGTCTGCAATGAACTAGCTTGATTGTCTGCAAATGACCTTCGGACTGTGTCAGAGGAAGTGGAGCACATACCAGGAACTCATTTCGCGGCAAACCGAAGAGCCAATAGAAATCAAGCTAAAATTAGACCGATATTCGACAACTTTCACTTGAAGTTGAATCTCATGGCGTTCACAACTGTTTTCCGACATCAAAAATACTTTTTTAAGGATGAAAACTGACCTGTATTTTAATTAGTTGCACTGAGGTTCAATCACAACTTTACCAGGAACCCGGAAGCATTATCTGGAGACAAAAGTGTGCATGTTTGTGGATGATTTGAGTTAAAAACCTGCCGGTCGAAAATCACTCACTTCTCAGTTAAGTGGCCGTACTTTTCTCGTGTTTTTAGAAGCCATGTTCTCGCTGGAAGCAGCCATTTCATCTTCTATATCTTTAACAACTATAGATATTATTTACAAGATGTTCTTTCAATCTATCAACAGCGGGAAGAGCTCGGCTACATCTAAGAATCCAATACAAGTTTTCTTTCCCATACATCGGCGATTTCATGACTGACTTCATCACTGTGTTGGCGGCGCCGTACGCTTGCCGTTACGTTTTTGTTCGGTACAAACTATAAATTATTTCCCTTTCTCTAGGTTCAAGTACAGTTAGGCGCCTTTCGAGTCTTGAACGATTCCTTCAAAATTATCGGATTGAGTTTCTTGTCAAGTATTATTTTCTTTCACACGATAAACCAAACTTTTCATTTTCCAGCGACATGCACTGAACTCTGAAGCACCCGCTACGGCTTGCTCCGACTTTTGAACACTTTACTTCATTCATCATGAAAACCTTTCAGGTAAACCACGAAATAAAACTTATAAACAAGTGTAAGTATTAAAACTATCGGGTGGCCGGTGGACACGCATAAAACTAGCCTGAGAAAACAGCCGACTCATATCGCCTCCCAGGCTAGCGTAATCGCATCTGCTCCTGCGAGCATAGCAACGGTGTTGCGTAGCAACGGAATATGTCAATGGGCCCTTAAATGCCCAGCACTGTCCATTGATGTACAATAAAAATGATAGAGGACCAAGAATTGAGCCTGGGGCACCCCACAGCAAATAGTTTTAGAAGAAGAGCTAGCAGCGCTCATTAAACTGAACGAATTGCGTTCTGTTGGAAAAGTAACTTTTAATCCAGTCTAATGCTATGCCACGAATACCGTATAATGTTCAAGTTTGTCAAAAGAATGCTGTGGTTAACAGTGTCGAAGGCTTCGATAAACGTAGAAAAATTCCAACAGCAATTTCTTTACGATCAATTGCAGATGAAATTTTGTCATATATGTTGATCAAAGCAAACGCAGTAGTGTTATTTTTTTTGAAACCGAACTGATCATCATTTAAAATATTACATTTATTAATGTATATCAATAGGCGGTTATAAATTACTCTTTCCAAAAGTTTAGAGAAGCTTGGTAGAATTGAGACTGGTCTATAATTGGTGAACAAAGCTTGATTATCAGCTTTAAACAGAGGAATCACACAAGCAATTTTCATTTCATCAGGAACAATACCATGACTAATGGGTAAATTGATAATGTGAGTCAAGGGTTCAGAAATAATTAGATTATAATTCGGTATGGGTTCAACCCACAACATTAAATTTAATGTAACTGGGTTCAACCTATTTAATGTTTGCGAGTCGGCTGATTCAGCGTGCTTTACCCGCGCTCAAAACGATCACGCGGACCATGCAGACAAGTCACACTGACTCAAAACAGCGTAACATACTAGATATTTTGTAAAAGGCAAATCTAGACTCAGCATAGTGCATGGGCCTTAGGACTAGTGGATGTATTTGCCTTTGCTCAAACTGTTTTCCAACGAAGCTTTTCACGGCTAACTGGCGAAAATATATCCTTTTCTTATACTTTGATTTGCTAGACTCTCTTTCTTGGATTTGCTCAAGTTCTTTTGTGCTCGATATGCACAAAGGATGAATTTTGAATAAAGCATCTTTCAAAAAAATTACCCATGCCCGTTACCATGCCCGTCGTTACCCATGCCCGTCGCTACCCATCATCGTGGACGGCAAAAACGATTAGATAATGGAAGTGTGGACGGAAAACGTTTTCAAAATGGTAAAAAAAGTTGTGTTTTCAAATTTAACCGGCTTAGTGTGGACGGGGCCTTAGTCGTTATTGTTATGCGTTTGTGAAAAAAAAAGAACTCTTCCTTATTAAATCCAATATGAACAAACACAAAAGTAAATAAACAAACAAATAAACAAACAAATAAATAAATAGCCTTGTTACTGACTTTTCCAGAAAATTGGGTTTCCTGTGTGCAACAATCCAAAATGGTGGACGATAAGCGATATAAAGGTATTATTTGCTGTCGTTTTGAGATGAAACTTGGATCTCTCTAAGAAAAGAATAACTATTGCACTTCACTTGGTGATAGCCATTTTTCTATTAGTGGATTTTATACGTGGAAATGTCTTGCAACGCAAATGTTTTCAAGCAAAATGTGCAGTTCGTGGCCGTTGCAGCGTCGGCGGGGATTAAGAGTGATCGGGCTGAAAGAAAACACCAAACAAGGGCCATGGATTGGAGATAAGTTCACAAAGTAACTTAGATTGAGTGTAATCCCTAATGTTGCTGAAATTCTGCTTTTTTCGAATTTTGGGCATCTTAGGGGTCTTAGTTTTCCGAACACCCGATGTAAATGTACCTCAGAGTTATCTTTTGAAATTTCAAGGCTGAAACATGCATTTTAATGGTAGTATCGTCGTGTACCGTTTAACCAACTGCGTCATAAAATTCCCTTTGTTACCCACGTTCGCTATGAATAATTTGAGACGAAGAATTTTTTTACGAACATCCGAATCGACACTTAGAAATTTTAGAACGATTATACGTTATCCTCACTATAAAAAAAATACCGCCTGAACCGGGATTCGAACTCGGGCCGGCCGGTTAAGAATCAATACAATGGCTTACCCACCACCAACCCAAACCCTAACCATTAGACCACGAGAGAATTCGCTGATTGCAATCGTTTCTTTTACTAGATTTATATAAACTTCATTAGCATGTTCATAAAAATTCTATTATAGTATAATATCTACTATAATAGCGGTACGACAACCCTCCGAGCGCGCGAGGTGTGATTCCCCACGGATCTCAACGGTACACGACGATACTACCATTTTAATAGCTCCTTTGGCCAGTCTTTAGCAAACACTGGCTTGAGTTGTGGCGAGAACTTTAAGACAACAAATCCATTGCTATTGTGCATCTTCTACAGAGGTTCCTAAGCTTTTTCCATGTGGTGCCTTGTCCCCATAATGGCCACCGGTCGTAAAAACAGCAGATTTCAAGGCCAATATTCTTGATGTGAACACATGTGCACACAATTTTCCCTTCCTCAAAGGCCTCGGTTAACTATCGAAATTCGGTAAAATACGGCTTATTTCTTCAGGAAAGCTCCGGAACACACCGTAAAATGTTAAAATGGGCAATGTCCTCAGTTCAATGGTGAAAATCGAAGAGAAAAAGTACAACTTTCCAACAGTAACGAAAGCTATTCCAACGCTCAGAAAACAACTGCTCTATATCGAAGTGGACCCGAGGGTCGAATGGAATGCACTGCGCATGTGTACGAGTGCTATATTTATCGCAAGGCGTTCGCGCATTCAAGCGCATCAAAATGGCCGAAGATTGACCGAGCGCTAACTCACAAAAAAGGACCTGGGACGAGAATTTGAAATTAACAATAGACTTTTCAATGTGCCATTAGGGTTTCAAGAATAACAGCGAAGAAAGTCCTTTAGTTGATCAGATCATAGTTAATAGAGTGGAATGGTTATGAAACCCAGCGACCCTCGCTTTTTTCAACCATTACCGTGCACAAAACACAATAGAAATTCCAATATGTTAATCAATCAGCCAATAGAAACTTGTGGGTTCAGTCGTTCAGGGGACGCTAATGAACTATGACCGTGCACAATCTTTTGTCTTACCCCCTTCCAATACGAATCGCAGCGCCTTTGTTAGCCCCTTTGAAGTTTGCCGTGTTTCCTAACCATTCCACTCTATTAACTATGATCAGATGGAGCCAGTTCACGTTCATAATACATCCCTAGAATCAGGGATCGGACGTGTTGATGGACCCTCGACTCGTGAGGATGACAAAAATTCGAATGACGAGGAGATATTATTAGCGAATGGGGAATGAATGCCATATAATTATGGTCGTATGGAAAGTGAGCAAATTAAAGCCAGTCAAAATCAAACAAAAGCCATGAAGCAGATACTACCAGTACTGCGCTGCATGTATGATCAAACTGCTAGTCAGTGTGCTAAACTGACAAACTAGCCAGTTTGCTGATCAAACTACTAGCGACCTATCTCCTTGAATTGCAAGGCAGATCCAGGATTTTGAAAGGGTAGGGTCCTCAGCCCCAAAAGAAGGGTTACCACATTTTGCATTCCATGCATTTTGGGAAATTCTATTTTTATTTTTTTATTTATTTATTATTTATTTATTTATATATGATAATTCGCAAATGTATACCATCAACTACAAATATATAAAATACAAAATCTAAATAAAGTAAATACATTTAAATTAAACTAAATAATTCACTAGTAACCAAAAAAGGAAAATAAATAATAAGTTGAGCAGTCGTTGGTCATGGCTGAGATGTTAAACAAATGCGGAATTTCGTTAACTGTGGATTTTTCTACAACGTAATTTATTAGACAACATGTTCCACTCATATTTCCATATTTATTTATTTTCTCAAAAGGCAGAAGGCCAGACCCCTAGATCCCCAACAACAGATCCTAGTATAGGAAGGATTCCCAACAATATGCATTTGGATGCCCTATGCCCATCAGTGCAGAGGCTGAGCAATTGTAGTCTGGAATAAAGAGAAAAGGCTTATGTACTCACTCAGAGATTTCTGATTAAGGCTAAATCTGTGAAGCCTTTCTAGTACAAGCTCATCCAACACAGCTCTTACAAGATTAGTTTCAGACAACTGAACATTAAACTGTGAGTTGACATCTATTGTATTTAGAAAATAATTCCTGATGATCACAAGAACTAGTGTTTCAGAGCAACTTGAATTCAAAATTTTCTGGGGAGAGGGTGAGGGCATCAACCCAGAACCATTAGTTTTACATGGTACTTTCTAGCCCAACCACCTTTTCATCAAATCTTCAATCGAAAGAAAGGGATCATTAGTCAATCAAACTGCTATTTAAATTACTGTTGTCTGGGAGATATAGGGAATAGGATAGGACCTGGCTGACTCAGTCAACTTAGCTTACGGTTTATTTAATTTATCCATATTATTTTAGCCTTCATGTGTATATGGCTGGCTATACCTGATATTTGAAAAAATAGCCTTATTTCTAATGCCACATGCCCTAAAGATGGACCCATTTTGGGGCAGGGAGCTGCTGCCAGCCATCCCCCCTCTGGATAAAAAACTGAATTTAAAAAATTGTTCTTAAATATATCTCCGAAGCTAACAAATGCACTAAAGGCACTGCATGTTTTGTCTTACACTATCATTTCGTTTGCTGTATTAAAATTGCCCCTACTGAGACCCCCCAGAATGGAAATAGATGGTCAAAAATGGGGGATGAGGGTGGTTAACCCTGCACTGACAGCTGTGTCTGGTGCCGAAAATAATGGGTCCCTATCTGGGACATGTGCTTTGATCTGCTCCCTTATCCTAATCCCTGGCCCAGACAACATCAATTTCATTGAAATAGCTGTAAAACAAAGAAAATAAGTAACATAGCTTGAAATTATTATCAACTGAGTATAAAATACACCCTAATTGTCATTTTTTCACAATACAAAACTTGTATAAGTCTCAAGAAAATAAAAACAACCTAGGCCTTTCACTTTTAACTATCGGCTAAACATATGCATCCACGAGTTACCCATTGGGTGCCTATGTTCATATATAGCAAGTGTTCTGTGGAACAAACTACCTATTAAAATAAGGGATGCAAAGATATATCTTTTAAAAGCGCTTTACGATCTCATATGTTATCGTCATAAATAATTACCTCGAAATTTCTAATATAAATTTATTACAATGAGTATATATGCATAGTTTAATATATATTTTTAATATTGTAATATTTCAAGACTTTGTAATATTTTAAGACTTTGTAATATTTTAATTTTTTTTATAATTTTAAACATCAAGTGTATCTAAACTTTTTAAAACTATTTTTTGTTCACATTCACGTTTAAACGAGTTGTATAAGCTCCTAGGTAACACGTGGTTAAATAAAGTATTGTGTTGTTTGTATACCAGCGGAAAATATATTTACATTTTAATTCACTGCGTTCAAACGAATGTAAAATATTCCCCCCTTAAATTACTTGTAATACCAACAAGATACAATAGGTTATGATGGTTGGATTCACGGCGTTTAAACACAAATATTAAACCGATTTTTATTCTTACCGTGGAAAGCTTGTAAGCAGCATCCATGCATGTTGATCTTGGCTTTCTTCTCTCCCTCTTTTGGCAGTTAAGTCAGTGTTGTCGTCTTCGTTTGGTGCTTGAAGCTTTCTGGACTTTCTTTATTTGTTTCTCATCCTCTGACTTCGACGCCAATCTGTCGGATTCGTATAGTTTCCGCACTCGACCTTTTCCTATAATTATCTGCTAACGTAAACAGCTCCGATCCTGACTTTTGTGAACGAGCTCTTCGACATTTTCGTCAACTTCTTGAGGAGGTTTTGACTACTTACGGATTTTCTTTTCATCGAGTTGAATTAGGCTAATAGCGATAGCTTCTAGAAAACTACATCTCTGCGGAAGACAGGGAATAGGAGCGTCTCCAGGAAAACTTTTGAACTACTGTAATATATCCAGCACTTACGTCTAAAGTGCTATTTCCGGCTCTGTACACTGTTACACACTGCTTGGAACCGCTCCCAATGGGCGTATCAAATCTTGTGAACTAGCACAATACACACTCATTACTTGTCATACCAGCGGAAAATACATTACATTGCTACTCGGCGCGTGTTAATTATTATATTTGCAATATTGTTTTTAAAAGTATATAAATAGGATGTTTTAAACATTTTGACTCCAGAGGTAGAGGCCAGGAATTTGCACTGGTTTGGAGAATACGTTTCCGGGTTTTTCCTCAACGGGGAGGTTTTTATCCCGGTTTTTCGTAGCCAGCAATTCACCATCTAAAATCTAGCTCAGAATTGTACTATCATTGCACTGGACTATCGTTGTTAATTATAACACCAATTACTGCCGTAACTTGAATGTAATCAACGACGCTGATCCACGTGAAACCCTCCTCAAAGTCGTGTTGTCGTTGATATAGAAATGATAAATATTTTCTATTCGCCTGAGCGTATAGCGAAAGAGAATATAAGGAAAGGTCTTACTGCGCAGCATTTTTCATTGTTATTTTTGATCTTCTCTTGGGGCTTTAAACAAATTTAATTACGTACCAGTTCGCTCTGAACACCTTTGCCTTAAGAATGGTTTTTAGAAAAGAATTGCGATGCCAAATCATTAGAGGTTTAGTCACGTGTTCGTAACGCTTGAAAAGCATCAAAAACCCTACAAAATCCAAGCATGTGATTAGCTAATAACAGTGGAATTAGAAATTTGAAAATCTTCCTCAAATTAGAACAAAATACTAAACCTAAAGCCATGAAATTGTAAAGGATTTTGTTTTGTATAATATTTTATCAGTAGTGGTGCCTAAAAATAGGTGCTGCAAAACATCCAATTTTTTTGGGCAAGTAGCTAAAATAGGATCTAATATTCCTACTTCGGTAGTTTCCAGTGAACAAAGTGGTTATAGGTGGCAGAAATTTCGCTTTAAAACTTTAACTCAAAATAAATGTCGCACCGCGTGCTTTACCAAGGAAACTGTTATAGACGGCTTCCTTAGTTATTTAAAAACTAGTGTCTTTTGGCCGATAATACGCGCGGATTTTTAATTCTTTCGGACACGGTTATTTCTTAACCTGAAAAGAATCGCGGCCGCTTTTTGATTACGTGGGATCATGCTACTAAAGCAAACAAAAGGTTTTGTTTTTTTACGTTTTTTTAGCATATATTGATTTCCAGAAAGCCTTAGTTTGACTCCATCTCCCATATAATTCTAGTACAGAAGCTACAAACTAGTTTTGGAATAAATGGCAGTATGTTATCCTAGCTGAAGGATTACCTTACAGATAGACAACAATTTACGGTCATCAACGGAAAGCAATCAAACTATGCTAAAATAATGTACGGAATCCCACAAGGATCTGTGTTAGGCCCAATATTATTTACATTATATCCAAACGATATACCTAAGGCAGTCACATCTGGAACAGTATATATGTACGCCGACGACACCACAGTTTACTGCATTGGTAATACCGTAGACCAAGTGATGGTGTCGCTTAATAATGCACTCTATGAATCAAGTAGGTGGTGTTCGATTAACTCACTAACACCACACCTCACGAAGTGTGAAGCGATGATCCTATATAGAGGCTCATTTACTGGCCCTTTTAACGAACTAATATTAGGAAAGAATAGAGTTAAATGGGTGACTAACTCCAGGTTGCTAGGTGTCACAACTGATGACAAGTCAAGAAAGGATTTGTAAATAAACTAAACATGTTGAAAAGGAGTCGGTTTTTACCAAGACAGTTGCTTTTAGATTTGTATTTTAAGATAATTGTACCCTCTGTTAACTATGCGTTGTCGGTATGGTCCGGTTTAACATGTAAAGATAACTTTAAGTCATTAGAGATCCTGCATTGTAGAGCAGCTAGAATTATTTTTCATCTTTCGCGAGATATGCATAATTCAATTGAAGTACTTAGACATGCCAAATGTGATACACTATATTTTATGTATAAGTTCAACCTAGCCTAGGTTAAACTAGTATATAAGATTTATAACGACCTAACACCCACCTGTATGTCCCACATAATTGTAAAGCGCCACAATAAGTATAATATTAGAGGCACAAACATACTTATTATACCACGTTTCAACACTTATATATCATGAAGAATTCTATCGCTCATAGAGGATCAATTGCATGGAATGCATTATCCTATCTGTATGATAATAAAGTTACTGTAAAATCATATTGTAAAAAGGCAAAGAATTCTGACGTACTCCATATGCTAGATTTTAATGTTTTATCTGTTCAATCAACTCACAATGTTAGGGATGATTTTCTACTGTTTTAATTATTACTCTTACACCGCATTTTTATAGTATTTCGCCCTGTTTTAGCTTTTTAGTACCCTAGTTCTACTGTACAAATGACTCTCGTTCATAATGACTATAGCTTACGATAATATTGTATATATTATAAATAATGTCTGTATATTAGAATTTTAAGAACATAGAATAATTTAAAAACATAGGAGTTTTTTAACGTAGTTAGATAATTAGTTAGTTAGATAATTAAACGTTTTACACACGACCCACAAGGGGCAACGCTTAAATACTATCGTGTTTACATAAAGATTATTGATTGAAGGAAGCGAAAGTGCATTAACTGGAGACAATGTGAATGTTTGTGAAAGACTTAGAAAATCGGCGGCCTGTTGAATCGCTTGCTAATGGCGGATGGCGATAAGTAAAAATGTAAAACCTGACAAAAAGAGCTGTACACTTGTTGAGCATGATTGATTGTACGGCTATGGTTTGGTTTTAAACTCCGAATTGAGTAAATACTGAAAATACGAAATTTGCAAGTCTAATTTCTAAGTGATGATGCGGATCACCATAAATCTGATGTGAAATCGCCCTGAAAAGCAGTCACCTGAACCCCTTACATCTAGAGGTGTCAATCACAGTTGACGTAATCTTAACTTTAACAAGAGGCCCTGGGTGGCTTTAACTCGGGCCACCTAGAAATAGGTTAATTAATACATGGAGTTCTAGCATATTTTTGTGTCATACACTGTACATGGTTTGTGCTAGGGGAGCAGGATAATTGATTCACTACTCCGAGTAGCATGGAACCTCTCGAGACCTGTATTCTGATTGCACCCATAATACTATACTTCTATGGTTTTTGTACTGCACTTTCTAATGGTTAGGGTGTTTTCTATTGTTGCGTAGGACAATACTATCGCTCGTTTCGAGAAGTTCCACCCAATTTGCAACCCCTTTCCTGCCGCTGAGAGAAACCTCTGCCCACGAAACGATTACATGCGCCACGGTATCTCGATTTCCATTGGCCGAGAAAAACGAGACGGTAAACATTGTAGCTTCATTGTAGATTTCAGATTGTCCATTTACTATTGTTAACGGCAAGAGAAGGCGAAGTAGAGAAAATATTATACATTTCCATCTTCGAGGGTATAAATCAAAGCTTTCTTTAGGATAAATTAAGGTAGAATTATTGAACGGTAATTTCAAGGTCTTCTGTGCAGTTAAGCAAAATAAGAACAGATAAGAAGACAAAGCCAGAGTTTGAAGCCCGTCCATATCAATCGTCGGCAAACAAAAAACTGCGTGGCGACATAAATATAAACGGCTGCGAAGGATACTGTGGGCAGAGCCATAATTTATACTCTCCAGTTCTTGTTTCATGACAGTTCGGTTTATAGTTACGGCTTTCCACGACAAATCCTGCTATTCTTTTCACCGATCCAATTCGATTTTAATACGGTAGTCATATCCAGTTCTGTTTATGGGTATAATTCGTGGTCAATTTTATCGTCTGCCGTTCTGTTATTCTTTTGACGATTTTTACTTTTTCTTCTTGGTCGGAACGACTGCAGAATACCCCACCACAGCAAGTAGACTTTATTCATGTCAACGCGTCATCGCGTCAACGAGTAGACTGCGGTTGCTTGTAGAACGAAGGTAGTAATATATAGAGAACACTTTTTTCATGTCAACGCGTCAACGAGTAGACTGCGGTTGATTGTAGAACGAAGGTAGTAATATATAGAGAACACTATTCATGTCAACGCATCATCGCGTCAACGAGTAGACTGCGGTTGATTGTAGAACGAAGGCAGTAATATGTAGAGTACACTTTATTCATGTCAACGCGTCATCGCGTCAACGAGTAGACTGCGGTTGATTAATATATAGAGAACACTTTATTCATGTCAACGCGTCATCGCGTCAACAAGTAGACTGCGGTTGTTTGTAGAACGAAGGTAGTAATATATAGAGAACACTTTATTCATGTCAACGAGTCATCGCGTCAACGAGTAGACTGCGGTTGATTGTAGAACGAAGGTAGTAATATATAGAGATAATAGCAAGATTGATAATGGACGTTATGTCAATTTACAATTTTATTTCATTATTTCATTTCATTTTCAATTTCATTTATATGTTTGACCGTGACAACGCGCCGTCAACGCGTCGACGCGTGGACTGTCAACGTGTAAGGTAGATTACGTGGTAGGGTATTCTGCAGTCTAGCCGTAAGATTTGTGTGCGTATATAAACACAAATATTTCAACCTCACCAGTTCTGATTTCCATTCGCGTTCAAAGACAAGGGTCAATCACTGTTCACTTCCAGGTTTTGCGACTCTTGAGTTAAAGTCTTAGTAAATCTCGGCATTGGTTGACTGGTTTAGTCAAGACTTCCCAGTTGTATAATCTCAAGAGTATTTCAGGAGAGTACTTGCATGGAGGTAAACAGCCAGCATTGCAAACAATCAAAATTCCTCATTTGACTTCCTCACAGTGTGTGATGGTAATGAAGAGCATTTCAACAATATCAACACCGGAACACTGCAATCCTATGGCATTCGGATGCAGCAGTTCAGGCATTTTCTTTCCGTTCCCGTGGATTATTGGACCAAAACCATCGAAACCAAACCATCACTCCTCCTCCGGCCGGCCAGACTAGCTGACTGTACGATTGGATCGCCACATCCCTTTCGTAAATGTGAGAATTTTCCATCGAAAGCCCCTAAAAGTCATGTCAGCCCTAGAACAACTGAACATCTTGGTATTTCATTCGAAGAAACCTTTGGTTTCAGCAAAAATAATGGTTAAGAATGGCCCCGAATCTTCGCTCCGTTGCTGGCTTGGCACACTATAACTATAAACCACTGAGACAGACCAAAATCAAGATCCTGGCGGGTGTCGAATCTGATTGGTTGATCCTGTCACGTGTTGGGAATCGAACAATGGGCTCCTGTGTAATCTGATTGGTTACTGGCGTCAAACAGCGACACAAAAAATAAAATAAATAAACACTTGCGATTTCTGACTCGTGCCTCGGCCGAAGGCCTGGCTCGAGTAATAATTCACTGGAACCTATTAATGATAGAGTTTGACTATTGTCATTTTGCACAGGACCTGGATTTAACTCGATATCACCAGAAGTCATAATTCTCATCCTCGAGACGCAACTGAATCTGGCATTCATGAACGTTCAGTTGAATTCGTTGTTTGGTAGTGATCGTATAAACAGCATTTAGGTGCTCGGTTTTTTTTGCCAACAGGTTCTTTGTGTTATTTTTTTCAGACTCGTGAAGCTACTGAAAAAAACAATCACTTCTGGCACATATATTGGCGTACCAAAGTTTATAATAAGTAGCTATGCATGCTATTCATTCTTGAAGATTTAGGAGTGGATTTTCGAAGAATGCACTTCAGTTTCTGCCGTATATTTCTCCTTTTCATGGAACGTATTATATTCTTAATGGGTATTCTGGATTGTTCTCGGTCTCTCCGTCGTTTAACCTGTTTAACTACTTTCGAGTTTCTAGCGATTTCCCACCTAGTCAATCTGCATGACCTTTTAAAATCATTATTCACACTTGTAGTTGTACGAGATTCAATACAATCAATGTTTACACAACAGCTTGCCACAGCTTTCGCTGCTGTTCGGTGAATGAAAGGTGCCTTAACTTCGGTGACAGAACTTCTATCAGTAAATGCTGCCCAGAAACTGGCATAAGATAATTGAATCCCTTTAAGTCGAAGGGATTTCTCATTCCACGGAGGGGCCTGTCAGTATCGGCAGCACACGAGCATTCTGATGGCGCCGAGTACATCCACCTAGAACTTCAAAGTATCTTTGAGGACTTTTCATTCGACCGTTTTGACACATACTTCGAAAGCTGTGACAAATCAGGTTTGTAAATTTTAAGAAATTCATGTTAAAATTTACACTTACCGAAGCAAAAACGTTTTCCACTAGCTCTAATCCAGTTCGCAAATCAACCTCGTCCCAAGGGTCTTCCGCGCATCGTTGAATCACGTGATTAGTACGGTTACATAGTGCTACCGCTTCAAGAAGCAGTAGACACAAAAATAAACAACAACAACGCTCGGGCTTCCTGTACATCGTTGAATACAGCTTATACGTACACATCGTTATACAGCATTTCAACCATTAATTCCACAAAATATTCAACCCTTCGTGAGCCAAACAGCGCGCGAGTTTGAGTCGTGCTATGGGATTCTAATTAATATTTATCTCCGATTCTGAGCACTTTATTTTAGTGATTTCTTAATATAACGAATATAAGAGGCAAAATTGCTTGTAAGAGTCGTAAAACCTTCCAGAGTTGCTCGGCACAATCTTTTGAAATCAAAGTTCGATCGATGGTTATAATATGTTAATAAGTGACATCCTTCCTTTCCGTTTCGCTTTCTAGATTGTTGCTATTTAAAGCTTTGTAACAAAAACGTCTCCTTCATTTTCGTCTTCCAGCGTGAACGCAGTGTTAGTATTTGAAGCAGACTCTGGATTCTCCCGAGAAGCAACTTCGCTAGCGTTGGTAACGGTAGTAGATATGGGCTGGCCGATCTCTGTTGTCGTTATGTCGTTATTAGTGACCATGTCAGTTGATTGAGAAGGAACTCTCCACGGCTTGAAACAGTACTGCAGAAAGGGAATAAATGCTGCAAGTAGCATAATACCTCCTGCAGTAAAGTAAGCAGGTCCGTAGGAACCAGTGAGGTCGGCAATAAAACCTGCAAACACACAAAATAACAAACGTATCATAAACTGAACCTTTTAAAGAAGGAAACAATTCTAACCAACTCTCTCGGAATGAAGTTGATTGTCGAAACATGCAATATAATTCCTCGAAAACCTAAAAGTACACGCATCCCTGAAGGAGAAAATCATTACCTCAAAGACTGAAAATAACATTTCTTGGGGTATTCAGATTTGGAAATTTTACACTGATTAAATTTAATATATTGCAATTGAGTAGTGCGATCGTTTTATGGAAAATGAATTTTGTAAATTTGGGCGCTATTCTCTTTCTGGAGTGTCATTTCAAGTCTTCACTGGTAAAATGTACAAATGTTATTACACAATAACAATTTCCAGTCGTTATACACAATTTTCTGTGAAATAAGTTGTTCAGTTATATGACAATCAAAGGAAATTGTAGCCCGATTTTAACTCGCTCGTGCATGTTCTTCCCAAAACCGTCAGACAAGCGGTACGTTCGTGAATCGCGCACTTGTTTTGATCCGTATTTGCAGTTGAAAGCTCTATTCTAAACATTGAGAACTGGGTTTTATAAAAAAATTGCATCAGTTTGGGATAATAATGACGCTCTTTTAATACGGAAAGTTAGGGCTCATGCAATGATGATAATGTTCCATGCAGAGTTTGGTTTTCGCCATTCTCGTTTGTTGTTTTATACTGATTGTGGGTCAGACTTTTTCAACATCAGATATATCGTATCAGTGAAATACCAACATATGCAAGTTCTGTTGCATGCTGTTAGGAAACCTACTTACCTACAAAAGGTGGACCAGAAGCATTGCCTAAAGATGATAACACTTGCCCGACAGGGAACGAGACGATCCTCAATCTCGGTTTCACGGTCACCAGTAACAACACTAAAATAAGCGTAATAAAGCTACCAATCCCGAGACCCAAGAAAACAGCGAATATGACAAAATGTTTATATTCTGTGGCTAGTGGGAGTAGCAACATGCTGGTTGCCATGGTGAGGGCAGCGACTTGATGGACGTGGAAGGGATTGATAGTCTTCATGTCCAGTATTCTACCGGTCGCAATTCCTGAGATGAGCGAGCACACGCCAATATATATGAACAGGTTGGAAGCTTGTTGGGCCGGGATGCCCACCTCCTCACAGTATGCGACCTGCAATAGAAGGATTGTTATGTGAACTTTGGTGTAAATTGAGGTGTTGCTTGACAGATTTATTTTAATATTACGAATAAATCTTCCTAACTGGTTACTTATCGTGTTGCAGTATCTTTAGAAACCTGAAATATGCTAATTAATAGTCCCTGTGATTTTTCAATCACAAAACGAAAACTTTTTAACTAAAAGAGATAACCTGTACCCTGTACAAATATAGTCCTGGCTGGGCGACGTTAGCCTGTTCCATGAGGCTCTCAGCTAGTGGGGGAATGGGCAAAATAAAATTCAGCCTCACCCTTACTTCTTTTCCTACTATATACGTGCCTGGAACAGCATGAGAGAACGATTACAGTACGGATGAAATAGTTTTCTTATTTATCTCACCAGATGGACATATGACACGAAAGCAGTTAAAGTTCCCAAAGTAATAGACACAACTGCAATGTTAAAGGCAGGCGTTTTCAGGGTTTCCATTAACATGTGCCATTTTGAAGACGAGTCCTCGTCTGGGCCTTGTTGGACTTCTGGCTCTTGTTCGTTTCTTCTTGGAATCTCCACATTCGGATCAAAGGTCATCACCATGAACAGCACAATCCCGATCATGCCAGCCATTATCCTATACATCATCTGCCATCCGTATCCGTCGATGAGTATTTGTGATGTTGGTCCCATTGATAGCACTCCGATGTTTATACCAGAACTAAGAATGCCAAGAGCAAGAGCTTGTCTCTTCTTAAAGTATTTTGTAATTGCATACACGCAGGCGATGTAGGAAAAACAGCTGCCAAGTCCATAGAGCAGGCTGTACGTGAAGAACATTTGCAGGAGACTTTGTGTGAATGACGTCAGGACCAGACTCGATGCGCATGCAATTGTTCCGAGAATCGCTGCCAATCTAAAGTTGAATTTGCCGATGAACACTGCAGCTACTGGTGCTGCGAAGAAGGTTAAACACTGTGTAATCGATCCGACCCAAGCTAGAGAAAAGGAAAAAAGAAGAACTATAAACATCCGATCCATACAACATTGCCGCTCATCCTGTAAAATAGTACATCCGTCCACCCATCCATTAACCTGAGTATCAGGCTTTCGAGAAAAAATCGTGGGGAAAATCGAAAAGAAAGCTCTCTTTTCTTCTTTCCCTCTCTTTAGTCTTTAGTCCCTTCCCCCCAACCTCAATGAATCCTTATGTGCTAAAGAGGCCAGTGACGTTAGATATAGGCTTAATTGGCTTGTCGACAGGCACAAAGGTTTCAGTATGAGGCTCCGGGGTAAATTAAATTTATTATTTTCTCCGAGAATAGAATACAATTAGCTTACCCCGAAGCCTCATATTGAAACCTTTGTGCGTGACAAGTGCGGTATATATCGAAAGCTGACTATTGGAGTTTAGGGTTAAGAAAACAGCGGTTAGTATGTGACGTGAGTGAAACAAATTTCCTCAGGAAACTTTGATAACAGATAGCCAACAATCCACCAAGAAGGATACACCACACGTAGTCAAATGTTTTTTTTTATTCAAAACAATACCTGTCTTTTGTTTTGTGTCCTTAAATTGGTCAAGAAATACGGGCATAACGACAGCATAGCAGTGTGACATGCCCAACACCACCACCGTGGACAGAGTGGCTGATATACACACGATCCAGGACCAGACGCTGTCTTGTCGCCGAGGAGAACTGGGTCCTTTACAGCACAACAGCATCGTATTCTGAAGGTGAAAGATATGATTCCATTTAGTTTAACGACATATTTATCGGATATGATAGATAATAGATATAATATATAATAGATACTTACTAACGGGTGCTCTGATTGGTCACAAGCTATGTGTTTCTGAGAGTACAGACAAATGACGTCATATTTCAGTAACGCGCGCTCTGATTGGTTTGTGAAATTATAGATACATGGCCATATATGGAAACGTACCCAGATGGAAATGACGTGATGTCCCAACAATCAAAATGGCGGAAGTGACACATTTGCAATTGGACTTTGGCGGTTATCTTAAAGATGAAATTGAAAGAGAACTAAAATAACAACCCCCAATAATGTCCCGAATGGACCGCTAAATTGAAGCAAAGCTGGTTTTGAATACTTTTGAGCAATATAATAAACATCTTATTAAACTCGCTAATGCTTTACATCACAGCAGCATTGTATTCTGAAGGTGGCATGTTTGACTCAATTGTTTAATTATCGATGTATTTATCCCGGATATGGTCATCCTTTCAGCCCCCCCCCCCCCCCCCCCAACCCGAGCAAACTTTACCGTGCGTTCTGATATATGATGTAAAATAGTGACGGAAATAGTATTCTACTGAGGTCAGGTCATAATGATTTATTGCCAGAATTTAGAAGACTGATAATATAGGGCCCTTAAGGGTAACTCGTGGATGGTCAGTGAGTCTTTGGGGGTTTGTTTCATAATTGGTAGTAGTAATGCAAGGTTTAGTAATCAAATTCCCTTTTTGTCAATCAGTCGTTTATTTATACACCTAACGCCTAGGAGCTAAAACTCGTTAAAAGCGCACGTGTTAAAATATATAAAATATGTAAAAATCAGGAAAAATCTAATATAAATAATATGTATACACGAGTCATCATCTAATCATTTAAAACTATTTACAATAACGACGGAAGACAATCCTTAGAAAATATCAATTAAAAACATTTTACAATAAACGGTAAAAGACAGTATAAATAACAATAATAATCTAGTATTCTGTACATTAAATTTAAGTACAGTAAATGTTTGGATTAAGCTGTACTTTGCTGAGTATAGCCTCTTAAATTCCAGTCATTGTGTGTAGAGTGCATGTTCTTTTTGTCTGTGAAAATATATGTTTAGCATCATGTCTGTGTACAACTTCACGTACCCAAATCTCAAAAGTTCATGTGGTGTCAGGGTCTGTCAGGGCATCAGTTGCCAATAACTGAATTAATTCGAAACATAAACAGCCTCAATATTATTTATTTTTTTAGAGTTTTTAATATCTAATTCCCCCAGTCTGGATTATCTAGATTAATTCCTTAAGTCTATCATTTCCCAAGTAATTAGGCCAGTAAAGTACAGCAAGGTTAACTGTATTTTCAGCAAGACTGCATCACATTTTGTAGTTTCAGAAAATATCCAAACTCCCATCCGCTACTTTCTCCCAAGACAAGAGAAAAGGAGGTACCTCATTTTCTCTTGCCCAGGACTATCCGTTCCCGGCCCGGGGTTAACAGTAATAATAATAATAATAGTAATAATAATAATAACTTTATTTCAGTGTCAGAATGGATAGCAGTTTCCCACTAAATGAGGACACTATAAACAAATACAGAAATTAAAACTATAAACTATAAAATTCACTATCTAACCCCCTCCATGAATTATTTATCTAATGATGTATTTACAATGTTGATTAAAATACTAAATATTAAAAGGCTAAAAAGATAAATATTTACATTATACATTACATCTCACTGAAATTCAGGAAACACATAAAATACAGTTCTGACAATCATTACTAACCAATCGCTCAAGATCCAGTTTTCTGATGGCCCTCTTTAAAGCTTCTAGAGATGGTAATTACGCACATTTGATTTCAGCTTAGACCAGAGTAATGGCCCGAAATATCTAAGGGAATGTTTGCCATAACTAACTGTATTGAATCTAGGAATCTGAAATTCTTTGACTCTTAAGTTGTATGCTGTATTATTCAATGAAAATATATCACCAATATACTTAGGGCAAAGGCTATTATTAACTCTATACATAATATTAGCTATATCCAGTCGACAAGAGTGCATTGTATTATACTGTATGTCATCCCAGAACATATCCATAACTCCAAAGGATTTTTTTTTTGGGGGGGGGGGGGGGGGAGGGGGTGGGGCTGGATTGAACCCCATCTTCCCTTTAACCTGCGATCACTCAAGTACGTACGTTAAGGCCTGGTTTTGACATGAAAGTGAGGCTAAAACGATAATTTTCACTTTAAGTATCTACCTTTTTACCAACTACACTAAATTATGTAGACTAACATAACTCGTCCACTTCGATATTTTGAGGACCAGAATTATGCAAATAAGGTGTCACGTGACCCCTCCACTGACTTTGGTTTAACATAATATAAAATTTCAATAGCAAATGGGAAATGAGTATTCTTGTCACGCCATGGTACACAGAGTTTTCCTGTTTCTCTGGTGCCTGCTTTTAATAATCTGCCCTCACAGTAGAACATCTTTTTATCCATAAGGGGATATTGAGCAAAACAGTTCACGTGACCTTGTACTCGATTTATTGATCAGCGGTTTTCTCCTTACCAATAAATAAGTCATGGTGTGAGGGCAGATTTATATGTCTCCAAGTTTCCAATATTTTAAAAGCAAAACGGTTCTTAAAGAGATTGTCCTCATTGCCCCATTTGTAGTTGAACGTTCACACGAGCATATCAAAGTCATTGCGTACAAAAGCCTACATATCGATATCGGGTGACTCACTCCCGGTATCGGCCCAGTCAAATCACTCGAAAATACATGGTTTTGGGAGCTATTTTGCCTTCTAAACAAATAAATTGATTTATGAAAAATATCTACCTTCAAATCAAAGTTAAGTAACATCTAATCTGCAACTGATAACTGTTTGGAGTGGTTATATTAAGATTTCGACTGAATAAATTTGAATTTGCTTTCGCGAGTGAAGTGAATTTTTACAAGGCGTTACTCGTTTATGGACGACCAAGCAGAAGAAAACTGGGTTTCACTTGAATACGCATGTCTAAACTGACTTTCTACTGCTGAATTCAAATAGAAAAATTAATTTCCAGTGTTTTAATGTATAGAATATCGAGGTTTCTCGAGTTTAGAGTGCAACAAATCGCTGTTAAAGTTCCATTTCGTGCTATTTTTTCTTGTGATCTTTGTAATGGCGGGAGCTGCAGTAGGAGAGATTTTGGAGCGGTCAAAGCGAAAGCAGAGAATTCTCTTTCGTATAGTCCTGGAGTCAACAGTAAGCCATATTATCATAAACTTGTAATGCGACTGAAGTTGTTCTCTCTCTCAAATAAAATCGCATTTACTTCAAAGCGATGACCAATACCAAATGTCCTCTTCTGTGTGCAATGATTTTGATATGAGGGTCACGTGACATGTCACATGACTGCAGTTATGGTCCAGACAAGGGCAAGGAATGTTAAAAGTGTTTCTATTATTCTTTCTCGTAATTTCATTGATTGAAACTTATAAATTCAATAGAAACCCATCGAAATAATGCATTTTCATTCGATATTTATTTGTGGTTTGAATTTATTTTTGATCAAACTACCTATGGTTTAATTTCGAAGAATATCGTGTGTGGGGAAAGTTCTCAAATTTGTGATTGAAAAATCTTTTGTTTTCTCTGCGTTTTCACAGAAAAAAGAGCCAATAGCATAAAAAAATACTTTTCGAGATGTAGTTTAGACTGTAGATACCTCCTAAAGCACGTAAGGCTCATTGCCGCAGAACAATGGATTCTACTACAGTTCTTATCTGGACCATTACTTAAAGTGTTAAGGTTCACGAGTTATGTTAGTATGTATAACTCGGTCAGTAAAGATTCGCTTAAGACCAATTTCATAACAAATTTAAGCAACAGACCACACACTTCTATGTCTTTACTGGCGAAATAAAGCACGCGGGATGTTGAGAGAACACAAGAAATGCTTGTTTACCTGCACAATAGACCATAGATTTTTGAGTCTACAAGCCAATCAGAGCGCTCGTACTATCTGGCTTACATTATAAATAATCAATATATGTTAGCCGTGTTTTTGTGTTGCCCCAGGCCTTTAACGTACTTGAGCAGGCTCTCCTTTTCCTTTTTCTCAGGTCATCTCCCCTCGTAGTTCCGCGATTATGTTCGGTCTGTTTTCCACTCGAAAAAAATCACCAATATTTTGTAAACCCAGCAAGCTATTAAAGACAAAGATATCGTTTAGGAACCGGAAATTCCATATTTGCGTTTGATGTTACTTAATTAATGTAAGTGATTCTACTGATCGGACAGTTTACTTTCGCTAAAACTGTTCTTCCGTTTTCAAAACTTTAGTTCTTCTGACAAAATTGTGTACCGTAATAGGATTCTAATAGAAGTTCAGAAAGCGATTTTCTCCAGAAAATACGGACTGAAAAGGTTAAGGTCTTCAAACACAGCTAAACTTATTTTCGGACATCCACAACTGCATGATAATTTTTTTTGGAGGGGGGGGGGGGGGGGGGGGGGCTGGATACGTTCGAGAGAGGCGTTTGTTGGTCAATAAATCCTCGGCTGGTTCTACCGTTTAACAGCAGCTGAACCGTTCCAAACAGCGCCTACTTCGCGTTATTTTTTGTGGCGTCCGATAATTTAGCTCCTGAGAAGATTCTGTTTCCGTTGTGTTTTTTTTATTCCTTGCGTTGTTGCTACAAACGAAACGAAAATGTGCTAAAATTATCAGGTTTTGAAGTAGTTTGAACTATCCTACATGACACGGATCGGATTTCGTGACCTGTTATTAAACGGCTTGAGTTTCATATGATGAAAAATGATTTCGTTATAAACGTGAAAACTGTACATCAGTGTACCCCTAAAACACATGGCTATCGATCCTGATTAGGGCGTTAATAGAGCTAGATTTTCATCTAACACATTTTAGGGTGGCGCAGTGGTTAAGCGCCACTCACCTCTGTGGGCCAGGTTCGATCCCCGTTCGCGGCGTCCCTGTGAGTCGAGTTTGTTGGTATCTCGCCCTTGCTGCAAGGGTTTTTCTCTGGGTCCTCCGGTTTACCTCCCTCCACAAAAACCAACACACTAAATTCCAATTTGGGTCCTGGCTTTGATCAGCCCCTATGGTTGTTTCAGGTCCCGTTAATAGAAATTCAGAGTTTTTCATTAATTGGCTTGTACATGTTGCTGCTGTATTAAAAACCCATTGTAACCAATCTAATTTCCATTTCAATCATATATCCCACCGTAATCCATGAGCTTTAAACATTGCTTTTTCTTAAAGTATGATGAATTGAATGATCTGTAAAACTAGTTAGTGCTAAGTAACATCACGTTCTGCTAAATGCGTTTTTAAAACGAAGCATAAATCGAGTCCACATTGAACTCCATTATGTATTAAGTATTATTATTATGTGAACCATTATGTGAACCTACCTTGAAATATATTCTAGATTGCAGTAAGATAATATTGGCCACTTTAGAAACGAGAAAAGGACTGGGTCGAGTTTGTAATGTCAATTTAATTATAATTTAATCAAAAAATGAATTCCATCACAAGAAAGAGCACACCGAAATTAGTAAGTTTGATGAGTTTGGTGACGTTTCACACTTCAATTAAAAAAGGACCTAACTATAACTACTACTAAGTGTAAATACTATAATGGCTAATGATATAGAGGTAATCAATCTAATCTAAAATTGATTAAATTGAGTGAAATATCCAGCCATACACTATGTTCATTTTAATACGTAAGGTTTGCGCCTCTTTATTTCATCACTTATTTAGTTGGGAAATTAAGTTTCTGTGCTTAAGTTTCTTGCTAGAAACAAGGCTAAGATTGCATAGAATCCTTCTACCTTTGGAATGTTCACCCCGCACTCCACATGCCATGTGTCAAAAGAATAATTATACAATCATCACTCAATACTTAATCCACGCCTGAGGGAGGTTTCGGTTAGAGCCGATTACAAATGCAGGAACGTTGCCGAAAAAATATTTTGTTAGTTTCTTAGACTATGGTTTGGTCATTTCCTCGTAAAATGCAATAAATATAACCATTTACGAAATGCGTTCCATGCTTCAATGAAAAATGAATTTCAGATAAAAATAATGTTAATCCCCAACAATAGCACAGCAGCTGCAGTTGCCAAATTCATATGCGAGTGCTTTATGTATAGAGACAATGGCCTCAAAGAACTCTGATCTATTCTGCTGCGTCCCTCAGGCTAATAATTCTGCAAGCCCCAAACACTTGTAGCCCAGTGAAGTGCACATTTATTAGGATTAATGTCTATGTACAGATGTATACGACTCCAAATTAATACTATCTATTTCTACCGGCCTAATGACAATTTTTACTATAGCTAACGTCCCAGTGTGACCTCAGCCATTGTTGACAACTCAAGGTTGTGAAGTAACAAATATTTGACACGTTCGTACCACCAGTAGTGAGCTTTTTGTTTCTCCGAAAAAACCATCGAAACACCAACTACGCAGGTTATTTTTCGTCCAGCCAAATTGCAATTGATTTTCTTTTCTTTTTCAGTCCAGGTTTGATTAACTTTTACCCAAGGGAATCATTTCTCCCTTTGTGGATTTTTTTGCGTTTGGATAAATATAAACTCTAACTCGAAACTCGTCTTTGCTGCTCCTAGTCACACATTTCTCTTTCTCGCTTCCATTGTTTCTGTTTCTGTTTCTTTTTACTAGCATGTCTCCAAACAACAACCTTCCTCTCCCTTATTTATTTTTGTTTCTCTCATGATTGCAAGTAGGAGGCTACCACACGAGCGCAGTGGCGGAATGTTTTAGTGAAATAAGACTCTATTGAAGCTACCGCAGTCATCCATGAAAGCAGCAGGGGTCCTGGCGTTTCATTTGCCGATGGAATCAATTAGTTCACAGAAGCTTCTGATGATGTGTCATGTTCTTACAAAACTACCAAACCTTGGACTAATTCATTAATTCACACCTACTAAATTAAACTGATGTACGTAACCATGTTTCGTAAACATGGCCGCTATCTTGAATGCGTTGATCTACAACCTCGCACAGGTTGTTTAGTTAAGCAAGATTTTGTTCGAGTGCGCGGTGTGAACGGTATTATTTTAAACTTGTTTTATTAAAAAGCTTTGGTGTGGAGGGATATAAGTTTTCTTGCGTTATTAGGGAGCTTAAGCAACCAGGACGACGACGACGACGACGACGACGACTGTGACGACGGGACTTAGAAAAGTGTTTTCTCCCGAAATTTGGAGTTTATTATTTCTTTTAGTTTCCTTTAGATGCCTTTTATAACCATATTTTCGAAAAATGTGTTCAGGACAGAGTTCCGTTCAGGCCGAACGATAAACGGTGTGATTTACTTTAAAGTAAAGTAAAGTAACTTTATTTAACGTCGGTAACTCGTGACAGTCTGATAAGACTGATAAACTTGAGGCCGACGGGAGTCCTACGATTTTACGTCCTTATCCGAGAAGACGTGAAGGTCTAACCATTTGCAGTTGTTTCACAAAGGCAGCACCATCTACTCAGTTATTTTAAGACCCTGAGTGTTGGTCCGGCCGGGGTTTGAACCCACGACCTCCCGCTCAACAGACCGGAGCTTAATAACTGACCTAACCGTTCTCCTTTGCGCGTAGAATTTGTTGTTTTCTCGTTCTGTATTTTTTAAGGGCCCGTTTACAAGAAGATAGGGTTACCCTAGCACTAGGGTTACCCTAGTACTAGGATTACCCTAGCGCTGGGTCATTTCCTCTTATTTTTAGTGATGTGTTTACAAGCAGGCGGGACAACTCAACTCGGCTGCCCGGGTTACCCTAGCGCTAGTGTTACCCTGTCTGAGAGCTAGGGTGACCCTAGCACTAGGGCTATGTTTTGCCCTTGTAAACGGTTTGCTAGGGTAACCCGCCTACCCCGGTCAACTCTATTCTAGAGCCAAATTTCACATTGCAAGTTTCTGAAGTTCTCTAGCAATTAGTAGGTAACATAACAACATTCTAGGATACTAGACAGCTGCAATAAAGGGCACCACAGAAAGAAGAACCGACGTTAATCCACCAAAACCCGCCACAACTCTACTCGTGTCCGCCATGTTGTTTTCCATGCTTGAATGATTTTGGCGGCCGCGAGCCTAGCGGTTCACAGGCTACCCAAAAATCAGTAAAATCAAAATCACTTCCACAGATGTTTGAACCGGATAAAAATGAAAGAAAAGTGGAAGAGTAATATTAGTAGCACATGTTTTCATTCATTAGTATGACATTTCATAAGAAACGGCTTTTTAAATGAATAATATATTTGAAAGAGACTACTGGCTTGTGTTGAGTTGACCCGGGCAGTAGGGTAACCCTACCTGAATCATTTTGCTTGTAAACCCGGGCTATCTTTGACCCTAGTGCTAGGAAACTTGGCCAAAGGATGTATCGCTTTAAAGTATCAAATGTTAGTCTCCCCTTAACCGGCATTGTGCAATTAAAATCAATTTGGAGAGCGCGACACAACTGATTCTTTTTGTGTTGAAGTCAAGCATAATAGACAATTCAGGTCACCTGACTTTTCCCTTGAGTATAACTGTTCTTGTTTTTCTGTATCCCAACTGAATCCTCTGGAGAGCTGTCACATGATCTGAATTGGGACAACAAATTACAAGTTAAATCGGTCTATTGCCAAAATAATGCCACAATAGGCCTTATACATGCATGATACCTTCACTACCAGAATGTACTTTTGTTCTTCTAATTTAGACCACTGTCTTGGTCTTCTCAGGAGAGGAAATGTTGTGTCAAATGTAGCCTACGTTGTATCCGCCTCTCTTCTGCCGGCTCACTTCAGTGGTGATCATAAAAAGTGGTGGTGATCACAAAAAGGTCTATTAATACGCCGTTAATAATATGCTAATCACCTGAATAACGTCAAGGGGTTTGCACATTTCTATTCACCTCCACGCATGGCATAAGTTACCTCAAAATCGATCACAACGAAGCGAGCCAAAAATGTATAAACCAGCACATTTTGTTTAATTCGATGTCAAATATAACGACATTTTCGTATGTTAATTGGGTCGGTCGGGCGATGGGAAATGAAACATTCTATTGGGATGGCCTAAACAGAAAACTAATTTGAAATATTTGTTGTAGTTTTCATTTTTTTTGCTTCGGCTAGAATTCAAATAGATCGATTTCACTTAGGTCACGTGAATCCTAAAAATCTTTATTGCTGATTCAAATAAAATCAAGGTGCGTTTTTCTGAAAGAGAACTAAAAATTACGTATTTTTGACAAGTTTTATCAATCTAGGATATTTCTCGCCCAAAATATAAGCGATCAAATGTGCGCCATGTTTACAGTAAAATGTATGGCGGCCAGATTACCAAGTTTCATTAAAGTTCACAATTACCAAGAATTCTGACCTAAAATGTATCTATTTGCATAGATATTCACTTATTTGACATGTTGGTTTGTATATAGAAGGTTTTTGGCTGAAAGTTGCACTAATTTGACTCCTCAAAATACGTGACTGGTGAGTGCGTGACTCAAATCGCTTCATCGATATCTCCGGAACAAAGTGAAAGAAACCGATGAAATTTGGTGTGAAGCCGTGCTTAGGTAAGCTCTAAACTGTATCAAAAGCACAGCTTGGTAGAGTGCATAGTTTCGAAGTTAGCAATTTGATGACGTCACATGAAATCGATCTATATGAAAAATTACGATAATAGGATCCGAAGTTCACGTTATTCTCCACACAGAAAGTATTTAAGTTATGCGAGTAACGGGGTAACACGAGTTGCGTTACATTCCAGTAGTGTCACATTTCATTATGTTCACCATGATCACTCACTACAAAGTTATTACTCGGGCCAGGCCTTCGGCCGAGGCACGAGTCAGAAAATGCAAGCCGTTTATTATTATTATTATTTTTTGTGTCGCTTGTTGGCGCCGTCAACCAATCAGATTGTGCCTACTTTGGAAGTTCTTTTCACCACCGTACCAATCAGATTGCACTGTGCTGGTCACGTGAACAGTGGACAACTTTCCAGGTTTTTCAAGATGGCGGCGAGTGGGAATTTTGAGTTTATAGCAAAACCTTTAATATCAGCTGTTTTTTTGTGTAAACCAAAGATTCCTTCAAGTGCAATACCAAGATTTTTGTCTTTTCTAAAGCTGAGAGGTGTTTTACGGGCTTTGGGACGGGAATTTATCACATATTATGCGACATGCTTTAAGATACACTGGTGAGACGTGACAGCGGAGTCTGCTCTGCTCTTCGATCAACACTGACTGTATATAAAGACAACACTCAACAGCTTGTAAATGTAAGTAGCCGCTAATCTGAACATGATAACCTTTATACCAATTGACTGTCGTTGTGTTGTTATTTATTGTTATTAACCTCTCGAAAGTGTAGTAGAAATGACCCGATTTCTCAGTTCTCTGACTGACAGGGGCCTTTTAAAAGAATTACAGTCGTTTCGCCCCCCATGCACATGTATTTAAATGTTTATAAATTCGGGAACGAAAATCCAGCATGCAGTGAGTGAGTATAAACTGAGTAAGTAATCCGAAATGAAGATTTTTTCAAACGAACGATAAATGACTCTGATGTGGAAATCGCGCGCATATTTATCTGTGGCGACTGGCGTGTTATTGTTGTTCTATTTCCCGGGTCTATTTACATCTGTCCTGTAGCACTTTGTATTTGATTATTATCTCTTGGTTTAGGCATTTTACAGTGTATTTAATGTGTTTTTTTAGAACTGACATAATGATGTTATGTATCGAGTAGTGTATTTATCATTATTGCAAGTTTATAACATAACATAACTAAATTTGGTCCAGAACTGAGAGTATACTTACATGCAAGTGGCACTCTTTCTTTCCCTTCCCCTTTCTTGGTACCATTATATATTAGCCATGCAAGCTAGATCTTGTTTCAGTGTTTTCCATCTGAGCTGGTCCTGGCTTAAGATAACCCTAAGGTTACCTTAAGGACCTACCTTCTCATCATTGTATTTCTTATTATGCCTTATTACTCGTAAACATTTCCATCATCTTATGAGAAAATAAATGTAATTGTTGTTCCTCAGTTCTTGGCGTCAGCATCGTCACTTGCACTCGGTCATGATCAGGAGTACAAGTACTTTTACGAATTATTTGGGAATGAAAATTGATCTTCCTGCGATCCCAATGATATAAAAAGAGTGGACATTGCATGTTTATTTGTGGCCTGCCATTATAAGTTTCAGTCTCCTTCAAGATGTGGAAAATGAGCACTAGCACAGTGGCAGCTCACTAACACTAGAAAATGGTGGTCTGTAGTTTACGACCTCAATCGAAAATATTGTATTGAGAATTTAGCCTGAATGTCAGCCATCTCCACTGGTTTGTTAATAATTGAGAATTACAAATAGATGACTTTATTTCACATGTAGAATGACATTACCTACATGTAACTATTCACAATGAATAGCAACATTATGTGGAATTTGTTGTTCTAAATTGCTTGATTTCTCATAGTTGTACTGCACCTGATATAATTACAATGCATCAAATTTGAGTGACTCAATATCGTGCAGACTACTCAAATAACCATTGCACTTCAATCAACAACACCCATACCAAGTTTTTTTTGTAATTCTAACGACCCTCAAGGAACAATAATATTGAAAAGAAAGTAATATTAAACTACAGAATTGAGGGAAATTGTGGCTGAAATGTACATGCACAGCATGTATGTATGTGTGTGTTGTGTGTGTATTATGGCTCTATCATTTCCACCCCCCCCCCCCCCCCTCCTCCTCCCAGGCATACCCTACCCTACCCTACCCTACCCTACCCTAACCTAACCCCCACCCCCCCCCCCCGGAATACGTGGGGCACTTGCTCATTGACATTTGACAGACAAGAGCATCAGTAGAGAACCAATTCTCTGGCTACTCTAGCACAAACCATGTTGACACAAAATTACGCTAGCACTCCATGCAGTACATGCTATAGATAGCCCGAGTTAAGGCCACTCAGGGCCTCTTGTTGCATATCGTTTAGCCTGGCGTTTAGGACCCTCGGGCAGTTAACTTCTTTTCAAATACTGAGTACCACAATGGATAGTCCGGGTGGATAAATAAAAGTGGTGGAAATGGGCCTTCTTGTCGGTGAGTAGTATATTTTCAGCTTAGTTGTTTGTCATCATGATTATATTTACCGGGCTATTTTAGACAGCGCCGGTTAGAGGAAATCGTTATCATGCAGAGTTGAGTCAGTAGTTTATCTCCATGTATCTGAATTAAGCTTTCTATTGGCTTATAAAGAATGTGCAGGAATTTATTTTAGTTCTCATAACATGAGTACCTGACTCGATTAGTTCTTCAGCTACTTCAGGTATCCTGACACTCTCTTCATTTATAGTACTTTTGCTAATATTACATGTATATATAAGAGTGTAAATAAAATAATTTGTTGTTGTTGTTGTTGTTGTGTAAACTAGAGTTGTATTCGTTGAGCCGGCGCTTCGCTAGCGTTACTGATAGGTGACAGGTCAGATCTTTGAGAATGAAAATGTCTTCGTTTGGCTTCAGAAATAACTGCAGGATCTGATATATTTGTCGTTTAGAATGTACTTCCGATGTAAGTGTAGGCATTTAATGAGCACAGCCTGGTGAATTTCGGCCAATTCGATGACTGGAACAACTCTGTTGTTGTTTCAATGTTTGATCGGATTCGCACGGGAATCTATATATATAGCTACCATTCAATTAACGGCTCTCAGGCTCAAAATCTCGACTGATAAAAAGGTACAAAAGGTAACATTTCACTTTCAGAGCTTTAAAAGACCAGTTAATAGTAGTTGAAAAATGATTTTGGACGTTTGTTTACTTTTTGAATGGGTGTTTATGATAAGCACTGTAAAATTAGAGGTTAAATCGTCTCTCTTACAGTACATGGTCGATTTATTTTGCCGAGGGGAAGCGTTTGGATTCCAAAGTTGGCACTTTGCTAGATTAAACTAGAATAACCAAGCTTTCATGCCGTGTAGTTTTTATTTAAAAAAGTCATATACCAGGAGTCGCTTAGGGCTGTCAAACTTGGCCATTATTTTGTTTTATGTTTTGGCATCCAAAACATGCATGTTTAAAAAGGCGGAGAAAAAAGAATAAATTACACTATCGGAGTATATTCTTGCTGGATGTTGAGGTCAAAGAGTTGTTTTAATACGTGTGTGAAGTATGATTCCATTGGAGTTTTTATAAGACTTCCCTAGCTCTTTGTTGTTGCGTGATGATTCGGTCGTTCCGACAAGCCAAAAACCGCTCTGGGGCCGTATTTTCGATCTTTTGTAAAAATCGCCAAATTAAAAAAGCGCTGGAACTTTTTGATATGATTTCCTAAAACAGTTCACCCAAGGGTATGTTCTGGCAAAATATGAAGGATTCCGAAATTTCACCGTTGACCGGCGATTCTCGATATTTACAGGCAGTCGCTCTAAGAACTAAAGTTTCCTGACAGCAGTCATGCTTTCTAAATTCAGTGTACAATAAGTACATTTCCTCTTTAAAACCCGAAAAATACTCAAATATTTATTTTTAAAAGACGTTTTCAAAAATATATGACGTCATAATGACGTATCCTATTTTTAAAGTATTTCCTCTCAAAATTCTAAAAAAAAACACGATTGAGGGTACCGGTTTACTCTTTTAATTGCTAGATTGTAATGAACAAATATTTTAAACTCTAAAAGATGAATGTTATGAAAGTTATTTTGTAAATGGTTCTATAATTGTATATTTCCCGCCAAATTTTGGCGGGAAAATTACCGAAATTCACAATTTAATAACTTTTCTCCCTCTTAACTAAAAGCAAACCAAGTACTTTTCAGCCGTCCTCAGACTTAATGATGTCCTCTAGCTCTTACAGTAGCTTTTTTGTCCAAAATTAGAGCACATTTCATTGGAAACCCTACAGAAGTTGCAATACCTACCGTCGACGAGTACGTAGAATTCTCCCGAATGGCATTGTGGAGAAAGTTATAGCCCTCGGCTTAAAACGTCAGCAGTATTTAACTACCCCGGGCTAGCCAAACTGGAACTGATGGGCAGGGTTGAGTTCGCACTCTGGATTTCACCAATTGAGCCCAAACGCGTCCAGTAGTGAAAGGGTTAATGGAATATAAATTATCGCATCATCTTGGCAATTATGTCTCACTTCAACACGAATAAATAATGTTCGCGCTCTCCAAATTGGTTTTTAATTGCACAAAATGACTAATGGCATACTAAAATTTAATACAATAAAAAAAAAGGGGCGGTTTTTTCACTTCATAAACACTTCAAGGAATCGAAGTTTGTGCAGATCAGTTCTCGATATTCATCTGTCCGATAAACAACAAAGATTTCTTCAGCTCTAAAATGTGTTTTAAAGTTTAACTAATCAGCGACGAGCCTTAAGAATGCCTTTTCTTCTTCTCTTCTGCTTGTTAAATTCTACCCCGACATTTCCCCCATCTTTGCAAAGCTCTTCACGTATGTCAAATTGCATATTATAAAACAGATAGAAGACGATTTTCCTTTATCCAAAGTGACTTTGAACTAAGTTAACTGTATTACTAGTAAAGTGAAAGACATATTTCAATTGCTATATAAACAACAAAACAGCAATTATCAGCTGAAATGGTGTAAACAGTTTTTAAAAATGCTTTTTAGTAGATTCCTTACCTCCTTAAGACCGAGACAATTTAAAAGTCTTGACTTTTTGTACTTTACGAAACAGCATTGTCCTGAATTTTCAAGTCACTCCACAGCAGTGACAAAACGACGGTTTACGCTGCTGAACAACTTAAAACAAAACTGACCGACATTTATGACGAAATCATGGACAGTTTAGTTATTGATTATATGATTATTGCCCTATGACCATTATCACTTATCAAATTATCACAAATCAAATGTGACTTGTTATGTCTCGCCATTGCATTTAGGTTCGACTTCCGATCAGTCGCTTTAACTCTCCCTGATATTTTCTCGAATTGTGCAAAAAGTTACCGTACATATCGAGCTTCCTGATTGTATGTCAGTGAAACATTAAGTAAATTGTGATACTTCAACATCCAGTTGATGTGTGCATAATAAAACTATTATTCCATTGAGTAACAGACATCGCCGAACTAAGCCGGGCCAAATGAGTCCAATGAAATGATATTCTACTGACGTGCTTGCAATTTGACAAAGTATTGATTCATTACCAGAATTTGGTACGTGCATGACTATATAATTGTTAAATCAACACTACCCATCACTTCGCAACCATTCGGACAAAATTACTTAATTCATTACGTTTATCTCCGAGCACAACGCCTATTCGTCAGCAGTGTTAACTTATTTAAAAATAGAACAGGGCTTCCCGCGGTGTTCTATACTCTGACTAAAACGTAACACTCCTGAAACTCGGTGCTCCTGACTTGTGCGTTTCTGTCGCCCCAAGACAGTTTCGTGACATCGACAACTAAATCTTTTAGTTCTCTATCCGATTTTATCTTGAGAAAAATCGCCAAATTGCAGTTCAAAAATTTAGCACTTTCTCCATTTTTATTTTAAATTCTTAAAATTCTTCTTTTTCTCGAAGATATTAGCTTATTTCAGCTACTCTGTAAATTCGAGGATAAATAAAGTGTATATTATATGAATGTTTGTATGTAGAGAAACATGGTATGACGTCTATTCATTGATCGACAATCTCACAAACCAATCAGAGCGCGCGTTATTAAAATATGACGTCATGTTATAGTCATAGCTTTCGACCAATCAGGCAGCATGAAATATCGTCTTTACAACGGGACGCGCAAAAGTGTGATCACATCGAGACATCCAATCCTGTCAAACAATCAAACAAAACTACAAACGAGTTTTGGTAAAGGACACTCTTTACATAATCAATGCAATTCAGACTAACATGGGCAAACGCTTATTTTCCTGTGGAGTATTTATAGACCTTAAAAAGGCATTCGATACAGTAAATCACAATATCCTTTTAAGTAAATTAAACCATTATGGTTTTCACGGAATAATTAATAAATGGTTTACATCCTACCTACAAGAACGAGTCCAAACAACACAAATTGGTCCAACACAAATTGGTCCACCAACGGAGTAAGGCGCCGACATGGCTGCCACGAATTTCCGCGCTCTGAGTTTTATCATTTTTATTTGCCTAATCCAAATTGAGAGTTTATCTAAGCTGTATGGGACTACTGATATAAGCAATGGAAACTCATCCCATCTTCCTGCAGAGTTTAATTTCATATTTAATCGGGTGTACATTTCATTTGAAACGAAACCTCTACGACGAGACATCAGAAGTTTGGCGGGATTCTGCCGGTCAAGCCTCGCGCAAGCCAAGTGGACTAAACGAGGTCAAACAACACTACTAATCCCTGGCCATGATCCTCCTCAGGACATTACTGTGTTTATGGACATTTTAACAAATCCAGGGCCAGGGAAACATACTTTAAGTAGAAGTTTTAAACAAGGACAGTCAAGACGTAAGGACTTGGATTTGCATACGAACAATGCAGTTAAACCAACAACATACTCCCGCGATAGTCTCTTCAATATTCGTCGCTATTCGAGCTGTTCAATAGGCTCTTCGAATCTTCGGGTGCTCAAGATGAATGGTCTTCTTCGTTTTAGAGGATCAAGAGCTGGTCGTTCTCATCTCCTTCCTGCCGACATAACTGCCATTAATGATTTTGTGGACACCACCCAACACCTACCTATTCACGTTAGAATCACGTCGCGCTGTGAAGATACTAATCAACATACCAGGAACTCTGTCAGCCTTATCAACATAAACACTGCTAACCCATCTACTCGTTCTACGCTCAACTTGGTAAATATTAAGCGAACTCCGTTTGTGGCTAAGCCGAATATTAATAAGCCTATTGAATTTTCTCTACTGAATACGCGATCTGTGAGGAATAAATCCCTCTTTGTCAAAGATCTAATTGTGGATCATGATCCGGTTCTAGTGACTTTGACTCTCAAATCTCTCGTGATATCTGCCCTGCAGGCTATGAACTTTTCAGTGTTCCTAGAGGGTCCAGAGGTGGTGGTGTAGCTCTTGTGTACAAGAACGTACTCAAGTTTAAAAAGCAATCTTGCATCAAAACTAAGTTCAAGTCTTTTGAATTTGTGGATCTGCTGTTGAAACATTCTTCTTCAAGCCTGCGTGTTGTTATTGTATATCGACCTCCCCCTTCAAAGTGTAACAAGAGTTCCCTCCCCTTGTTTTTCGAAGAATTTCCTAGATTTCTTGAAAAACTTGTGACTGCGTCTGGTTCTCTTCTACTGGCTGGTGATTTCAATTTTCACATGAATGATCTAAGTAATCCAGCTGCATTGCGATTTCTACAATTACTTGAGACATTTAATTTAAAGCAAAATATATGTGAACCAACGCATCAAAGTGGTCGTACACTCGATCTTATTATGACAAGAACTAATGAGAATGTGGCCCATAACTTTAGTGTGTTTGATCCTGGTCTCTCTGATCATTTTGCAGTTAGATGCACATTATCGATCCCCAAGACAGTCTTTGCGAGGAAGGATATCTGCTACCGCAAGTTAAGATCCATTGACATGGATGAGCTACGTAATGACATTGGTTGCTCTCCTCTGGCAAATCCCACTGCTTCGTGTGGCGGCTGGGACCTCGAAGATCTCATTGGTCAATATGATAGAGTTTTGTCCGGGTTGTTGAATAAACACGCGCCCTTAATGAAGCGCACTATTACTCTTCGCCCGTCAGCGCCCTGGTACACAGAAACGATCAAGGTGGAGAAAAAGCAGCGCAGGAAGCTTGAGCGCCAGTGGCGAATTTCTCGTCTAACTGTACACCGTGAAATGTACCTAGATCAATGTAAACTGGTTAATAAGTGCATTTCAGAAGCAAAATTCAGTTATTATTCTGCGCTTATTCATGAGAACAATGCCAATCCTAAGAGCCTATTTTCAAACTTTGATATGATGGTTCATCGGAAAGCTGAGAGGAAATTACCGAGCTCTGATGATAATCTGTGTTTAGCAAATGCCTTTGCGGATTTCTTTACCAATAAGATCTCTGTCATACATAAAGAATTACATGCAAAAAGGAACTCTCTCACTGACTCTGCCCCATGTTATCCGATGTACAATGGTAATAGTTTTCAGAATTTTGAACTTGTGACAACTGAACAGCTGGCTGAGCTAATAAACCTTACGTGCATGAAGTCATGTGCGTTGGATCCTCTGCCAGCATCTGTACTAAAGGGCTGTGCTGATATGATATTTCCTTTTATTGCGAAGGTTGTCAACTATTCGCTGCAGCATGGTTTGCTCACTAAGAACATGAAGGAAGCTCTAATTACACCGGCATTGAAGAAGGCGTTTCTTGATCATGAATTATTCAAGAATCATAGACCTCTATCCAACTTGATGTTTCTATCCAAGACATGTGAAAAGGTTGTTGCATCACAGCTTACCTGTCATTTGCATGATAATAATCTTAATGAACTTTTTCAGTCGGCTTACAAGTCTGGACATAGTACGGAGTCCGCGCTTATGAGAGTCCATAATGATGTCTTACGCGCCATGGATGATGATAAATGTATAATCTTAGTTTTATTGGATATTTCTGCAGCCTTTGACACGGTTGATCACCGCATTCTTCTGTCCAGACTACGCAACCGATTTGGGATCGTCGGCATGGTGCATACGTGGTTTACATCATACCTCTCTCAAAGATCGCAATTTGTGTGCATAGATGGAGCAAGATCATCTAGTCGTCCCCTAATTTGCGGTGTTCCCCAAGGATCTGTTTTGGGGCCTCTACTATACCTTCTATATACTGCCCCCCTTGGGGACATTATGCGTTGTCATGGTGTCTCCTACCACATGTATGCGGACGACACCCAAATATACTTATCATTTAAGCGGTCTTTGCTTGGAGACATGCAGAAGTCGCGAGCGAGAATCGAACTCTGTATCCGTGAATTACAGTGTTGGATGATATGTAATAACCTCATGCTAAACAACGATAAAACTGAACTATTGGTCCTTCACGCTAAGCATCGACCACAGCCTCTGTTGCAGTCTCTTGCTGTTGGCGATGTCCCTACCATGCCCACTTGCTCTGCTCGGAACATTGGTGTCGTCTTTGACGATAACATGAACTTTGATAAGCACATTAACGATCTTTGTAAATCTGCATTCTATCATATTAGAAACATCTCCCAGCTCAGGAAGTTCCTCAGTGTAGAATCGACCAAAACGTTAGTTAATGCATTTGTTGTTTCGAAAATTGATGGATATAATGCGCTTCTCTGTGGACTCCCGTCCTATTTATTACAAAGGCTACAATATGTACTTAATACGGCTGCGAGACTCATAACGCTATCGCGCAAGGCTGAGCACATAACTCCTTTGCTCATAGAGCTACATTGGCTCCCAGTGGAACAGCGCATTAATTTCAAAATCTTGCTCTATTGTTTTAAAATTATGAATAATACTGCACCATCGTATCTAAGCGAGTTACTTGTCCAATATGCTCCGGTGCGTAGTCTTAGGTCATCTAATCAACTTCTCTTTCACCAGCCTTCATATAATCTTAAATCTTGTGGTAATAGAGCTTTTTCTGTATCTGGACCAAAATTGTGGAATGAACTTCCCCTTGATATTAAGATCAGTCCGTCTGTCTGTATCTTTAAGTCCAGGCTCAAGACCCATCTTTTTAGGAAGGCTTTTTTCTAATTTTATTGATAATTATTGACTTTTGCTTTCTTAGAGTGCGGACGGTAGAGGCATGTGGCGGCTGTTTAGCTGAATAGTACTGAAAAGTGCCAACATCCTTCCCTTTTCTTGTTTAATTGGTGCTGTTTTGTGCTGTTTGGCTGGTGTTGTCGCATGCTTTTATTGTTTGCACTCTACTTTTACTTTTACTTCAATTTTTACTTCAATTTTTAGTCATAGTTTACATAGTTCATTATCTATATTCACATTTATTTATATTCATATACATGTTTTTCGTTTCATTTTATTTGAATTGTAACTAGTTTTATTGCGTATTTTTAAATTGAACATTGTAAAGCGCATTCGGGCTTTCTTAGGAGAATTGCGCTATATAAGAATTAAACATTATTATTTATTATTATTATACATATCTTCCAAAACTATACCCGCATGTTGTGTTCCTCAGGCTCTGTCCTGGGCCCACTGCTGCTCTTACTATACGTCAACGACATTCACAACTGTTCTGATAAACTTAACTTCTATCTTTTTGCAGACGACATACATATACTTTATGCAGATAAAAGTCTTAGCACGCTAGAAACAGTTGTAAACAGAGAACTACATAAACTTTATGATTGGCTAACATCAAATAAACTAACTCTCAATATTAAAAAATCAAAATTTTGTCATATTTCATCCCTATCAAAAACAACTTACCTATCAACCAAAGATTGCAATATTCGATAATGATTTGAATAAAAGTGTTCCCTTGGACCACAAAAACTATGTAAAATATCTTGGTGTCTTAATTGACAGTAAATTATCTTGGAAGTATCATATTGACCATGCATATGTAGCCACAAACATTAGCAAAACAATAGGCCTAATTGCAAAATTAAGACATTTCGTTCCCTTGCATATCCTACACAATATTTATAGGTCTTTAATTGTTCCTTACTTGACTTATGGAATTACTCCAAATTCTGCAAAAACGAGTGCTCCGATTCATGTATTTTGCTGATCGTAATGGCCACGCCATCCCCCTATTGATTGATGCTAACGTATTGCCAGTAAATTTCCTATCAGTATGAATCAATATGATCATCTAACTTAATGTACGACATAAATAATGATTCAGCTCCGATAAATATGTTAAATCTATTTGAAACAAGTACATCCACCGTATAACACAAGGTCTTCTGCATCTAATAATTATTAAATTACAAATTCAAGAACTGAAATACAGAAACAATCCCTTTCAAGATTCGGAGCCAAACTGTGGAATAAGATCCCCTGCTGCCTTAGAAAACTACCCAAAAAAGACTAGACGAAAGCTGATTTCTCAAAACAGAAGACGCCTATATTGATACGCTTGCTATAATGTCCATCTAAAAGCACTAACTTTTAAAAGATAATATTGTTACTCACAATATCGATATATATATATGTGTGTATGTATATGTATATATTCATACCGTCGTTACTTATAATAGTATTTACTTTGTTCTAACTTTCCTCTCCTCCTTATGATAACTATGTAAATGTGCGTATTTTTGTTTTTAGACATAGGACTAGGCCCACCTAGAATATCGCCTAGCTACCTGCGGGCCAGCCACATTTGTAAATATGATATGTTAATTTAATTTTTAAAAACTGTCTAGATTAGGGCAACCGAATGGTCAGTCAAAATTTGGAAGTACTCGTCGTTTTAGGCCTTTGCTCGAATGCTCGCAAAAAGGAATGTGTGCTCGAATTGCTCGTACTTACTTTTTCCCAAGGTGCTCGTTTGCTCGTTTTTTTTGTATAGAACGTTGTTCGTAGCTGTGATAAAATACAATTGCTCGTGCTCGCCCTAAAAACAACATGCTCGCCTGCTCACCAATGCTCGAGTTTACCATTCGGTAGCCCTAACGAGAACATTGCGGAAGTCTATTGAAGACTTTCGTCTAAAATGGAAAGATTCCAGCTATTATAATATAGAACTCCCTGGTTTTCTGTAAGTTTAAGCTTTCTACAAAGGGGAGCCGACATCCTAGAGCATTGTTGACAGTCAGCAAAATGCGATACGGACTCGTTTGAATAGAATTAGATTTTTTTGCAGTTTTAACAATTTCCCCTCCAGGTGTCCTCCAGAAAATGGGCGAACAAAGAGAAAACCAGTTTCCGCTATTTTTGTTTTGTTTTATGAGTTTGGGCCCTTTGGATGCCTTCGAACATTTCTTAGACTACGACTACGGTTCAGTTATCATTAAAGTGACCAGCTCACGCGGGTCACTGGTAATTGTTTTAGACCATCGCTAATGTTTGAAAGCTTGAGACTAAGTTGTAGCATTTTCTCTTTAGCGGTAGTTCAAATAAGACAATATCGTATTTTACTTCCCATTTGTGGCCGGGTTTTGTTTTGACAACTTGACAGGCCGTTCTCGTACTTGATTCGATGATCGTGACGAGAGACAGTATGCGAAGACATTAAAAGTGGTTACATCTTCAATGGTACGGCGCTCACGGTTAACGTTCGGCCTGCTTTTGATTTCTCTTTTATGATGTGTGATGCAATCTCCTTTGGAATTTCCGTATTATCAAAGAGGATGTTTCCTGCTACCTCAAAGATTGTTCTTGTTGGCTCCAGTTGGGCCAGTTTGTTGTTGGACGACCGGTCCAATGGGATTGCAGCTTATATTTTGAATTCTCAATCGGTTTTACGTCAATTCACTCTTGCGATATCATAGCCTCCTTTGCAGCCGTCGTGCGCTCTGTCACGCAACGCTTGGGGCCCACTAGTGAGTAGCCGTTAGTGGGCTCCAAGCGTTGCGCGACAGAGCGCACGACGGCTGCAAGGAGACTAGCGATATCACAGGACTGGCAGAATTCAAATTGGTTTCTGGAAAAAGGGAAGATTAATCGACGGTAAAAAAAAATTCAGGTCAAATTCGCGATACCAGGCGATGGGAGTTTTGGCGATCACCATCTCGATCGAAGCGAGGTGAAGTCCCAGCCTTGTCATTTTCTATGACAGTTGGGTACAGCGAACTGGAACTGGAAGTCGCATAAAATCTCCCAGGAGTGCACAGTACAAAAAACAAACGACTTTGATGACTGGATAACCTTCTGCATCATCCCCAGGCAGCTCCAGTTGGGCTATGTGGTTGATTGGACGCCCGGTGCAATGGAATTGCAACTCATATTTTGAATTTCCAATCGGTCAGTACGTCAACCCTACCGATTCTATCCCCGTCGGAAAAAATGCTCCATAGCTATTTTATCGGCCAATCACAATAGCTATGGAGCATTTTTCGCACGGGCTAGATTCATTGGACCATTGTGTTGTGTCTCCCGGTGACTCTCCCGGTGAGGTTAAATTTTCTGCTCGGTCACACGTGTTTAACGGCTTTCGGTGCCCAACTTTCAACTTCACGGGAAACGATTTCCACCGGGTGTAGAGTAGACCTTTACCGATTGTGCTCGTAAATGAATCACAATATGCTCCGAGCAGTGCTCGATTTTTTCTCAAAATTATGCCGAAATTATGCTGCATCTTCAAAATTGTGCTTGTTTCATCAGAAAATGTTCCTATTTTACCTTGAGTTAAGTCTTTAGCTCGTTCTCTGGAAATGTCAGAACGAACAACTGTTGATTCTTTATCTGTACGACCTCTTTGTGGGACTTGTAAGTCATTTTGCAACGGGGCCAGGTGTTGTGTCGGTGTATCTGACGCCATCTTGTTCTGGTCGCCAGCAGAGCGTGAAATGTAAATTAAGTCCGACTTCCGGACTGCCGGTAAGCACCACGCTTTCTTGGACAGCTATTGTAAGAACCACTGTTATTATCTGAACCATGTCTAAACCCCTTACTTTATATTAAACAAGAGCCCATCTGGGCTTTCACTCGGGCCACATGAGATTGAAGATGAAATACACTTTCATTTGAAATCCTCTAGTAATAACCGAAGGGAAGAATTATTAGCTGAATTTAGCAGTCTTTAGGAGTGGCCGGTAGCGCGGTGACATTCATTCTCTGCTCCCCTAGTATATATATGTAATTTAATATTTTGGTTTTTCTCGTGTATGTAAATTAAAGAAGTTGACCTCTACTTATTCATTTACGCACGCTAATAGCGGAGTGCGGTAATTACGTCACAAGTCTAGACCCCCCGCCAAGACTCAGACAAACAAACCGCTTTTCTTGTATCAACTTACAAGAATTGACTAGCACTTCAGTTCGTCCTCTGTCTATCTACCAGAAATGACTGCTTTCCTGGACCATATTTTGAAAGAGAACCTGATGATTATACTGTCGAACAGCTTAAACTTTGGCTGAAATACAGAGGATTGAAACTAAGCGACAAACGTCGATCTTGCCAAGCGAGTTTTGCATCTTCGCTGGCCAACCAACGAGACATGCTTACTATATAGACTGTCAAGTCCTATTTAAACTGTATCCCAAACTCATCTTTTCCCATGCAATATCGTTGTAAGACTTCACCTAAACATTGAAAAGTTACAAAGGTCAGGTTTTCCTGTATTAAGGCAAAAACAAAAGAATGTAGCCGCGTGCCGAGTGCATTCATCGGCGAATGGAGATAGGAAATTCTTCAATAAAACTCATCGGAGACCAAAGTTGTTATGGCAAACTATGAACTGATAGCATCCTAAAATTCGGCAATCTTGCTTATGTTGGTGTGCTCTTTCAAACCATTATATTATTGTTTGCATTTATCGAGTTTTCAAATTTAATACCTGCAGCTCCGAAAGAAATTAACTTCATTTGTGCTCAGAAAATAAATCAAAGCATTATAGATGTACTGTAGACGAGGCTTTGCTTCCAAAATTTGTTTAGAATCCACTGATAAATTCAAGTAAACTTAATGGTTGAACAGTAGTTCCTTCTCATTGTTTACTGGTGGGTATAGTCATGCAGGGTTTCAGTAATTTATAGCCACTTACGTTTCATTGCCAGACCTAGTCTCGTTGTTCTGTGCTTTTAAGGTCTCTTGTACAAACATTTATCCAACGCGGACATTTCTCACTGAATTTGCTGTAAAGGTTTTAGAACAGAAAAGCTCCTCCTGTGAGTGATCAAAAAGGCCGAGAAAAGATGAGAAACCTCTACTAGCGGTGTACCGATCGATGCTTCATTCTCCGAGACATATCTCTTTGAGCACCGAATTTATGAAGGTTTTTCACATCTAGAGTCACTCTTACATCTCCCATAGCAACAATGCTTGGTAGTTACCATTACTGATATGACTGGGAATCTTACTGAAGGCATTGATTCTTTTTTTGATCGAAAAAAATACGAATTCGGTCCTAATTTAGTCTGCTGTTCTGCAGGTTCAGAGTACTAATACATGTAGATGAGTGTCTCAAATGTATGTTTATATTTGTCCCATATTATAAGTTGTATCCTGTCCATCTATGATGGAGCTATCACTATATTTCTCTACTGTTCTTTCTACCCTGCGGCTCTTTATTATCGCAGCTCGCTGATCGCGTCCATATCGGTATTTGTTGGACTAAAGATTATTAACTGAAATGCCCGTTTTGTTTATCTCTATTTAAAAGCTTGTACCCTCCTTCCCAAAACTGCAGTCTGCTCATTATATTACAGAACTATAAAGGGAACTGTTAGAAGCCTTTAATTTCTCGAACCAAAACCTCGGCCGTGAGAGGAGTCTTGTTTACCTTGATAGTTGAATAACTGCTTCGGTCATCATAAATTATTCTGTGCTGAGTGTTTATTACCTACGAAACGTACCTCAAACAAGAGCGCCAGTTGAAATATCCTGAGCCTGTTGGAAGGCTTTCGCACGAGTGAAGTTAAATAAAACATTAAACTGCTTACATTTGAGAGATGGGACTCCAAATTTGAGAGAAAATTCCTCGCCGTCGTCCCCCATCTTGATTTTACTGTATTAAATTATGTAAATAAATTAACCTGGCGATTGTTGCGTGACCAGCACAGTGCAATCTGATTGGTGTGAACTTGACCTTTAACGCATGCGCAGAAATTTTGCGACACCCAACTAAAAAATATATAATAATAACGGCTTGCATTTTAAGACTCGGTGCTGCCACAGGCAGCCCGAGGAAAAAGCCCTTAAATTAACGGACATAAGGCAAATTGTGCTAGCAGTGCCATTTTGGTGAAAATGCCAAAAATTGTGCTCGTTTTGCGGGCGAATTGTGCCAGAAATTGTGCTAGTCCTAGTGTAGAGAGATGTGGTGTCATAGAAATGGGTCAGCGGTTTGTGATGAACATGTTACATCACTTCCGTTAATGCGTAATATGAATGACAGCTCAGACTCAAGCTCCCTCTACGCCCTGGGGAAATTCTCTCCCCATTTCTTCACGAACGAAATGGTGTTCTTTGGAGGTAGATTTATATCATGGTTAGAGAAGGGTGGTGGCTCATGGTATAGGTACATCGTATATGTATTCATTCGATCTTCTGTGAAGGCAGATTAAAGACCTTTCCCGCATTCCATCGAACAATGGCACCAAGTCGAGATTGGGGTAGACAAAAATACAGTAAATGTCTACTAGGGAAATTCAAGCTGCTCTACAAGTGAAATCAAATGCTATAGCTAGCATTCAACTCATGATTCGAGAAGGCGGCATTAGTTAGCATATAACTGCATATTTTGCACGGAGAAAGTACATGAAAAGCAGGCAAACAATTTCGCATCGAAAATCGTCAGGATTTAGTTGAATATTTTTTTTAAATCCTCACTCCAGTTTCGTATGTTGATTAAGTTATATATATATTTGGAACTACAATATACTATACGTATTTTATATTGATCATAAACAACTGATCATGATCGGTCAGACTTCAGTTGCTTTTGCTTGCTTTCTTGTAGATAACGGTTGATTATACGAATGAAATGAACTCACACCACGGTTCAGTGACCTTAAACCGCGGTACAGTTGATCTGCATGAATTACACCGCTTTCCTCTAAGTAATTTGCAACCTCAAACCTCAAATCTCAGGCAAAAGATACGAAAACTTACCTTCAATGTGTGTATGCAATCTGACGATTCCTATGAAGACCAAGGTTTATAAGAAGCAAATGGCGATCAGAAAATGCCGCCATGCACCTGAAATTATATATTCACGGTAGATCTGTCTTTTGTTAGTATTCAAATTTTGCGCGCTTTCAATAACACTAGTCCGTGATCCGATTGGTTAAAGTTGACACTTCGCATCAACGGATATTCAATTTCGGCTGTGAGGTGTTTTCACATCTACATGTGACGTTCTGGAGCCATCGGGCAAACTGTGGATATTCAAATTGTATTCAAGAAGGCAACCTATGCTTATAAACCTCCCCGGACCCTGTACAACCGAAAGCAATATTTATCAGATGGCCAGAGAACAATAACGCGAAACAGTATTCTTTTTCTTCTGGTATAGTTCCTGATTCTTTTGAGATAGCTAGAGTTATTCCAGTATTTAAAGCGGGGTCCAGCATGTCTTTATCAAATCCATTTTGTCTATCTTCAATCAATTATTAGAAAAAATAATGTATAATAGGTTAATGAGCTTTTTAACTAAGTTTTCTATTATTTATTCCAAACAATTTGGGTTTCGTGCAAATCATTCAACAATACATGCACTGCTTCTAATTACAGATAAAATTCAAAAAGCAATTGAAGAGGGCCAATACTCCTGTGGCATTTTCCTTGACCTAAGTAAAGCATTCGATACTGTTATCATGATATTCGTCTTGCTAAACTGCATTACTATGGTATTCGTGGAATTGCTCATGACTGGTTTGTCTCTTATCTTTCAAATAGAAAACAATTTGTATCTATTGAAAACACAACATCTGCTTGTTCCTCAATTTCATGTGGTGTTCCACACGGGTCCGTCCTTGGCCCTCTTCTATTCCTTCTTTACATTAATGATTTTAGTAGTTGCTCCAAGGTATTCGATTTCCATCTCTTTGCTGATGATTCCAATCTATTTTTTGCAAATAAATCACTCGAATCACTAGAATGTACAATAAATGTTGAATTGAAAAGAGTTCATACTTGGCTCTGTGTGAATAAATTATCTCTAAATATCGACAAAACCAATTTTGCCATTTTTCATCCATCTCAGAAGAAAATTCCTAATTCTATCAGCCTTTAAATAGACAAGAAGGCAATTAAACAGAAAGATTGTATCAAATACCTTGGTATTATTATGGACACTAATTTAAATTGGAAGGAACATATTCGCCAAATTAGCAAAAAGATATCTAGAGCTGTTGGTCTGTTATCCAAACTGTCCCAAAAAACATTCTAATTCAGTTGTATTATTATTTGGTTTATCCTTTTCTCACATATGGACTGATTGTACAGGGAAATACCTACCAAACATCTCTTAAAGTGCCCCTTAACCCTTTTGCAATTTTTATATACACCTGTTTCAAAAAAGGTTGATCAGAACGAAGAACTAGCTACAAGTATTGAACAATGGAGCTCCATTGTCTTTGAATCACTGAACCATAGAGCCCTTTGTTCAATGTTTGTAGTTTGTTCTTCGTAATGATCAACCTTTTTTGAAATAGGTGTATATGAAACTTTGAAAGGTTTTGAGTACTGCTGCGAAGAAATTTTTGGCTTACAGAGAATATTCTATGTTCTAGGCTTGTTTGAAATGGTGAAAATGTGACCTTTCCTGACCCATGACCTTGTAAGAAAGTCTGGGTCGATTCCCTATCTTACGTCACCTCATTAATGCATTATTGTCCATGACGCCTTTCTATCACAACAGCATCGATATATAGAGAATATCCACAGTCTGTGCGATTTTAGTAAAGAAAACAGCTATTTTAGACAAAATGCTAAATATTTATTCAAGTTATTGCAAAGTCGAATGAATTGGATGACGTAAGATAGGGAATCGATCCAGTCTTTTTCTTACAAGGTCATGGGTCAGAAAAGGTCACATTTTCACCATTTCAAACAAGCCTAGAACATAGAGTATTCTCTGTAAGCCAAACATTTCTTCGCAGAAGTACTCAAAACCTTTCAAAGTTTCATATATATATAAATTGCAAAAGGGTTTAGAGGCACTTTAAACCTATCTTTTTGTTTCAGAAGAAAGCTGTAAGAATTGTAACATCTTCTAAATATGATCAACACACTTCCCCTATTTTTAAGGAACTGGAAATCTTAAAGTTTGCTGATGTTATTTATTACCAAAACTGCATTTTCCTTTTTAAGTTTCATGCTAATAGGCTCCCATCTGCTTTTAACAATTTCTTTCAAGCCATATCTTCGAAACATCACTACGAATTCCATAGTGGCTTAATTTAGAGATCAAAATGCTATGATTAACTGTGTCAAATGCTTTTGAAAAGTCTAGGAAAATCCCACATGAGTACTGGCCATCTTCTATTGCTCTTTGGATTTTGTCTGCAATTGACAGAGTTGCATGCATAGTAGAATACCCTTCTCGAAAACCAAATTGCCTATCATAGATAATAGTATGATTGAAAGTTCTGATCAAAATGAAACTCACAGTCGATAAGCTTTTATGTGGATTAAGTAATGATACTTGAGTTGGTTCTAATTAATGCTTCTGCATGTTACTTTTATTGATAACTCTCTGGAGAATTTGTGTACAAATTTTATCTATCAATCAACGTGAGATTGACAGGTTTGGCTTTGCGTTGAAGTGACGTAAATAGCTTCACGTGACTGCTTGGACCAATCAAAAATCGTTTTCCACGGTCTATTGAATATTTGAATATGTCCATGAAACAAAGGTCATTCTGCGCGATGCAAATGTTCATGGAACCGGTACTTCTCTCTATCCGAGCCGTTCCTTTTTTTCTGTCCTATAAACGGGCCTTTATTATACGACACTTGAATTATTTATGTGATTTCCTTTTCAGTTCGATCTTGTAGATCAATGAGCGACGGAAAGCCAGAAAAGTGGCTTTAATTTCTAATTACTTTAATGTCACTGGATAATCAACTTTTTCCTATGCCACACCCTAAATCCTTTGTTGCAACTGATGGGATAAATCCCATATCCCACTGTCTTAATTAGGCAAGTGGGCAGGGCTTCTGAAGAGAGGGAAATTGTGGGGTAATTAATACTCATTAGTAGCGTGATATAGAGATGATTACATCGTTAAGAGCTTGATATCGTTTTTATTAACGAGGTTTTCGTATCATATCGCGAACGAGCGAGTCCGCGAGCGAGTACTAGTGAGCGATATGGTACGGAAATCGAGTGAATAAAAACGATATCAGGCTCTTAACATGTCATAATTTGTTTATTATACAAAATTAAGCAAAACAAAATTTATTTCTAAAAGCAAAGTACAGTGAAGTGATATCGTATCACTTCACTGATATGGTTTTTATTCACAGCTTTATCACACGGATATCAACCCCAAATGTGTAATAAAAATGGTTATCACACTGTTTATCATCCCACTGTTTATCACATACTGATATCAGCTATTGTGGGGTAATAAATATCATTAGTATGCGATAAGTAGCGTAATAAATGGTTATCACACTGTTTGTCACAATGTTTATCGCATACTAATGAGTATATTTATACAGTCGAATAAATAACTATGCAACAACAAATTAAACCACACCACCGGCAAATAAGCGACATAATTTTGCATCTTGAATGTATTAAACACAATATTTCGTTACATACCTCTTTCATTCTAGAATCCAACGCCGCTCTAAAATCAGCAAAACGAAAGTCTGCTTTCGAAAGAATATTGATGTCTCCCCTTCCCAAACTTCTTTGACGTGACGACTCAAATTACATGCGAGGTAATAGAGCGTGGAAGGCGGAAGTCGTCACGGTCTTCCTTGCGTACTTCTACAATGAATCTTGCAAGCCAAAAATTACGTTCTTTGAGGACCTCTTTGAGGGTACCTTCCCAAGGCAGTATCGACAGCTTTCTTTCGAAAGTTTGCCCACGTTTTCCAAACTTTGACTGCCCACTTCGTTGAACGTCTCGTGTTAGCTGGTACTCTTTCGACGTATCTCCTCTTTAAATCACTTTCGGTCACTATATCGCCAAAGTGCTTCTTTGAATCCTGAAACTCACTGTCATCCTCAAGAAACAGCAGCTCTTCCATAGAAAAATTCGCCATGTTTATCCCAGAAACAAGGTCTTGGGTATTAATCTAACAACTCCAATGCTAGCGAGTAGAATAATCAGCTGACGTAGTTGTGCCAAATAAATTTGTTAGTTATGCCTAGCTATTTTGCATAAACACAATTCCAACGAAAAATGTTTTGATTTCATATTCATTTGCACGTGAATTTCAAAATATTTCATTCACGTGCATGTGATTTCGAAATATGGAACTTGTGGTTTAACAAATCGCATACATGTTTCCATTGTCCGTACTCGTATTGATCATAGAAATGACGTCATAAAATGTGCGCCAAAGTTTTGGACATTTTATGGCGTCATTTCTATGATCAATACGAGTACGGACAATGGAAAAATGTATGCGATTTGCTTTTTTACAACTACGAAGTAGTTAGCTTCAAATGAGTAGGTAATAAACTGCTTTCGAGTCGAAAAAGGCCATTGAAAGTCAAAACGTAAGCACTTCTAATTACCGGCTTTCTTTGACAAATGGCAGCATACAAGGAAATTTGGTTCATCGATTAACTTCTGTCATTGATGGAATGCTTGTGAAATCCTTTCTTGTTTTTTTTCTGGATCAGAAAAGTTCTTCTGAGCTCTGAAAGAACTAGTCACAAAGTCTGAACCACAAATTCGCCGAAACTTTCTCCACTCAAGAGAAAACTCACATTTTGTCAAATGGCACACTACGAAGAAGTTTGACTCACCGATTAACTTCTCCTAGACAGTGGTGAAATGCTTGTGAAATCCTCATTTTCTTGTTTTTGGAAGATATAAAGTTAACAGCCATTTGAATTCACAAATCTCGCCGTGAAAGCACTTTGCAAAGCTACCGCTTGCGAGTGACGTCATTTTCATTGTCCGTACTTATAATTCCATATAGTGGAGAGCCAATCAGAATGCGAGAAAATTGGATGTTGTTGTAAAAAATCACTCACACTCCAACAAAACCGATATTTTAATCTTAAAACATATTGATCAGTATTTCTTTCTGGGTTAAACGGCATACGATAAATTGGTTAATGAATGTCCACTCGTGTAATATGGGATAAATCCCATTTTTTCAACAACATCCAAATTTCTCGCTTTCTGATTGGCTCTCCGCTATATGCAATTTAAGTACGGACAATGAAAATGACGTCACTCGCAAGCCGTGGTAGCTTTGCAAAGTGCTTTCTAAGCGAGGTTAACTTCGCTTCCAAAAACAAGAAAGTGAGGATTTCACAAGCATTTTATTACTAGGAGAAGTTAATCGGTGAGTCAAACTTCTTTGTAGTGTGCCATTTGGCAAAATGAGAGTTTTCTCTTGAGTGGAGAACGTTTTGGCGAATTTGTAGTCAGACTTTGTGACTAGACTAGTTCTCTCAGAGCTCAGAAGTTTTGAATTATATAACAATAACATTTCTGATCCAGAAAAAGAAACAAGAAAGGATTTCACAAGCATTCCATCAATTACAGAAGTTAATCGGTGATCCAAATTGCCATTTGTCTAAGAAAGCTTTCTCTCGGCAACGGTAATTAGAAGTGTTTACGTTTTGACTTTCAATGGACTTTTTCGACTCGAAAGCAGTTTATTACGCACTCATTTGAAGCTATAAGTGCTTCGTCGTTGTAAAAAACAAATCGCACACATTTTGTCATTGTCTGTACACGTATTGATCATAGAAATGACGTCATAAAATGTTCAAAACTCAAGTGGAACAACGAGCGTAGCGAGACGTATTTATGACGTCATTTCTATGATGAGTACGAGTTCATACAATGGCAAAATGTGTGTGATTTGTTAAATTACACTCGTGGCCATTCACTGAACCCTTACAAAAAGTATTACATGATATGAATCTAAAAAAAAACAGCTTGTTTTAGCTGTTTCCAAAGCTCTCTAGTTAGTTTGGTCGTGTACTAAAACCGGTTAATGCTGGTTTACTAGCGGGTGATACGGCAATCTAGTGGGTAATACGTTTTTGTGACCTAATATGGTAAAATTACGTCATCGTCGTATAACAATGGACCGAGAAAGAGGCTACTGGGCTCGGAAAAATACATCCGTAACTCTTAAAATATCAATAATACTGGGTATATATTTGCACTGTTTTGACCCAGACTGGTTTTAACCCGTATTTTCACTCGACAATGCCAAGTTGTATATATTAAATGTATATATTAAATAGTAGAGAACGGTATCATCAGCAGACATTAATATGTTACAGCTATCGAGGCTCGTTAGCATATGTCGTTATGGCGGTTGGTCGCGTGCTTTAGTGCTCCGCCAAAACTATGCTACGACGCTAAGTGCCAATATGGCTACATTAGCAGAGATAAAAGAGCTCCTAAGGAAGGAAACTGGTCCTATAAATGCTAAGCTTGATAACTTATCATCTAATTCCGAAGAACTCAACAAAGCGATTAGTTTTCTATCTGACAAGTACGATGACCTTCTCGCTCAAGTGAAGTTAACAAACGAGAAGTTATCTCATCATACACAAAGCATCAATGCTGTGAAGGAGGATCTAGGTAAAGTGAAGAAGTGTGCTGTAAACGCTATGTCCCAAGTTGAAGAACTCGCCCAATACATGCGTAGGGATTGCCTGAAAATTTCAGGTACCGAGCCTACTATTGCGTGCACGTGTGAGAATATCATCAACTCCATCGGAAAAGCGACTGACGTCCCTATTACAAAGGAAGATATATCCATTACTCATCCAATCCCTTCGTACAAAGCTGGGGCACCTCCAAAGATAATCGTAAAATTTACCAGGAGGGATACGCGAAATAGATTCTATGGGAATCGAAGAAAGTTGGTCAACAAGAAAGCTAACGATCTACCCGATCTTGATTTGGCGTCCACAGAAAGTATATATATCTCCGAGTCTTTGACGCCCTACAAAAAACAACTCTTCGGCGAAGTGAACAAGCTAAAAAAGAGACTGAAATGGAAGTACATATGGACCCAAAATGGGAGAATCTTCCTCAAAGCAGGCGAGAATGCTGCGACCCATAGCTTTGACACAGCGGAAGACCTCTCCAAATTCAAAAGCGAGTTTGAGCTACAGCTAGACCTTCCAACTCACTTTCTCCCTGCCGCCATGGACGTGAAAGAAAGAAGATATCTAAGCCTGTTCGTTATATTACAAGTAAGATCGTTCTTAGAATTAGTGCTGCAGTATCTTCTATACGATATTTAGTTATTACTTAAATCTGACTGGCGTATAATACTGATCACTAGTTTGAATCAGCTTCCATTTTACGACTTAAATCTAGACGAGTTCCTTAGGGAAACGGGATCGTGGGTTCACTCATCTTCTAGTCGATTAATAGACGAAAAAGATCTTTTCAAGGATGCCATTGAATCGCCAAATAAAGATGCCGATTCTTATGAGAATTACATCGAATCTAAGTATTGCTCAGTAAAGGAAACTGGCATGCACTTCGATAAGGCTAATCAGCAAAATGGATTCTCCATTTTGCACTGCAATATGCGTAGTTTAAGTAAAAACGTTTCCCTCTTACAATATATTCTCCTCACTGTGAAAAAAACTCCGACCGTAATTCGCTATTTCCGAAACAAAATTAAACGAACACAGCCGACTGAACATAAATATCGCTGGCTATACATTTTTGAATATTAATTCCAAAACATCAGCCGGAGGTGTTGGTCTCTATGTCTCAGAGGAATTAGAGTTTGCTAGAAGGCTTGATCTTGACTTACGTTTGGACGGCGTAGAATCCTGCTGGATCGAACTAACACGCAAAAGACAAAAGAGTGTTTTGATTGGTTGTGTGTATAGACACCCTTCTAGCAACCGTGATCTTTTCTTCGAAACACTAAAGACTCAATTAGAAAAGCTAAACAGCAAGGGACATGAAGTATTTATTTTAGGTGATCACAGATCACACCTCCTCTTTAATTGATCACATTTATACGAACGTACCAGAAAAGATTATTACAGCAGGAATATGTTTAGCCGACATCTCTGACCACCTACCTGTATTTTGTACAGTAGCAAATAAACTTCCTATTACCAATGAAATTAAGTACTTTAGAGACTTTTCGCACTTCGATAATGAAGCCTTTTTAAATGCCTTAGCTGATATTAACTTTAGCAGCCTTGTCACTGAAGATGTTAACGAAAGTATGAATAGAGTAATACAAACACTTCAAGAAATATCCGATATACATGCACCAGTACGGAAGGCGTCTAAACAAAAGAGAAAGCAATTAAAAAAACCGTGGATTTCAAATGCAATTTTGATCTCTATTAAGAGAAAACAAAAACTCTTTCAGACGCACTTCCTAAGTAAAGACCAAGAAAAGGTTAAGAAATACAAAGCTTATAATAACAAGTTGAACAAAATCAAAGAAATATATCTAAAAAGAACTATTTCAGAACACAGTTTGATTTGCATAAGGAGAACTTAAAAACTACATGGAAACTTATTGGAATGCTCATGAACAGAAAGACCAATTCACAACCGATAATCAAAAAACTTATCTATAATAACAAATGTTATATAGACAAGGCTAGTATCTGTCACCAGCTAAACACTTATTATATAAACGTAGGACGCAACCTGGCGGATAAACTTCCTCGAGACGGATACGAATCCTACTTGTTACATTACACGATCATTTCAAATGAGCTTTACGTTTCGAGGTATCTGTACGCAGGAGATTTATGACGCCATTGCAAATATCAATTTAATAATAATAATAATAATAATATATAGAGCATTACACTAAGTCTCAATGCTTTACAATAATGAAAAACTACACTTAAATATATTAAAAAGCTAACCAATATACAATATGTTATAAAATAAGAAAATATTCACGAAAAAGGTGGGTCTTGAGAGAGGACTTAAATAAACTAAGAGTATCTGCACATCTAATGTGTGATGGCAGGGAGTTCCAGAGTTTGGGAGCAGCAACTGAAAAAGATCTATCACCATAGGACTTAGTGTTCGATGTTGGTACTGTGAGAAGGTTTTGTGAAGCAGATCTGAGAGAACGTCGAGGTTGGTATACGATTAAGAGTTCTGATATATATGCAGGAGCTTGATTGTGAAGAGCCTTATATGTGAGTAGTAAAGTCTTAAAGTCAATCCTAGCTCGTACAGGTAGCCAATGAAGGCTCTGCAGAACAGGAGTTATGTGATCATTCTTCTTTACACCTAAGATTAGCCTTGCAGCAGCATTTTGAACTCGTTGAAGCTTGTCAATTTGCGTGTCTGGTAGTCCAAAGAGAAGGCTATTACAGGAGTCTAGCTTGGATGTGATGAATGCGTGCACAAGCCTTTCACAGTTTTCTTGGTTGAGATGTTTTCGTATTCTGCCAATGTTCCTAATAGAGAAGAAGGCTGACTTACAAATGTTATTTACGTGATTCGTCATCTGTAGATGACAATCCACCGCAACGCCAAGGTTGCGTGCAACTGGCTTCGGAAGGATGATTGATCCATCAACATTGATTCCAGGCATAGGATCACGATGAGAGAACCGTGATGAAACATGAATGACTTCGGTCTTGTCTGGATTACACGAAAGTCCGTTGGTAGTACACCAAATAAGCATATCCTTGACACACAACTCTAGCTTCGTCAGCACGGAGGAACGATCTTGATGGGAACCGATGGATATGTAAAGCTGCGTGTCGTCTGCATACATCATGCAATCTAGGTGATGGGCTAAAATCACATCTTCCAGAGGAGCAAAGAATAACGAAAAAAGAAGAGGGCCTAAGACGGACCCTTGGGGGACACCATACTGTAGTTCCTTATCAGCCGAAGCAACATCCCTAACTCGGACTGAGTGAGAACGATTTGAAAAAATCATGTATTGGTGTTCCGCAGCGATGTATAAAGCTTGCGGGAAACCATATTTCTGAAGCATTAACATTAATATTTAACGAATCTTTGTTACAAGGCATTGTTCCTGATGTTTTAAAAGTCTCCAAAGTAACCCTTTTGATAAAGGGGGCAAATTAACGGACCCAACAGACTTTCGCCCTATTTCTACCTTGTCGGCTTTAACGCAAATCTTTGAAAAGCTTGTATATAAGCAACTCATTAATTACATTGAAAAACATGATATTCTTTTCCAATGTCAATTTGGATTTAGGAAAGGTCACTCAACAGCACAAGCTGTTAGTGAAATTGCAGATAGTCTACGAAAAGCAATAGACAATAATTTATACACTTGTGGGGTATTTTTAGACTTTTCGAAAGCTTTCGACACTGTAAACCACCAAATACTACTGAAGAAATTAGAATCGTACGGAATTAGAGGGATTCCCTTGAAATGGTTTGCAAGTTATCTTGCAAACAGACAACAATATGTAGCTATAGGGCACACAGAGTCACCAAAGCAAGTGATGATTTGTGGAATTCCACAAGGTAGTACATTAGGATCCTTACTATTTTTAATTTACATCAATGATCTACCCAACTGCTCGGAGATCCTGACTTTTAGAATATTTGCAGATGACACAAATCTCTTTGCCTCAGCTCGTGACCTTAAAAGCCTCGAAACGTTAGTTAATTCTGAATTGGAAAAAATCAAGGAATGGTGCGATGTAAACAAACTTTCTATTAATTTTACAAAAACAAATTATATGGTAATAAAATCTTCCAGAAAAAGAGATGGAAATATAGAAATCAAGTTAAAGAACACAGATGGATCGTGCCACGTATTAGAGAAAAAAGATCATATAAAATATCTCGGTGTTATGATCGACGATTCGCTATCTTGGAAATATCACATTTCCTACATTTGCTCTCGTATTTCACGGAATATTGGCATTGTTTCAAAACTAAGGCACTATCTCTCTATTCATCAACTTAAACAAATTTACTATAACCTTATCTACCCTTATCTATCATATGCTGTAATAGCTTGAGGAAGTGCTTACAAAACGCATTTACAAAAATTACAATCTAAGCAAAATAAGGTCCTAAGATTAATGTTTTTTACAGTAACGTCTGGACCCAATACTGAAAGCGCTCTCCCTCTCCTAAACCTATTAGACATTCTAACTGTAAATAATGTTTACCGCCTCCACGCCCTCAAATTTACGCATTTGTGGCATAAAGGCCTTTTGCCAAGCCTATTTGATGATCTTTTTCAATATGCCAGTGACCGGCATACATACAACACACGGTATGCATCCAAACAAAATTTATGTAAACCACGTGTTCGTACAAATACTGGAAAACAAATGTTTTCCTACCAGGCAATTGATCTTTGGCACGAGATACCTCACCATCTGAAAGACCTCAGTACATTTTCCTTTACCAAAGAAATAAAACATTATTTACTGTCAGAACAACGCCCAAAGAAACTTAAATAGATACGTTCTTCATTTTTAAAAGTCATTAGTTACCTTTACACTAAACATTATTTATTAGTCCCAGTTCCTCTTCCTTGCTGCTTCTTTTATATAAAAAAAAACAACTCAAACTTTAGATAGCTACTAGGGGCTAACTCGAAAACCTCACGGTTCCCTTAGCCTCTAGGCTCAAACAAACATTCTATTTTCCTTTGTCTTTTCCTTTTATAACTTATAATGTATTTTATATCATTCTTGTAATTTATAGTGTGAGCCAATAAAATATTGTTGTTGTTGTTGTTGGACAGAGGGGAGATCGTTAACGAATAGTACAAATAACAACGGACCAAGTATGGAGCCTTGAGGAACTCCGGAAGAGATATCACATGGATCCGATAACTCTGTTCCATAACCCACAACCTGTTGACGATTTGTTAGATAATTTTCAAACCAACGGAGCTCTGTGCCCTGAAGGCCATACGATTCCAACTTATTAACCAGGATCCCGTGGTCCACGGTGTCAAAAGCCTTGCGGAAGTCGATAAATACCGCTCCAGGCAACAGTCCTTGATCCGAGGCACAGCGAGTAGTATCCGTAAATGAAATCGCAGCTGAGGTGGTTGAATGATTCTTCCTGAACCCACACTGGAAAGCACTGAGGAGCTTATGCTCGGATAGATATCCATAAAGTTGACAATGCATAGCCCTCTCCAGTACTTTCGACACTACTGAAAGCACCGATATTGGACGGTAATTGTCCATATCTGCAGCAGCTCCGGGAATACATCAAGGAGCTTTTGACTATATATAAGCCTAAACGCAACTTAAGATCATCTACACAAAGTCTACTTGTCGTGCCATCTTCAAACTCAAAGAATTATGGTGACAGAACATTCATGGCAACTACTCCAAGACTCTGGAATTCTACTCCCATACATATCCGCTGTGCAGAAACTTTAAAGATATTTAAATCTTTACTTAAAACTTATCTTTTTAGCAAATATTTTACGAGATAAGCTTTCATTTTATTTTATTTTATTTTATTTCATCTCAGAATTATGTAAGAGCGTTGAGACTTTGTGTAGCGCTCCCAAAACTACTACTTATTATTATTATAGCTATTAATCTATCACTTAAAAGAAAATCTCCTGTAAAATGTTTATCTATCTTTATATAATTTATTTTTATGTGTGTGTGTATTTTGTACTTATCCTCTTGTAAATATTCACATTTATATTATAGCTCTCAGTTATCCCTGACCTTTTCCCTATAAGCCTCTGGCTTTGGCTTTTCACTTAAAACTGTAACATTATGTGCTGTAAATAAATAAAGTTGAAAGTTAACGTTGAAGACAAGCTACCGCCAAGAAAAAAAGAGAGATGTTAGATGATTGCAATAGATGCTATACATGCGCCAAAGAGCTTACACACAATAATAATAATAATAAATTATTGTAATAAGTAATATACAGGATTACAGTATATTGAACAGCCAAAGCCAGAGGCTTATATGGCACTGACACTGCATATTATTTTCTTTACCAATTTTCTGGAGTTCGTACTCAATTAAGGTACGTTTGTGCTAACCGTGGTTTGCTTGATTCTTTCAGCGGAGCTCTTTTGCGTATGCGCCTTCTGCACCAACTACTCAGAGCCATGCGAAAATCATGCTTACCAAATAAACAAAAACATGGATTCAAAAACGAGGACAGAAAACGGAGATGAATGATTACTACCTCAGCCCACTCTGGCATCTCAAAAGACGACGTGGTGAACTGATACCTAATAAGACCATTTGGCATCCAACAGAAGAAATACGTCGCCAACATCAGAGCGAATACTAAAACGGTCCTTGATTCGTGACTTCGTGTTCGCTCGGAATCAGAAGTAATGTTTTCACGGCGAATGACATTGTATTGGCGATGGACCTCCTTAAAGATTCGATAATAGGTGTATGTCAGAAATGGCAAAGGGGCAAGTGTGAGTACGTTGATAAACATTGAGTAGGTAACTTCATATCTACGAAAATCTGGGTGATCTTCCTCGGCGTGTATGTCTGCACCTGCGACCCAAACAAGCTGGAATAAGGCCACGAGCATGGAAACGACCCACACGATCACAATCATTAGCTTGGCCCGCGATTTCGTCACCAATGCGCAGTAACGCAAAGAAAGCAATATGGCGATATAGCGGTCAACGGTGACGGTAGCAATGTGGGACACAGTTGATAGGGATGTGAAGGTTAACGGAGGAACACTTGCATTGCAAATGCCGTTACGCATTGTCACGCTACAAACCAGGTACATGGGTATTGTGAAAAGGCCTGTCAATAAATCTGAGGTGGCTAAGCTGACCAGAAAGTAATTTGTAACAGTTCTAAGCGAGCGTTTTGTTTTCACGAGAAATAGAACGGTTCCGTTTCCAATCACGATGAAAACCGCTAGGATCACAACCACAATGTCAGTGTCGGACCAGAAGAGTGGATCGTTTGGGCCATCGATCGGTGTGCTGAGATTTCTGGTAGTGAAGTTAACAGGCAACGGGAACATTTCCCCGGCTTTGTTTTTGAGTTGCCTAAAAGGGGAGAAAAAAACTGAGAGAAACGCAATAATATAATGTCTAAGACAAGTGATTGGTTAACTAACCAAACCTAAAACAAATCAAGAGACGACAAAATGGTAAGGCAGGGGTGCTTACCATTTACACCGGAAAACAGAAATTCGTTCAGAAAGTTTTGGAAAACGTTGGCTACCGGTTGGGTTACCGGTTGGATTACCGGTTGGGTTACCGGTTGGATTACCGGTTGGGTTACCGGTTGGGTTACCGGTTGGGTTACCGGTTGGGTTACCGGTTGGGTTACCGGTTGGGTTACCGGTTGGGTTACCGGTTGGGTTACCGGTTGGGTTACCGGTTGGGTTACCGGTTGGGTTACCGGTTGGGTTACCGGTTGGGTTACCGGTTGGGTTACCGGTTGGGTTGCCGGTTGGGTTGCCTGCCTGCATCGAAATCACTTGATCGCGTCGGCAGGCAAAACTGGTTCCCTATATTTCATACCATCTTAGTCTTTCAGCAGGTTTCTACTGAGTTATACAAATAAACAAGGCTAATAAAAACATTGAGGAAATAATTGAATCGTCTTCTTGGTACTGATTGAGCCGTTTTAAATTGAATGTCGTAAAACCAAGATAATTACGAAATTTGAATGCACGACGGACCGAAAAAAATGTTGGTTTTAGTTTAGAACTTGATTGGTTGATATTGTTATAAAACATTTCAGTCACAACCAATAGAAAAGCTAACAAAACGCAAAACCAAAGAAATCACATTTCTTCTGACACTCAACCGAAAACCACTCTAGATCGATATCATAGAATGCAAGCACTGATCATGAACAGCTCGGAGGGAAGGCGCTCGATCTAAAACATAAAGAAAGTCGAAAATGTATATGAATATGACTAAATTTATTCGGGTGGGAGACGAAATGTCACATATTGTTATCTCCGTTAAACAGTTATAAAAAAGAGCAAAAACCGTATACATCAATTCTGTCCGATTGTACCGGGTTGGATCTGACAGTGAGATCTGATCAGCCAAAAACAATAACAACAGTTGAAGTCCAAGGTCTATAACGGCAAAGCTGATGGTTCAACGTATATATTGAACATATACAATATTTTTGATAAAATAAAATAAAAACATTATTCACGCGTGCGACTCGTGCACAAAGCCAGAGAGTCACATCTCAGAAAAAGCGGAAAATCTCGATCCCCTCGGCATGATCAAGCGCCGGATGAAACTTAGATATATAAAGGGAAAAAATCGAAGTTATTACACGAAAAGTTGTGTTATACGGCTGCATGGGTATTTACGAGTCAATTTCGAGCCTGAAAGGCGAGAACATATAAAATTGACGAGTAAAGATTTCCAGCCGTATTACACAAGTTTTCGTACGTGTAATAAATTGTTTGTTATACGACGGGCTAGCACGAGAAAATTATTCATTTTTGCTTACCTTACAACTCTGTTTGAAGAAACTATTCTGAGAGCAGAAACTATCAACCATATATGTCGCGGGAGAGGCAGCTCGCGCTGAAAAAAAACCCACTGTTTTCGCGCATTAAAAGCTGATTAGCTATCACTCGAACAGCCCCATTTTGATTGGCTCCCGCGCTTACAAAACCTTTTAAGTGTTGAATTAAACCTGCGCAAATCTTTTAGTGAACCGTGTATAAGCTCTCACATTTGCATTCATTTCATCCTGTATTTGCACTCGAAAACGCCGAAGTCGTATAATAAGTAATTTTATTTACGTCGTCTAATTTTTATTTATTCTATTATATTAATCGTATTGTTATCTTTCATCTGTATTTTTCATTTATGCCATTTCCTTTTTCTTTCACATTGCGTAGTCACCTTTGAATGTATACTCGTCATTATGAAAGAAAATCCTCATTTGTAAAATCTACCTGAAAAAGGCTGGTTAAATGGCCAGCCTAAAAATTGTATATCTTCAATATATATATACGTTGTCTAGTCAGCTTTGTTGACTTCTTAGTTCCCATTACGGGGAAGAAGGCCAAACTATGTTTTCTTTTACGGCATCGCCCTGCTCAAACTCAAAACCAAGTGACATTTATATCACGTTGAGAATAGAACTAAGAAGATAATGAGGTACCGGAAATTTGATAGCTTGACAGGTATGGCACCTCCAAAGCTCTTCAAAAGAAGAGTTATGTTTGCACCTGTTTTTAACAGATAGATGTTCGATCATCTATATTCGTACAGACAACTAGTCGACTGCTGCCGTTCTTGTTAGGGACTTTAGCAACCACGTCGGCGACGGCAGTGACGACGGGAGTTAGAAATGTGTTTTCTTCAGAAATTTGGTGTTTACTAGTTCCTTTATGGGAAGATTCTGGTTTAATGTGCTACCATATGGAATCACGTTGGGCTCCGAGAAGTTCCAAAAGAACATGAGTCAGATACTAGAGGGATTAGAGGGCGTTGAATGCAGTATCGATGATGTTTTGATTCATGGAAAAACACAACAGCAACATGATGCTAGGCTTGAAGCAGTTCTTGACCGCATACAACAAGCACAAATGACACTAAATATTGATAAGTGTATATTTAATACCACTGAAATCAAGTATTTAGGCCATGTATCGAGTGAGCGGAGCATTGAAGTAGACCCAGATAAGCTAGCAGCAATTGCAGACATGCCACATCCCAGAAATGTGCCAGAAGTTAGAACATTCCTGGGTATGGTTAATCACTTAAGCAGATTTTGTGAGCATCTTGCAGGGAAGACGAAACCCATACGAGACCTACTCCAGAAGGAAACTGCGTGGATATGGGATTCAGCACAAAGCAAAGCATTTGAGGAAATCAAAGCTGTACTGATGAGTGCACCAATCTTGGCCATGTATGATCCAAACAGAGAAACCAAGATATCAGCAGATGCATCGAGTTATGGCCTAGGAGGAGTATTGCTACAACTTCAACCAGATACTACGTGGAGACCAGTCTCATTCATCTCAAGGGCTCTCACCCCTACCGAAGCTAGGTATGCACAAATCGAGAAGGAGGCTCTAGCTCTCACATGGGCGTGCGAGAGGTCAAGTGAGTACATTGTAGGGAAATCCATTTATGTAGATCGAGACTGACCATAAGCCTTTGGTCCCAATCCTTACAACTCACACGCTAGACAAAATGTCCCCTAGAGTGCAAAGATTCCGCATGAGGATAATGAGGTACCAGTTTAAAGAAGTCAAGCATGTTCCAGGAAAGAACTTGTATGTAGCTGATGCATTGTCCAGGCTCCAGCCAGACAATAAACACAGTGTACCAACCATAGATCATGATGAAACGAATGCTCATGTTGATAGTATTCTTACTAACCTATACCCATATCAGATACGAAACTTCAGCAGATGATAGAAGCTCAGGACGAATATGAAGTTTGCAGACAACTAAAGAACTACTGTTTAGATCACTGGCCCATGAAACAGGATCTCAATGATGCTGTGAAACCATACTGGGCTTTCATGGGAGAACTAACAGTTGTGCAGAAATTATTGTTGCAGGGACACAGAATCGTGGTTCCATCATCGATGAAACTAGATGTATTAGATAGAATACATCAGGGATACCAGGGTATAACCAAGTGTCAGGCGCGAGCTAAAGAGTCGGTGTGGTGGCCAGGACTCAGCAGAGAGATACAGGATCTTGTAGAAAACTGCCGGACATGTGCAGTAAGCAGGTCAAACCAAACCGAGCCACTCAGGTCGACACCGTTCCCTGAAAGACCGTGGCAGATCATAGCCACAGACCTATTCGAACAGAAGAGCTTAGACTACTTGTTACTAGTACTTGACTACTTCTCGCGAAACGTGGAAGTTGAAATACTTCCAAAGACGAAGAAGTCATCAGACATAATCCGAAAGTTAAAAGTGATATTTGCGAGGTACGGAATACCTGAAGAGCTCCGATCAGACAACGGACCACAGTATAACAGCGCAGAATTCACACACTTTGCAAATATTTGGGGTTTCAAGCATGTCACCTCAAGCCCGAGGTACCCACAATCCAACGGAGAAGTTGAAAGAGGTGTACAGACTGTCAAGAGGATTCTTACCAAAGAAAAGGACCAAGCAATAGGATTGCTGGCATACAGGTCCACTCCTCTTGCATGCGGTTATTCGCCATCTGAACTATTGATGGGAAGGAAGATAAGGACATAGGTTCCAATCTTCAGTGCAGAGTTGGCACCCAAATGGCCAAACCTAGAAAATTTGCGCCAAAGGGAAGCTGATAGCAGAGTAAAGCAACAGGACAACTACAACAAACGTCATCGAGCTGTCATCTTGCCACCACTACAATCAGGTACAGAAGTATTCATCCAAGATCTCGACAGACAAGGACTTGTCACTTCCGAGGCAGGAACTCAGAGATCATATATGGTAAAGACGCCACAAGACGACATAAGAAGAAACCGCTCACACTTAACACTACTACCTGAAGACAAGCAGAGTACATCGGTAGGCCAATCTCATGACACAACTGCAGCAGCAAAAGTTGAAGAGAATGCAATACCAGCGACGCCACTGAAGACACCAGGCTCGAACAGCGTCAGACCAAAGAGACTCTGGAAACCATCGATTAAGGTGAAAGAAAACGTAGGACTAGATTTTTATTTAAGAGGACTCCTAGGAACGTTAGATTACTATTTCACAGTAGTTTACTTTTCCTTTAAAGGAGAACTAAACCCTAAAATCAACCCAACGTCTTTACAAAGATGTATTCTAAAGAAATAAGTTCTGATATTTTATTTTTCTGTGTTGCGCGTATGTGAGGAGAAAATTAGTCTCCAAGTTCGATTTTCCGCTGAAAAATCTATATTGTGTGGCGGCTCAATTCAGTGCAAATCTCCCCATAACGTACGTCACACATACCAAGGAAGAACGATCACACCTCTAGCACAAAGAAAGCACAATGGTCCGCAATTAGAAGCCATTAGGCCTGCTATTCAATGTAGGGGACGGCATGGCAAAACTAATTTATTCCCCGTATACTACGTCACAAATTACAAGACTTGAGCCGTCTGTACATACCGGAGGCTGTGAGGAAGGTTTTCGGATTTTCTCTTGCTAGGCGCGCAACACAGAAAAATTAAATAGCAGAACCTATTTATTTCGAATACATGTTTGTATAGACATTGGGTTGATTTTAGGGTTGAGTTCCCCTTTAAACAAGGGGAGATGTTGTGTTATTCACATTGGTTCCTAACCTGTCAATCATAATGAATCACGTGACGGAGGTGCACGAGGTAGAGAATAAAAACATGGCAACTAGAAACTCGTGTGTGTTAAAGTTCTTTCACATAACTTTACAGTAATGGTTCGTATAACAAACTGGAGCAAGATCTATTGTTCCGCGGCAATGAATGTGATTTCACTAATCCCACATAGAAAATGGTTCAATTCTTTCTAAAGATATCTCTTGACTAGTTGTATTAATGTTCTCAAATTAAAATGTATGAAATCGCTCGTTGTGTATATGTTTTTGATTCCAAAACAAATTCAGCCAATAGAAAGACACTAAAACAAAAGCGGAGATATTATAAAAAAATTCAATGTCCCCCACATAGGATTTCTTTCTCTCTTTTTACATAGTTACATATTGTCCGCTTCAATCATTTTCTTTAAAATAATATTGTGAAATCAGAGTTCTTTCCTATTTTTAGGAGGTTTATTTATGTTTAACCAATGAGATATCAAGTTTGAGTTGAGTGCTCCTATTCTTACGCGAACCATTACTTAATTACTTTTCACATCCAGATCTTCGAAAAATATGAATAGCATCATTCAGTAAAGTTCCGTTCATCGCTGACGTTTAAGTTCTCTTGTACACGTAGACTTTGGGGTTTACATGTTATTTTTCCAGACAACGGTCGAAATTTAGACGACTGCGTGAATTTCACGTGCAGACTGTATTTTGTAATTATGTCATCAGGGGTCCTAAGACGTTGTCGTCGTGGTTGCTTAAAGTCCATCATACTATTACCATTACATTATCATATTGATAAAATATTATTATTATTATTATTATCATTATCATCACTAACATTATTAATATTAAAAGTATTTCAGTAATACCACACAGAGTAAGCAGCGATCTGGTTTCTACAAGCTGATTGCTAGTGAAAGTCCCTTCGCCAAACCTAAAAATCTGACTGCATTCTGCACCTAGCAAATTAATGTTTATACGACAAGTATTTTGGGCACGGCTCTCCAAACAGGCGAGACTATAGCTAGGACTTACCCGTTTAGAAAAAAGTGAATTGCTTTCCGCGCGCAACAATGGTTCTGTTCTACACCTCCGCCCTCTGTAAACACATATATGAATATGAAGTACTGTGTAGTGTCTACGGTTCACCAAGAAGAGAACTGAACTAATTTCAATGCTCTTTGTAGATGAATAATGTGCAAGGGTGAGAAGGAAAATAAAGGAATCATGATAAAAGAGAGAACTATTAGCTACACATACGTGCCGTGGGAAAAAAAGATTTATACTCAATCTGATTATATTTGCAGAGCGTATTCGGATTCTCATGTCATTTTAATTAAGAACTGCGTTATTAATACTAGTTCTCTTGTTGGAGATTCTGATATCATTCATTCTGCTGACACAACGTTAATATCTACCAATTTATGGCCAATGATTGATTGTTTTTCCCCATTTTAACGTTAGAAGTGTTTTATAAGCAAAGTATTGGGAACTGACACAGCTTTGACAATATTAGCAGAGAAAACAATGAGTCAGACCTTGGCTTTCCTGCACGTACTCCTAAATGTCTTGCCCAAAGTAAACTGAAGCATATGACTAGACTAAAGCCTAGATAGCAAAACTACAAAACGCCATGATGGTAAAAGCCTTAGGGCTTTTAGAAAGATGTGCAGATATTAATATTTCTGACAAGAAAATTCGCGCAGAAGGCCAAACTTCGATTGGTCGTATTAGACCAACTTATAGGTACTTAGCAAATTTTAAAAGCGATCGCACGCGACGTTGCAAAATAAGATGCTTCATACGACTATATCATTTTGAACAACGTCACATATAATTACACGGTAGAAATAATGTTATAGAGCCCTTTACGAACATATATATGAACATTTAAAACAATTCTGGTTTTTGGCTTGAGTTTTAGTCTACTCTCAAAGTTTTCAAATATTTCTATTCGAGATAAGACAGGTACAACTGCTCCCTTCATTTCAAAGATACTCTTTATCATAAAAATTATAGGTCCAAAAGTTCATGCCAAAGGTTTCCTATAGCGCGGCGTATCTGTCATGTTGAAGAAACGCACCGGGGCTAATTCTATTCCTGTCAATGCTTCAAATATGAAATGAAATATGGAGTTGATATTTTTTAATGTGAATACTGTAGAGTGATGATTCTTCTCTGTAATTCAACCGAAAACGAAATCTTCACCTGCTTAAAACTACTTGCGCGTACATGCGATTTCCGCAAACGTGAATACATTAAAATAAACATTAAAAAAAAATATACAAAAACACTTCTGCTGTTTGCACGATCAAACATGGCACGTAAAATTAAATGATAATATCAGGCAGGAGGTTTTAAAATGAGAGAAGGTAAATTGAATGAATCATGCCTACCTACTGATAGAAAGCGGTAGTTTCCAGTTCTTATTCTATAAAATATTCAGGTAGTTAGGTTTCGCTTTAGGAACTGATCGCGTGCTCGTGCATAGGTTTTGGTTTTCAAGCACATGAAAATGGGAAAAGGGGCTAGGCGTGACATGAAGGAAGTGTAGTTGTCATAAAGCTCTTCAGTAATTAAGAGCTCAAAGTAGATTTCGATATAGCTGCTGGCAATATTAAATCCTTTCTTTCTACTGGCTAATGCGACATCCGGCTAATGGTGTTAAGCATAGTCAAGTATCAAATGATATAAAATGACTTTGTCAGCTTCCATTAAGACATTCTTTGAAAATGAATTCACCATCAGTGAAATGAATTGAATCAGCAGTTCAGAGACCTAGTCAGCTTGCTGTTTGTTGCCCCATTTCAGACCACTCTAAACTCCCTAGAGGACCATCAGTGCTTTGTTTTCCAATTATAGAAATTGGTACATTTCCTCTTGGGATACAGAAAAACAAAAAAAAACATTACTCAAGGGAAAAGTCAGGTGGTCTGAAATGGACAACAAACAGGCAGCTGACTAGGTCTATTACTGACTGCGTTCAATTTGTTACCCACAGGCTTTAACTTCGACTATGTGTATCCTTTTTGCTGCATTTGTAGAGCGCAATGAAAAGATGATACGGATAGGAGGATAAATATAATATATATATATATATATATATAATATGTATAGGTGGGTAATACAGAAATATATACGTGAAATGATAATTGATAAAGCCTTGTACAAGACAGTAAATTGTCGACCGTTTTAGTAGCTATAGCCTCCTCCGCAGGCATCTCTAATTTTCGAAGAAATCAGATTATGGGTCATAAATGAACTCAGATTTTTTTTGCTCTCCAGTACTACAACCACGTGATTTTTTAGCTGCAAAGGGCCTATTTTCTTCAGAGCGCTTTGACGAAGCGTGTCCGAATTACAAAGGTTTGTATGGGGACTGAGTAACCGCGCCAGGAAATCTTGCATACCTTTCAAAATTAAACTAGAATTTTCAATCATTTCATCCCGTAAAATCCCTACAAATAGCTCCTACATATCTCAGCAAAGTGTTTCTGAGTACTAGGTGCTTCCGTTGGTTTGAAACTCACTCGCGGTACAAATCTTCGCTCAATCTTCGGCGCATATCGCATGCATTGAAACTGCTCTCACAAATTTGCGAGTGTTATAATCACTTGGTGTCAAAGATCGTAAGAGAAGGAAGGGCCAAGAATGAAGAACTAATGAGTTGACGATTTATCCGGCAACAACGACTCGAATACTCGATCATTTATATGGTTTCTCATGTGGCTCGCGTAAAATCCCATTTGTCTAAAAATGTCCCGCGCGTAAAAAGATTGGTTGATCCTGTCACGTGTTGAGAAAATCCTAACCCGGGAAAAAAACCATTTGGAAACCTACCCACAGGCAGCTCGGGTAATGAGTAGCCGTGCCTTATCGGATTTTCAAGTTTATAAATCCGATATAGCACGGACACGAATTCTGGTTATCAAACGCCTAGATGTAAAGAGTCGTGCTTTTCAGTTATTTTGGCGATCCGACCTATTTCGGCCGAGAAAATCGAAACAAAAGTTTATGGAAATCAGGGCGAAATCTGTATAAGATTTACAGATCACTTATCCTTTGTTTTCCATCCTGCATGAATTATTAATGAGTTTGATAACGGTAGATATTGATCGCTGGACGCAGTTTTTTCCTTTCGATGTCACTTCACTTCTTTACTGTTGACATGTTAGTTTTGCCACTTAGTAAGTGCTTTCAAATTTCAATGCCCTGCGACTTTGAAGTGGAGTTGAACTCTTCATCAGAGTATTCGACGGGGTTCAAAGTACGTCACGTGGTACAGGCCCGTAGCCAGACCAATTTTTGTGGCGGCCTTCACCTCCTCGGAACGTGGAATTGTACTGGCTATCAAAACAATGCCTAACCCTGAAACAATACAAACCCTAACCCTAAAACAATGCAATTCTTTGTCAGTGCAGTCCAAATGGGGTCCAATAAAATACAAGGTTTTGAGAGGTGAAGGGCTGCTGCAATTTTTTACCGAGACCCTATTAATTAAAACGCCAAGAAATAATCGCTCAATAATAAGTTAGAATTTAATAACGTACCTTTTTATATGGAAACACCAAATGTTTACCGAGGCAACTGCCTCGGTTGGCTTCATAGTGGCTACGGCCCTGTGGTACAAATTGAGTAGTTGTTTCATGAATAATTAATGAGTCGTAGAACCGTATATCACCACATTGCAGCAAAACGTCACGCGCATGCGTTTTGACGAGCCCAGAGCGCGCGTCCGCCCCAGTTTCCCGCTGAAACTGAAAGAAAACAGAGGCTATCACCCGTGTTTTTAGTTTTACCAAGTACGCGTACTTGCATGAAATGTTTCGCGAAAAACAAGAACACACATGCACACATAGCACTACAGCATACCACTTTACATCACATGCTTTATACTTAAAAGCTACGCCTAATACTTCAACAGGTTTAAGTTTTCTTAATTTGTAATTCACTGTGAGTTTACTAAGTTATGAAATTATGAAACTAAAAAGTTTGAGACCTCGGAAACTTGTATTTGAAACCAGAGCCTTCGTTCTTTCGGCCAGCGGAGCACAACGTTTTGCCGCGATGTGGCATATCATAAACTATGGACTCTATCTCGGTGCGGTTAAGGTACGATGGATGACAGTTCCTGAAAAAAAACTAGTGTTGGTCTGCGTCGCGGGGAAGATAAAAGCTGATAAATAATCAACTAAAAGTCGATTAAGGCATGCTAACCGCCATGGGAAGCATTAGTTGACGTTTCGAGCGTTAGCCCTTGGTGCAAGAGGTTAGAGGTCAGAGCGCAAGAGGTTAATGCACGACATACTCTGGCATTGAATCGGCTTCGCTGTCGTTTTTGCCCTTCTAGCAATCCGCAGGAAAATTGATGATTTGTAATACTGGCTACAAATAAAGAGCTTCACTGGAGCAAATACAAGAGGTTGCGTAACGCTGTCAATATGAAAATGAAGAAAGAAAAATGCAGCTATTACTCCACCCAGCTATCCAGTGACTAAAATCCCAAGGAAATGTGGAGAACATTAAATGAGATCTTACCAAAAATGAACAAAATGGCATCTGGAAACTCTGAAAGTCTCTCAGCCACGAAGTTTAACATGTTCTTTAATACTATTGCTGGAACTTTATGCAGTGTTTATAAAGACTCTCGCCTGCCAAATGTTCTAATCCCAGGGCCGTAACGCCCTTAGAGGCCGGGGGGGCTCGTGCCCCCCCCAAATGTTTTCCAAAAACAAACAAACAAGGTACCTGGCCCCCTCGGAAACCCAGGGGTTAGGTTGCGAAATGACTTTGTGCCCCCCCAGTTTTTCAGGGCATGCTACGGCCCTGAACCCCCAGAGTTAACAAGGACTTTGTGCTGCAAGAAGTCAGTGCTAGCTTCGTTCGTCAGGAGCTGTCAAAGCTAAAATTTCAAAAAGTTACTGGGCTTGACAAGATCCCTGCGAGACCCCTGAAGGACGCAGCCCCTGTTATAGCCAAACCAGTCACATATCTGATAAACCGGACGATCCTGACTGGTGAAATCCCATCCCAACGGTAAGAGGCAAAAGTAACTCCCATCTTTAAAGCAGGGAAGAAGAGCGGTGAAACAACTACCGCCCGATTTCGGTTCTCCCCCTTGTTTCAAAGGTCATGGAACGTGCAGTACAAGTTCAATTGCTGGAATTTCTGAAGGAAAATAAAATTCCTTCGATGTATCAGTCCGGGTTCCTAAAGAAGCACTCAACCGAAACCGCGATTGTTTACTTGGTTGATCATATTTTGGAACACATGGACAAACAAAACGTGACTGGCGCAGCCCTCATTGACCTAAAAAAGGCTTTTGACCTTGTAAATCACAAATGTCTCCTCCATAAACTAGAACATTATGGAGTTAGGGGTCAAAGTCTTGAATGGTTTAGAAACTATCTAACCACGCGTTGACAAAGAGTACAGTATGAAAATGACCTATCATCCAGTCTTCATACAGACTTTGGTGTCCCACAGAGTTCCTTGTTAGGGACTCTTGTTAGGGCCCATACTCTTTGTGATATACATAAACGATCTGCCGCTCTTCGATTAGCATGTATGCTGATGACACAGTTATTGACTTCACTGGGTACGATGTAAGTACCATCGAGGTGCTCTGCAAGAAGATCTAAACCGTGTCGAGCAGTGGATGATGGGCAGTCAGCTAGTTTTGAACCAGAGAAAAACCAAGGGTTTGCTCTTTGGATTTCGTTCTTCAACTTCAAGGCAAAAAAATTGAAAGACTATCTAAGTTTAATTACCTAGGTGTTATACTTAATGAACAGCTTGTATAGAAAGAAGATACTGACATTATTTGCTCTAAAGTAAATAAGTGCTTGGGCCTGTTATCACACATACGATCTTGCCTTACCCTTAAAGCAGCAAAGTGTGTTGTTGAACCGATTTTTAGCTATACGGATACTGCCTGGGGAGAACTGTCCGCTGACTACTATTTCTACTGCACTCTTCCAAAATCTGTTTCAGCTTAACAGCAATGAGCACGGTAAAGAAAATCTTGTTTATTAATGTGGGAAATACCCCTACCATGAGATATCCATGGGAGAAAATCCTACCCAATGTTGCATAAACGCTCAGGGACTCTATCGCAGGTGAAATGCGAGATAAATATGCAGTTGTAACTCAAAATATAGTGGAACAACCATAGCAGGTTCGTCAATAAAATGAACATTGAAAAGTGACTCTACAATACCAGAATCTCTATACAACCGTAGCATATCTTGTACAATGTTTTTACGATCTATGACAACACTCCTTGAATCTCCATGTTCACCTAATTTCTCCAGGCCTCCGTTTCGAGATGTTCTACATGAATGAATTAATAAACAAACAAATGAGTGGGCAAGTGAGTGGGAGAGTGAGTAAAGCTGAAAGGTTAGTAAACTCTGTGATGCAATATTGTTACAGCTGCATCAAAAAGGGAAACAGTTACAATAAAAAATGCTACATTAAAGAAGTCGGCCATACGGCAAAGAGATTTTACTCTGGAAATGTAAGCAAGGAAACGATTACAATTAAGATAATCTTAATGTCATTCCATAGGAAATAAATCATAAACACATGAAGCTAGTTTCTTGTACAGCTTTCTTGACGTGATGTAAATAAAACTGCCATGATCAGCTGAAATAGTATTAAAACGGAAAAATAAACAATAGAAGTGTTCATTGATCCGGAAAAAAACAATATGAAAACATATCTTTCTGATTAGAAACAGTAATTCCCAGAAGAAGGAAAGAAACGGCCGGGTAATTAGGTTTATAAATACGTACCTCAAGGTCATTCATTTTGCCTCGTGCGGAAAACATGAGCCCGCGATTCGCCTGCGGTTGGACAAAAACTTGCAACAAAAGTAAAAACTCGCACCAAAACTCGCAACAAAAGTCAAAACTTGCACCAAAACTTGCACCAAAACTTGCACCAAAAGTAAAAACTTGCACCAAAACTCGCACCAAAAGTAAAAACTTGCACCAAAACATGTACCAAAAGTAAAAAGTGTGCATGTCCCTTAGAGGGCTCCGTACAGAATGGATTCGAAGGATCAAATCCAAATCCGGATTCTTGGATTCATGATCCGAAGCGTTTCTTTGGGAAAGGATTCGAAAAGAATACTAGTATGCTAGCGGCATACCAAACAAAATTACTGGCGACTGCCATTTTTGTGTTTTTTGTGGGCCTTGTACATGCATTCCAACGGGAATTGCCATGGCAAAATAGTCCGTTTTCAGATCATTGTTTCTTTGGGCGCCACAAAATCCGTATGATCCGGAGCATGAATCCAATTTTGGATTCTCCCAAAGAAACGCACCTAAGGGCCCATTTACAAGGAGATAGGGTTACCCTAGCACTAGGGTCAAAGATAGCCCGGGTTTACAAGCAAAATGATTCAGGTAGGGTTACCCTACTGCCCGGGTCAACTCAACACAAGCCAGTTGAAGTCTCTTTCAAATATATTATTCATTTAAAAAGCCGTTTCTTATGAAATGTCATACTAATGAATGAAAACATGTGCTACTAATATTACTCTTCCACTTTCTTTCATTTTTATCCGGTTCAAACAGATCTGTGGAAGTGATTTTGATTTTACTGATTTTTTGGTAGCCTGTGAACCGCTAGGCTCGTGGCTGCCAAAATCATTCAAGCATAGAAAACAACATGGCGGACACGAGTAGAGTTGTGGCGGGTTTTGGTGGATTAATGTCGATTCTTCTTTCTGTGGTGCCCTTTATTGCAGCTGTCTAGTATCCTAGAATGTTGTTATGTTACCTACTAATTGCTAGAGAACTTCAGAAACTTGCAATGTGAAATTTGGCTCTAGAATAGAGTTGACCCGGGTAGGCGGGTTACCCTAGCAAACCGTTTACAAGGGCAAAACATAGCCCTAGTGCTAGGGTCACCCTAACTCTCAGACAGGGTAACCCTAGCGCTAGGGTAACCCGGGCAGCCGAGTTGAGTTGTCCCGCCTGCTTGTAAACACATCGCTAAAAATAAGAGGAAATGACCCAGCGCTAGGGTAACCCTATCTCCTTGTAAACGGGCCCTAAGTTAGGTATAAAAACCAACTGTTTCCTCGCCCAACTATCGTAGGCTCTTCAGACCATAAATTCACTATAAACAGACATTCAAATAACTTGGCTTTTCATTATAATCGTGTTTATTCCGTTTTCCTGCTTCGATCAATGCTCTTTAGGCGACCACATTTGTTTTCGTCACACGAATTCATGACTCGACTGAGCTGCCTGCATGTGACCTTCAGTTTTGGCACTTTTCCGACAATAGGTATAATTGTGTTCATCGGTTTGAGAAATTAACTGAGATCCATAAGATATTATTGTCATTTTTATATATAAAAATACAACTTTGAAAATATCAACATCAATCAACACGCTAAAAACCTCCACCGGTATACACAATCTGGCGCCATTGCATTGTGTCAGGAGCCGATCATTTGTTGATTTCATGTAGGTTCCGCGGGTCCCTGCTAGTTTACCAAATAATGCTCAAACTTGATATTGTTACGAGGTTTATTTGTTAATTGGAATAACTTGACAAACTCGGTCACAGACCTTTTTTCAATTTGGTCAATTAATATGAATACACTTACTGTGTTTTCTATTCTACAGTCCTCAGTTTGTCTCTTTTTCTTCTTTCTTCGATGTCACTCATGCATACGTTTGTTTTTCTTGTTGACATTGTTAACATTTCTATTGCTTTAGTCTCTCAGGTTTTTTTTTCTGGTCCGAGATCCGTATGTTTTCGAAAGTTGTCCGTTTTTCTAAGCCATTCTCTTTTTCCACGCATATGTAGCCAATTTATATGTTTTACTTGAAACCCGACTACGCTTGCGAGTTCTCTTTTATCCTTCAAAGGATTACCTTAAAATTTATGAAAAGCATGCAGTGATCACTGGAAGACTCGAACCATTTACTATATATGGAAAAAGTCTGCAAAATGTTTGTGAGATGTGAGCATTTTAAAAGAGTGTGGTAAATATTCTAGTCATGAAGTTGCTAGTTGCGAGTGGCGAGGTGCGAATCCAAAATCCTAACCCTACATTAAAAAATACCCTAACCGTCAACAACGGGTGGCTAACTAATTTAGGGTGTTTAGAGCTAGTCACTAATTTTGGGTTTTAGAAATACATCACCGCTAATCCAAATCCAAACCGCCTACATTAAAAAAATACAACTAGCAACTTGCAACTAGCAACTCGCAACTTCATGACTAGCAATATACCTGTACCCATTTTACAGACATTTTACATAGTTTGTAAAAATTAAATGTTCACAAAAACGTCTGCGAATGTAGAAATATACAGACATTTGTTACAAACATTTTAAATACAGAGCAGTATAAAATTTATAGAAAATGAAGTTCTTCGAATTCTGTAAATGGTTCAATTTTCCAGTTGAATAAGATTTCGCACACTTCACTGAATTATAAATTCAGCCTTCTTTCTTCACACATTTAACATTTCAGTGATCTCGATGTAGTGCGAAACCAAAGCAGTACAACGCTAATTTAATAAAATACTACGAATCTTTACAAATAAAACTCTTATCGGCTAACAAATTTGAATTCTGAAGGCCAAGGCTTTGTTGCTTACCTAATATTAATTATTATTATTATGTGGGGGAACTCGCACATAAAAGTGACGGGATGCTCGTCGAAAGGAACCCCTATTAGCTTTAGCTATAATTCCATGTCCAGTCTACGTCCAGTCTACGTCCAGTCTACGTCCAGTCTACGTCCAGTCTACGTCCAGTCTACGTCCAGTCTACGTCCAGTCTACGTCCAGTCTACGTCCAGTCTACGTCCAGTCTGCGTCCAGTCTGCGTCCAGTCTGCGTCCAGTCTGCGTCCAGTCTGCGTCCAGTCTGCGTCCAGTCTGCGTCCAGTCTGCGTCCAGTCTGCGTCCAGTCTGCGTCCAGTCTGCGTCCAGTCTGCGTCCAGTCTGCGTCCAGTCTGCGTCCAGTCTGCGTCCAGTCTGCGTCCAGTCTGCGTCCAGTCTGCGTCCAGTCTGCGTCCAGTCTGCGTCCAGTCTGCGTCCAGTCTGCGTCCAGTCTGCGTCCAGTCTGCGTCCAGTCTGCGTCCAGTCTGCGTCCAGTCTGCGTCCAGTCTGCGTCCAGTCTGCGTCCAGTCTGCGTCCAGTCTGCGTCCAGTCTGCGTCCAGTCTGCGTCCAGTCTGCGTCCAGTCTGCGTCCAGTCTGCGTCCAGTCTGCGTCCAGTCTGCGTCCAGTCTGCGTCCAGTCTGCGTCCAGTCTGCGTCCAGTCTGCGTCCAGTCTGCGTCCAGTCTGCGTCCAGTCTGCGTCCAGTCTACGTCCAGTCTACGTCCAGTCTAGTCTACGTCCATGCCCAATATGTTTCAAGGATAGGAAGTTTCTTTCTTGAACTTTAGAACTTCTAGCTTGAATTGCTAATTTGAATGCATTTTCCGATCTTCCATCGTTTTCTAAACCATTATTACCGTTCGCTATAATGAAATATCACGCCCCTCGTTGCCATGACCAGCTGGCTGAAGCTCACATCCCTCTGCCGTCTGCAGGGTGCGAGGAGAGCTCGACTCTGTTGTTACATTCACGCCATTCTTGGATCTCGTACAGCAGTCAACCGATGTGCGAAAATCATGCTTGCCAAATACGTAAAAACATGGATTGAGCAATGATGTAAGGAAGCGAAGATTAATGATTACTATCTCAGCCCATTCTGGTAGCTCAAAAGATGACGTGCTGTACTGATACCTAATAAGGGCATTTGGCATCCAACAGAATAAATACGATGCCAGCATCAAGGAGAACACAGCAACAGTCCTTGCTTCGTGAGTACGTGGCCTCTCTGCACCGGCGACGACGTTATTTAAGATAAACCTGTTTTGACGTCTGACCTGCACGAAGATCCGAACGTACGCGTACACAATCAATGGGAAGGGAACGAGCACGGTAACCAGTATGGCCATAGTGTACGCAACCTCGTTCTTCGTAAAATCTTCGGAACCATCCTCCTGGACGTCAACAACTCCCGGTACAACCCACGTCAGCTGGATTAAGGCTACCACCATAGCAACGAGCCATATCATTATGATTACAAGAGTAGCACGTGCTTTTGTCACCATGGCAGAGTATCGCAAAGAGAACATGATAGCAATGTAGCGGTCAGCGGTGACCAGAGCTATGTGGGACAATGTTGATAGGGAAGTAAAAGTTAGAATTGGCAAATTGGCAATGCAAATGTCGTTTCGTTCTGTCGCCTTACAACCCAGGTACGTTGGTATGGTATACAGTCCTGTCAGTATGTCGGAGCTGGCTAAGCTAGCCAGGAAGTAGTTCGTCACAGTTCTGAGAGAGCGTTTCCTCTTCATCAGTAACAAGACGCTTCCGTTGGCTACGATAATGAGGAGAGCTAAGACGATGGGTGCGAAGTCTGTCTCCGCACGAAATCCGAAAAAATGCTCGTCATCCTCGTCGCCTTTAGAGTTAGAAGAATGGTTGCTGCAATTCGTAGTGCAATTTCCCGCCGTAACATCCATTGCGCACAGTTTCAAACCACTGGATTTGTCTGCAGCAAGATAGAAAAATAATAATTAAATACTGTTTCAGAAATGAATCCATGCAAGTGAAGAAACAACAATAACCTCTCCCGGTAACCTCTTTTAGTGCGTTCACGACATAATGACAATATTTTCGATTATGCGTTTAATTGAAATGCTCAACGATTATCCAGGCTTCGTGTCCTCTTAGTATTCTTTAAACTCCAAATAACCGAGTACAATCGAAACCTCAAGTCCCTTAACATTAATGCTCCTGAAAAGTCACTTCTTGAACATCAAACCTTTTAGTCTTTCGTCAACAATTCGATCAGATAAAAAGGTAAGGTAAGACGACGATCTTACGGTTGACGTCAGTAGCTCCTACTTTAAATCATCAAAGACCAATAATGATAACACTGAGGTCACTACGGCCTCAGGCTGAGTAGCCTATATGTTTACTCCCAGGAATTCCGAGTGGGTCAGACGTGTGCCGCATGGATTTCCGGGTACCCTCACCTTATTTCAGACCAAAATATATTATTTCTAGACCATTTCCGCCGACCTCTGATCCCGAAAATCTGTACCTCGTTTCCCAGTTGCTATTTTTGGAACCATTTTCCGATATTCTTGGGTTGCAATCATTCCTAAGGGAATAAAATCACAAAAGCGCAGAAGCCATGTTGTTTGGTATAACAAAGGTCGCTAATAAGGCATCTTTTGTTCCGCCACTAGTGGTGCAACCCACTAATTGGCGGGGAAAATAATATAAAAATAGCCCAACTTGTGAAAATGCCGTGACAGTGATATAGGAGATATGGAGGCTCCTAAAAAATATGAGTCAACACTGATGTAAAACAATATGAGTCGACATGTAAAAGGTATTGGTCGACTTGTAAAAAAATATAATGAGTCGACATGATTTAAAAATGTTGAGTACTAGTCGAGATGTAAAAAGTCGAAGTGGAAAAGGGACTGAACGCTGACCAGTCTGCGGCCTCATCTTCATAGTCATGTTATCAGTGGCGGCGCGTTGGCTTGTATCCTGGGTGCCAGAGGTTGGATAACGTCTCTTCGTGAAAGATAAGATGTGAAGCAGCGAGGCCTTACAACAACAAAAAACGCCTGGGGGAGAGAGCCTGGAGAGAGAATATCTGGAACCCAGGGTGGCGAAATCCTTTTGTCGATTGCTCGACTCATGGAGATTTCCATGCACTCGCATACCAAATTATTCAGTTCCTTTTCGACTTCGACTCAAAGTTTTTACATCTCGGCTCAAATAACATAAGTGCCGACTAATACTTTTTAAATGTCGACGCATATATTTTTTTACATGTCAACCCATATTTTTTACACGTCAACTACATATCTTTGTTTTCGACAAGTTTATTTGGTTTTAGATGCATTTTACGATTTCGACTTCATATTTCGTATTCTAACTTCATTTTATTTACTTTTCGACTTTGTTGTAGAATATATATATATTTGCCCGCAACGGAACGCCAAAGCAAATTGGCCTTTTGCACGCCACAAGTATAGTAATCCGCGAAATATTATTTCTACGTTCTCGCTGATGGTCGAACGCAAGAAAATAATTAAGTAAAGTACACCACCAATCAATACTGTTAATATAACGGCAAGAGGTACGTTCGGTACAACGATACTATACCGCTATTTATATCCGATAAAGCTCGGTTGGTGTTTGTTGAATGAATATCATATTTGGCATTAACCATGACCGATCCAGGTCCTCAATTATTCAGAAATCGAAAAGTGAAATCAGATAGGTTTGTTCAGCGTTCTATATATTTTAGTTACCAGATATCTGGAGGAATGATCTCAAGCTCTCCGACTTGACGCAATGAACTGGTCTACAAAACCGTCACAGATAGCCCGTTTTGGACCGGTTTTTAAACATGTTGAAATTTATTCGATCATTCGATCATTAAAAACACTGAAATACATCTTATCCATTCATATTTAATTGTTACTGTTCCAAAACTATTTTAATGAATTTATGAATCAATCGCATAGTTCCACTCTATTAACAATGCATGATCCATAATGTACGAAAACGGCACAGCGTGCGTCATATAGGCTGCAATGTGTATTAAAGTTACATCATTTAGCAGTCAAAGACTGAATTACATGTGTATTTTAGGAATTTACAAACTTTTATATAGTATAGTCGTCTACTAAATTTATTGCAAGAGATAAAACGAAAACTTTAAAAAAACTATTAAAGATATAAAAAATTAATAAACAAAGAATATTAAAAATGCAGACTATTTTACACAACGTATGCTTTTGTGCATAATGCATGATAAAAGAGTTCTTGAAACGGTTAGGCCCAATTCAAACGTCGAACTTTCCATGCGCCGAACGCAATTGAAACAAAAGATAATTAGGCGGGTTCTTTTGATCTAATTAGGTTCGGCGCATGAAAAGTTCGACGTCTGAATCGGGCCTTAAGGCTGGTTTTCACTAGCGACGGAAGCAGAAACGGAAGCATAAGCGTAAGCGTAAGGAGCCTTACGTTCTAGTGAAAATCAAGAAACGGAGACGTAAGCGTAAGCGTAAGCTCGACGGAAGCATAAAGGCTGGTTTTCACTAGCGACGGAAGCGACGGAAGCAGAAACGGAAGCGTAAGCGTAAGCATAAGAAACTAATGTTCTTGTGAAAATCAACACGACGGAAGCATAAGCATAAGCCTCGTTCAGAAGCGAAAACCTCGCTTGCATGCTATATTTACATTGCAAAGGGCCTGGAACGTAAGGCTCCTTACGCTTACGCTTACGCTTCCGTTTCTGCTTCCGTCGCTAGTGAAAACCAGCCTTAAGCGTAAGGAACGGAAGGTTTCCTTCTTCTTACGTCTCCGCTTCTGCTTCCGTCGCTTCCGTTCCAGTGAAAACTAGTCAAACGTAAGCAGAAGCGGAAGCAGATGAATTTAGCCAATTAGAATACTCATTCTCAGGCCCTTTGCAATGTAAATATAGCATGCAAGAGAGGTTTTCGCTTCTGAACGAGGCTTATACTTATGCTTCCGTCGTGTTGATTTTCACAAGAACATTAGTTTCTTATGCTAACGCTTACGCTTCCGTTTCTGCTTCCGTCGCTTCCGTCGCTAGTGAAAACCAGCCTTTAGTGTTTAGTTAGAAACGTCAAAGGTTATCTTTTTTCTTAAACGTGTGGTGATAGAGCTGGCCCTCGGGGGAAGAAGCTCTGCAAGTTTTTGTCTTTCAACAGAAAAAAAACCCACTGAAACAGTTACTTTTCGCGTAAATCTCAAACATCTTGCCCAAAATCAAAAATAATCATAGGGTGCACCTGGTAAATTACAGCAGAATGATATTGAATGCCGTATATTTGATTTATTGATCAGACCGACAGGATATCCAGTTGCTACCGGCTTCCGTAATAGAAAACCCAGCTCTTTCAACTGACGTGTGATTTATGTAATTTTTTAGAGCTCTCGACAAAAGTTTCAGTCAACTTCTAGTAATGAACATAGCGAGAATCTAGTAACCAAGTATTAAACCGATTAAACGTACGTACAATAGACCAGTTCGCGGTGAATTCCGACATTTTGAAAGGGTGCAAACATGGCACGAAATACAGTGTTTATATGGGAATCCCATGCCAAATAAAATCCGTAATTTCGAATATCTGAAATATTCTTTATATACAAACTTAAGATACCAGGAAAAAGATTAACTGATCGAAATGTGAGGGATGTAGTTGTGATGGGAAGCGTGCAATCGTGTTTTCAGTTTGCCATACATTTGTCTGTAAAAACGAGTCAAAGTCCGCGGGAAAATTTACAGACAATGTATGGAAAACTGAAAACACGATTGCACGCTTCCCAGCACAGCTACATCCCTCACATTTCGATCAGTTAATCTTTTACCTGGTATCTTAAGTAGCTTACTATTGAGTAATAATGGTTTCCTTCCGGTGCTCCAATCAGCTTACCGTCCTGGACACAGCACTGAAACCGCTCTACTTAAAGTGAAAAGTGACATACTAATGAATATGGACAAACAACACATCACCCTACTTGTTCTCCTCGATCTAAGCGCCGCCTTCGACACCGTCGATCATCAAATCTTATTAAGTAGGCTGCATATGGACTTTGGAATATCGGAGGCGGCCCTGCATTGGTTCAAGTCGTATATATCCAATAGATCTCAGCGTGTCTCAGTTGATGGAGTGTTGTCTAAGCCCTTTGGGCTCGACTTCGGTGTCCCACAGAAGCTGCCTCGGACCATTGTTATTTGTTATCTACTCCAGCAGGTTATTTACCGTCATCGATAGACACCTACCACAAGTCCACTGTAATGCAGACCGGCGATACTCAGCTTTATTTATCCTTTAACGCTGATAATACTACCGATGAAGTTGCTGCACTCTCTTCCATGGAATCTTGCATCTCAGACATTCAAAACTGGATGCTAACTGATAAACTTAAACTTAATGCTGATAAAACTGATTTTTTGTTAATCGGAACTAGGAAACAACTCGAGAAAGTTACATTAGCACAGGTAAAAGTAGGTAGCTCGTTGGTCAAGCCATCAACGAGTGCTGTGAAGAATCTCGGAGCCTGGTTTGACTCAAATTTAAGCATGGTACACCATATAAATAAGATATGCAGTTCCTCTTTTTACCATCTACACAACATACGCCGCATTAGAAAATATATTTCATGCGAAACTACTAAACTACTTGTACACGCTTTCATTACTAGCAAGATCGATTACTGTAACAGTTTACTATACGGCCTCCCTAAATCTCACATATAGCTAAACTTCAACGTGTACAGAACGCTGCAGCTCGACTTGTTATGAATGTACCACGCTTTTGCCATATCACACCTGTACTCACCGATCTTCATTGGCTACCTGTTGTATATCGTATTCAGTTTAAGATTTTGATTATTACGTTTAAATGTTTATATGGCCTAGCACCCTTGTATTTATCTGAACTTGTATATATATCTACTCCTACTGGATACAACCTACGCTCTGGTGACGCTCTGCGTTTAGTGCCGGCAAGCGCCAAGTCTAAAATCACACTTGGTGATCGTTCATTTAAGGCTGCCGCACCTAAGCTGTGGAACAAATTACCCTCCGAACTACGTAATGTAAGTAACCTGCCAAGCTTTAAATCTCAACTTAAGACTTACTTGTTTAAACTAGTCTTTGATCTATAGTTTGTATATATTTATTTATAATTTATTTAGACATATATGTAATGCGCGCATGAACATATTCACATGTAATGCGCGCAATATAAATTAAATATTATTATTATTATTATTATTATTATTATTATTATTAATAGCCTCACTACTTTGTACGAGGGCGAAATAGAAAAGCTATTACCCCGATTTGCAACCTCGTCCCCAGGGTCTTCTCGGTCAGATCCAAGATGGCGGCTACTCCGAGAGAAGACCCTGGTAAAGGCTGAACTGTCACGTATTCTGATTGGCTCTTCGATTATGACGCAAGGGTTGTCCTAACAATGCTTTTTATTGGCCAAACGGACTGAGTCCAGAGAGATGAACTTGTATATAGATTCGATTGCTCAAATTTTATCAATAAAATGATTTTAAATAACCTTAAAACCCGTTGGGTAGATAGAGCAATAGATGAAGTGCATTACTGGGGAGTTTTCTGGTAAGTTTCATCAATGGGAAAGCTAGGAGAAGCCGTTAAACCTGAACATGTGCTATCGATCGCTGCCCTTCAACGCTAACAGAAAATTAACGGCTTTTTAGGATTCTCTTCTAGCTTAGATACATCCTGGTAGCTTTGTAATACCTTTCCACTGTTTCTTTATCCAAGTAAATTCCATTTCGAGCCATTTAGTAGACCTGTTTTCACTGTATCGTTCGCCGAGTGGAAATACTGTTAATCGCTTCTCGCTTACTCCCGATTGGGATACCTATGGTTTGTACACGTCATGAACTATTTCCATATTTAGCTTCACCGCCATCTTAGATTGCCAAATCACGTGACAAAATACTCCCAAAATCTGGGAGTATTTGATCACGTGATCCAGCCTTTACCAGCCGGTCTTCTCTCGGAGTAGCCGCCATCTTGGATCTGACCGAGAAGACCCTGGGGACGAGGTTGCCCGATTTGCACACCACTGAGTTCGTTGGGTCAAGAGACAGGAGTGATTGGGTATTAGGCTTTTAAGAGGCAGGTGAAACACAAAACCACTGCATTTCCCTTTCCGAGTGCCCTGTACGTGTATAGCGAGGGCGTAAAGATTTGAACGGATAATTGTAGTGTTTCTAGGGTTTTCCATGACTTTGTTCTATATAACATCTAAAATTATTCGTTTTTTTTCTCCGTGTAACTGCAATGTGACCTGTTTTCGTACGGTAGATACATTGTATTCGGTTGCTTTTCTTTAACCAAGAAATTAAGTCGAAAAATGTCTAAGCAAGGAAAACAAAACAAATTTAACTGACGACAACAAAGATGTAACACAATTACAACACCTAAAGGAGTCTCCCTAACATTATTTACCAAAAGGAAAACATTCAAAACGTTTCACATTTTAACCGAAGACCTACTTTGAGGCTGACATTTGTCACAAAGTCGGCTTCTATGGAGTATGACTGATTTATTTTAAAAAGAGGAACTCTAATCTGCGAATATAATCTCAGTATATAGGTCAGCAATTTCAGATTCGCTTTTCAATAGTGTCGCCAGTTATTCCAGAACGTTATTTTGGTGTTGATCACTGCTGGTAGGTATCTGTTAAGGCTTATAAATATAAACTTGAGGTTATCTCCAACCAGAAGTACTTCAACTAATTGCAGAGCTTAACTAGGTTTAGCCGAGTCGTGCATGCCGTCGACCTTTCCGTGCCAAACCAGCCATTATTTCCGTGAGTTTAGTCTTAATCACTCTGTAAGTTAAATTCGCTTTAAAAAGCACGCAATACTTTATTTAGAAGTTCGCTTCCTAAGCAATTAGCTACTTATCGGACATGGATCCAGTGCATGGAAGATAAATAGTCGATTGTTCAAGTTAGAGTAATCTGATGACAATCTTTTTGCATGCTAAGGATGCAGCTATCAGGTCTTTATTTTATCTTGAACAGACTTTTAAAGTGGTTTGGGGTTTGTGCAATTTTCAGTGGTGTTTTCCTTGAAACAGAACCATATATATATATATATTGCCTATATATATCATGGTTCATATTCAATGCAAATTCGTAGCTTTAAAGCTGAGTAAAGCTCGATATATATAACATCATTTTGTTATGGCTGTGGTCCTCGACTCGGCCACTTTTGTTTTATTGAACATTCAAAAGGTACGATTTTGACCAAAAAAATTAAACTGACCCTTATTTTAAGGTGATAGTAAGCTAACGGCTTGTGGGGTCGTGTATTAGTCAGATTAAACAGAATAAGAATTTCAGTCGATGAGGAAGCAAATCGACTGGCTATTTACAAACGTTCTTGGCCGGATTGCGAGTCCGCCGTGTTAACCGCTCGGCCACGCCGCACATGTTCATTCATTTATCCTATTCTTTTGACATTGATATTCAATATAAGTTGAGAATTCAAAAGAGACTGAACCAACGACGAAATATGCAATTGGATAAGATAAACGCGATTATAGGCCACTTTAAGTGGTAGCGCTGGCACAGATTTCCATGCAGAGTTAGGTCTGAAAAACGGTGAATGTGGAAAATCGTACATTTTTGTCTGTGGTTTGGTCAGGGTTTTGAGACCCATGCAATCCTACCCAAAATTCAGGGAGTACCTCTCACCCCCCGGGGGTCGTGATCGGTCGGAACTAAAGCCTTTTACAGAATAGCTTATAACTCAGTCGTCCATCATGTAATCATAGAACGATGCAAGACTGATTTGTACGGTTTGGGAATAATTATACTAGACAAATATTTCGGCTGGCACGACCAACCTTCATCAGGGTTTACAAGATGTACCGATAAAGATGGCGGCTGCACATTTGACCACAATTCCTTGCGAACCTAACACGGTCAAAATAATACGTAGAAATCCTCTATTCTCTTCAATAACAGTGGATTGGCAACAGCATTTGTACTGGCTTGTTTTTAAGATTTTAAACCTCTCTACAGCGATTTTATAACGGATTTAAAGTGTTTCGCGCGCAAAGGATTGTGGGTAAAAGCACTAAATCCACAACTTTCTACATTGCCCTGAAATATTGACTTATATGAGAGCTAGATGAAAGCTAGGATGAACAAACTTCTTCGCGTCGAGTATCAGTTGCAATCAGAATCTAATTAAAATTAGTCCAAATCACACATGCATTTACCCAAGGCTTTGCATGAAATACCATACCAGTTTTTCATAGTAGCGTTTATAATCAGTTAACGGCTGCGTGCATAAATTGTTTCCGAGACAAAAATTACCTACTACTCAGTTAAAACTACTAAGTCAGAAGTCCATCAAACATTAATAGAGTATATTGTATCATGTTACATGCACTAATATGATCCAAGAGAACGGCAGTATTAGTCGTAATATAACAATATCCATAATATAGCTCTAATTTCTCTGTAGGAAAGAGAAACCGTATTCGTCGAAATTGATCTGATTCCTCTTGACTTAAGTAAGTTTATAATTTGTTTCAGTCACAATATACAGGGATATCCTACGATATAACTAATTACTAAATAACAGTAAAGAGTAAGCCTGAACTATATGATTATATAATTCAACTAGTCCTCTAGCTTACCGAGAAAAAATGAGAAAATATTATTAGTGCAGGGAGGGAAAACGGCGGTTGCAATCTAAGGTTTGGTACAGTTAGACATACAGAATGAATAAATAATTTACAAGTATAAAGAGAAAAGTGAGTCGAGAAAGGGTCTGAAAGGTAACATTGATTGGCTAGAATATGACTCTAAAAGGCCGTCTCCTACCTGCATTCAGAGTCGGGTTCTTTGTCGCGATCGATCAGTCAGAATTGTTTAATCATCTCGAGTTAACCTTCTCATATATATTTTTGAAGCTGTGCGTAAAAATAGGTCGTTATCATATACAAAGTGTACCGGATGACGATATCTTGGGATCTCAATACACAGCCTATTTACATCATTACTGGATGCAAGGCTAGATAGCGACCACCATAGAGCGGATTTCAATTGAGTGTCGGAAGTGTTTTGGTTTTGTGTTTACCAAGCTCTCCTATTGACTGACAAAGTAAACCAACCAATCAGAATCCAAAGTAAAACCAAACGCAAATTGGTTTTGGTTTTGCTTTGGTTTGTCGTTGGCTCACAGGGAAGCCATTTATGAGTTACTTGTGATTACTTGCTCCTATGATTGGCTGGCTGTGGGTAATTTGCGTTTGGTTTCACTACACTCAACTGAAAACCGCTCTAACAGGATCAATTACTTGTTTATTTTCGATCTAAAATATATCTTCAAAGAGTCCTGTCTTTTCTTTATAAATCATTGCTTTGTTTTTAAACATAAATGCAAAAACTAAAATAAACAAATTTCATGTGTTAGATGTACTGTAGTATGATTTCTCAACAAAAGACCATCGAAGAAATTCACTTTCTTTTTTGATCAACTAACTATATGGTTTGATTTTGGAGAAATTCGTATATGAAGAGCGGAATGTCATCAGTGATTCAAAGTTCTTTTGTTTTCTCGCTTCCTCATTGGCTAGATAGTGTTTTCTTTACGTTTTCACAGTAAAAATGATCAACAGCATACGTAGTTTCCTACAATTTTCGCTTGTAACATCTCAGACAGCACTTGAGGCATATTCAAGCAAACTCGTCTGTGAGGATATGCTCGTTGCCGCAGCCTATTGTCTTTTGCTTTACTTCTTAGGCGAATTATTACTTAAGGGACAATATAAATAAGGCTCGGTTTTGTTTCAACTCTGATTAATTACTAAATAATGTTCACTGGACAACTCTGAGCCGCAACGATCCCGGTTATGTTCTCAGAATCAACTTCAATAAACGTTATTGGAAGAAAACTCAGATAACAATGACTTAATTAATTAGAAAGACGTTCAATCATCCTATTCAAGTGAATACAATGGAGCCAGACAGAACACAATAGACTCCCATGATTCAACTTAGTCTCAACTTTGTAATTTTTCGTTTTCCTCCGACGTTTATTGAAATAGGTATAATCGTATTTTTATGGCCAATTTACCCCCAGTTTTCTCTCAGTGGCAATTTTCTATTTTTAACATTTGATAATACCTTGAACTGAAGCGTGAAAACTAAAAAAAAACATTATGTCAAAGCATAAAGTGCTTTCATGTCGAGGCATTTTGCAATATTATACGTGCTAATTGATAGTCCGCAGGCCTCGGTATTATCTTACGACTTTTGTCATTTCTGACCAGCTAGTTTGGGGGCGTTCCCATAGATAGGATATGGGAATATGCTCTGCCAACCATGCCGCCCTTCCAACTCTTAAAGTGCCTATAAGCCCTAGCCAGAAATAATTTATTTGGATGCAGTAAAGTAATCTAAATCTTGTTCAACCATTTTTGGGCGATTTATGATCGTAGTATTGCTATAAAAAGCAGTACAAATCCTTGAAATGACGTCATTTTAAAGTGCAAGTATCATGTAAAAAAATATATTGTACTTTTGTGTTTGTTTCTCTTTCTGGCATTTAATCCCTAATTTTGGTTACTTTTCGTGGATCCTGTGACGTCATAAGATGAATCAACTCCCTCCCTAGAGAAAACTACTACAATAAAATCCCGTAGATTTTCATTGTGACAACACAAGATGAATGAATCCCGCAATTCGGGTAGCGTTTACCACAGCAAAAACCGTGTACAATCAATCCTGCCAGACGTTGGTTCAAAAAACAAGCAAGAAGAAGAAAATATAATGATAAAGTGTCCGAAGACTACTGCAATGCTGATCAAATACAACGCTTGTCGAGGTTTATACGATATTTCGGCTGGCCAGTACCAGTATTTTACAGTGGAGGTCACAAATGGATACAAGGCTTATATAAATTGTTAATTACATAACTATGAGCGGAAATTACAAAATCGATGACATATGTTTTATACAATAGTAACACATAAAAGGAAATTATGAAATAGGTTTGAAAAGATAGTGCAGATACGAGTAACAGCCGACAATAAAGGTCAAACGGTGAAATTAGATTTCATCACGTCTATTCATTCCGAGTGGTTCGAGGCCGGGTTTTAGCTTTATAGAAGAGATATGCCTTTTGTTCACGTGCTTTTCTCACGGAATCGCGTTTAGAATAGATGACTTCTAAAGATAAGGAGCATGTCAGTACTAGAATGGTTAGGGCTGAGAAAATGTTCAGAAACGGCTGTAGGTTAAGATTTGATATTAGATTTATCTACAGGTCGTCTGTGTTCATTAAAACGGTCTTTGAGGCATCGTTTTGTTTCTCCGATGTATTGTGAATTACAATAGTGACATTCTTCCCATTAACATCCCATTTCTCGACGTTAACGTTTTACTTAAAAACGGACTTATAGAAACAGACTTGTACACCAAACCCACTGACAAACACCAGTACCTTCTTAAAACGTCTTGTCACCCCGGTCACACTAAATACTCCAGAATACTCTATCCCATACAGCCTTTCACTTCGCCTTCGCCGCATTTGCTCTTCGGACGATAGCTTTAAGAAACGCACTAATGAATTAACTGAACATAACTTAACAAACGCGGCTATAATCTTACTTTCCTTAAGTACAACCACAGGCAACCCAAGCTCTAATTGTGTGTATTTGTCAATATAATATAGGGGAACTACTAAACGGGGAAAATCACGAATTTTACCACTATTGATAAGGTACGTTTATTTCAGTTGATTTTAACCTATTTCTTGTCTTTTGTCGTTTATTAGCGATTTGGGCCTATTTTCCTATTCGGATCTCCCCTCCCCGCTAAGAAAGAGACAAGGCAACACACTCGGATTTCGACATCCCTGCACTCGAGGCCGTTTTTTTTCACGAAAATCGGTCCTGTGGCCAAATTTTCCTTTCTCACACGAAGGCCGATAATTACTCTTCTCCCACAAATGTTCAGATTTCAAAGATCTTTCTCCAAACCCTTCGAAAAGTCCCGATTTCGATGTCAAATGCATAGCTTTCTTCTTGCAGTAATGCTTAGATTAACAGCCTCGCCAATCGCCTTAGCAGCCAGGCCTGCTGTCAAAAATCACTCTCTCCTCCAGCGGAGGGACAGTTTGCAAAGTCTACAACTTTCCCCCGTCCCCAACTCTTCACTAGAAGTGATTTGCCAGTCCCAGCCTGCCGGTAACAAGTACCGCTTGTCCAGCAGTTAAAATCATGAGAATAAATATGATACTGTCGACGAGAATTTCCTAGCAAACGAAAATCTACAGTTCTTTGAACATTGCTGATGTGTGAATGACGCTGGCAAATCTGGCAAATCTCACGATCTCCGCTTGTCCAGCAGTTAAAATCATGAGAATAAATATGATGCTGTCGACGAGAATTTCCTAGCAAACGAAAATCTACAGTTCTTTGAACATTGCTGATGTTTGAATGATACGAAAGGCCGTAAAAGACTTATCCCTGCGATCAGTGATGTTTACATATTTCTCGCCACGCGATTGGTTGTGTAGTACAATTAGTCCATGGGCCAGACCAGATTTTCTTACCACTTCGAGGGACAAATTGTGACTGGTGTCATTTTGAAGAGTAGTCCAAACTGTTTTGTAATTTTGATGATAGCAATTTTGAATGGGCAGCTTTATGGTATATTTTTTATTAAAAAAAAATTGAAAAATGGCACCCCAGCATGAAAATGAGGCTACCAGGAAGAATGCCTGAAAAAAACCATTAATGATAATTTTTCAACGCCATCTAAAAGAAACACAAAGAGAAAACACCTTTTCTGTTAACCTAAGTCAATTTTGTTTCAAAAATACCATTTTTACATTGTTTTACTACAAAATGACCTTCACCAAAATTTGCAATGCATTATGGGTCATTCAAGATGACGGACAATCTCTCAGGTATGTTTTCAATTGTGTTTGTCGGATTTTTATATCGGATTTCCGATATTTTAATAAAAAATATACAAAATATATTCCTAACCAAAGGTTTATGAGTTATCGGAAGTGTCTTTAAAATAAATTGAGCAGTAAATGGATGTTTTTTAGTAAGGGACTGTGCAATAATTAGCAGGAAGGGGTATGGGAAAGAGATGGTTAAAAATAATGCTTCACCCCCCCCCCCCCCCCTACTTAACAGAAGAAAAAATAACTATCACTCCCCCTCATACTGGCTAAAATAAATACGACCCAAACACCACCCTTTAAGAAGACTTACAGGGCTTCATGTGGTTTCAACAGTGGATTTGCATGATATTTTAATCGGGAACGAACAATTAATTAATACTTCATAGCTATATTCTTCACATATCCAGATTCTAACTGATTCACCTGGAGTTGAAGTCCTTGCTATATTCACCTCTTTAATTAACTGACAAAGCTTGCTTGAGAGACCTGCTCAGCTGCAACTGCTGTATTTATAGAGAAGCTGCAGAGTCAGTTCAGGAGTTCTTAAAATTATGAACAATATACAACTCCAGAACTCGGATCGATTCATGAACTGTATTCAAGTAGCTGAATGAGAACACTCAACAAAAATATGTATCATGGACTTCTGTGTCACTCTCATGACCACTCTTAAACTGATTTTGCTTGCTGGCAATACCTGCTGTGTAGTTTTGTTAACCATGTCTTTCAGGACATTAGAATATTAGAATTGGGCTGAAATGGTCACATAACTTCGTCGTATATACCATATATCTGAACAAATCAAGCTGTCAGCACGATGATCTCCAGAAGAGCCGGATCTCCAGAGATGAAGCAGATGTGCAGTATTACTGTCAACGTTGGATAGCTGGATAAATCCATTTGAAATCGAAGAAGATCTTGTTTGCTTATCCACAGGTAGCCTGATTTTCAGACCAGGCTAATCCACAGGCAGGGTGGCCACCGAACAGATTGAACGTGATCTCCTTCAGGCCAAATATATTGGCGAAAGAGCGTACCGTTCCTTTAGCAAGCAAAGGATAGAGTCGAATCCAGCGAAGGTAAAATTTCACGACAAGATTACAAAAGGCAAAGCCTTAAGACCTTCAATGACCTTAAAAAGAAAATGTGAACTCCGACGGGGAACTGCCAAGGAAGTCATACTGAAGGCAGACAGCATTCTTTGCGCAAATGATCGTAATCGCTGAAACGAGAAAGCTCAGTGTAAGTTCAGTGCTCTCTCACCCGCTGGGGCCTCTTCCCTGCATGGCATTGGCCTCTGCCGATGGTTCTCTAAAGAAGACTAACAAGTCTAGACTAGCGAAAGAACTCCAGAAGGATGTCCCAGCAGTTGAAGCTATGCCACAACCATCGACATGCAGCATTGGCGGCATGACCCAAAGGCTCAAAGGAGACCAGAAGACGTTTTCTGAAATGGCAGATGCATTGATGGCTATGGTCTTGCAAGGAGCAACAACGGTAACCGGATAGATGTTGTCTTTGATGTTTATCGAGAGACATTGATCAAGAATATGGAAAGAGAGAAGAGAGGAGGTGAGACAGAAACGAATACAGAAATATACAACCAGATAATAGAGTACAGCAATGGAGGAAGTTTTTATCAAACCCTCAAAATAAGAAGCAATTCGTTAGATTTGTCACCGAAGAATGGCAGAATGAGAGGTTCAGATGAAGGCTAGTAGGAAAAACGCTTTACACCACGACCGAGGAAAATTACGTTGAGATTTCAGCAGACGGTGTCGTTACCCTCAGTGAAGATCTTAAGTATAAGAAGATCTTAGCATACGCAAGAGGAAGCGGACACCAGACTTCTGCTTCACGCCTCTCATGTATAGCACTGGTAATGGCTACAGCGCCGTTGTGCATGATATCATCAGAAAATAACCGATGTTTTTGTCCCGGGGGGGTTCTTCCTATATTCGGCTTGTAGGGGTGATCGTCGTATTTTTTAGGGTTTGAAATCGGCGATCCGGTATTTTTAGGGGTTGGTCAAGCGAAATCCATTTTTAGGGTGATTTTTAGACCATGAGGCATATTTTAGGGTGGGAAATGTTTCACGGTTTGGTATTTTTAGGGTGTTTTTCGAGTTTTTCCGACGGTCGCCCCTACCCTTTTTACCTTGAAGAACCCCCCCTCCCCTGAGTTTTTGTACTCTGTCTTGCTTTCAAGTGCTTTGTTCCATCTACTATGTATTTGAAATGTGGTACACAGACTCGTACAAGGTACATCAACATTACAACTGTTGTCCAACCTCATGGTTCGGAGCTATGTAAATGTCTTCCCGGATTGCATGCTTTCACTGGGTGTGATAGTTTTCCTTTTCCAGAAAAGGCACTGACGTGACGCTAACTGCATTAAAGCTGGTGAAGCGAAGTCCTGATGAGCTATTCACGAGGCTTCAAGAGTTCACCTTTATGATGTACTCCTCACACCCGGGGACCAAGGATGTTAACGAGCTGCGCTATCGAACCAGCTTCCACCATGCGAGGACACTCTGCGAAAGCATTCCGCTAGTTCAAACTATCAGACAGCAATACTGATGGCGCAGAGGTCTTCAGGGCTGTACTCAGGTCCCTTCGCTCGTTGGATCTGGATGGAGTCTAGATGGCAAGTTAAGCATTGACTGGATGAGTGGGGAACCGGCGGCACCCAAGGCTGTACTTGAGCTCCTATCCTGCCAATGCAAGAGAATCTGCAAGTTGCCGAGCTGTACCTGTCTTGCCCACGGTCTGCAGTGCACTGACTTGTGTAAGCTACAAGACTGTACAAACCGGCATGAGCCTGAACCTACCGAGGATTCACTTACAGATGACTCTGACGACGAAGATTAAGACGATTAAGAGAGTAGATACATGTATAATATAACGCATTCCGTTATATAAGTGTTATTATTTCAGTGGTAGAGTTACCTGTAAAATACTAAATAGAATGGTGAAAAAAGTACCAGTTATTTAGGAGTTATAGGCATATAATGTGCAATTATACAATGTGTTGCCATGGAAACCAAACGAAAACATTAGTTTGCCATTCTAAGTCTCTTTCGTTATCATTCTTGATGTAACTGGCACCTTTCAAATGCATATTCGTACTAAGAGGTACACAAAACAACATTTTGTTGTAAATTTTAATAATATTGGGATATTTTTGATGCTGATGACGTCAGTTCATGAATTGATCAAAGCTTTAAAGTTGCTCTTTCAACGTTGCTATTATATGTCAAATGAAGCAGAGCCGTATGGAGTTAAAAAATATATGATAGCACTTGCCCCTTAGAGTAGTACGGAATGAATATTAAAGACAACTTATCAAATTTGCTGGGAAAGTCATGATTTTATGTGTTGTTTAATTTTAACGAGCGGTTGCCATGGAAACCAAGCAATATTAGTATTTTGTTATTTGATTTTTCTTATACTATCTTATTGTAGCTATTTAGCATGTTTAAAAAGATAATAAGCTCAAAATATGCAGGATAGCAGTGTCTTCATCAGTCGATCTGGTTCATTTCTTATGACAGTGATGACGTCACTTAATCACGTGATTTTAGCATTAAAGCTGCTCATTTGACATTGCTATCATATACAAAAATGAAGTAGAGGAGTGGAGGTTTTCAAAAATGTATGATAGCCTTTGTCCCTCCGAGTGGTAAGAAAATCCATTTTTTTTTGGGTCTTGGCCCATGGACTAAATGGGTTATCGAGTAGCTACCTGTGGGGACGGGGGAAAGTTAAAGACTTTGTAAACTGTCCCTCCGCTGGAGAGAGTGATTTTTGACAGCAGGCCTGGCCGCTAAGGCGATATTTGAACCTCGGTGGCGAGGCTGTTAACTGGCTAAGCATTACTGCAAGAAGAAAGCTATGCATTTGACATCGAAATCGGGACTTTTCGAAGGGTTTGGAGAAAGATTTTTGAAATCTGAACATTTGTGGGAGAAGAGTAATTATCGGCCTTGGTGTGAGAAAGGAAAATTTGGCCACAGGACCGATTTTCGTGAAAAAAAAAACGGCCTCGAGTTCAGGGATATCGAAATCCGAGTGTTTTGCCTTGTCTCTTTCTTAGGGAGAGGAGATCCGAAAAGGAAAATAGGCCCAAATCGCTAATAAACGACAAAACACAAAAAATAGAGCAAAGGTACGTTTATTTCAGTTGATTTTAACCTATCAATAGTAGTAAAATTCGTGATTTTCCTCGTTTAGTAGTTCCCCTATATTATTGTAATGATGTCATAGGTCCCTACTCCCCTTGAGTAGAGTTGTAACCACGTGCGTATATAGAAAAGAGTTCGCCATTAAAGAAGTAAGAAAGCACATCGTCATCAGCGTATGGTCTGTGGTAATAGAGGAAGAAAGGGAGACTCGGAACGCTACAACTGGTGACAAGCGGTGTAGTAAGAACTTCATGTGCTATTTATTACAAGTTTACGTGGTTTTGTTGTGGTTTGTGCATTGTTTCCCGGATTGTTGTGCATCGGCGACCATGATTGATGAATTCGACTCGGGTCTGTTTTCTAGTTCTTCGACCCCTAAACAGAAGAAAAATCCATTTACGGAGAACCTAGATCAATCGAATTCGACTCAGAGCTATACTGGAGTGGAAACAACCGAATTTAGGCCGGGAAATCCGTTTCGGAATGAGTTCTCAGTGGCTATAAACAGCCAAAAATCGCAAAATGGTGATTCGCAAAGTTGTGCTGGCGCTTGTGCAGATGTGGTACCTTCACCTCGCCGATTCAAAAAGCCGATTAAGTTACCGGATGATTACAATGGGAGCAAATGTTTAAGGGATTACCTGCGGCATTTTGATAGATGTGCTATCGTGAATGGATGGGATTCAGAGGAATCAGCAGTGTTTTTGTCTGCAGCGCTTCGTGGTGAGGCACAGAAAATACTCCATGGCATGTCAGATGACGATTGCAACAACTACGAAAAGCTAGTAAATAGGTTGGAACTACGCTTTGGCGTGGATAAACAAGTGGAACTGCATCAAGCCAAGCTTCTAAACCGACAACAACAAGAAGGTGAGACCCTTAAAGCATTAGCAGCAGATATTAGAAATACGTCTAGTCTTGCATACCAGGATTTACCTCCACAAGCACAAGAAAGATTTGCTGTACAGCATTTTATTGATGCCATATTTAACAGAGATGACAGGATGCGATTACGTAGAGATAAACCAAAAAACCTAGATGAAGCCCTTTTAACTGCATGTGAGTTGGAGGCTTTCCGATTGGTTGACACTGGGTTAAGGAGATCAGCCACACCTAGGATCAGGTCTGTAGAAAGTGTAGAAAGTGTAGAGAGAGAAACAACCAATATTGCAAGGAAACTTGAAGAATTACATCACCAACTTCAGGTACAGCAACAACAACAGTTAGCCCAACAACAGGTTCTTAACCAGCTTGCTGATCAGGTTCAGTTTTGCATGTAAAAGAGTACTAGTGAGAAAACTAGGGATGTGGAATGTTGGCACTGTAAAGAGAAAGGACACATTAAAAGGAACTGTCAATTGTGGAAAGAGCAGCAGGGAAACGAGGAGGGCATTTCCGACAGCCCAAGGGAATGCCTGAGCAATTTAGGGCAACAGCAAAGTCAGCATTCAGGCCTGGAAAACTCTGAAGCTAATGCACAAAGAGAAAAGCCAGAGGATAATTCAAAAACAGGTATTACTCCACACATATTGTATGGTCTCTATGTCGCAGGGTTTATTGGAGAAGAGCGTGTCAATTGGTTAGTTGATACAGGGGCAGCTAGAACAATTTTATCACAGAAAATTTATGAGGCTTCGTGATAGTCAGAAATCTAATTTTGTAAAGGGGAACACTGACATTTATCTAGCAGATGGTCATAAGGTTGAGACATCAGGCACAGGAAATATAACCATAAGACTGGGAACTCAAAAATTGTGTGTGAGTGTTGTTGTAGCAGACATAGATGATGATGCAATATTAGGGATGGATTTGCTATCACAGGTCAGTGCAACAGTTGACATTTTACAAGGCACTTTAACTGTTAATGGAGAGACCATTGATTGTATTGATTCACAAAGGCAGTCGCTTAGTTACAGGTGTATGGTTCGTCGCTCAGGTGTTATTGCAGCCAAATCAGAAGTCATTATTCCCGTACACGTAAACAGGAGGAAAGTACAACCTTCTCTTCCAGAGTTAGATCACATGCCTGTTTTAGAACCATGTAACAGTCCCCGTTTGCAGGATAAAGGATTGTATGTGGGTCGGACCCTAGTAAATGTAGGAAAGGGAGATGTCCCAGTTCGCATCCTAAATCTGTCAGATGAGCCTCAAACTTGGTGACAAAAGTAGAATTCCCAGAGGATGGAAATGAGTACAGTTGTGAACTTGAGTTAAGTCAAAGTGAGACAAACAGGAAAACTGAAGACCAACTTCCCGAGCCATTGAAAGAACTGGTTAACCGGAGCTCAGTTCTTCTGAGTTTGGAAGAAAGGCAACAAACTGTTAGTCTATATTAGCTAAATATCAGCATGTCTTTTCACTATCAGACAGAGACCTGGGAATTAGTAACCAAGCACAGCACAGCATTAACATTAGAAGTGCAGCACCAATCAGACAAAGACCTCGCAGGACCGCACCATGGAAACAAGCTGAGATTGAAGTCGACAGGTTAACACACTTCTGGAAGAAGGGAGAGTACATGAATCTAATAGTCCATAGGCCTCACCTGTGGTTCTGGTGACCAAAAAGGATGGAAGCCAAAGGTTCTGCATTGATTATAGACAGCTTAATTCTGTCACTATCAAATATGCATTTCCACTACCTAGAATTGATGATTCCTTACACTGTTTGTCTGGCTCTAAGTGGTTCTCCACTTTGGATATGGCGTCCGGTTATTGGCAAGTAGGTATGGATCCAGCAACACAAGAGAAGGCTGCATTTGTAACACACAGTGGGCTGTATGAGTGGAATGTCATGCCATTTGGCTTGAGCAATGCACCAGGAACATTTGAACGATTAATGGCACTTGTCTTGAAGGGACTTCAGTTTAGAATTTGTTTGTGTTACTTGGATGATGTGATAGTGTTTGCCAATACCTTTCAGGAACACTTACAGCGACTGGAGGAAGTGATGTCAAGAGTTGCATCAGCTGGGCTTAAGCTTAAGCCACGGAAGTGTAACCTGCATGTTCCAAAAGCAGATATCCTATTTGGGACACCTTGTAACTGACAAAGGCGTCATGACTGATCCTGAAAAAATAGGGCGTGTTTCAGACTGGCCAGTTCCGGAGAATTCGACAGAAGTAAAGAGCTTTCTCGGTCTAGCGTCATACTATAGGCGTTTTGTACCAGGATTTGCAACAGTAGCAAAGCCGCTCTACCGACTAACTGAACACTCGAAGGAGTTTGAGTGGACAGTTGACAGTCAAATTGCTTTTGATGGACTGAAACAGCTGCTTACATCTTCTTCTGTGCTTGCTTATCCTTTACCAGATACAGAATTCATACTTGATACAGATGCCAGCAACCACGGCATCGGTGCTGTGCTCTCCCAGATACAAAATGGGGAGGAGAAGCCAATAGCATACTCGAGTAGGACACTGTCCAAGTCTGAGAGGAATTACTGCACAACTCGCAGAGAGCTTCTAGCAATTGTCGAATTTACTAAGCAGCATCGGCATTATCTCCAGGGCCGCAAGTTTACTGCACCGTTAACGTCTATTCTCAAGACAAAAGATCCAGAAGGACAGCTTGCTCGCTGGGTTGCATTCCTAAGTACCTTAGAATTCGCTATCGTGCACCGCGAAGGAATCCGTCACGGTAATGCTGATGCTTTATCTCGCAGGCCGTGCACTGACCGCTGTAAGTGGTGTTACAGGAACTGTACCAGAAGAAGATGCTAATTTAGTAGGAAGTACTGCTAAATCTGAAACAGAAACTGTCATTGAGGAAAGATCGGACACAGCTGAACCAAGTGAGGGGAGACCAAAGAGAAAGATGAAGCCCCCAACTCGGTTAGGAGATTGGGTGACATCCCTGAAAACAAGGTGGAGATCATAAGGATACTGTTAGAACTTAACTGTTATTGAAGTTTCTGAACATTGTCGATAAAAGCGAACAGTCAAGGCAGGTAACTTGGGTGATGATTTAAATTGAGCTGAGGACAATTGGCAGCCAATAACTCAACTCGAGGACTATGAACTTGAACCAGCTTATCCAGACATTTGTTGGATTACCTTTATAAAATTGTTTTTTAAAATTGAATGTTAAGCGGTCATCTAGAGTCTTGCAGAGTTATGAGCACTGGGTCAGTGCTATTCAAAGGGGGGAGCTGTGTAATGATGTCATAGGTCCCTACCCCCCTTGAGTAGAGTTGTAACCATGTGCGTAGAAAAGAGTCCGCCATTAAAGAAGTAAGAAAGCACATCGTCTCAGCGTATGGTCTGTGGTATTATAGAGGAAGAAAGGGAGACTCGGAACGCTACATTATATTTGACAAATACACACAATTAGAGCTTGGGTTGCCTGTGATACAACGTGCATCTAACATTTCTCGCACTGATGCTTTACAAAACAAACCCAAGCCAGATGCAGCCCGTATTCCTTTTATCATTACATATAATCCAGCACTACCTAACATCTCATTAAAAAATCGCACACATTTTGCCATTGTCTGTACTCGTATTGATCATAGAAATGACGCCATAAAATGTTCAAAACTCAATTGGAACAACGAGCGTAGCGAGCAGTCGAAAAAGTCCATTGAAAGTCAAAACGTAAACACTTCTAATTACCGTTGCCGAGAGAAAGCTTTCTTAGACAAATGGCAATTTGGTTCACTGGAAGCAGTTTAATGTTTTATTTAACTTCACTCGTGGGAAAGCCCTCCAACAGGCTCAGGATATTTCAACTGGCACTCTTGTCGGAGCCGAAGGACCGCGTTTTTTACCCAGATGGCCAGAGATTGTATATACGACACGACGACGCCTCCCGGCTAATCCACAGATCGAATTGGAATTTAGCGTGTTGATTTGCTGCAGAAACCAAAGGCTTCTTCAATAGAATTGGCAAGATGTTGTGTTTTTCTAGGAGGGCTTTGGATGGAAATTTCTCACATTTTACGAAAGGATTATGGATTAACGACCATTAACTGGCGCTCCTCAACGCACGTGGTGAAATTACGTTTGTAAGTAAAATACATATTTACTTTAATACCAGATTGCGTTGTTATTCTTTAATATTCGTTTCTGTTAAAAGTAATGGCATCAAATAAAGTGGTCTGAAATGGACTGATTCCTCAGTAGTTCCAGGCCAGCGTCGGCACTTTCACTCGGTCACTTCATGACATGATTAAGAATTTGGGATTTGAACATTTATTGAGCTATCCATTTTTTTGTTTACAATAGATAAATGTAAAGTCGAAGCCAGTGGCTTATTTGACATGGGTCATTAATCTAGATCAAATGTTCTTACACTGCAAACTGAGAAGACAAACCGGCAAATGCATACGAGAGAAGAATGTATAAACAGGAATTAATTAGGCTAAACTAAATTACAAAGCTAACTTAAATTACATGTATAGGTTGTAGAGATTCATGAAGGAATAAGGGAATGTCATTACATATATTGAGTCCTTGGGATCTAGTAGCTAGTATTAGTGTTTGTATTTGTGAAAGTGGTGATGCATGTCAGACTGGTGTCTTGTAAAGTGTTGATGGTAATCCTGGTTGAATTTGGATAAGGAGGAGAGTGGAACACTGTAATAGTTTATTAATATGGGAGAAAATAAAACATGAAATCTGAAACTTGTAGATATTTGAAACAGTTAACACTTAAGTTTATTGAATAATGGTTGTGTGTGGGCATGTGAGGATGAATGGGTAATAATTCTGACTACTTTTATCTGTAAGAGAAAAATAGGGTGAATGTGTGTAGGATAAGTTGATGCCCAATCCCATATAAGGTTTCCATATTGTAGATAAGGTAATACAAGAGAATTATACAGAATGTGGAGAGTATCACAAGAGAAGATTTGATGGGATTTATTAATAACGCCAATCTTAGAAGTTATAGTCTGAATGTGAGATGTCCAGGATAGGTGACCCCAGACTCCAAGACAAAATCATGTTTCGTTATAAATTTCAGTCTCCTTCAAGATGTAGAAAATGAACATGAGCACTAATATTTGAAAAGTCACCACTCTACTCGAAATAAAACTTTTATTTCACATTTAGAATGACACACCCTTAAATATTCACAAGGGATATTTAATTTTAAATAAGCTATTACTATTAGCTAAAGGAAAAGTTACATGTACATGTATGCTACATACAATAGCACCTGTGCTTGGACGGTGAAGATAGAAATAACTTTTGATTAGTCCATGAATCCTACTGAAAAGCTACAAATGTTGAAAAGTATGGGTTGGTAACTAAAACGAATAGTTTTCTAAAATACAAAAAAAAAATCATTTAATATTGTAATATTTTTGAGCAAGTTTTAATAAGTTCAGAGACAGTGTTATGTGAAGTTGATTTATCATAATTACTGGGAGCAGTTGTAATAGGCCTTTTACAGGAAATAGTCATGTGCTGGTATAATATTTTGTTAACGAATGAATTGAGCGTGTGATCTCCATGGGAAAGATGTTGCCATGGATGCTGGATGGCAAGCTATCTTTAAAAATGCTGTTTTAGAAAGATCGAAGTAGCATTTACAAACAGGTTTTGCTAATAACACAACCGATCTAAAGTGCCTTTAAATATATGAATTAAGATTTTGTTTGCATCTAGTACAACCATGTGATTGCATTCCTGCAAAAGGTCAGGTCAGGCCACTCAGGGCCTCTTGTTCTAGTTTAATTTCTGCTCCTGCCTCAAAGAAAACTAAGTTAGACAACTGAAGTATATCAGAAATATAATTTTGGGCAAAAAGACTTCATGTTGTTTAATGGCACTACTTGCACTTTAATAAGTGGAGCTGACACAAAAACAGGGCGAAAGGAACTATAATTAGGTTATCCCTTAAATGACGTCATTGAAATTTGATTCCTTAATAAACAAAAATGTCAGACTCCAATTATTATTTTTCCTATGTCAGTCATTTTCTTTTTAATCAAAGATAACTGGCTATATGGTTTATAGGCACTTTATTAACAGTGCGACGCTACACAGAGCTCTCGATCTTTTCATTATGAGCAAATAACTCGATATAAAAGCATTATAATTCACACCTCTATTAAAGCTAAAACAAGTAAGAGTTAAACACCACAGTTTTTGATGTTTCATTTGTTGGTACGGTACTGAATTCAGTACCAGTAACTAATGTTACTGAAAGCGGTCCCGGTCCCGGTCACCTGAAGGTGTGGTAATTCGAGGCTTACCGGCTAGCTAATCAAAAACAGGAGCCCATTCAAAATGTCTCGGACGCTGGAACGACTATTGCCGTCATGATACATAAACCAGAGGAGAAACAAATTGAAATAATAATAATAATAGTAATAAACTTTATTTAAGTGTCTAAGTTATTTAGCTTTGACAAGCTAATTGGGGACACTGTGCTATCTAACATAATCTAACATATATAATGACACTATGCTATCTAACATAATCTAACATATATAATGACACTATGCTATCTAACATAATCTAACATATATAATGACACTATGCTATCTAACATAATCTAACATATATAATGACAACACTATGCTATCTAACATAATCTAACATATATAATGACACTATGCTATCTAACATAATCTAACATATATAATGACACTATGATATCTAACATAATCTAACATATATAATGACACTATGCTATCTAACATAATCTAACATACATAATGACACTATGCTATCTAACATAATCTAACATATATAATGACACTATGATATCTAACATAACGGCTAACATATATAATGACACTGTGCTATCTAACATAATCTAACATATATAATGCACTGTGATATCTAACATAATCTAACATATATAATGACACTATGCTATCTAACATAATCTAACATATATAATGACACTATGATATCTAACATAATCTAACATATATAATGACACTATGCTATCTAACATAATCTAACATATATAATGACACTATGCTATCTAACATAATCTAACATATATAATGACACTATGATATCTAACATAATGGCTAACATATATAATGACACTGTGCTATCTAACATAATCTAACATATATAATGACACTATGCTATCTAACATAATCTAACATATATAATGACACTGTGATATCTAACATAATCTAACATATATAATGACACTGTGCTATCTAACATAATCTAACATATATAATGACACTATGCTATCTAACATAATCTAACATATATAATGACACTATGATATCTAACATAATCTAACATATATAATGACACTGTGATATCTAACATAATCTAACATATATAATGACACTATGATATCTAACATAATCTAACATATATAATGACACTGTGATATCTAACATAATCTAACATATATAATGACACTGTGCTATCTATCATAATCTAACATATCTAATGTACTAACCCGGCCAATTAGCTAAAAATATCAAAGTGTATAGTAAAAAGATTAAAAATAGATATGAATAAAACAGAATCTATATACTTAATTATAAATGCAGACTAAATATATATATATTGTGTAACATACATAGGTATTCCTCAAACAGTCCAGGTATTGATTCATGCTCTGCAAAGGTCACAGCAGTTACAGTTAGTGTCCAACATGCTTTTGATGTCTAGCTTACGTATGTTAGCCTTAAAGTTCCTGATGTCATTGCTCAACCTTGACCATAACACTGGTCCAAAATACCGTAGTGAATGCTTGCCGTAATTAACGGTATTATATCTAGGTATATTAAAATCACTATTTCTTAGTGAATAACGCGATTGTTTAAAACTAAATGTTTCTGCTACGCTACCAGGTAAAAGTTGATTTTTTTACTTTGTACCGATAGATTTCTATATCCTGTAGTCTCCTGTTATGTAACAATGTAAAGGCAAACTTAATATATTTTTGGGTGGACACGTGCGTCCACCTTATCTACCCAAAGTGGCTGGAAGTTAATCAAAATTTCAGTTCAATCCCGTGACTGATACAGTAAAAACCCGCGTGTAAGAACCTACAATTTTCTAAGTTTGGCAAAATAGGTTCTTGTATTTGGGGGTAGTTATTGGTAATTTAGGCTAAGTAGGTTCTTAATAAGGTTCTTAATTTCTAAGGAGGAGCCATAGTTTTTGATTGTACGAGAAGAACAAAAATGGGTTTGGTCCTTCATTATACAGCATTTATTCATAACTGTATTGCTTCAAGCCTCATGCAAAACTCACTCAACACATACAGTACCTTATAAACCTTCCTCATGCAAGGTCCAGAGAAGACAATTACAGTCTATGTGAATCTGTCTTTTCTTTATTTGTAAATACAGTTTGGGATGTTCTGTTAACATAAAGTTTGCCATTTCAAAGTCTCAAAGTCAAACTTCTTGGTTAAAAATGTTCATAAAAATGTTCTATAACCCACGTATAAGAACCCGCTGAAATTTGCTTGGCTAAACAGGTTCTTATATTTTGGGGTATTAAAATGGCAAATTTCTGCCAGCAGGTTCTTAAACCACTAGGTTCTTACACGCGGGTTTTTACTGTAGTTCAAATCGCTGATCAGTACAAAGTCAATCTGATTTCAATCTGATGCTATTTTGAAAATTAAGGTGTTAACGGTAATCGTGCAGAATGAATTCATTGCATTAGTTCACTTTAAAAGAAGCACTATTAATAATAAGGTTAATTATTTCTGAAAGGCACACGAGGGATGACCTCTGCCATTTTTTCAATTGTTCTATTATGCCTCAATTTCTCCATTTCGGGAGGTCTCAAGAGAACAGTGAATCCAATGAAATTACTGTATGAAACTAGGGCAATGCAGAACATTACGATGATACTCATAGTAGCTATAGTTAGCGAGAATTTCGTACAGTATTACCATATGAGCTAGGCACGGAAACCTGGCAGGAATTCGTTGTGCTTCGGGTGAAATCTAGGCTCGGTTTCAGCCGTTGGGGTGTCGTTTCTCCATGTCCGTGACGTCATTTGATTAAAATTCAATATTCTCCAATTTGCGTGTTTTGACAAGCTTTCACATATAGCGTAGGTTCGATTCCGCGTAAACTTTCAAAACACAATTGGAATTCTTTAAACTAAAACTCCAAGTGTGAAATGAATTCAAGAACAAACGGCATTTCAAATAATTGAGAAACCAGGCTGCTTTAGTTGTTACTCTTTTAAAAGGCGACATTTACGGGGATAAAGTTCAGATTTTATCTCGGAACCAACACGCTAAATTCCAATTCGATCTGAGGATTAGCTGCAATCATCTGCAAAAATGTTGAGACAGTCGAGAAAAATATGTAATCAAAGTAAAAGCAGTTGAGGCTTCCCAACCTCCTCCCCCCATTTCAGTGTTGGTTGTGAATGAATTATAGATAGAAAGTGCACCTAACACAACATTGAAGAAGAGGAGAGGGGGTTAATTTTAAGAATGGTCTCTAAAAGCGGCGGTGTCTCAAATTATTTTGCAGATGATTGCATTTGAAGATTCTTTAAGAAATCGGCTGTAGAATCTCGAGAAATAAGAGATTTCTAGCCAAACTTGGCAGGCTGTTTTATTGTTGTCAGAATGTATATATCGTGTGTCCAGATTGAATTCCATGGCTGATTAATGACGTCACAATGACGTCATGAAAATAATAACATCTGGAGCATTGAATGAAAATGACAGTAAAGAAATAACTTTGTTTTTTTAAAGTCGTAAAAATAATCCTCTTTGCAGCATTGAATGAAAATGACAGTAAAGTACTTACATATTTCGAAAAAAGACGATATTTGCAGTATTGGGGCTTATTTTAACGGGTTTCAACGGTTCAGCAACGGTTCACCACACGGTTCACCCCTATTTGTGACGTCAGAATGACGTCATAACTTGCTTTGATTATCAAACCAATACCGTCATTGGAAAGAGCAGCCAAACTAGGTTCAACATGTCAAGATTTGCCACGGGTTTTAATTAAAAGCAGAAAATGACAACGGTTCATCCCTTTTAACCACTTTAAAAATGTACTTCATTATACTTTTAAAGATCGTAAAAAGGGTGAACCGTTGTAATTTTTCAGCATTTTTGCTTAAACCCGTGTTAACTCGTGATATTTTGAATCTACTTTGGCTAATCTTTCCAGTGATGCTATTGGTTTGGCAATCAGAGCAAGTGATGACGTCATTCTGACGTCAAAAATAGGGATGAACCGTTGGATGAACCATAATAAACCGTTATAACAAGCCCCACTACTGCGAATATCGTTGTACCTTTTCAGCTTTTCACTTTCACCTGTGATAAATCATCACACTTTATCTACTTTGACTGCTCTTTCCAATGATGCTATTGGTTTAGCAATCAGATCAATTTATGACGTCATTCTGACGTCACAAATAGGGTGAATCGTGGGATGAACCGCTGTAAACTGTTAAAAAAGCCCAACTTCTGCAGAAATCGTCTTTTTACGTCATTTTATCAAAACATTTAAGTTTTTTTCATTCAATGCTATAAAGGTTATTATTTTTACGACTTTTCTAAAAACATTTTAGTTCTTTACTGTCATTTGCATTCAATGCTGTAAATGATATTATATTCATCACGTCATTGTGACGTCGTAAGCAGCGATGGACATCAAGCAGAATACACAAGATGTACCTTCTAACAATAAGAGCATGCCAAGTTTGGTGGTAATTCTCTTATTTCTCGATATTCTGCAGCCGATTTCATAAAGAAGCTTCTGAGAAATCATCTGCAAAAATGTTGAGACAGTCGATAAAAATATGAGCGGTGTCTCAAATTATTTTGCAGATGATTGTGGGTCCTGACTTTGATCAACCCCCTTGGTTGTTTCAGGTCTCGTTAGAAATTCAGAGGCTTCGCGACCTTTGAGCTTGCCAGGTAGAAGTGACGGTTTCCCAAGTGACTTTTCAGAGCCCGTGCGACAAAGTGTCTTCATCCAAAACTAACTCTCTTACTGCTTCTTTGTGTGAATCCTTCAATTATTCGAAACCAAACTTTCCTGAGCAAATTTAAACGCATTTTGGAAAACGGCATGCAATCCAAAACCTTTGTTCCGGCATTCAGAACAGTCAGATCAACTCGGCCATAATTTGTGCTGAACTATCCAGTAACAACCGAGTGAATTATGTTGGTTTGCTTGCTATATTGGATTCTGCTTTTCTCTGTACATACAGATACCAAAACTACAAACAGTACGATGGCAGAAGAGAAATCTACATGTAGGTCTGAGTTTTCTAGATATCCGTTACTAATCGCCGTATCTTGTGAGTTGTGCGAGTTGCGACACTACACGTCAGTGAGACATGCATTTGTACATCTTGGTTATACAAATTAACACTACATTCAGGCAAATAGCGACACTTTGATATGCCAAGGAACTGGAATATCAACACAGTACAAGGTAAGGGAAATTTAAAGTACTGAGTTCATTGCTGTGTTCCCTAATCAATTAATCTACACTGAATTTGTAACGGGACCTGAAACAAGGCTGATCAAAGCCAGGACCCGGCTACCAACATTGACAATAAATTATTCTGCAGCTAACAATGGCACTAAATATTCTGCAGCCAACCTTGTTCTCATTTGAAAAATAATGTGAATGTTCTGAAGGAACTGCATGGGGTAGTTTATACACAATGCATATATAGTTTATGTTCTATACTGGTGTACTTAGTATTGTGAATGCTAGGAACTGGAATGCAGTTTATACTGGACTGCAGTTTATACACATCTGGATAGCCGTAGCTAGCTTAATAGGGTTGATTTGGGTTCTACACTAACTCCAATTATTGCTTTATACTGTATACCACACAGCAAAATGTTCTACGAATGCTCAAGTGAATGCCATAACCATATAAAACACACATGTATATAGCCACATAAGCATCGCATGTTACACAAAGATAATTGCAGTTTTATACCCAGATGCATCCCTTTGTATAATAACTTATAAGTTAGACATCAAAATTTTCACATTAATTAAAGACAAGCATTTTTGATCAGGATTATTTACACCGTTCATATCATTGCAGCAATCTGTCAGCCTTTTGTGTTACCACAGTCCATTCTGTTACAAAAAATTAGTCGAACACACTTTGATAATCTATGATTACTTCTAGTTATATATAATATTTACATATTGCAGTCGATCCAAGAAAGGTAACGTTGTCTTACAGAAAAGTCAATTACACACATATAACTGTTACTTGTCCGTATATACAGAATATATTAAATTCCCCGTGGTTCGCTGGTGTCGCGAATTGGTAAGGCCTTTAAAAACGCGAAGATTTGGAAGCAAGAATACTCGAGTTCCAGACTAGTTTGGCAGGAAGTATATAGGAGAGAGATGCAAATTGGATAAAGCCGGCGGTATCAGTTTACAGGAAGGGTGCGTTTTATCTGGATTTGACGAGTAAACATTTGCGTTTAATTCTTGAAGTTTAGTGCGCGTGAAGGGAATTTATCACGCAGACCACAAGAACAACCATTGTGTTATCTGTTTACGATATTTAAATTCAAGGGGCGATAGGTGAGGGAGCAATAACTCAGTGTTCCTTGAGATCATCCCGATATATGAACTTGTTCAATTTAAATGTAATACTTCGCTTAATTGCTGCCGCAGCGAGCGAGCCTGAAGCGAGCGAGCAAGGCAGCAGTTCTAATCTGTAAGCGGGTCCAAATCTCGATTTCTTTTTTTACCACAATGCATCACTTCTATTGTCTTTGTTTACCACAATGCTTTGCACGGATCTGATCGTCACTTGACATTACACGAGGTGGAATCTGCATTGTTGGAGCTACTACGTTCAACCGTTCTTTTATGCATTTCTGTGTATCCGATCCTTGTGTAATCATGAATTTGTTGACGTGTAGGCGAACTTTCTGTGTGAACTATCAGTTTCCAAAGAGCAAGATCTCTCGGCTGTTATCAAGATGGTGAGCAGCAAATAATTTTCTTCTATTGACCTTCGATAAAGTCAAGCAGCCGGTTCAAAACACAATTAGCATTTACAATTACATTCTCAATTACAGTTGATTTCCGGTGTTTAAACTTCACCAGGGAGAACAGCAGTTTTTTGTGCCAGGAATCTTAAGAAAATGTCGGGAATTGGTAGGCTCGGGGGATATACCGGGAGATCGTTGATATGTCGGGACAAAATGAAAATAAATCGCGACAACTTTTGAGATGCACACCACAGCTTAAACAGGATTCAGTCGCACGATAGCCCCAAAACTACAAAATATATTCATCCTTGGTATTTTTATCACCCAGTAAAACAATGTTTTCTCCCAAAGTGCTACTGTAGGTTCTCTTCTAATACACTTCCTTAACTGAGCGGAGCATCATTCACTACCTGTTAGGTATACTAGTTTAATACTTAATTTACAACAGCATAGCTGAAAGTTCTAGCTTTATTTTTTCCGTTCTTTAATGTATAGTTTGAATATGCATGAAGAAGAAGAACCACTGAATTATATATCATGATGACTGATTCACTTCGACCGGAGCTGACTGCGTGCTGATGCATGCATCGTTCACCTGGCTCCTCGAAAAAAACTAAACTGTCCTGTTTAGTATACATAACTTTTTAGTTTGACTGCATAGAATCCCTTGAATAAATACATCGGTTCCAATACAGCCACAGCTGTTTATTTTAAGACTAGAGTGGCAAAAATTGCAGCTGTTTTAAATATTTAAAATTAGTCTCGGTTCGTTATTTTTATCTGCGAAGCTAATAAAGTTGGCATCCAACAACTAAATTACGTGGTTGAGCGTGGTTGATTTCAACATCGCAAAACATTCCGGCTTTTTTTAACCAGCGTAAGTTAGTTGTTAGTTACTGAAGCAAACCTTTTTTTCTCCCTACATATTATTTATTTATTATTTTTACTTTGTAATACTAATTATTAAAAGTGATGTGCATGACATCATACCATCATGCCAGTTGTGATGTGATTCCAATATTTGTTCAAAAAGTTTCTCAAACTTGTTTTTATCGAGATTCTGACGTAAATATTTTCTAGCATTCACTAGCTGATATTTTTACCCAATATTTTATAACGAAAGCGTAAGGGGAAAACGATAACACAATGTTTGTCCTTGCGGTCTGCATGACAATTCCCTTCATGACCAAACTTCTAGAATTAAACGCAAATGTTAAATTTACTCGGCAAATCCAGATAAAAAGGAACCTTCCTGTAAACTGATACTGTCTTTATCCAATTTGCGTCTCTCCTGTATACTTGCTGCCAAACTGTCAGTGGAACTCGAGCCATTCTTGCTTCCGAATCGTCGCTCAGTTTCTATATCTCAAGGGTCTTACCAACTCGCGAACCACAGGGAATTTAATATATTCTGTATATACGGTCACGTGACAGTTATATGTGTGTAATTGACTACCTTTCCTGTATCGACTGTATATTTAACAATTATTCAGCGAAGTGGAGGTGAATAGTGGTGGATATTTACCGAGCCGCTTCGGCGAGGTGAATAATTGTTTTAGTATATACCACACTGCAGGTGAATAGCCAGCACCAAATAGTTATTTTATTTCTGTTAAATGGACAAAAACTCGCGTGAAGTGATCGCTGCATCGCTCGTGTGTGAATATGAAATCATATTCACTGTTTGAGTAGCCAATCAGAGCGCGCGAAAAGTGATATTCACTGGTGTGGTATACACTAAATATATATACATCTATTATTTCAATTAATGTTGTCTGGAGATAGGGCATTAGGGAATATGGTATTAGGGAATAAGGCATTTTTAAAATGTCGGACGACTGAACACAGGCTAAAAATGTATGAATAGACCGAAAGCTAAGTCTACTAAATCGTCTATAACTCGTAACCATGATTCATTTCGGCCTGGGAATACCCTAATGTCCTATTCCCTAATGCCCTATACCCTAATGTCCTATTCCCTAATGCCCTACTCCCTAATGTCCTATTCCCTATCTCCCAGGCAACATTACTTGAAATAGCTGTATATAAACTGAATATAGGAAAAGCGGCAAAAACTAACTATGTACTTCCTGCAGAAGGATCCCTCTGGATTCACAGCTAGTTGTACGGTATATTATATTCTAACTAGGGAAGCCTATTGGACAGCACAATTAAGGTGTTTACAACCGCATGGTCTGAATAAACGGCGAGAATACAAATATAAGAATAGAATCATTACAAATAGCTTTTTATACTATCTTTAGAAATATTATCTAGGGACATTGTAATTTACTAAATTAGTAATTAGCGCTTTAGCAGAGCATACAATAACGAAATTTGTAAAAGCATTTTAGGAGTATTACATAACCTTTAGGGTATTACATAACTGTTTTGGTTACTGCCGCTCATATAGAATTTTAATTCTATTGTATTTTATTTCAGGAACAGTAATGAAGGATTATTCTATCGGTACGAATTGTACGAATGACTGTACGAATTACTAATTAGCTCTAAACACCCTAAACCCTGGTGGAGGGTTAGGGTTAGGTTTGTAGTCAGGGTTAGGTATTATCGTTGTACGAATATGACGTCACCGTACGAATCGTACAATTCGTACCAAAGTAATAATTATGTTACTTATATAGAGATAGGTCCGCTTTCTTTTATTATCCAAAGTTTTTTAAAACACTATTGTACAGTTGAATCCCGATAACTCGAACCTCCAAGGGAAATCAGAAAAGGTTCGAGTTAGCGGGAGTTCGAGTTAGCGAGAGATGGGAACAAATGACCGGAAATTAGGGAATAAAATGGTGTTTTGCTTGCATCCTTTATTTCCATTCAAAGAGTTTGCATTTAATCAAGTATTTTTTATGGAGAAAGAGTAAAAAACGGATCAATATTTAGCAAATAAAACAGAACAGAACAGATATGGAGAAAATACACTACTTTTTACAGAAATAGTCTGTTAATAGGCCCTGACGCTGTTCCGTGAGTCTATTGCTGTCGATGATTCTGGAGAGCTTTGTCACGTTAGATTTGAAATCATCGATTTGATCCTCAACAAACAAAGCGTATGCCTGTAGCACGTCAATGGCGTGGCACAGTTCATGTTTTGAGGGTCGTTTCGGGGGCGGTTCATTTCGGTTTCCCATGCCAACACTATATGCAACTTGTACCGGCCATCTAACTAGATGAAGGTGCATAAATTAAATTATTTTGAGTAGTTCTACTACAACTACAGACTTCTCACTTGAAATTCCGTGATAGAAATGTGCCATTTCAGCCATTTATCGCTAGTACTATAATCCCGCATGATCCCAATTCGACCTTTAATAGCATATTAATAGCGACGAGAAATAAGCATTTCCGGTTTCGGCCAGTTGAATAAATGGCTTTCCTATATCATTCTGTCTTTCTGGGTTTAAAGAAAAAATATTGTGGGAGAAAACAGCTGACAGAACATATGGCAGCAGACTAATGCCCTGACATATACGAAGACTGCAAGGCTGACGATCTCTGTATGTTACCTTTAGCTGCTACACAGGCATTTCGTCACACACTACACAGTCAAATATAGGCTCTGCCAATAACGTCCACAATAACACAACACAACACAAAATAGCTCACTGACCATCCACGAGTTGCCGGCCCTATGTTTTATTCTGCTTAGAGTCCATTTATCCTCAGTTTTCTCTTACATGGCGGTCTCAAATATCGATCCGGTAAAGTAGTATATACAATGGGGGTTCTAATTCACATCCTTATTTAAGCCTTTTTTCTCCCATCGTATATCCCTACTCCACGAAAAAATCGTTGAAATTTGTTCCTTATATAAGCCCCCATTAGTCCCCAAGTAAGAACCATTACACCGCCTGCTTTAAACCGCTTTGATAGTCGAAAATCGGGCGGTCCTAATTCACATCCTTATCCAAGCCTTTTTTCTCCCATCGTATATCCCTACTCCGCGAAAAAATCGTTGAAATTTGTTCCTTATATAAGCCCCCATTAGTCTCCCGTTAAGAACCACCCCCAACTACATCCTAATTCACATCCTTATATAAGCCCCCATTATCCCCCGCTAAGGACCACCACCCACAAATTTTGTCGTTTCAATTCGCCTCCCCATATAAGCCCCCCGCGGCTGCGTAGTAGCTCCCACAGATGGCCCACCTACCTCAGAAAATTTATAATTTTTCAATTAGAGATATGTAATCTTAATGTATATCTGAAATACCTACGCAGAATTGTATGAAAGAAACATGCGCGGCGAGAATTTATGTAGTTGGTTAAAGGTCGGAGAGCAAGCATTCTGCAGCAAGTCGTGCATAGGTACATATTGTAGGACCCATTTATATAAAATAAGGCAGGGAAGGCGGATTCCAACACCTTGTCGCGGATGTGGGAAGGGCACCCAGAGCACTTTTTATACTTGTGTTGGGTGCGGCTCTCTATTACTACGGGTAGAACTAATAAGGAAGGAAACGGCAGCAAGGCGGCAGTTCTTAGAAGTACTGCAAGAGCTTTTACGGATTCGAGAGAGGCGGCAGTTCTTAGAAGTACTGCAAGAGCTGCTACAGATTCGAAAACCTATCTAGAGATACGTGTGAAACATGGCTGCTATAGGCCACCACCAGAATTCTCCACTAGTATTCGAACGCACTAAATGGGTTATTGGTAAGTTCTTACGAGGCTGGCAGATGGACGTTCCAGAGGGTCACGAATTCGGTGCCGACCCAATGGCCTTCTTAGATGGTGTCCGCCATACGATCCATAAAAAGCTAGAGGAAGAGATTGTCGATCTAAAGGGGGTGAAGTTCCAGCTCGCCCTGAGAGTACAGCTACTAAAGTACAAACTTGATGGTAGCGAAGAACTAATCGATGCAATACTTCGCCATAAGCAGGAGGCCGTTTTACAAGTCCACGAAATCGATCCCGCGCTAGATAAGTCTTTTCCAACGATCCAAGAGACCCTAGAGAAATGGACACATAGAGGCTCAGGTTGGGTGGTAGACCGAGTAGTTCTGCTTTGGCTCGACATTGCACGATATCAACCATTACGAGGCGGCTCATACATTTCACTACCTCCAGAAGTCCAACACAAGAGAGCCGTGGTTAACGTCCAAAATAAGGATGATAACTGCCTACGATGGGCACTACGATCGGCAATCTTCCCCGTTAAGATTAATACCCAAAGACCATCCAAGTATCCTATAGACGATGGCCTAGACTTTACAGGAATCGATGCACCAACGCCCATATCACAGATTTGCAGAGTTGAGAAGCGAAACAACCTTGCGATCAATGTCTTCGGATGGGAGAAAGGTGTGATTGTCTATAGGATTAGCAAGCAATGTGGGGACACCAAACGCATCAACCTATTGCTAATAGAGAAATCCGGAAAGTATCACTATACTTGGATCAAGGATTTGAATCGACTTCTCTATGATCAGAGCAAACACCGCGAAAGGAAGCACTTCTGCGAGAGGTGTCTCCACGGATACTGCAGAGAAGATCTACTCGAAAAACACATTCCAGAATGTAAAGGTATAGGACAGACAGCAGTGAGAGTTGAGATGCCTGAAGAGGGTAAGAACAAGCTATCCTTCCAGAACTGGTACAAACAGATGAAGGTTCCCTACGTCATTTACGCCGATTTTGAGGCATTGACCACTAAGATCGAAGAACCAGAGCCGGCAGCAGAGCTGGCACCAGAACTGCGCAGCAACACCCAGAAAACTCAACTACATGAGGCTTGCGGATTCGGCTACATCGTGGTGAGATGTGATGGCCATACAGAGACTCCAGTCGTCTATAGAGGGCCCAATGCTACAGAAATGTTCCTGGAGGCAATACAACGAGAAGAACAAAAAGTTGAAGCGGCTCTATCTAGACGTAAAGCCCTATGCATGACTCCAGAGGACAGCATAGCCCACCGAAGTGCAACAATTTGCCACATCTGTCAGAAATCTCTTAATGGGGATTCAGTTCGCGATCACTGCCATATCACTGGAAAGTATCGTGGAGCAGCACACAATGCCTGTAATCTACTCCTGCGGATAGACCCAAAGAAGACCATAATACCAGTAGTCTTCCATAATTTGCGGGGATACGATTCTCATCTCTTAATGCAGTCTATTTCCAAAGTAGAGGGGCAGATAAATTGCATACCAAATAACATGGAGAAGTACATTTCATTCTCCCTAGGGAAACTGCGATTCATCGACAGCGTTCAGTTTTTGCTATCCTCTCTTGCTCAGCTAGTATCGGCTAAAAACCCGGAAGGATTCCAAATCATAGCCAGATACGAGCAAGACGAACATAAGCGCGGGCTTCTTCTACGCAAGGGCGTCTACCCATACGAATACATGGACAGTTGGGAGAGGTTTCAGGATGAGCTACCGCCGCGCGATGCTTTTTATAGCAAGCTTTCTGATGAAGGAATCTCAGATGAGGACTATACTCACGCACAGAAGGTTTGGGCTGCATTCGATTGTCAAACTATGGGAGACTACCACGACCTATATCTTAGAACCGATGTACTTTTACTCGCAGATGTGTTTGAAGGCTTTCGAGCGACATGTATGCAAAATTATGGATTGGACCCAGCTCACTATTATACGAGTCCTGGTCTATCGTGGGATGCATTGCTAAAGAAGACTGGTGTAGAGCTTGAGCTGCTCACAGACTACGATATGCATCTTTTCATCGAGAAAGGGATGCGAGGCGGCATTTCGATGGTCAGTCGACGCCATGCAAAGGCCAACAATCCATATGCGGCAGAATACGACCCAATCAAGCCCACTACGTACATACAGTATCTGGATGCAAACAACCTATACGGATGGGCTATGAGCCAAGCGCTACCAACCGGAGGATTTGAGTGGTGCGACGTAGAAAAGCTACAGACTATCGACCTCGACATCGCGTCGTATGTAAACATACAAGCGGATAAAGGTTATATCCTTGAGGTCGACCTTGAGTATCCTCTAGGACTCCACGACGCTCACAACGCGTATCCACTAGCCCCAGAGCGTATGAAAGTCCAGAAAAAATGGATGTCAGAGTACCAATGCGGACTACTAGGTGAAAAAGTATTCCCAATCGAAGTCGAAAAGCTTGTGCCCAATTTATTTGACAAAGAACGCTACGTCCTACACTATAGAAATCTACAGCTATATCTATCTCTTGGTATGAAATTGAAGAAGGTGCACCGAGCACTACGATTTAACCAAAGCCCTTGGATGGAGCCATATATACGTATGAATACGGACCTTCGTAAGCTGGCTACAAGCAATTTCGAGAAAGACCTCTACAAGCTGATGAACAACTCAGTATTTGGTAAGACAATGGAGAATCTGCGTAAGCGCGTAGATGTTAAGCTGGTGCGTGCAAGAGAGGAGGACAAGCTTCGTCGGCTGATATCGAGTCCAACGTTCGCTAGATCGAATATCTTTGACGATGGCCTAGTAGCCCTACACATGCATAAAAGCAGGCTCGTACTTAACCGCCCAGTTTACGTTGGTATGAGCATCCTAGACCTATCCAAACACCTGATGTACGATTTCTATTACAACCAACTTAAGCTCCAATATGGTAATAAATGCGAACTGCTATACACAGACACAGATTCTCTATTGCTTGAGATCCAGACTGAAGACGTTTACGACGACATGGCCAAAAATGCAGACCTATACGATACAAGTGATTACCCAAAAAACCATCCACTATACGACACTACCAATAAAAAGGTTCTTGGAAAGATGAAGGATGAGTGTGCAGGAGTTGCCATCGTAGAGTACGTTGGACTTCGACCGAAGATGTATTCGATTGTATGCGCAGACACTAAGGAGATTCGCAAGGCTAAAGGAATACGGAAGTACGTTGTGAAGAAGCACATGCGACACGAGCAGTATAAGGAGTCTCTTTTCGATAGGAAGACCTTCAGACATGGAATGAATATGCTGCGAAGCATTGGGCACCAGATCTATGGTCTGCGAGTTAATAAAATCTCCCTTTCACCACTGGACACAAAACGTTGGATTTCTGAAAATGGAATCGATACATTAGCCCATGGGCATAAAGATATCTGTTTGCCCCAAGACGAACTAGCTTAGGATCCCATTCGGAGGTAGTTCGGTATCAAGTGGTACGACTTGTATCTCTTCACGCACGAATCCACGCGTTGGCTGTTTCTTCGAAACCTGCTGAGCAACATTCGAAACTTGTGGGGCGTACAAATAATATAGGACTGGCTGACCCGAAGAAACCATACTACGCGAAATGCTATACGTTTTCAAACTCCATATAGGATCGGTAGCGCGCTTTCGTCCACCTTCTAGCTCACCAGGAGCGTATAGATATCGAACACTGACATCGAATGGAAGTCTTTCCTCTTTGAGCCCAACTAGACGTATCCGTTCGTCCCGAACCGGCACGGGTTCTGCTGGGTTCGATTCGATTTCGTTTTTGGTAATTGCTATGGATGGTTGTTTTCCTGTCAAACGCGTAGATTCGTTGTTTAAAGCTTTTACGACCGCAGGTAGACGAGACACCCATTCGACAGATCTATCATCCTTTCCCTGTGAAGTAAGTACCATCTCCTGAGCATATTGGTATCCAAACAATCTCTCAGCTAAAGTACGATTAAATCGTTCGACGATTGCTTGATCCCGGTGAATATCCACACGACCACGACGTACAGAAACTTCATGTTTATCTAGTAGCGAAGACATTGCACCCATAAATTCACGTCCTGGATCGACTTGTAAAAGTTTTGGCCATGTTAGTGGACTTCGCTTATATATTAATAATAATAATAATAATAGATTTATATAGCGCTGTTTCTTCGAAAATCCAAAAGCGCTTTACATTCTGTAAAAACATATTAAAACTATAACCACTGATGTAGTTAACTATGATAAGATTAAAAATACATCTATATATAAAAACATACGAATAAAAATATTAAGATTAATAAACAGAAGAATAATTTAAAATTACATCATGAATAGTATGCGCGCTTAAAAAGAAATGTTTTAATGGAACTTTTAAAATCAGTCAAAGATTGAATAATCCTTATGTTTTCTGGTAGATTATTCCATAAGGACGGCGCCATAACTGAAAAAGCTTTGCGACCATAGGACTCTAAATTGTACTTAGGAATAACTAAATAATTTTTGGTAGCAGAGCGTAGTGACCGTTTCGGAACATATGGAGTTAAAAGTTCATTAAGATAAAAAGGTGCCATATTATTTAAAGCCTTAAATGTCAGTAGTAAAATCTTAAAGTCAACCCTCTCTGCTACGGGCAACCAGTGCAATTCCTTCATAATAGGACTGATATGTTCATATTTGCGTGAGTACGTGAGAAGTCGTGCAGCTGAGTTTTGAACATACTGTAGTCTCTTCATTAAGTCCCTTGGCAAACCTGATAACAGCGAGTTACAGTAATCAAGTTTAGATGAAATAAATGCATGAATAAGGATTTCACAATGTTTAAGTGATAGGAATTTCCTTATACCAGCAATGTTTCTAAGATGGAAGAATGCCGTTTTACATATTGAGTTTACTTGTTTCTGCATAGACAAGGTATCATCGAACCAAACACCAATGTTTTTGGCGAACTTAGATGAGTGTATTAGCTCATCTGCAACATAAATCGAATCAAGAGCAACTTGAGGACGATGACGAGCATTAAGCACAAGCAGCTCAGACTTATCATTGTTAAGCTTTAACTTATTTAATGTCATCCAGTTGTTGATATCCCTGACACAATCTTCTACTAGAGACTTGGCACGCATGGTTTCACCAGAAACTGACGGCTGAAATGATATGTAAATCTGGGTATCGTCTGCATACATATGGTAAGACATATTGTGTCGCTTAATGATGTCCCCAAGAGGTGCCGTATATAACAAGTACATTATGGGACCGAGCACAGATCCTTGTGGAACTCCACAAGTGAGATCACGACTAGATGACCGTTCCTTGTCAATACAGACAAATTGAGTACGATCTGAAAGGTATGAACGGATCCACTCAAGAGCTTTACCCTTAATCCCAAAGCGACAACTAAGTCTGTTGAGAAGTATGTGGTGGTCAACAGTATCGAATGCTGCAGAGAGATCTAACAATAGAAGTATGACGCAACCATGCTCATCTATGGCACGGAGAATATCATTGTGGACTCTCACCAGTGCCGTTTCCGTACTGTGACCGGCCTTATAGGCTGATTGGAATAGCTCACTCAAATGTTCCTCATCAAGATGACAGTTTAACCGCACAGCAACTACCTTTTCAGTAGCTTTGGAGATAAATCTCAAATTTGAAATCGGTCTGAAGCTAGAGAACTCCTCGTGATCCATAGTGGCTTTCTTGATAGTGGGTGACAAAACAGCTTCTTTAAACTTGCTAGGCACAACAGCACTTGCAAACGACAGGTTCACAATCCTAGTAACAATCGGTAATAGCACCCCAGAGCAGTCTTTGAAAACACCACCAGTAATAGGATCAAGGATACATGATTTCATCATTGAAGTTCTAAGTAAGGTAGATAACTCATCAGCAGTTGTAGGAGTAAATATATTCGTTCGAATGCCGCAGCAACTTCTTTAGATTCTTTAGTGGCTAATGGTTCGGCTTCTTTGTATCTGGATGCTACATCCACGATCGTCAGCGCATACTTATATAGCTTTCTTCCACGTCCAGGTCGATCGTGAGGTAGAAATATCAAATCGGCTTGATGGACCTCATTTGGTGTAGATACATTGAATTTAGGTCGTGGAACGTATTTGGGGGGTGGTAAATAGATCTGCCATATAGCTTGTTTTTCTAGCCACATCCGAGTCACATCTTCAGATATGTTTGTCGAATTGGCAAGATGTTTAATAGCTGCTAGTCCTTTCCAATAACCCTCCGGACTATAGTATCGTAAACTTAGTTTAGTGTCCATTAATATGTACATACATATGCGTGCATTCTAAGCTTCAATAAGCAGAAAAGTTACTACCTATTAGTCGCATTTTATGCGGAGTAATTACCTAGTAATACTCTAGTAATCTAGTAAGTGATCTAGTAATTACGTTAAACGTAAAAAAGCTCGTTTTTTAAAAGCATAGCTATAACCAATTCTTATAAGAATCGAGTGGCAACGTATCCAGTCGCGAATACACTACCACCTAAGGCCACCAATTCGGCAGTTTTCCTCGAATTAGATGGTCGATAATCTGAGAGTTTAGGCTTTTCCAGTTTCGTTTGCAATATGTGATATATATGGAGTTTTCGCATTGCATCGATTCTATCTTTAAGTCCAACGTGTGCATTGTTTTCTTTCCAGTGATTCCAGATGGCTAGTGCTTCTAGTCGTTTTTCTTTATCTTTTTCATAGGTGGCCATAGCGGCATTTGCCTTCTCCTGGGCCTTATCATGTCTTAACATCTCTGCGGCAGTAGCATTCGGTCCGCTAATTGCTTTTTCTATTTCGTATGTGGCAATACTAGCAGCACCACTTGCTACGGCAAAAGAAACCGCCATAACTACTATCGTTCCCATAGCTTCGAACCCGAGGTAGAGTCGCCCCCGTTACTCAACAGGCTTCCAATACCCTTTGTCCTTTAGGTATTTCTTAGCTGCAAGGCCACCAGATAGAACCGCTATCCACTTCACGAAGTTCAAAATACTAGATGAAGGATCGTTAGTCAAAGGCTCTTTGATTGCTTTTTTTCCGACCCAACCGATACCTGCCGCAAGTCCAGTCAATATAGTAGCTTCCTGTATTGTGTTCATAAATTCGTTAACCATCTTATTGGAACAACGTTTACATCGCCGATAATATATGTCTACGGCGTGGCTTCAAATGCTATATCATGCCTTGAGTTTTTAGGTTACGACCTTTTGGGGTTTCTTTGGTAGCGGCAGCTGAGCTGTCTGTGGCTTCAGTGGAGCTGTGGTTAACTCGTTGCGTTTGTTTGTATTGCTTATACTGATAGTACAAACCCACAAGTGCTATGCTTACCCCAATTACGGCAAGTGTGGTATTAGTTGATATCGAACTTGGCTTATCGGTATGACTGTCTACCTGCGCCCGCGTTGCCGCCACATTGGCGATATTTTCTTTCCTTCTTTGCGCTATGAGTTTGCCTGCAGCGACTCGTTTTGGATTTGGTGGGGGCTTTACTGGTTCTTTCGTGATGGGATCATTTCGATCTTCGGAATGGGTATCAATTTCCATCTTGTTAAGAGTAATTACTTAGTAGTTGAGGTAACTTCAATACGTTAAGATTATTTTAAATTTGAATGTACCTTAGTAGTTGAGGTAACTTCAATACGTTAAGATTATTTTAAATTTGAATGTACCTCAAGTACTTCATCAACTTCGTCTTCGCTCGGCAATACTTGCGCCTCGGAGTCCTGTTTAGTGGGCATAGAATGGTTAACAACGTGACAAAGGGCACTAGTTAGTGCTACAAGTGGACCTGCTTTGTAGGCCAATCGGCCAGCCAGTACAGATATCTCGTTTCGGACTAAGCGGTCTTTCTTTAGAGCTTTCAACAGCCTTCGTTGTTGTCGAGAATCTAGAGGCCTCACATATGCGACTACACAAGTTGCTAGACTTAGTGCTCTATCCACTAAGCAGTCATTTATTTGCTTCGCTAAGACGGCTTGGTATCTACGATATAGGCGTTCTATGTCTTTATCAGGTAACTTAGAAATGTCTCCAAGAGAAAAATTCTTCCCTAGATATTCTTTTGTCGTACCAGTCACGGCTAGAATAGAAAGAGATTCCCTATGTTCGCTGATTTCTATGCTACTATCTTCATTGGTGGTAGCTCCGATGGCAGCTTTGCTGCCGCTACTGCGGTAGCCGCATTCGGCCCTTGGTGGAGGACCTGTCACATCTATTTCGCCGGATTCAGCTAGTATGTTCATTAATTCATCATCAAAATCTTTATCCATCTTACTTCAACGTATTGTGACATATCATAGGTGAAGGTATCTCTAATAGTGTGGAAAAGGGATGTCGCAAACAGAAACATATATGTGCGAACTTAGTCTCAAGTTCTGAAATGAATAGCTTCTTATCATCTAAGGATATGCTAGCGCCGTAGTCATCGAATAGATCCTTCAATCCCGGTGCGCTTGCGATGCGAAATGCCACAACGATTGCGCAATTCTCGCGAAAGTTCTTGCATATACTTTTTTGTGTTTGCGATGAGGCCCAAATCGAAATACCAATGTGGCGTGCAGAAAAGGCTAAATCGGATATCTTATTGGTCCTTCCCTTAACATCCTTGCTTGCCGCACAATCATCAAGGATAATAAGTGTATTTGTTCCTTCGAAAAAACATGCGCAGTCGCCTAGGGTTGCATCAATATCGTTCTGAGAAGGCGCTAGGACAATGAAGCGAGGATCTCCCTTACCAACGCCTTTATAGGTTTTATTGTTAGCATAGGTGGGACAAATCAATACGATATATTCAAACTTAAAACGAAATGGACCTCTTAATTGATCAACTATGAACTGAGTCTTTCCGCAGTTTGTGGGGCCAATTATGAGTGCGTTAAAGGGAATTTGTTCTGTTAATGTGTCCATGTCGACGAATACGTCAAGAGTACATTAATGATAAACATTTTGTAGCATTCCTTGTTCAATAGTTGCTTGTGCATCAGAAAGCACGAATATGTGCATGTTCACCGTACCTGAGCCTCCACTGCGATGAATCCTAAGGCGAATGGATGCTCCAGCATCTTGTTGGGCTAAACCATCTCCATGAACTATACTGGTTTGCGAGGTGCGACAATCGATGAGTGCGGCAAACTTGTTCTCAAAGAACTTCTTATGCGTCATGGACGTAGCGGCGGCAGCCTCTCCGAAACGCGGGACAAACCAATTCTTCGCTGACTTCCATAAATCCTTTGGTAGCATCCCAAAAGAATATAGAGCGTTAGGAATGCCATTGACGTGTACCTCGACCTTGGTGATTCCTGGATTTACGAATTTCTCACTATCTCTAGTGCCTGCCACATGAGGATCCACAAATAGAAGAAGAATGCCATTGAGAGAGAGACGAAGTACGTTTATGCTTTCAGATACTAGTGTATCGGTGGCTAGATTGATTGAGACGGTTTTGAAGTACTCATAATGGTTATACAGAAATGCTTTACCGCTGGCGTAGGTACTATTGGCCTGCGACGCAAGATCGAGACTTTCGATGACTTCATATTCTAGTTCAATGTTCGATAGTTTGTACGTTCCTACTTTCGTACTGTCGGATCCGACTATGACGTCTATGGCCGGTGCCAGTGTCAAATGAAATGACATCTTATCTCGAATCGCATGTGGATAAAAGACGCCATGGGTTGTGATAACTTCATGATCAATAGGTATCTTATATACGCTACCGTATGCCGCTAGTGTCGCATTATCAGCCGCATTAGACGTAGATGCGTTACTGGCCTTTGAACGAAGTTTGTTCACATTAGCAGATTGAATGCCCCGCTCTACGCTATTCTCTCGTTCTACATCAGATAGGTATAGATCGCTATATACCTGTAGTAGATCGGGTCGACTTAGATCTTCTAATCTAGTAGTTCCCATCCATACGACTCGCTTTGAAACTATGCAACGTCCAACATTGGCCACCAAATAGTTGTCGGCATGACCCCCGGATAGAGTGATATTGGCACTAAGGGCTAGACTACCAGGTACTAGAAGTCTATTTTCGCCTAACGTAGGAACATTAACAATTAAAGTTTCCCCTGGATTGGCTGAGGAAGGAGTGAAAGTTACACGATGGAACACACGACTGGCTTTAAGAGATCTACCTTCTCTAGGAGAATAGTCAGGATGGAGCGTCGTTGATATCATGATGTTTGTTTCACAATTGAATATATCGCCAATAATAATATTATATCACATATCAAGTGTTCAATATGGAAGAAAATTTAGACTTCGATCCTATATCTGAAGAAGGTAGAGCCGATGTGAATGATCTTACTGCCGAAGAATGGGCGGAGATTAGACCTGATGATGACGAGGCAGAAATGGATTGGTGGAATAGAGCTAAGCATAGCTTCAAAAATACGACGAAAAGCATACGTGATAGGTTATGGAAAAATCGTAGTAACTGGGGAACCAGTTCAGCTGAGTATATAGAATTAGTCAATCAAGGTGATGATGCGGAAACGCAATTTACGGTAGGCAGTAGTACTGCGGAAACGCCATTTGAAAGACTGGAAAGACGGACTGAAAATGCACAGGACCAAATCACTATAAAGTTTCCAAAAGCAGATCTAACGAAGTTCACTGCTAGTTTGGATGACTATGATAGGGTCGTGATAAAACTCAATCGTAAAAATGCTGGATCATACTTACTGTCGGTTGCCGTAGACACTCCCAACGTATTACCGAAAACGCTTAAAAACGCTCTTGGACCTACTGCGGAAAAGGAGATTAGTATGAAAGAGGATATGGCCACCGAAAAAGATAAACGAAAGGCCGAGGAAATAAAAAAGATGGATTCATTAACTAAGGGAACTCCAGAATATGAAGTGGCAAAGAATAAAGTAGTAGCACTAGAGGATCAGAAACAGGAGATCGAGAAAGAAATAGAAGCCATCAAAGATCGTATGTCGTTACGAGACCGCATAAAAGCCATCTTCAAGAAACATGGATTTACGGTGATTGGAGTGTTAGCTGTCGCTGGTGCCGTAATTGGTACCGTCGTTAGTATATTGACAAAAGGCTTGGGTTCCGTTGCTAAGGGAGTTGGTGGTGCTTTGAAGGATCTTGGAAAAAAGTTGGCTAACGTGCTACCTGCGGCGATAGGCGCTATTGCGAGTTTCATATTCCGTACCGCTGGAGAAGTTTTCGGCTTCCTTGCAAAGAATGCCTGGCTACTCATCGTAGCTGTGGTTATATTCCTAGTAGAGCAATATAAATCGTCAAAACGTCAGCGCTAACGAAATATCATCCATGAGGCTACGCCGGCCACAATACCCACGATTGCTAAATTGGTTTCGTGATTCGTTGGCGATGCGCCGCGACTTTGTCGACTGTGTGGTGTCGTATCAATCGTAGCGGTCGTATCAGTAGTGGCTCCGCTGTCTGTAGCAGGTTTATTCGTCTTTGTTTTCGAGCCTTCCATAGGGGCTGGTGGTGGAGATTTTTCGTTAAGATTGATGTCGTCGTTTATTCCTAAACTGATACCAGGTTTATTTGCCGTTCGTAGGCTGTTTACGTACGTAGCGCCCTTAAAGATAATCATATAGCTAGGTATTAACAGACAATCCTTCGCAACTGCTAGATCTAGACGAGAACTAATATCCTTAATAGATTCTTGGTATTGGGCTAGAGTGTCTGAAGCCGATTCTATGATGGCATCTTCAAACATCGTATCAAATTTATTTTGGGCGGCTGGGGACTTCGATCCTACGATTGGTGAGCCGGTTGAAGCCTGGGATGATAGGACACAAAACAAATATACCATTATTGATGCATTAATTCGGACTATCCCGGCCTTTGTCAATCCTTTCCCATTCTGTGGAACGAACCAATTGTAGTGCTTCTCGTTCATATCATTTCGACGTGTGGCAAAGTTGATTTCATAAGCACCGAACTCTCTTCTGATCTTGTCATATATGACGTAATTCCATTGAACGTTGTTGAACTTATTGAATATGCTTTCTCTGGGGAGTGGTACTTCCAATTCAAACAGTACTCGCCTGATCGTATAGTATACGTGAAATCGATAAAAGCTCCGAATATTGTCGATGATTGGCGCATCATCTGAAAGATGGTCGTCGAATGATACGCCACAGCCTGCCGTAGCACACCAAACGGCGAAACATAATTGGTGCTGCCAAAGTTTCATTGGTTCAACATCAAACCACTTATTCGTTTTTCCTATTCTATCGTTAGCATTAGCAATACTGTCTCGCAGGGCATAGCTCGGATCTTTATTTTTTATTTTATCACTAAGATCGAGCCCCAGATCTTGAAAGATATGTCGTGGCTCATACGTAAATAGCTGATCCTTTGCTACGTAGATCTTTAGCGTTTGTATGATAGGGTATATGTCTTTAGCGACGTGTGCCCAGGGAACGGCTGGAACTGGATACTTAACGTCAGCACGTCTGAATGGAAGTGGAAAACCCCTGCCGAATGCGGCCACCGCATGTTTTTGCGTTGTCACGCGTAACGCTTCGTGTAGACGATTTCTGACATCTACTGGTATGAGACCACTCATATTCCAATGCTGCCCACCATCGTAAAACATGATTCTAGTCTCGTATGTAGACTCATCATGTATGTCGGATGCCGTTGTCCTAGCTGAGAACTTATCGAAGTCCGCGTGAGGATAATTTTCCTTAAAGGACGCAAAAGCCTTTGCATTGCGAGGTGCGATATAGTCACCCCAATCACCGTCGAAATGAACTCTCGCTTGGAGACTAGGCATGGTTTCTTATCCTTGGCGCCGGGCCAATCAATCCGTTCGATTCATCCACTTGACTAATCTGTTTGATATTGATACGTATTAAAGTTACGACATATGTTAATATCGTGAAGTAAAGAACGTACGTTAGTATCATTGAAGTAAACTTCTGATATCGAAGTAAACTTCAGGCTTTAATATGGTAATCTTAAATGTCACCACTAACTCGACTGATCATACGGTCTACTTTCAAGAACCTATTTACATCCATAATATTTCTCTAATCGAGGTCTCTTTTGAGAACGGTTGGTGGAACCTATCAGAGAAAGCTTCATTCACTTGGAATACCCCAGGTGAGATACGGATTCCTTATGAACTTACTGAGCCGGGGAATTACAATATAAACATCTTGATGGACGCCCTCAAACCCGCGGTTACTGCTGGTTTATTGGAATTCATAGACCACGCTTATAGGAAGTTTTGGGTTCTAAAAATTAAGAAACCAATCCTGTTCAGTAAGAATCTCTGCGATTCGTTTAATATCAAGGGTACTCCAGAAGGGAATAATGTGTCACTCAAAGTAGGAGAATACAAACTGGTGGTACAACTTCTTCGCTATGTATATATCTATTGTGATGTGGTGGATCCTAGCTTCTCAATTATTAATGGGAAGCAATCAAACGTACTGGCTATCTTTAATCTCGAGGGCTTTAGGTTTACAGAATCTACTTACAATCAATGGCTTCCCTTGCCCATACGATCTCTAGGGACAAGACGGAACAGCCTTCGCCTGACAATTAAAGACGAAAAAGGAAACATTATAGACTTCCGTGGTCGACCTATACGATACGTATTGAAGATTGAGTAAGTTATGATATAACATAATGGCAAGCGATTCGATTCAACTAATTCCAACGGCACCAGGTATTTATCCACCGCTGGCTAGCGGGGCTAGCGGAGATAATTTTCGGTTGCAAACAGTCCGAGATACTCTTTCATATATCGAAACTCAAGAAAAACACTATGAAGGTGTGCGTAAGAAATACGCCCGCGCACAAGGAATTGTCCATGGTGCCGCTGTGGTAACGGGAGGTCTATCCGTATTATTATCGGGTTCAGGACTAGCAGTAGCTCTAACTGGTTTTGGTATAGTGATTGGTTTACCATTCGGTGTTATTGGTGGGGTCTGTGGGATGATTTCAGCAGCTACGACCGTTGGGGCTAAAAAGATCGGAAAAAAAGTTTCTAAACATGAGAAAACCGCTATGTTAGCTAAAGCGAAAATTAATACGATTCGCGATCTAGTATCAAAGGCCCTTCGCGATGAAAATATATCTGACTCTGAATACGGCCTCATCCTCGCTGAAGTAGATAAATATGAGATTATGAGGGCTGAAATTCGCCGCAAGACTTCGACGGCCGCGAGCGGTGAAAAAAACATGGAACAAATTCGAGCCGAACTCAAGCAAGAAGTGCAAAAGGAAATGCGAGCACAACTTGGCAGTCTAGTGGGATAAAAATCAAAATGTCCTATGAGAGGAACAAACAGGGGTTTTATTTTCACTTTGCTAAGAGCAGTCTTTGCTAATAGCAAAATCGTCGGAACGGTGGCACCTGCTAATTCGTATGTCTGGTTCGTATGCAAATTTCGAGACAACGGGTGGCGATTGTCTGTGGATTTTTTATTTCAAAGTTTCAATCTCGAATTTTCTTATTCACATTCCTATCGCGTCGATCCGCCCCCGTTTTACTCGTTCAAGCAAAATTGGGGCGCTAAGGCATTTCTGGGTCGCTCAGGAATTTTAGGAGGAACTTGGAATGTATATATCTTAGTACCCTTGGCTAGCAAGCTGTCAGAATGAGTTTTTTCGGGCTATGAGCGTATTCTAATTTCAGTCAACGCTAGAGCTTTTTTAGCCGTCTACGTAATTATTACATCAGCTGCGTCTTATATAGCTGAGGTTCTACCGGCTTCGTCAGACGTATTCTCAGCAGTAAGATCGAGTGACATGGAAGGAGATCAGTCAAGAAAACTTGTCCATCCGTTTCTTGAGAGACTTGCCAGGGAAGCTAAAGTTTCAAAATCACAAGTCGGGGTAAAGCTTTACAGAAAAAAAGCGGAGAGATCTCGCTTGTTACGGCAGCGAAGAAAACTACAAGAAAAACTCAGAGCCCTGGTAAAAGACCTAGAGACGAAGGAATCCGAAGTACTGATCGTGGAACAAGACATTCAGATGCTAGAAATTGCTGTCGACGAGGGGACTGATGATGAAGATGACTAAGCACTATCTAGATGATCCTTCGTGTAGGAATAAAACACCCGCGACAGGGGTATGGCTCAAACGATCCTTCTCTGATCTGGTGTCGGTGTTGCTTACAGCACTCGAATAAACAACTCTTACCACAAATAGTTGTCCTGCCTAGTGTTAACCATCGGCACTGATTTTGTCCTCGCATCTTATGGCTGATAATATAACGGTATTTATTAATGGTTGCATAAAATTGGTCGTTTTTTATTGGGGGGTAGTTCTTAGTAAGGGAATAATGGGGGTTATATGAGGTCTGAATATTCGTTCTCTAGTTCGTGCTGGAAGAAGTACTCAACGAGACACTTAACGATACCGTAATGACCATTGTCGTAGGCATAACGTAGTGCGTGGTCGGCGTCCGTATCATAATAAAAGGGATAAAAGTACTCAATAATAAATTTAACAACGTCAAGAAAGCCATTTCTAGTGGCCTTGAATAGCATACCACCAACGTCCTCATATAATTCATCATAATCGTATTTGAGGATCTGGGAGTGCTTAAAGAGAAACTTAACGATATCGATATTACCATTTTCGCATGCGTAGCAAAATGCACAGGTGATGTGTATGGCTAGTATATTGAACTGGAAGCGCTTAATTAGCCACTTAACGATACCAAAATTATTATTCCTACAGGCATTGATTAGTATGTCCCCATCGTAGTTATGCTTGGTTTCATCGTCGTCGTCTTCATCGTAGTAGTATGCCCTAAAATTACCATTATCAGTATGGCTGTATCCTACTACGATACCATATTCGCAATCGTATACGTCATCCTCGGAAATATTGAATTTCTTTAAAAAATTATCTCTCTCATCATCGTTATGAGCAGACATAAGCCCTAATAGGACTACTCGTCTACGGAATTCTTTGTCTACGTTTTCGTAACATGCTATAGATGCGGCATAATTTAGATGTTTTGAAGTCAAAGAAATAGCGGCAAATGATGTAGGACCGGCATACTCTACGATCTTAGTCAAAATTTCTATAGGAAGGTACAATATATTAGCCATAGTATACTTCCGATGTTTCATATGTATGTACTAGACAACCGATATCTCTAGATGGGTTTTCGAATCCGTAAAAGCTCTTGCAGTACTTCTAAGAACTGCCGCCTTGCTGCCTTTTCCTTCCTTATTAGTTCTACCCGTATCGATATGGAGCCGCACTCAACGCAAGTATAGAAAGTGCTCTGAGTTCCCTTTCCGCACCCGCGACAAGGTCTTGGAATAGGCCTTCCCTGCCTTATTTTATATAAATGGATCTTACAGTACGTACCTATGCACGACTTGTCACACAAGGCTTGCTCTCCGATCTTTAGCCAACTGCATAAATTCTCACCGCGCATGGTACCTCAGGTATACATTATATATACATACCTCTAACCTCAGGTATACATTAGATATACATACCTCTAATTGAAAAATTATAAATTTTCTGGGGGGGATGGGGCCATCTGTGGGAGCTGCTCCGCAGCCGCGGGGGGCTTATATGGGGAAGCGAATTGGAATAATAAAATTTTTGTGGGTGGTGGTCCTTAGCGGGGGGATAATGGGGGCTTATATAAGGATGTGAATTAGGATGTAGTTGGGGGTGGTTCTTAACGGGAGACTAATGGGGGCTTATATAAGGAACAAATTTCAACGATTTTTTCGCGGAGTAGGGATATACGATGGGAGAAAAAAGGCTTGGATAAGGATGTGAATTAGGACCGCCCGATTTTCGACTATCAAAGCGGTTTAAAGCAGGCGGTGTAATGGTTCTTACTTGGGGACTAATGGGGGCTTATATAAGGAACAAATTTCAACGATTTTTTCGTGGAGTAGGGATATACGATGGGAGAAAAAAAGGCTTAAATAAGGATGTGAATTAGAACCCCCATTGTATATACTACTGGTAATATTTCATGCTCGGCTGATATAGTATTCGTAAGGTCAAAAATGTATTTCAAACATACTCACTTTTTTATAAGACCTAAATTTAGATTAAGTATTTTCTCAGTAATTCACAAGATAAAGGTGTTCACCGAGGAATAATTATAGAGCTAAAAATAAAATTGAACCGCGGATCAAGCCAGACTTGAAAAGGAATACATTTGCATAATATTTCGCATAGACCTTGCCTGTTTGTTTCCCCGTTTCAGACCACGTGATCTTGTTCTCCAGAGGATTGAGTGCTTTGTTTTCCAATTATATAAATTGGTACATTTCCTCTTGGGATACAGAAAAACAAAAAAATAATTACTCAAGGGAAAAGTCAGGTGGTCTGAAATGGATAACAGACAGGCAAGCTGATTATATCTGACCTCAAAATCTAAATTGAAATTCCGTGGAATAAACTGGGAAATTATAGGCGAATCCTTGCTAACGTCATTGTTTACATTTTTGCCTCGTTAGAATAAATTAAACTTCAAGCTACAAACAAACAGACTACATCGTTGAAAGAGAATTTTAAACTTTGTAATCACCGAAATTTCGAGATTGATATGTTAAATATTTACGGATAATTTGATTTTTCAAAACTGTAAAATGGGCTGGGTGACAAGAGTTGCTGACAGCCATACATACTTTGTAAATTTTGAAATTTTTAAACGCTCATTCCTCAAGTTATATTATATCACTCAAATTTTCGGTGATTATCAAGTGTGACAATTTCTTTCGATTTATGGACTCTGTTTGTTTGTATGTACGTCACTTGAAGTTTGATGTATGCTGATGAGGAAAAAACGTAAACAAGGATTCGCCTAATGTATTGGTGGGTTGCACTGGCGGCCATGTTGTTTGGTAGGAACAAAAGAAACCACATTTGCTTCTTTTGTTCCTACCAACCAAGATGGCCGCTACGCTTTTGTGATTGTATTCCCTTAGGAATGATTGCAACCTTGTGCAACCAGGACGTAAACGTTGGACGACGGCACATAAACCAATTACAAAATACAATAACTGCACCTGAAAAGGCACGAAGTCGCCTACATTTTGACCGTTTTCTTCAAAAACACAACGTGAAAACCCGAAATTACACGTTAAAAGGAACGCGAACGTAAGAAAGTAAATTACTCCGTTGAAGGGAACTCTATAGCTGCGGTTACACTAGACCAGTTTTACTAGGTATATTATTTGGAAATTTACCAGGGTAAATTCGTGTTTTCGTGTCTAACCGATTTCCCCAACATACCTAGGTATATTTCCATAGATACGAAAGAAAGAACAATGGAACTTTCCCTTGATAGCACCCCAGATAAGTCTTAGGGGTCGCTGCCGATCCCAGATAGTTCAGCCAATGAAATTTCGAGGATCTGACAGCTCTCGAGAGGCGTGATTGTTTTGATCAACAAAGCGAAGATCAACGAAGCCACAAAGTTACTGGGGCGTGATATTCAACGGTCTTCGTGTAATCGCTGTACCCAGGTAAATTCAAACCCCAGATGGATTTTATTGGGGCCAGTTTTACTGGGTAAACGACTTTATAGGAAAATCACATGCCTGACTCGGTAATTCCACGTTAAATTGCACGAGAAAACCGATATCGCCCGAGTCAATCGCATTGTCCGATGAATTACTTGAAGATTTAGTACTTTTGTTGATATTTTGCTAAGTTATAAAGAGCATGTGTAGTCTACAGTGGTGATTCCACTCTGAATCAGCACTCCGTCTCAGCCAATCAGCGTCTGATTTCGCAAATGCACCGTGCGATTCAGCTTTGGTTGTGCGATTCTATCTAGGGTAGTGTAAACTCAGCTTATGTTTATCATATTTTTCGAAGATCGGGATGTGAAAAGCGATAAAAGGCGAATAAAGGAAATAACAAACACCTAATTTCTTAAGAAAACACAAGCATCTGGAATGCCATCCAGTTATAAAGTTCGGCTATTCAAGTACTGTTTCAAAAACGAGCAGCAGTGTTTTATCAGCTTTACAAACACGAGGGCGTAGTCCGAGGGTTTTTAGATCTGATAAAAAGTGCTGCGAGTTTATTGAACGGCTTCAAAAACGTTGATGTATAGAGTCAGGTATTCAGTGATTTTGGCGATACGACCTATTTTCGAGTGAGAAAATCAAAGCAAAAGTTTATGTAAACACTGGACTTATTTTAAGGGCCATCCCTTCATGTAGGACGACACGAATTGCTACCAAATTGTATTCTATTGTATTGTATTGTGTTGAGTTCTATTGTTGTATTGACTTGTATTGTATCGTATTCTATTGTATTTTTGGTAAAAATTCGTGTCGTCCTACATAAAAGGATTGCCTATTTTGGTTATGATGCGTTTGAATTTTAGAAGTAATTTACACCCATAATACTATACTTCTATTGTTTTTGTACTGCACTTTGTAAAGGTTAGGGTGTTTTCTATTGTTGGGTAGGCCAATACTGTCGCTCGAGAAGTTCCGACCCTACACTTGTTTTCAAAAACATTGCTTACAGAACCCGATATTTGTCTTTTTTTCCCCCAATTTTTTCGGTCTCTACAACAAATTAATATAATTATTGTATTGAGGGACCAAACGAATTAAAACATAGCCTTTTTGATTGAAAATGAACGGAATAGTGTAGATACATGCTTTCAGTATCTTTTTGTTTAGATAATTGTTATCACGTTGGCGTATGCATATCTTTCCAGGCGTTTTTTTTTTATAGGAATGAATTAATACGTACATGCTTTATGTTTCCTGTTTTGATTGTATATCTTTCCATAAAAAGAGTTAAAACTTGAAGGTTGGTCTGTATGACATCCAATCGTTGCTTCTAAGAAATCGAAAGATACCACAAAATAATCAGTTATGTCCCTAACAAACTTTAACAGAAAGCTTATCAAAATGTGCCGTAAAAAGGATGATGTGAACAATTTTGCCGCTGGCGTGAAGTTAATCACGCTGACATCAAGATTAAAAGGGGATTTTGAGAGAAAGAAAAAATACAGGCGATATTATCTCCTTTAATTTAATTATGTTCCTAAAAGATCACTTGTATGCAGCTGCGAGAGAAGAGATTATGGCTTTATGCATGTTTTATTGGTAAAGTGTTCCTCGGAAATTTTCAGTTCAGTTTTATTCGCAGAATTAGTATCAAAATATTTTGCATTCGTGCATGAGAATCGCAATGCAAGCATCCAAATTTATGTCTTTTTAATAGAAAAAAGTACTAAGACGAGCATTCTAGGGTTAACTTTGCAGAGGTTTTACAGGGAGTAGAGTTACGAGAAAGCAATACAAAGTAAGAGTTGACGAAACTCTTATTTTAAATAACTTGTAAAGGATTACAATCTAGCCAGGAGTAGTAAAAACACTGCGTAGCTGCAGTGTATCACATGCGTTTATACATTATCAAGAATACTATATCAGTAAATATTTCCTTTATTTTAAAAACACACAAAGTCGATGCAAAATTCAATATTACTTGCCTTTTTGATGAACAGGCCATGCAATCAGGCGTTTCATTGTGAAAGTAGTTAAAAGTCGGTAGCCAAATGCAGACCTGTTCCAGGAGTAATACAGTATACCGCTCGAAACCAGTGTATTCTGATTGCACCATTATTCTGTAGCTCTATTGTTTTCGTATTGCACGTCCTAAAGGTGTTGTAAGCCAGTGCTGTGGCTCGTTTCGAGCGGTACAGGCCGGCCAACCCAATTTTTTTTACACGTGTATTCTACACATTCTATCATTGTTTTCTGGCGTTTAAACAATGGCTATACTTGTGATATACATGTGTAAAAGTTTTATTGCATCGGACCCAGGCTGTTGTGTTACTTTCAAGTAATATATAACTAAAGCAAACTTAAGGATAGTATAGAAGTGCTAATGCAGTTGTTGTTTCCCAGAAGAACGTTCATAGCTTCTTGAAAAAGGACTTAAACGAAGCAGGTAAACGATTTTATTATTCCTAAGAAAATAAAATGAATTTGCACCAAACTCTATGAACATTATCCGGCAAAAAGAGCCACCGTAAAAAGACCAAAAACAGAACAATGAAGAGATCAGTAGAATTCAACGCTTCTTGTGGCCTGCGATTTTAGTTTTTAATTTTTCGTTTTCTATACATGTATATATGACAACAAGCGAGGTGTACATATAACGCCGGATTCTAAATCAATATCAGAATTTCAACAACTTACCGTGAGCGACATCTGAGCCTGTCTGTACTGGATCAAAACCGTCTTCGACATGGAAACAGGAATCAACCAGCAAATACTCAAAAAAGAGCTGTTCTATTTGCGGCGTAGCTGTACCGATGTATTTATGCAAATTGCTGTTAAGAACGTACTGAACCTTCTGAACGGAAGGAACTCGAAAGGACACTGAAAGCAGCTTAATTGAGACGACTAGATCAGACAGCTATTGTATGTAAGCTATATATAATTTAAGAACTAAGCGTATTATTGATATAACAGATGAGATAGAGAAACCATTGCGATCACGCTTTGCGCCACTTGGCGCAACAGCTTGAGAAATGACCCATTATCATGAAATATTCAAGGCCATAGAGCACATATTTCTATCACAAATTATAAACAGACGGTGGTCATTTGACAAGCTTTTCAAAGTGACCTAGAACCTTCTTATTTATTATTAATTTATTAATTAATTTATCGATTTATTGATTTCGAGATTCGCCAAAAGGCAGGCGAGAAAACAATAGGACACGAATTCCCCTTCAAGGCTTTCACACCCAGCCAAACCCTCAGTAATAAGAACGCAAACCCAACCCCATTACACCATTAATAACTAATTAATACTAAGTTAGTTAAATATTCTAAATAATATGAATTAGACTTAATTTGAATAAGATAGATACTAAGTTACGTTGAAGCGACAGTATACTGGCAGAAAAGAACAACGGTATCTTAGTGGAAAGTATTACTTATCATTACTCGGGCCAGGCTTTCGGCAAGTTTTACAAGTTTATTTTTTTGTTTCGAGTTGGCTCAACACGTGACAGGATCAACCAATCAGATTCGATATCGCTCGAGACACTGCGGATCACTTAATTTATTTACATAACTTAACATATTTATTTACATAACTTAATTTATTTACATAACTGACCAGAGAAAAATAACCTGTGGAATTCCCCATGATCAATTCTTGGTCCACTTCTGTTTCTACTCTATATAAATGATTTACGAAATTGCCTTCAATACACAACACCACGAATGTTTGCAGACGATACAAGTCTGACGGCCTTCGGAAAAACACTTGATGAAACAGAGGTGGACATAAACCATGACCTTGATAGAGCGGATTTCAATTGAGTGTCGGAAGTGTTTTGGTTTTGCGTTTACTAAGCTCTCCTATTGGCTGAGAAAGTAAACCAACCAATCAGAATCCAAAGTAAAACCAAACGCAAATTGGTTTTGGTTTTGCTTTGGTTTGTCATTGGCTCACAGGGAAGCCATTTGTGAGTTACTTGTGATTACTCGCTCCTATGATTGGCTGGCTGTGGGTAATTTGCATTTGGTTTTACTACACTCAACTGAAAACCGCTCTAATGTTAGGAAATGGCTCTCAGCAAATAAGCCTTAACATAGCCAAGACCGAATACTGTTTTTATTGGGTCTAGACAAAGTTGTCATTGCCAATAAACCAGTCAAAAGAGTTCGAGAATTTAAAGTACTTGGCGTGCAAGTCGACCAATTCCTAACATGGGAAAAGCATATAGATAATATATGAAAAAAAGTATCAGATGCAATTGGCGCTATAAAAAGGCTCATTTTGACTATTGTTGTGAGGTGTAGGACTCGTTAAGCAGTGACCTCTCAGAATGGTTACAAAACCTTCAAAACAGATGCGCTAGAGTAATAATGAAATGAATCTGGTCAGTCAGGAATAGCTTTACGCTCTCTTGGCTGGATTAATCTCGATGAGCGCAGGGCTCAAATGAAGGCTAGACTCATGTACAGAATCTTCATAATTTAGCGCCCGAAAGAATCGAGCACAGCTAGTAATATAACTATAAAAAAAGTTTACGAGGATTCTCTACAGAGGTGTTTATTCCTCGAGTGCATACTTCAATGCCAGAACTGAGTAGGTGATTGTTTTTATAGTCAGAATGTCTCTGAGTGATCAGAACGCTGGAAACTCTAATGACGTTAAGTATACTAAAATATCATAATGAAGCGTCTGCGTTCTGTCTCTTGCAGCGAAGTCTTGGAGTCTGATTTAAAAAGCCATATCCCTTTTGAATTTGTTTTTGATATTGTAAAAGACATGAAATAATTTGGATACAGCGTGTTTCATAACAGTGTTAAACCTACCTCGATTTCGATTTTTACGACTCCTTTTACATGTGTCTTTTTCTTTAGTAGTTTCATCCCTTTAGTTCTGTTTCATTTAGTTCAGTCGGAATACACCTACCGTCTCCGCATCTTATGTACGTCATGTGCTTAGCAGTCAGATTAAACACCATCAACGTTGGCCAATCAGCTCTTCAAATGCCTGCTGTGAATCGATACCCTCTACGGCCGAGTGCAGGGGCAAGGACATAAGGAAAATAATGATTAAATATAATCGCATCTAAACGGGAGACGAGAGCAGTGAATTTATTAACCATCGACTAGTCGTAGATCCTCTTATTACTCTTTTGCTATTATCCCTACTGGTTATTAGTTTTTGTTCCGTTTGCGAGCTCCCACCGGAACTACTTAGACTAAAGTGCTTGCAGGAGTAAAGAAGAAGTTGCAATAAGGAAAGTATGGATATGACTCTGACTTGCTGGGCAGTTTGTTCTCAACTTGGAATATATTGCTTTTGAAGATCACCCTAAAATTCCAGCTCATGAAATGAAACCGGTAAAATAAAACAACAAACAAAACATCAAATATAAAATAACATGAAACATCAAATATATGAATAACACGTATGCGGCCTTTTGGCAAGAGTAAATGCAAATAACTTGCAGTCTAAATAAACCGACATGAGAAAGATTTACCCCGCGGTGGAATAAGTGTTTCGCCTGATAACAATATAATATGGTTTATCCAATAAAGTGCTTTTGAAGCTCAATAGAGCATTTCAAAATTAACACCCACGGTTATCTAGTTGCTGGCGAGCCGCTAGGCGAACCATCATATAATCGCTGTAAGTTTGAAAGTACGGCGATGTTTGTCTGTTTATGGTTGTCTGTTTCTCTGTCGGGATTATTTTTGAGTCAAGTCAAAAACCTCTGAATTTCTAACGAGACCTGAAACAACCATGGGGGCTGATCAAAGCCAGGTCCCGGCTAATCCACAGATCGAATTGGAATTTAGCGTGATAAAAATCACGTCACGCGAGGAAGTGAGCACGTGAGCTAGCGTATAGCTAGCGAGCACGGAGGGTACAAAGTGCAGGTTGCAGGTTGAGTTTTCGGTTGATATATGAGATATATCAATAGATAAATAAAATACATAATAAATTTATGGGCATGACTTTTTGGTGATCCTCGCTGGTTCTGCAAAAATCCACAGTATCGTATCCTTCGCGACCGTTATTTATGTCGTCACTGCAGTTTTTTGTTTGCCGACGATTGATAAGGGCTTCAAACTCCGGCTTTGTCTTCTTCTAATCTTATTTTGCTGAACTGCTCATCTGAACATAAAGAAGAATTGATAGGAGCCAGCCGAGAGAATATTTGTTTCAAGAAAGCTTAGATGGAAACGTTCACCTTTTTGTAAACAAGCCGGCTATAGATGGGGCGCGTACTTTTGATCGAAAATCAACATTGGCGAGAAGTCTCTTCCTTGTGGAAGAGGTTGTTTCTGATTGGAGAATGGGTGTCGAGTCCGGAAAGCGTGATGATATGTTTGCTGAACTTCTAATGCCGATTTCGCTGCTACAATTTTTCAACGTTTCTGCAGTCTTCAAGTGAATTGATTGCATATAAGAATTTACCGGAATTTTTTGAAATTTCGTCAAGTGATTCAGTCTACGATAACTAATCTCCAAAAGCGTATGTGCTTTTCCCCGATTTGTTTTTAGTTTTAAAGATATCGGTCCAAGCGTGATGGCTTAGCAACTGAATAATCAATGACTCGACTTTAAGCTGCAATAATTTCGCATAGAAAATAGATATCAAAAATCGCACACACGCTTTTTGAGATCAGTGGCCAGTGGCCAGTGGCCAATAGACCTTCCACGGTTTCTTTGAACTTTTGATATATACGTATAACAGCAAAACCGTCGATACTGCTGAAAAGAGCTCCTCGCAGTTAGTCAAAATCCAAATTTGAGAGTTATATGTTGAATGGGAGCAAAGTTATAAGCCCGCAAACTCGGAAATTTTTGGAAATTTTTACAGACGTTTGTATGGAAAATTTGACCGCGCGCCCAGCCGTTAGTGGGGGGAGGCTTTGGAGAAACGACACCCCAACGGCTAATCTCGTACCCAGATCCCACCCTATGTTTTTCTACAGCCCACTTAATCAACACAACCTCGAGGTTAAAACAATGATTATCATTAATTGTCAAATACTTCAAAACAATGATAATCATTATTCTTAAAACCAGTCGAGGATAAAGATAAACAATTGTCAAATTCCGAACGGCGGTAGACGCGCTTAGTGTAGTGGTCATGACGTCTGTACTACCAAGCACTACACGCAAACGGTTACGAGTTCGAGCCCGAGTAGGAGCGCTAAAAAAAAATTTCTTCTTGTTTACTTGTGAACCCTAGCTCTAGGTGAGTGAGGACCCGTCGTTTACCCGTGAACTCGTCCGATGGTTAGGGTTTGGTTAGGGTTTGTCTTAGAATAATGATTATCATTATTTTAAAGCGATTTTACAATTAACGATAATCATTGTTTTTAACCTCGAGAACGCGTTGACTTAATACATGGCTTAGATTCTAACCAATTGCTACTATATTCGCTCGACAGCATGTCGCTTTCAATTTGAAACTACTAGTACAACAATTAACTGTATTACCTTGTTCTTTCTTCAAGATTTGTAATAAGTGGTCTAATTCATTAGTCATTAGTCTGATAAAATGCTTCATCCCGTTTCCTTAATGTTTATCATTTATAGATTTTCTTACCTTAGAACTCTTTAATCTTACATTTAGTCAGGGGCACCCAACGAGAGTTTTCGCTAAAATGCTTTAATATGCCATTATATTACTTCTAAAGCACTTTTAACGCTAACTAAATGAATTTCAAACTGCGCTGGTAAAATTTTATCTGTTCGGTGAACCTACAGGGGAACTTAGACAGTCTCGAATATTTTAGGGCGCTTTCATTGTCATTCCGAAATTCTTAGGTGTGGCAGAGGCCTTGACAAAAACATAAGATTCTGACATTTTCCCGATCAGTGACAAAAAATTTTAGGCAACCTTTTTCTCAGAATCTTAGCTTTCACCGATTACACCGAAACTTCTAGGGACTGTAAATTGGTTGTCAAATCTGATAGGGAAAAAAAACTACATCCGAAAATCTCAGGTGTTAACCAGGTGTTTCGAAATACTCCACAATGACTCCGAAATACTCTGCGATATTCGAGAAATCGAAAAGCGTAGAAATGTACTCATTTTTACGAAAATTTTAGGCGAGCCGATATTCAATGTTTTCTTTATTCCGCCGATGTTCCGAAAATTGTAGCCCAAAATATCTGTACTCGCAAATTTAAGAAAATTTTAGCCTTCGTTTTCCAATTACAGAAAAGTATAGACAACCTTTTTCATCCGGTGCCCCTATTTAGTAACCGAAGAAGGTTTGGCCAGCCGAAATATTGTAATATTCAATATTAAAAAAATCTACGATGCGTAAGCTTTGCCGAAGTAGCTTGTAGTCCTTGGACTTCGTATTTTCATTTACGAGCTCACCTGTTACGCATGCGTGCTGGCTTATTGACATTATTGGAAATTAAAGTATATATATTTAAAATATATATACTTATATCCGCAGTAATGCCAATCATACATGGTGATAATATCGATGTGTCGTTAAAGTGCCTATAACCCTTAGCCAGCTATCATTTTTGTCGTAAACTAGGAAGGTTGAAGTTATTTTCTTCAAAAGAAAAGAAAACCCGATTCGGTTTTTCCTTCATGATTTTATTGCCATTCAAACCGTACCTCAGCCCTAAATATGTGGGCACGCGAGGAGCCTGGGCCCAGCCGTTCTGTGACGTAGCACATGGGACCGCTCTTGTTATCTTCACCGAGTCCAAGATAGTTTGGGGCTATTTTCGGAGGTAATAACTAAATAATAATGTCAGACTGCAGTTAATTCAGATAGTAGTTCTGACTCAGAAGGCAGTCAAAATAATTCAGAATGGAACTTCCGTATGCTACGACATCAGCCGACTCGTCCCGAGACCTTTTCGTGATTATGAAATTATCTCACAGGGAGCCAAAATGAGTTGCTGTAAAAAAAAAAAAAAATTGAACGTTTTTTTTTTTGCAAAATAATGTTCTATGAGGCAAATAATACTCTTCGGAAAAATAGAACGAACAGGGATTATAGGCACTTTAACGATGCGCTAATACTAACATTGTGACAACGAACCCGGATTTTCTCCCTGTTTAATTATTCTGAATCGTCTAAATTGTTTCACTTTTCTCCTTCCCATCAACCCTCGCACGCTCGTCCCAGTTCAGTCCGACCGCGCGCTTCGAATTCTCACTGGAAGAGCCTGTGGAGGAGACAGTTTTAACTCCTCTTTTCACGCCTTTGAAACTCGAAATTCAAATTGTTGAGCAGTGAAGAAAGCAAGCGAGCATATCAGCCTCCTTTAAAATGCTACAGAATTAAACAAGCCATTAAAAAAAGTGAACAGACTGCCAGTGGCATTTTATGTACTGTTTAAAGTGCCTATGAATAATATATTTTTATTTTAGATATCAATTCTAAATCAAGTGAATAGTAGAATGGTAAAATATATTTTGCTTTGAATGCTGTGCCGAGTTAAGGTTTTAATATCCAAAATGCTAATTACATGACGTCAGGGGTGGTATCTGCAATCATTTCTTAGTGGTTGTGAATGGGCATTTCTACTGATATAGGAAAACAAATTTCTAACATCATTTTATTTCAACACTGATAATTTGAAAAATTTGTTTAAGCCTCCCCTGACGTCATGTAATTAGCATTTTGGATATTAAAATTTCCTTAACTCAGCGGCACAGCATTCAAAGCAAGATATATTGTACCTTTCTACTATTCACTGGATGTAGAATTGATATTGATATCTAAAATAAAAAAATTAGGTTCAATGATAGGCACTTTAAGAACGGTTACCCTTACTATTATTATTGCCAAGCTTTTTTCCGTAAGAACAATTATACTGAGTAACAAATAAAACTTAGATACCACAAACTAGCATCCAGGAAAGACTTTGAACTGAAGATTTTGAACTGAAGCTAAAACCATGATATGTCAACTGGGGCAAATGCCAGGCAAAGTGTCAATTTGTAAAGAATACGATAATGATGAGCAGCAAAAACAAAAACAAATACATCAGTCAGTGCTTAAAGACTTTTATTTCTACTTATTTCTACTGAAGGAGACTATAATAATTCCCAGATACCAATTAAAGCCGATATATACCATCTATATAGGTATTTGTGTGCAGCATATTGCAAAAAACTTTGACACCCTTCCCTCGACACATAATATCAACATTATATCTAAAATTATGGGATGGCTTTTTTCAGAATGCCTTGACAGTAGGCGAATTGAATAAAAGAACTGTAAAACCATCCCATGTTAGATATATTGATATATATTTATTTGTCGAAGGGGTCAAACGTTTTGAAAATTGCTGTATATTATAATATATATATATAATATACAGCAATTTTCAAAACGTTTGACCCCCTCGACAAATAAATATATATACAGCAAATTGCAAAAGCTTCACCCCCTTGGCCACATATAAAAATAAATCAAAACTATATGTAATATTATGGGATAGCTTAGCTGATATTTTTTCAAGTTGTCTATCATATCAAGGCTTACTGGAAAAATATCAGCTGAGGCATCCCATAATATTAGATAGTTTTGATATATATTTATATATGGCCAAAGGAGCCAAAGTTTTTGCAATTCGCTGTATATACAGCAATTCTGCCTATATTAGCACAAAGAAAACCGATAATCACGTGTGCACGTTTATAACGAGCTACATGAAGCTCTTAAAGTGCCTATAACCCTTTTGCAATTTTGATAGCTTATGAACCTCCGAAAAGTTTTGAGTACTTCTGTGAAGAAAGTTTTGGTTTACAGTGAATACTTTATGTTCTACGATTGTTTGAAATCGTGTAAATGTGACCTTTTGTGACCTTTCCTGACCCATGACCGCGTAAGTAAAAGCCTGGATCGAAACCTGTATGTACGTCACCTCATTAATGCATTATTCTCCATGGCGCCTTTCTATCACAACAACATCGATGCATAGAAAATATACACAGTTTGTGAGTTGTTAGTAAAGAAAAAAGTCATTTTAGTCAACATGTTAAGTATTCCTTGAAAAGATTGCAAAGCCGAATTAATTATATGACGTCAAGATGACGTAAATACAGGTATCGACCCAGGCTTTTGCTCACGCGGTCATGGATCAGGAAAGGTCACATTTACACGATTTCAAACAAGCGTAGAACATAGAGTATTCACTCAAAACCAAAACTTTCTTCACAGAAGTACTCAAAACTCTTCGGAGGTTCGTAAGCAATAAAAATTGCAAAAGGGTTATAGGCACTTTAAGTGCTTCAATTCTATGAACAATTAATCTGAGTTAAACAACTCTCTGACTGGTTTAATTTGAATTCGCTTGCTATAATCACGCCCAAATGCCAATCATACATAGGTAGGTAATAGGTTCAGTTTTCAGACAAGGCAAGTACAATATCCAAAGTGACAGTTGCCGATAGCGCACCCGTCGGCACACCATTTATCCGTTACGCCAACGCTGGCTGCCGCCGGTTGTTTAGCTTTGCAGTTTTTCCCAGTAATGCTGATGCTTGGATGCTTGCAGGAGCAGTAGTTCAGATTGCAGTATGAATGGTCGCAATTGGCCTGGCACCAGGCATCCTCAACGCCATAGTGGTTTGGCACACTCTTGCAGATCATCTTTGCCGGAGGGGTTGGTGTAGTTTCCAGGGCCTCATCAAGACAGGAGCAAAATCCAAAGTGACAGTAATCAGTCGCGCACATGTCTCTGCACCACTGATCTGTGACTCCAGCGCTCGCTGCAGCCGGCTGTTTAGCTTTGCAAATTTTCCCAGAGATGCTGATTGATGGATGTTCACAGGTACAGAATTTGATATGACAGTAGAAACGGTCGCAGTGACTCTGACACCACGCGTCGTCAACGCCATAATTGTTTGTCACACTCATACACGCCATCTTCACCGTTGGAGGTTTTGTGGTGGCCTGGGTCGGCAGCATGCTAGTAGGACGAGTTGTGGGAGCCTGGGTCGGAGGAACCGTTGTTCCAGGAGCCTGGGTGAGAGGAACTGTTGTTTCAGGAGCTTGCGTTATTGGGGACTGGGTCGAGGGCAGCGTTGTTTCTGGAAACTGCGTAGGAGGTTGCGTGCTTGCGGGAGCCTGGGTCGGAGGTGTATCGCCTAACGAGTTTTTAACAGCACTTAACAACGGGTATTCTCCCTGTCCGCAAACTGTTCCAGTAAAATCATCTAAGGCTATTGCCCAGAACATTGCACCTCTAAGACCTTCCTTCTTTATGTACTTCACCTTGGTTACAAGACTATCACGATCGTCATAACCAACCCATTGGTTGCCATGGGAACCATACGGAGATACCACGGTCGGATCACGGACAACCACAAGTGATGATATTTTGCAGATTTCGTAGAATGCAAGGAAGCCTTTTTCATTTGTGATAGCCCCGGCCGTCCCCCCGCCACTGACAGGGGCATTTAGTCCATTCTGGTTTGGATTTACGAGAGTAAAAGACCGCCCGTAGGTCGGAAGTCCTAGAGCAATTCTCTTCGCTGGCATACCTCCAGTAATCCAGAGTTGAACCGCGTAAGAGATGGTCAACTTGTCTCCGTTTGCTCCATTCAGAGCTGCGTGATGACCTGTAACAGACTCCCAGCTGCCATGCAAGTCGTAGCTCATCAAATTAATCCAATCAAGAATCTCGCCAAGCTTTGCTATCTCGTAACCTGCCTTGACTGTTTTCTCTCCCGCAGAAACTGCGGCGGTAAGAAGAAGCCTCGCCCTTTCCGAGTTCAGTGCTTCGTTCTTGAACGCATCGAGCAGCTCTTTGCACAGGGTAGTAAAGCGTTGCTTATCTTCGGGAGGCGACCCTCGGTCAGCGGGATACTCCCAGTCTAGATCCAACCCATCGAAGTTCTTTGCCCGTAGAAGTTTTACAACAGAGTCAATAAAAGCTTTTCTGTTATCTGAACTTCTTACCATTCTGGTAAACGGAGCCGATCCCATGTTCCAACCACCAACAGCAAGCAGAGTTTTCAATTTAGTGTTCAGTTTCTTGAGGTCATTCACCTGCTTGTACATGGCGTCGTCGTTCCACTCGATCTTGACGAGTCTGTTGGCGTCGTCAATCTTAGCAAATGCATAAATGATATGAGTACAGATGAAAGGATCAATGTTGGCCGGAGTGAATTTCCCAATGCCTGTTCTGTACTGTGCCCAGTTGCTAAAATAACAGACCCGAACATAGCCATTGGTTGTTGTACAGAGGAAAAGAAACCCAAAAGCGAAAAGCAAGACAAACGTTTCTGCATTCATCGTGTGGCGTCGTGGAGTTTCTGATAACTACCTCTTACCTTCACCGTAAGAGACGTAGAACTGCATGATGACTTTGTAAATGTTTAAGTAGTCGGCATGCATATGTTGTGAAAACAACAGCAAGCTTTGCATACTTTCAAAAGTATTTGTATACCGTGTGGAGTAACTAAGTACCAAATTAGCATTCTCTTTTTCTCTTCTTATCATGAGCAATAGCTGGACAGTTTACTTACAAAAGAATGATCTTTCATGAGTTACAAAAGAATGAAGCCCAAAGGTGACCAGAGTTATGTGCAGTTTACTGATCTTAAAAAGTAATGAGATTGTTCAGTTTTATAATGATTGAAGCTCGGTTGGTGTTTGTGCCGCCGGTCTTTGTCGCCTGCTTTGAATGGCGACTTAATTCCGAATATTAGCAGATGGACAAATAAAACCGAGTTAAAACCAACGAATGACAGGTCCAAAAGAGGATCAGAACTAAGATTTATATTTAATTCCCACTTTCGTGAACAAGATATCCTTGTTTATAAACTACAGGGGTGAAAAGCAACATTATAGAAATGAAAGCGAATAGCAGTATATACTTATCCTGTGATAATGAGTTCCTATAGAAATGTGTTTTCTTTTTCGCTTCCTTTAGAACATGGACTCGTTAATTATAAGTGTTTTTTTCAATCTACCTCTTCCTTTTGTCAATACATAACACAAATAAAATAAAACTGTTTTCCTTTTCAGATTCCGCCTTGCTAGTTCATAGCTTTAAAAAAGAACTTTTCATGATGTAGGGAAATATATGTGACTAATTTATTTTTATTCAATTCGTCTTGGACTCACTTGGCCTTAATTTAGCACAAAACGCGTTCAGTCCAAGAATAGCTTCCCATTCAACTGTTACTTTAAAGCGGCATCATTTTAATCACAGGAGGACATGAAAAATACTGAATACATGTATCTGTTCATCTTCAGAAACACCAGGATGACACTGTTCCTCGTTTTCTCACGACCGTAACCTCTGGTAGAATTGCAATTGTTAAAAAGGATAATAATGAAGACGATTTCCCATTTGACCTTGAGTGGTTAGAATTCAAGGTTCCAAGGTTGCATAATATTTGACACTATTGTATCCTATTGTTTACAATAATTTCGATGTAAAACACACGACTTATGGTTATGTAATCCGAGACAAAATAGAAGACGGAATTTTCAAAAGAACGGAATTTTCAAAAGAACGGAATTATTTTATTTAAAGGATTATGTCAGCTATTTGTAGCATCACTTTAAAAAGCTTCTCAAAATCACATTCAAACTAATAGAAACTTATAAATAATGGTGTAGTTTTATTAAAACATTCTTCATAAGTGGAATGAAACTACAGAGAAGTTTATCTGGCTACACATGAGATGGCACTGACTTGTAAATAATGGTCTAGTTTTATTAAAAGCTTCTTATAAGGGAAGTGAAACTACAGAGAAGTTTATCTGGCTACACATGAGATGGCACTGACTTGTAAATAATGGTCTAGTTTTATTAAAAGCTTCTTATAAGAAGTGAAACTACAGAGAAGTTTAGCTGGCTACACATGAGATGGCACTGACTTGTAAATAATGGTCTAGTTTTATTAAAAGCTTCTTATAAGGGAAGTGAAACTACAGAGAAGTTTAGCTGGCTACACATGAGATGGCACTGACTTGTAAATAATGGTCTAGTTTTATTAAAAGCTTCTTATAAGGGAAGTGAAACTACAGAGAAGTTTATCTGGCTACACATGAGATGGCACTGACTTGTAAATAATGGTCTAGTTTTATTAAAAGCTTCTTATAAGGGAAGTGAAACTACAGAGAAGTTTAGCTGGCTACACATGAGATGGCACTGACTTGTAAATAATGGTCTAGTTTTATTAAAAGCTTCTTATAAGGGAAGTGAAACTACAGAGAAGTTTAGCTGGCTACACATGAGATGGCACTGACTTGTAAATAATGGTCTAGTTGTATTTAAAGCTTCTTATAAGGGAAGTGAAACTACAGAGAAGTTTAGCTGGCTACAGATGGCAATGCACCTGCTTCTCTTGTTAAAACTTTGATGACCCCCCTATAAATGAATTAAAACTTAGATGACCCCCCTATCAAATTGCTCAAAACTTTATTGCCCCCCCCCCCCAACAAAAAAAGATGGATGTGCAAGAAAGAATGCAAATTGCATATACATGTAATCTATTAAATTTACTATTAATGTTTCTAGATTTATGGTATTTTCCATGATACATTACCTTTGTTTAGTAGAAACGTACGTATATTTATATCAGGCATGTTTTCACAAAAGGAGCCTTAGAACCTATTAATTAAAGACCCCCTTTTGTGAAAACATGCCTGATCTTGTGTGCCTTTAGCTTTAAAAGCCAGTAACTCGTGTTTTTGCCGTTTTCTTGAAAAGGCAAATGACAGTTTAAGACTTTTCTGGCCTTTCTATCCCATAATTGATCTCTAGGTATTTTATGTGGGGGTGAGGCCGGGGTGGGGAGGACTAGTTCAAAAATGTTCGCGAAAAACCAACTTTACCTGCTGGCGTATGGCGCAACGATTTGCTTAGTTTAGTGGAAGACGTACATTTCCCACTATAGAGGTCTGATCTGAGGAAAAAAGTGCATTTCTGGCTATAGAGAATTGGGAAACCACCGAAAATGGCCGAACACTGATGGCGTTTTTGTTGGAACATCGTGAAAAATGGTGATATTTCAACTAAAGAAATTATGGGATAAATCCCACATAAGTAAATTATGCACTAGAAAGGCCAGAAAAGTCTTAAACTGTCATTTGCCCTTTGATGAAACACGTTGAAAAGTGAGTTACTGGCTTTTAAAGCCAACAGGTACACATTACTTTACTTGTGTAACTTAAACTTCAAAGTGGCACCATTTCTCGAGGTTTCAATCGATTTCAATGCCCTGCACGGTAAAACAACCTTCGTTTAATGTTATTTCATATGGACATCGATGATGGCTACTCATTTTGATCAGAAATAGCCGAAAATACGTTTTTTTCTAACCTAGCTCCACCTCGAGGTCTCAACTAAAGAAATTATGGGATAAATCTCACACAAGTAATTTATGGGATAGAAAGGCCAGAAAAGTCTTAAACTGTCATTTGCCCTTTGAAGAAAACGGCAAAAAAACGAGTTCTGTAGTCTCAAATAAATAAATAAATGAAAAAGAGCTTAGCATTGGCATAACCAATCTCCTGGACACCAATGCATTATCTGTCTTATGGGGATGTGCCTTTGATCATGAGCTTTGAGAATACCATCCTCATACCTGCCAACTCTCCCGGTTTATGCGGGAGACTTCAGATTTTGAACCTCATCTCCCGGATAGAGCCTCAAATATCCCGGTTTTTAGCCATGTTATGGATTGAGTTCGCCGTTTTTCAGGCTCGAGGGTCATGGACATCGTGTGATGGTTACAACTCGCAGGCAGCGAGGCAGGCAGCAGAATAATACTGGGTTCAGTACCCGTGCCAGTTCAGTTCCTGTGTATCGTATAAACCCGTTCCATTGTTGTTATCTGCATGAGCCTGTAATGTTTGTCCTCAGTTGTTTACTTCTGTCCTCGTGCGCATTTAAGCTCCACTTTATCGCAATATGGCGGACTATAAATGGGCATATACTTCATGGTAGTGTTTCGTTCCATATAGTCTCCTTGCATAATACTGTAAAACAGCTGTAGAGAAAATGATTATGCAGGGAGACTATATGGAACGAAACACTACCATGAAGTATATACCTAAGTATAAATGAGTGAACGGGAATTAAGGATGAAGGAAAAGGACGCAAATTTTATCTTGCAACTTTAAAGTAGAACTAACAGAGTTCCTTCTTAAAAGAAAACATAAAAGACAACAGCCTTACCTCGTCAATGGCCATTTAATTTTACGGGCGTCACGCACATGCGTGCGACGCATACGAATGACTGTGATCTAAACATTATCATGGGCTTAACCATGTCCGGTCTCGGAAATATTCTTGTGTAAACAGCCCTTGCCGTTCCACCTAGGCTTGTGGACCGGTGCCACTTTTTTATCCGAACCGTTTCAAGATATTTCTCGTGTAAATGGGCAAACGTTCATGGAACCGGTACTTCTCTCTATCCGAGCCGTTCCTTTTTTCTGTCGTATATACGGGCCTTTAGTACACAACTACGTACACTTCTTTGCGCTCAGTCCCAAAATAGCTTCAAATGACCATTTAACTAATACTTTAAAGCTTCATTTGAATCACACGAGGACATGAAAATAAATGAATACATGTATCCAGTGTTAGGAGTCGTGCGAAAACGAGCAACATATTCATAACCCCTGGGTTTCACTATAGCATTTGTTAGAACTGCGATTGTTCAAAAGGATAATAGGTTAGAATTCAAGGATTCCAACGTTGCATAAAATATTTAACACTAGATCTACAAAAGTAACCCTTTATAAATTTTGCTTATATACAATAATTTCGATAGAAATGGATACCCAAAGGATTTATGGTTTTGTAATCCGAGACAAAACCGGCCGATTCATGTTTACGGAAGACGGAATTTTCAAAAGAACGGAACTACATTATGTCAGCTATTTTTAGCATCACTTTGAAAAGCTCACAATCACATTCAAACTAATAGAAACTTAAAAATAATGGTCTGGTTTTATTAAAAGCTTATTCAAAGTGAAATGAAACTCAGTACAGAAAAGTTAAATATCTGGCTACGGGTGGCGAGGATGGAATGGATTATGATTATGAAAAACTTGAAAACGTCGACGGGCCAGCATATTCAAGGTTTAAACTTAAAGTGCATATAAGCCCAGATTAGTTATCTCTGATGTCGATTGTACATGAAGTGGTTAGTCCAACTGTAGAATATTTCTTGATTTGGGTGTTGCGTTAGCCTGAATCTCAGCCGTCTCCAACCAGAGGAGACGGCTGAAATTCAGGCTAGTGTTGCGTCTACTTGATATAAAGGTTTATATTTTTAATATGCTAATGTATGATGTCATCAACGACATTTGCTGAATTTCTTTGTGCTTGTGAATTAAGCTACTTTATAATTTAGAATTCTTTCTTAGTAAAATCACTTTGATAAGTTTCAAATATAACTTAGAATTTAAAAATAGGTAATTTATCTCTACCACACAATATAAACCTTTATATCTCGTAGACGCAACACCCAAATCAAGAAATATTCTATCTTTGCATTGGACTACTATTCACTTCACGTACAATCGATATCAAGTATAACTAATTTGGGCTTACATGCACTTTAAAGTTTAATCTAGCTTGGCTCTTCTACACCACTATGTATAACTTAGTGTTCAAGGAATATTTTTCGTATAATCAGAAAATTTTAGATTTAAATTTTATATTTGACCAAAAATCAAAATATTTCTGATGACATCCGAAATTAAATCAATTTAGAAAATTCACGTTGATTGTTTTTTCTTTACCCAAAACAGCAATCAGAAGGGTTTTGCATTAAGTAAAAAGGCTGTTACGGCTTTCTACCTTCTCCGTAAGTGTGTGTTGGTAGTAATTTTCGTTGTCTATATAGTCCTCTGTTTTTGACAGAGAAACTCTAAAGTGTTCCCACACAGCTCATATGGTCTAGCAGTTAACAAATACGTGCTCAAATCACATGTTTGAATGTCTTTGTCTCGCACACCAAATCTCGGTCCCGAAGGTGTCCCGAAGGTGTCCCGAGGGTGTCCTGGAGGATGTCCGTTAGAACCAGAGTTGACTGTATTGCGTTTCTTGGTCGTCTAATAATTTTGTAAAGTGGTCATTTAAAGGCCAAAACCAATGAGTGCGTTATATAGAGAAAATTAAATGAGTTGAGTCGTTCAGGTTTTAGTTCCAAAAGGCCTGAAACACTACATGTTCACCTCCCATTGCCATGGAAACACATTTACCAACAGAAACTTTTAGGCCAAAACTGTCAAATAAAGTTGTCGGCTTGGACGGATATACATATATCTATACTATCAATATATGAATAGTTGGAAGCGCCTCTCTCTGGAAAACATCTATTGATCGAACCCGCTTTGACTGCGCTTAGTGGAAGATTATTCCACATTGGTATATAACCCGTGAGAAAAGAAAAGAAAACTTATACGCATTTATGTTAGCGGAAATATGCCGAAATTAATAAGGATGATTTCAGTGTGATTTGAGCGTGTTCTATCAATTGTCTGCCGAACTCAGATACAGTCCAGAAAGCGTAGGCAACAAATATTATGAACAGTTTTAGATATCATAGTTGCAGGGTTCCAACCAACAGATAGGCGTATTGCATTCTTACAAATCAAATACATAGGTTTTCACGTGATATATTTTGCGCAGTCGGATTGGAGATACATGGTTAACAGTAAACAAAACGTTGTTAGATCCTAGAGTATCTAGATAAACATTTCAACCATGAAACATACCACCGCTTATTGAAGGGTGTGTTGACAGCTGTTAAAGAAGAGGTAGTTGTGTCTAACACACCATTATTATCAGTCATGTATCTTTAGCAGTTGGATGATCAAAACAGTATTCAATGAGTACATTTGGAATGCAACCTTCTTTTTAGTGTTCACCACAGAGCAATAAATAGACAATGAAATGAAACAGTGACCGGCAGATTTTCAATATGTTTTATATAAAGTTACTGTAATGAAATGCTCCTCTACCAAAGAATGGCAAGCTAACTCTAAGAATGAAGTAAACTGTGAAGTTTGATTTTCCTACAATAAATCATGAAGCTGACAAACTTTAAGGTTCTGAAAGGGACGGATAGTGACTAGTCTTGTTTTCATTTTTTTTGTGTGTTTTAAGTATGCTGGTTTTAACTTCATGGTCACAATTCAAGATTCGCTTCAGCAACAAGTCAAGCAAAAAGATAATCAATGTTTACGTCCTCTATCAAGTTAAATTTCGCTATCTTTCTAATAAGTCAACAAGAACATACTAAAGAGAAATATATTGTTATACATTGAATAAAATAAAAGATTCAAGACATCGCGAAATATTTTATCCACGCGAGCCTGACGGCATATCAAGTCCTCGTTTGGCGTTTTCTGAGTGGCGTGAAAGACCTATCCAGAGACGCCCATCGCGAGGATGTATTCAACCAATCCACAGCCTGTATAAACACGACTGTACCCAGATTTGTTGACGACAGCACACCTGTGTCATCGCCTCGGCACGTAACTCGACACAGCTGTAACAGTACCTGTTCATGTGACATCTAAGACAAACCCGCCACTCGGGACGAGTGTTCATAAAGCTAAAAGGGGACTTACTAAAACATTGTAGCGACTTGAAACTTGCTCCATAAGTGCTCACTGAACTGCCACCATGCGGGCGTTCACTCTGCTACTCGTGGTAATCACCGTTTCGGCAGCGGCAGACACATATCACCGAGTCTGTTATTTCACTAACTGGGCGCAGTACAGGGCAAGTCCTATGAAGTACTTCCCTAAAGACATCGACCCATTTTTGTGTACCCACATCGTGTACTCCTTCGCTAAGATTGGCTCCTCGAACAAGATAGCCATGTATGAATGGAATGATGACAAGCATTACACCGATGTAAACGAACTTAAACTCAAAAACCCCGAGCTCAAGACTTTGTTGGCTATTGGTGGCTGGAACCACGAGAGCAGTTCAGAGAGTCCTTTCTCACGTATGGTAACCAGTGCAGCGAACAGGAAAGTTTTCATCAATTCCGTGGTGGCTCTTCTGACTAAGTATCAATTTGATGGTTTTGATCTGGATTGGGAGTATCCTGGAAACCGCGGTAATTCTCCACCTGAAGACAAGGAACGCTTTACTCGCCTGTGCGAAGAGCTCCTGGACGCCTTCAAAAGGGAGGCCGCTGCCACCAACAAGCCACAGATGCTTCTAACGGCTGCCGTAGCTGCCGGCCAGGGTACTATTGACAAAGCGTATGAGGTCGACAAGCTAGCAGGAATTCTAGATTGGATTAATCTTATGGCCTATGACTTACATGGTAGTTGGGATGCTCAAACGGGGCACCACGCCGCCCTAGTCGGACCCCCAGGGGATAAGCTGACGGTATCATATGCGGTCCAGTACTGGATTGACAAAGGCATGCCGTGCCAGAAGATTGCTTTGGGGATGGGGATGTATGGGCGTTCTTTTAAGCTAACGAATCCGAGCAACACAGGTCTTGGCGCACCAGTGAGCGGAAAAGCCAATGCGGGTCAGTACACAAAGGAGTCTGGATTCCTGGCCTACTATGAGATATGTAAACTGCCACTGACGGTTGTAAATGAGAACGAAGTCCAGGCGCCGTATGGTTACTATAGCAACCAGTGGATTGGATTTGATAACATCGCCAGTCTTAGTCGCAAGGTCGATACCCTAATCAAGAGGAAGAACCTACTTGGTGCCATGTTTTGGGCCATCGACCTGGACGATTTCACCAATACCTGTGGCCAAGGCAAGTACCCACTGATGAGTGCCGTCAAAAGTTTCCTTGGTGGAGGAGGTGTTATTCCTCCAACTCTCGCACCAGTTACTTCAAGGCCTACTACCCAGGGTCCTGCTCCAACCACGGCCAGTCCCGGTGGGGGGAAGTGTATGGCTACAGGTCCCTGGACCGGAAACGCCAGCATGGATACATGGTGTCAGAGTAATTGTCCTCTTGGAAATTGTCCGTCTAGTATGTGCGTTTGCTCATAGACTATTCCAAGAAGATTGACGACGTAGAATCTCATTTATTTCTAGACAGTTTGAGGCTTTAGAGAGGCCTAGTCAAACCACCTGTTCGGTAGACACAAATCCGCTAGTAAAAAGTATCAGCTGTATAAGATATGGAAGTTGTACTTAGTACTTCAATAAAAGCTTTTTAAAGGCGTCAAATGGTGGTTATCATGCAGCTTCATTAGAATACAGAAGTGCCTGTTTAGAATAGATCGTTTGCAATCAATCCCCAGAGATTCAAATGACAAGGGCATGGCGGCCATGTTGGTGTACAGAACAAAAGAAGCTAACGAAGATTCTATTGTTAACTGTACACGAACATGGCGGCTATGACGTAACGTGCAAAGGGTCTATAAGGACCAGAGGAAAAAATACACTCGAGGAAAGTTTAACGATTTCAACTTTCTGATATCTAAATGGAAGCTTTCAATAACGATTTTATATATCAAAAGCTAAATTTAACTCGAGAACGATTTTATTAGTTTTACACTTGGTTCCTGCTTCGAGTGCCGTCTATACTGCTTTTCGTTAGTTACCGGATGCCTTCGGGTACATGGAGTCCATACTGCCGTGCGTCTGTCCTCTTAAGGTGTAAGGATATCCTCATGCATTTATCATTACCGCAGCCTATTGACTTTTGCTATCGTTGTTAGGTGAATCATTATAATTACTTAATCAGTTCCATCGGCTAAAAAACCCTTCAACGTTCACTTTAATACTGCAGGTGTCTGAAGCATTAATTATCAGTATACGAGTATAAAGTGAAAGACTGCAGGCTACCAGCATATATACATATACTGCAACTATTAAAACTGGACAAAACGTATTCTTCATGATCAACTGTTTGTGTATATTATAAATATATATTTATCATACTAGGTACCAGAAGTTGCATCATTACTGCTAAGTTGAACTGTTAACTGCGTTCGAGTGGTAGAGAAACTTTTCTCGGCGTTTTCCAAGTCCTGGTTCTCTGGTTTGAGTTGTTTGAATGAATTCTAACACACGCATAAAGAGAAACAGGACGCGAAGCCCGCAGTCAATTCTATCGAGAAAACGTAGGAAAACCTTTAAAGACCCGACTAAAGAGGTGTTAAAAAAATTCAATAAATCAAAGATTGATGCATGGTATTAACTGGGTTTTCAAACGTAATAGAAAATAGAAAAAAGAAGAAGAAAAAAAATCAGTATATATACCTTTCCTGGCTTCCGACTTTGTATAACTGAGTATATGTGTTTTTATACTTTAATTTTATTTGTTGGGTCAAATAAATTTTAAATAATATCACAATAATATCCAAACGTTTTGGTAATAATGCATAATAACTTGTTGCAGCTCAGTATACTGTCTCGTGCATTTCATCGTGTCAAGGAGAACGTAAGGGCAACTGTAAATCTTCTTTTTCCTTTATTTCTTCCGATTCAGAGATAAACAAATGAGGCAGATGTATTTGGAGAGCAATCTCCTGGCCCAGCCTCCTCCGCAGGCAACTCCTAATTATAATCGAAAAAATTGAGAAAAGATGTGAAACCGGGCTTCCTGTGGTAAGAGAGGGCCGAGCATGGGTCTGAGGACGAAACAAATGGGGAGGCTACTCCTGGCCTTTGTGCCGCGTATATATGCATGTTTTAGTGCAGATTGTATTGCAAAGAACATTAAACATTGAAACTACTCTCATTATATATATATATTTTACAGTGTTCTATCCTTCACTGGTTCTCGCGGCACACCCGTCGTTTTTGATACTCAAGCGAAAAATATATATAACGAAAGCCAAGATTCAGCCCATTACCAGGAGCGTACCTATGTGATGGGTAGCGCCCACAGCACAGTAGACGATGTGGCTATTTATAGTCGCGAAGTTCTGGTATGCGATTACGTTGTCGTTTGTTCTCTTGCGCTTTCAGTATTTTTAGCAGTTTGAACCGTGTTAATTACAATTTTTAGTGCATCCTGATTGGTTAAAAGTGACGGCCTTTGTTTCTTCTCGCTGGAAACACAAAGCTAAAAATAGCTACATCATCTGTTCTGCTGTTGGACAGACCTAATGTGGGAGATGCACGCTCCAGGTAATGGGCTCCTGCCACCGTTAACCACTAAATAAACAAAACCAGAAATGAAAGCGAAACCGGTTTCTACTAAGAAGATGGAATAAACGCTTAACTTGGTTCAGTTCTGGCTATCTTGTGCTGTAAGTTTATAATGCAAAGGCTACTAAAAAAAACCTGTTCTATTATCAGATTAAAAGCTGCTGCTTTAGCTTTAGTTTTCTTTCAAGTAGAGAAAACTTGAGAGTTTGATTGCATTGATATTGCCCCTCATGCAGAATGAACTTTTGTAGAGGTACTGACAAGTTACACGATTATATACGAAAAAAGACATTGCCATGCAGTGAATGACAAGTACACATTTTTCAAATGACAAACCAACAAGGTGATAGTCTCTTGAGATATCATAAATTAGTATATACCACACAAGTGAATAGTACTAGTTTTCGCGCGCTCTGATTGGCTAATCCGGAGGCGAATATCCTTTGCTATCCACCTCCGAGCGAAGCAGCGATCACCTCACGCGAGTTTTTGTCCATTTGACAGAAAATAAAATAAATATTTGGTGCTGGCTATTCACCTGTGTAGTATATACTAAAATAATTAGTGTCGGCGAATAGTGGTGGATATTTGCCTCAACGCTTCGCGGCTCGGTAAATATCTAGGGGCACCCATCGGCCACTTTCGGCTAAATATCTGTTCCGATGAAAAAGGTTGTCTATACTTTTCTGTAATTGGAAAACGAAGACTAAAATTTTCGGAATTTTCTTAAATTTGCGAGTACAGATATTTTGGGCTACAATTTTCGGAACATCGGCGGAAGAAAGAAAAAAATTGAATATCGGCTCGCCTAAAATTTTCGTAAAAATCGGTACTTTTCTACGCTTTTCGATTTCTCGAATATCGCAGAGTATTTCGGAGTCATTGTGGAGTATTTGGAAACACCTGGTTAACACCTGAGATTTTCGGATGTAGTTTTTTTTCCCTGTCAGATTTGACAACCAATTTACAGTCAGTGAAAGCTAAGATTCTGAGAAAAAACTTGCCTAAAATATTCTGTCACTGATCGGCAAAATGTCAGAATCTTATATTTTCGTCAAGGCCTCTGCCACACCTAAGAATTTCGGGATTACAATGAAAGCGCCCTAAAATATTCGCACAGAAATGTAGTTTTAGTAGCAGTGTTTGATATACTAAAAAGTCCGTTCAAAAAAAATAATATTGACGGAGAAATACCAAAATGAAGTTTTTAACCGGAAGTAAAAGGTTCTGTTTGATTGACAGCAGATCAATTAACACATGACAAGTGCTCATTCGTCATCGAAAGCTACACCTTTGGACATGACTCTTGCAACACTAATCCTTTAAATAATTGTTATGGACCAGAAGCAGCGCGCGTCGGATATTTGGACCGATAAAATTGCATTTTATCTCGATGGAACCTCATTTGTTTATAAGACCAACCCAATGGATCAAGCACGTGCCCCAAGGGGGCGTGTATGGAGAAAAAAAATGCGAAGGACTCGCACACGGTTGTACGTCTAAGGAAAATAAAGAAGGGACTGGTGGTAAAGTTGTTAAGATGATTGTTGCAATTAGCTACAACCGAGGCGTTATAGTTTGTTCTCAGTATAATAAAATGTGTGGTGACTTTTTCGAGTCCTTCATCGACCAGAACTTTCCCTGGATGTTTAGATTGGCGGGTAAAGGTGACAGTCGCCTTTGGCATAGTTAATAGAGTGGAATGGTTAGGAAACCCAGCGACCTTCTTTGTTATAGGTCTTTGTTAGCTTTTTTCAACCTTGAACGTGCACAAAAGACAATAGAAATTCCAATGTGTTAATCATTCAGCCAATAGAAACGCGTGAGTTCAGTCGTTCAGGGAACGCTAATGAACTATGATAGTGCACAATCTTTTGTCTTACCCCTTCCAACCTAAATCGCAGCGCCTTTGTTAGCCCTTTTGAAGTTTGCCGGGTTTCCTAACCATTCCACTCTATTAACTATGCCTTTGGTTACAAGATGGAGATCCATCGCAAAATAGTGCAAAAGCTCGGGCAGCGATGACACGAGTGAATGCTGAACTGTTCAAGATTCCTCCTCGTAGTCCAGATTTGAACCCTATTGAAAATATGTTTAGTACTGTTTCTCGAAGACTGAGGGGAGATGCGCTAAGGTATCGGATCAGCCGTGAAACATTTGCCGAATTTAGTGAACGTGTTCGCAAGACTATTTTCCAAATAACAGTTGATGCAATTAACAAATTAATTGAGTCCATGAATCGACGTGTAAAACTTGTCATTCAAAGAAAAGGTGAACGCCTTATTAAGTATTGACATTATTGCAACTTTAGAAAAATAAGGGTTGAGATTCAGGATTTACTCAAAATGACAAACACAAGCACTTATCATTTGTTGTCATCGTGAATGCCTAATAACGTCTTAGAAAGAACAATTCTAAAATAAACTGCAATATCAGCGGACCAAATTGACTGTAAGTAGCTTTTTGGTTATGTACTTGCTACACGGCTTCATTATATTTCAATAAATAATTACTTAGAAAGGTCACAAAGGTGTTGATTTTTTTTAACATTCGACTTTACTCTGGGTTACCATCTGATTACCATCGATTTACCATAGGATTACCCGTTATATGGACGCGTTACCACGCTTAATCACGGTTAACCACGATTAACCAACAACTTTGCAATAGACAAAGACTGTTAAGATCATACTTTAATTCAATTGGTAAACCGTGGTAATCCGTGGTAAACCGTTACAAAACCCGCTAAAGTTAAGGTACTGTTGTTCAAAATGATATTCTTTGCAAGTTATTCGACGTACAATTGCTGTAACACGAGGTTTTATAGCTACGTTGTGCGGTACTGAGATGCGCAGTTGGGATAGGGAGCGAAAATGTGAGTCCAATAATGTTAGGCCGGTTGCGTATGAATCGACCTGTGAGCTGTAAAGCAAGGGGCATTTGTTCTTGAGTGCACTTAGGCTGTTGGTTGAGCAACTCTGAGTCTCATCTTATGAACTGAAACTCTCCGCTAGGGTCTTTTTAAGGATTTTCACTGTACCAGGGTCTTTATAAAGTTTCCGCCGGCATGGTGAAGCCTAAATAAAGATTGACTAGGAGGGTCTTTATAAGACGTTTCACTGTACGAGTGTGGCCCTATATAAAACGTCATTGTTGAGGCCTTTTTCCTTTGTTCAACAAAGGAAAAAGACCTCACTACAGTGAAAAGTCGTATAAAGACTCTTTCCTCTTACACGCGTGTAAAGGCGCATAAACGTGAGTGATTTGCTTCATCTAATTGGACAAAATGTTCGTTAATTATGTATGCCTTTTGAAGTTTCGTTCACCAATGTTACATGAAAGAAAAACAAAAAACGAACGGCAATTTTGCCTCGTTTTCATGTCGAACAGGACAATAAGGCTAAGTAGATCACCAATACTTACATGGCTGATTATAATCTGAAATTCGTTCATTTAGATTTGTTTTTTTAAAGAACTGTAAATACACTTTTATAACATTGATATTAATTGACATATGGGAGTACATTTTTAGTAATTATAATGGTGGTAGTATACTGACAATAAACTCGCTTATAAAAACATAAACTCGTACAAGGCTCGTCTTATCTGCAAAGACTCGCCTGTGATTAGATTAATATCCATTAATTGTTATAATAGCCGTTATCCATCTTTGACTTTAGTATTACTAAAAAACTACTAAAAACAGAGACATTACAAATGAATAATAACCCGGTAAGAAATGATTTATCTCCTACTTCAAGTTGTGTTAAACTACATGATGTGACTCTCAATCGAATTTAGTTTGGGTTGCCGGTCGATAACATAACCCGAATTAGCAGTAGTTTAAAGCATCTAATTCAACATTTTACTTGCTCTACTCTAAAACATATCCCATGAATAATATTTATAGTCGATTGTGAAATGACGCTTACTATTTTCTAATGAGTTTTTCTCCTGAAATAATGGCTACAACCTATAAAGTCCCACTGACAGTAATTAGTTCACTGGTTTAATTAAACGTCGCGTGACGTTAATGATATGAATGTCTATTCTCAGACACCTTTGGACATGACTCTTGCAACACTAATCCTTTAAATAATTGTTATGGACCAGAAGCAGCGCGCAACCCTGCAGTTCCTCTCTCCCCCCTTCCACCCCCCATTCAATGTTGGGGGAAAAAAGTGACCAAACCAGTACGAAAGTTTATCCAACATTGAAATGAGGGGGTGCGGGGGACGTGTTCCTACTATTCATGTCCAAAGCCACCTTTGGACATGACTCTTGCAACACTAATCCTTTAATTGTTATGGACCAGAAGCAGCGCGCAACCCTGCAGTTCCTCTCTCCCCCCTTCCACCCCCCATTCAATGTTGGGGAAAAAAAGTGACCAAACCAGTACGAAAGTTTATCCAACATTGAAATGAGGGGGTGCGGGGGACGTGTTCCAACTATTCATGTCCAAAGCTGTAGCTCATAAATTCGTTTCATAGACCAAATGATCATGAATGTTTACGTTTATTGAGAAAAGTTTTTCCACACACGCGGATTCCGTAATTGCATCGGGTGGATGCCCTTAGCTTGGACAACAAAGAAAATGAAAAGCAAAACAAGGCCAAACAATGCATACGACTACAAGCCAAATAGAAGTTCTCGCAAAACCCGACAAGGGTTCGTATTTTCACTTTCAGGCGGAGTGCCGAGTGGTCCACATCTGAACATAAAGAAGAATTGATAGGAGCCTGCAGCCAGAGTTTGTTTCCAAGAAAGCTTAGATGGAAACGTTCACCTTTTTGTAAACAAGCCGGCTATAGACGGGACGCGTACCTTTGATCGGAAATCAACATTGGCGGGAAGTCTCTTCCTTGTAGAAGAGGTTGTTTGATTGGAGAATGGGTGTCGAGTCCGGAAAGCCGCTCTAAGTAGGTGTAATATGCTTGTTGAACTTCTAATGCCAATTTTCGGCTACAATTTTTCAACCTTTCTGCCGTCTTCAAGATTGCATATAAGAATTTACCGGAATTTTTTGAAATTTCGTCCAGTGATTCTACAATAACAAATCTCCAAAAGTTTGTGTTCTTTTTTCCGATTTGTTTTTAGTTTTAAAGATATCGGTCCAAGCGCGATGGCTTGGCAAGAATAATCAATGACTCGACTTTAAGAATCTGATTTCGCATAGAAAATAGATATCAAAAATCGCATACACGCTTTTGTAGATCAATGACCGCTTAACTTGACACAAGTGTAATTACTTCGTAAGTCAAAAAACTGCGTAATTCGCGTTTATAAACGTCTTCAACATCGGGTTAAAGTGACTGTAGTTTTAAACCAAGAGTAATTCCGTAGAAAATAACCTTTTACTGGCATTTTTCAGTTATCAACCTTTCCGTTGATATATAGGTTCCCATATTTTGTTTGCCGAGCGCCCGCGTAAACGCATTTTTGCGCAAATCACTTTTGAAGGTATCCAGTAACCTTAAAAGATAAATCCAGTAACCTTAAAAGATAAGGAATCGTTCACTACAAATCCGGCTTGTCTCGATTTTTTAGCCACTGGAATCAGTACTAAATGTATACTGAATATCAAGTCAGCAAGCGTTTGTGATGATGTACTTAGTGCAAAATATGCCTGAACTATAGTGATTTCCAGATACTATTCCTTTTTGTTTTCTTCAGTTCACCTGATAAATGGGTAACTATATTAAAGGAAGCAGTAACTTACGCTCTAAATGCTGTTCCCCTTCCAATTTTCAACAGGCGGTGAAACGATCATGTGCTTTCTGTAAATATAAAAATACAAAGAAAACATTTTTTATTAAATCAAACTGTTTTTGATTGCTTTTCGGGTTGAAACGAAAGTTAAGATCATTTTGATATTTTACCTACATGTACATGATTTCTTTATCACAAATTGGTTGAAAAATCCTCGAGGCGTAGACTAAAGCAAGGGAGATTGAATATACAGGCTTTGGAGAAAATCCTCAGTTTATCATTGAATGAAACAAGAAAGAACTCGCGACTCACTGTGACTCAGGATATCAGCATGCATGTATTGATGGTGAAGTCTGACAATACTTGCATGTGCCCATCCGCTCGTATATGCAATTATAATTTAAAGTGGACATTTTTAATTAATTATGTTTCCCAAAATATGTTGGCTAAGTTTTTGTTCTAAAGAATGTGCTCATATGAAGCAGTCTCACCTACGAACGCGCTTGTCAAAGTGAGACGTAGCTCTTATTTGATCTCTTAAATATTTAACACAATAGTGTTCACTTGACCTTCTTTCCAAATACTCACTGCATGGAAAAGAACATTTAGATATAAGCATTTATTACTGATCTAATCAGCCTTCAAAGTTCAAAATGCACTGCCGATATTTAAATCAACACATTTTCATTATCTAAGAAGTTGAAGGTCGGTAAAGTCAGTTGACAATGGCATGGATTTGGCCGGTCAACTAAGGTGGATTTTACAACCAATCGCCAATTTTCTCACAATCTGCTTGACCAATTTTCATCGTCAATAAGTGACGTCATTCGTCACGCAGTACGCCCCTTTCAAAGCGCCCTGTAGAGGCTAGTGAAATTCAGATTTTACAAATTTAAAGTATTTCTGATCCAAGTATATGAGGATTTCTACGGTGGCTCGTAAGGGCCATCAGAATTGCAAACCACTTTTTTCGCTAACTCGTCAAAAATGACGAGTTAGCCGCTAACTCGTCAAAAATGACGAGTTAATTTTGCAAACCACTTTTTTCGCTATCTCGTCAAAAATGACGAGTTAATTTTGCAAACCACTTTTTTCGCTAACTCGTCAAAAATGACGAGTTAATTTTACAAACCGCTTTTTTCGAGTTAATTTTACAAACCACTTTTTTCGCTAACTCGTCAAAAATGACGAGTTAATTTTACAAACCACTTTTTTCGCTAACTCGTCAAAATTTGCAAACCACATTTTTCTCTAACTCGTCAAAACAATTAGGACCTCAATGCGATCATAGGAGACCATTCGGTGTTGAGGAAAGTGGAAGGTGTATACAGGAAGCAATGGTTGTAGAAATATTTACTAGTAATACATTACATGCAGAAGCCTCACGACCATTGTTGTCATTGTTGTAATATATTTTAAAAAAACATGCAGGAGAGAGCATGGCACAGTCGTACAAAATTTTGAGTTTTCAAAAATTGACCAATGGCTCAATATTAAAAATATAAACCTGGACTTGCACTGGAGTTACTTATTTTGACTTGCTCTTTCCATTTCTGGCATTGAAATTGTGCTAGATTCATGATATTTGAGTGACAAGGTTATGTGACCTCCAGCTACAAAGGGCCTAGTATTGCAGGCTGATAGCATTGTAAAAACTAGTACACGTTTTCATCGCTAAAACAATTTGTCGTTTTGCTGTAAGGCCATGCGTAATAGGCATCATTTTGCCTAGAACTAGACTTTCGTAGATACTAATAATACTAAATATAATAGCATTTTCATATGGAAAATATAAGAACAAAATAAAATGTATTTTCAATTTTATTCTTTCACTATAAAAACATGCACTGTAACTTGAAACAAAATTATTTATGAGATCACCACACGAAAATTAGTCCACAATGGACTTCAGTTAAGTTTATGCGAAAATGTTGCAGTTATTATTAATGATTCAGTAATAGACCAGTTCGCGGTTAATTCCGACATTTGGAAAGGGTGCAAACATGGCGCGAAATACAGTGTTTGTATGGGAATCCGATGCCAAATAATTTCCATAGCGAAAAAAGTGGTTTGAAATTCTGATGGCCCTTACGAGCCACCGTAGATTTCACAAGCATTGATCACTGGGAAAAGTTAATCGGTGAGACAATGTCTTTATTGGTGCCATTGGTCAAAATGTGAGCTTTCTTGAGTCGAGCAAATATATTTTAGTCGAATTTGTAATTGACTTTGTGATTAGTTCGACCTGTTTGATATCGAGCATGATTTTAAAAAGAAAAATCTAGTTCTTGTTTAAAATCTCTCGTTCAGGATATATTTACGTAACTGAACCCTAAAATCAACCTAACGTCTATCAGGTACGGGGGATATATTAGTTTTGCCATGCTGTCCCCGACATTGAAAAGCTGGACTATACACAACGGCTTCTAATTGCAGATCATTGTTTTCTTTAACTGATAAAGAACTCAGTGCCGCACTTGGAACTTGGGGCGCTTTCCATTCAACCAAAAAAAACGAAAATTCCGGTCAGAAATCAAATGGAACAGTAAAATTTCCGGTTCGAAGTTTCGGAAATTGTGGACCACCTCGCGACCGAAATTTTCTGTTCCATTCAAAAGTCCCGGTTTAGATTTGCTGTGATTTGCCAGTTTTGAGAATTGAAATCGAGGCTACTAATAACCGGGTAGTTCCTGCGAATGGCACGCGTAATTTTTCCGACCGATTTGTCTAATTCGAAAAACCCCGTCCATTCGACATTCGAAATTTTCGAAACTTCTAACCGGTCGTTTTGGTTGAATGGAAAGCGCCCTTGGTCGCGTGAACTGGATTTTAATACAGATTTTAATGAATTATTGTTAAATCCTGATAAATTTGATGAGATTGATTCAGATATTATTCTTAATACTCCCGTATCTAATTATTGTACAATAGATAATAAAAATAAATAGTGTTTTAGACAAAGTAGGAGCAAATTCTCTCGCGTTATTTCACTGCAATATAAGGAGCTTATCGAAAAACTTAGTGTTTTTAAATGACATGCTATATAGTCTCTCAAAAAAACCTGATATTGTGGCTGTCACTGAAGCGATTGAATATTAAGTACTGTTTAAAACACGAACAGCAGTGTTTTATCAAGTTTAAAAATTCGAGGGCGAAGCCCGAGAATTTTTAGACTTGATAAAACACGTGCTGTGAGTGTTTTAAACGGCTTCAAAAACGCTTTAAGAATGCAATGAAAGAAAGACGCACATCTCAAGGGAATGGTTACTTAATGAACCATTGAACCTTTGTATTCACAACGCCATGCAAAATATTCGAGTAATCACCGCCTGCAATTACGAATATCTCAAGGGAATGACATGAAGAAATTACCATACTATGTTGTTTGAAGCGGCCGGTTTCGCAATGAAAGGAGAATCTGCACTTGAAGGATTTGGTGTCGTGGTTTACCTCGATAAAGTTCAAGACTTGGAAAGCGATGTGACTGACATGACGGCAGACTCAAAATTTTTTACTCCGGCACAAAATATGTAAGTTTAATGCACGTTTTTATAATTTTACGGTTTTGAGTTTGGTCTAATAATTGGAACTAAACAGTGGCTCGGTAAACAAGTAATGTTAGTTGGATAACTTCATTTTAAAAATAATATCTGTGTATCTCGGTAGTCTGCTGATATTAGTAAATTTAGTGCAAAATTTATTTTCAAGGTACCTTATATTCCGTGTACTTTTTGCTTTGGGTCTTTATCAGTGAATTCTTAATTAGGATGAAACTTTATATAAAATTTCATGTTCATTAATATTCTTTATATAAAACGTTCATCCTAATTAGCAATTCAGTGAGAAAGCTGAAACATCAATAGAAATTCCATTGTCTCAATCATTAACCCCATTTCCCTCTGGGATAGAATTGAAATCCCTCCGCGGGCCTTTTAGAATGATGAGATTTTATCAGGTATAAAGGAGCATGCACGTGACTGATTTGCTTCATCTGATTGGAGACAATACTCATTAATTATTCATGAGTTTTTGAATTCCGTTTCAAATACAGATATATTGGAATATACTTTTTTTTCATACGGATTCGTCAACAGCAGCAGGTGGTGCTGGAATATATGTAGCTAATGATATTAAAACTATTCCTAGGCCTGATATTAAAATTAATATAGACCTTGTCGAATCCTGCTGGGTCGAAATAGACCGTGGCCAAAATAAAACCAATTTAATAATTGGTTGTATATATAGGCACCCGAAAGCAAATATAGAGCGGTTTACGGAAACCAACAAGATTAACAGACCACACTAGAACATTGATTGATCACATATATACAAATCATTCTATCGTTCTTCAGGAATAGGCCTTTTCGATATATCAGATCATTTACCTATTTTATGCATGATTAATACATCAATAAGAAGAGATAAAGAAAAACGTTATTTTAGAGATTTCAGCAAATTTAACAAAGAGGCCTATATAAAAGTGATATTTAAATAATAGATTGGAAAAATATTATCGCGATAATAGCAAAGATCTTAATGAAACAACACTTATCACAATAAATACAATAAAAGCAATTGTTAATAAACATGCTCCATATAAAGTGACACCAAAAAGTAAACTTAAATAGTTTAAAAAACCATGGATAACAAATGGAATATTAAAATCAATAAAAATTAAACAAAAAATGTATTATACACACTTTCACTCTAATGATATAAAAAAGGTAAATCAATATAAAAAGTATGCTAATCAATTAAATCAGATAAGAACACAGAGTAAAAAAGAATATTATAATATAAATTTCGAAAGGTGTAAAAGGGATTTAAAAGCCACCTGGAAATTAATCGGAACTTTAATTAAGCGAAAAACAAATTAAACGGACAGATATATCCAACAAGACTATTAAGAAATAACAAGACCTTTACTAATGAATTGGATATAGAAAATCAATTTAATAATCATTTTGTTAATGTTGGCCCAAGTTTAGCTAGTGTCATTGAACATTCGGATGAAGATCCAACTAGCTATATTCACAATTCCCCAGTGTCAAGCTTCGTCATGTCTCCTGTTTACTCATCACAGGTCCGTGAATTATTCTCAGGTTTAAAGGAAAATAAAGCTTCAATCGATATACCTAACAAATTAATAAAATTAGCATGTGAACCATTTTCAATTCCTTTTACTTATATCTATAATGAATCAATAAAAACAGGTGTTGTACCCGAGATCTTGAAAATATCTAGAGTCACTCCTATTTATAAAAGTGGCTTAACTACTGATCCCTTTAATTACAGACCTATATCAACCCTATCACCTTTCAGTAAAATTCTCGAACGACTAGTGTATGACCAGTTGATAGCATTTTTGGAAAAATACAATATTTTGTTTAATTATCAATTTGGTTTTAGAAAAGGGCATTCTACCGAACAGGCAATTCTTGAGATAACAGATAATTTAAAAAGTGCTATTGATAATAAGCAGATAACGTGTGGACTTTTTCTAGATTTTTCTAAAGCCTTTGATACCGTCAACCACCAGATCCTAGTTGCTAAATTAAGTTGATACGGAATTCGGGGAACCCAATTGTCATGGTTCAGTAATTATCTAAGTAATCGAAAGCAATATGTTAAAATAGGGAATACTGAATCTTCAGTGCTTGATATGACATGTGGAGTACCACAAGTTCGACACTGGGGCCATTACTTTTTTTGCTCTATATAAATGACATGCCAAATTGCTCAAAAAAACTGTCCTTTCGCATTTTTGCAGATGATACGAATGTTTTCTATTCATGTAACAGCATACCAGAACTAGAAACTGTAATGAATGAAAAGTTTAAACTTATCCTCCAATACTGTGCCGTTAACAAATTATCAGTTAATTTAAGTAAAACAAATTATATGATTATAGCCTCATCAAAGAAGAAAGTCTCTAAAATTGAAATTGCTAATATTGAGCAAAAAAGATATCTCAAGTACTTAGGAGTATATATAGATGAACACCTTTACTGGGAATATCAAATTAAGCTCTGAATGCTGCAGTATCGCCAATACCGTGTTTAAATAAATGCTATTATTATTATTATTATTATTGTAGCAAAATGGCAAAAGATATTGGAATAATAAATAAATTAAGATATTACCTTGATTTAAATATGTTAAAGCAACTCTATTATACATTGGTATACCCATATTTAAATTACGGTCTTATGAGCTGGGGGAATACTTATGCAAGTAAGTTAACAAAGCTCCGCACTAAACAAAATAAATGTATTAGAAATATATTTTTTGCTTATAGCAGAGAAAGTGCTACACCATATTTCAATATCCTAGGTGTATTGGAACTCGATAACGTTTTAAAATTTCGCATGGTAAAGATATTCCAACATTTTTTTTCTGAATTTGTCACACCAGCAATAAAACGCCACAACTATAATACAAGATTTGCTGCAAAGTTAAATTTTGTTAGACCGAAAGCGAGAACGAATTATGGAATTCATACATTTAAATTCTATTTTCTTTCGCTACGCTCAGCCAAATAGAAAGTATTTCTATTTTCTGCATATGAATAATGATAACAACGTTTGGAGGGAGCCGCATAGCTGACAGCATCGTTTATTACATTCAATTAAGTTACAGCAGTAATTGGTGTTATAACTAATAACAGTAGTCCGGTACAATAATAGTACAATTCTGAGCTAGATTTTAGATGGTGAATTGCCGGATACGAAAAACCGGGATAAAAACCCCCCAGTTGAGGAAAAACCCAGAAAACGTATTCTCCAAACCAGTGCAAATTCACCTCTACCTCTGGAGTCTAAAGGTTAAAGCTTCCTATTAATATACTTTTAAGAACAATATTTCCGCACAGCCGACAGCCGCACAGCTGACAACATCGTTTATTACAAGTTATTGCAATTGTATACATACTCAGTTACTGTTACGTACTATTAACTCAAACTATAAGAGAGCTATATGTGAAGAAAAAACTAAGGCCGTTGCTGAAATGCGACGTCAAGTGGTATGAACGTGTGAAGGAGTAGTATTTATAGAATTCCTAATTGATCCCAAAGGGATAATGCAAGCATGTATTCAACATGCAACAAAGAGAAAAATATTTTATTTCATCAAAAATTTGGGAAACAGTTGATGTAGATATCAAACGATCAAGCTCTATTAATTTATTTAAAAAACGATATAAAGCCGTTCTTCTCGAACAACAAAAATAAGTGACTATACCTTTTTCAAATATTTATCAGCTTAATCATTAACTTTAGACTTTAGTCTATACAAACGTTGCAGTGATCAACTCGAAAGCTTTTGCTCCTTTGGTCACTGCGCACTACCAACTATTTGAAATATAATCTGTATTTACTACTTCACTTTTTTTCTTCTTCAAAATGTACTGTTGTGTTTATTTATGTAAATAGTGTGAAATAAAACTTGAAAACTCGAGATGATTACTTTTTCTTGGTATGTATGACGTAATGTGAAAATTTGCACTGAATTGAGCCGCCACACAATCTAAATTTATCAGCGGAGAATCGAATTTGAAACTAATTTTCTCTTCATAGACGCGCAACACAGAAAAATAAAATAGCAGAACTTATTTATTTCGAATACATCTTTGTATAGATATTGGGTTGATTTTAGGGTTCAGTTGGCATTATCAATCGAATTGAACTTTCAAATTTCGTTAAAACAAAACTAAAAAAAATACACCTTTGATTGAAGAGAACGACCATGTGAACGTCTTGATATGCTTTTCAAACTTTGTCGATAGAGGATGGCAAGATTAAAGTGGATTACAAAAGCTTATTCTAGAAAATCGAGATTTCGGTTTACAGTGTATACCGATTTCAAGTTGGTCTAAATTTCTCTTAAAAGCAGTATTTTTCATCTACTCGAATCTTTGCCATCCCTCATCAAAAATGTCTCAAATTTTCTCCATTTTACCTGTCTGTCCTATTATTGACAATGATTTTCGTCACTTGGCCAAAATAGCGAAGACGCTTCGTGGATGCACAGCTATTTTGAGCACGTTATCAGGTGAAGAAAGTCATCTTCATTACTGTCTAATACGGCAGACACATTAAAACTAAAGTCAATTTGTTAAATTGATAAGAGTATGCTAACCACTATGGGAAGCGAACCTAGTAAGTGCTGCTAGATCTTCAGAGCAAATGCCGTCTTGCCGGACGACGATGCAATGCGAGGAATACCAAAACCAGATTCGACTCGATCCCAGATCGACTTCCCAGTGGTGTAACTAAAATATTCCATATCCGATGCTTTGCCAATAATGGGGATAAAGTTAGTGAACCATCGTCCCAAGATCATTAAGTAACAAGAAACTATTGTAATAAAAATGGGAGGAGCTAGGGGCCTGTATATTTCATAAAATAACTCTTCTTTTACAGAACCTGTTATTTAAAGCGTTTAGATAATAATCAAATTGAAAATGCTTTTATCATATGTACTTTTATAATCCAGTTTTAGATTCAAAAGTCGACTACAAATATGTACATTTAAAGTGCCAATGAAATAAAAAAATGGATCCCGTTTTTATTTTATCAAATTCTAGGTTTCTCTTGGTCATTTTGAACAAATAAAATTCAATATGGAGAGCGCGAACATATTTTTTTTTCGTATCGAAGTCAGGCGGAATTGCCAAAATCTGTCGACAATTTTTATTCCGTAAAAGATATGATAATCACATGCGTGACGTCACAAGGTGTACTCATTTATATTCGTCCCCATGAATACTACAAAATAAGTGCATTTTTGGCGTTTTCAATTTAAATATGTAATACTTCGAGAAACCTTGAAGATGGCCATTTTTTTCCCTAGAATTCTTGCAGTCGGCTTTGTGAATATAAATGCGTACACCTTGTGACGTCACGCATGTGATTAGCATATCTTTAACAGCGTAAAAATTGTCGCCAGATTTTGCCAATCCAACCTGACTTCGATACGAAATAAAATTATGTTCGTGCTCTCCAAATTGATTTTTAATTGCACAAAATCGCTAAGGGAAGTATATAATTTAATAAAATAAAATAAAAACGGAATCGATTTTTTCATTTCATTGGCACTTTAAGTTAAAAAAGGTTGTGATGAAAAATGGCAAAAAACCTTATAATTCACGTGATGATTTTCGAGATCTGCAAACTCTCAAAGAGCACCAAAAAATCAACATATTTGGAAAGTTTTAATACTATAGGATGTAATCCCACAAAAGATGTTAAGGATGGGATATAGACTTTGGTATGAGATTTTGCAGTCATGCGCACACCCAATTTGCTTAATGTCAAAGTTAAAAGTTTTAAGGAGAACTTACTCTTTCCTCTACAAGATAAGTAAATTGTAGAATTTTGAAAATGAAATATTTCAATTCCAATACCTGAATTATTTGTTACTGATAAAAGAACGGTTCAAAGAAGCCTTTTAACATTCAGTGTTTGTGTTTCAAGATATACACGAGTTTCGTAGGACAATATTCAGACTGCAATCCGCGCAGGGTGGATTTCGTCCATTTCCGGTCAATTTAAGATGTAGGAAACACTTATTGCCGGTATTTCTTTAACGAACGTAAGCTACGAATAACCAAAAACAACAGCAAAATGCTTCATTGCAGCGATTTTTGTATTTACGCGACCCCTGATATGACTAGTGGTTTGGCTGCAGTCACTCAACAACCCAGCACGATTTTAATTGGCTGCTTTGGCAACTAAACCATTCGAATGTCGAAGAAATCTACAATTGGCCTCAGCAAAACTCTTTAGATACTTGACCTGGTGTTTACTCTTTCCCTTCTCCAGTTTTGGGCTTTTTATTCCAAGCAAGACAAAACACTCTCCCTTGCGAGGGAAGGGATGGGAGAACCGCCCAGCAGCCCAAAACATTGGAGTGTAACTTCTCGAAAGCACACCAACAAATTTCTGTAATCAGACTAGTATGATAAACAAGCAGCTTGTTTCTTTTAAACAACTTTATTATATAAATTTCTGGAAACATCGTAAGAATACGCGACATGATTGGACTAAATCTGATTTTTTTTTGCAAGTTTTCACTTCAAGCAGTACATGTATTTTGCTGTTTTAGCTTAAAATTTGCGGTTTCTCTTTTTCTGTTCCAGTTTTTATGCACAAGCAGGGTAATCTTATATAAGCAGAAAAACTAATACTTAACAATAAATACTAATCCATAAGTCTTGCCTCTTTTCGACTACATGAATAGGCAAACACAACCCATAAGGCCTTGCAATCACTACTGCCCTCCTCCAGTCCGACGAAATACCATCCACAGGTCTGTATCCAGTATTATATTTTGTAATTGAGATAAAGTTCCTATAAGCCCTAGCCAGAAATTGTCTATCCTGCGAATACAGTCGTCTCGCATCGGGAATCACAGTCAAATCGTGCCCCACGAGAGACGTCTGCGTCTTGAGACGGAAAATTCCATACTCATGACGTTTCGCGGACAGGATCTGGTCGCGTCATTTGATTGGCTAGTATTCCTAATTATCATATAAAAGTGGCCCTGGTAACAGTAGTCACACTGTGTTTAGTTCTCGTTGTCTAAGTGGCCCTAGTTACAGTAGTCACACTGTGTTTAGTTTTTATATCCCTTACAGTCATATTTTTATATAAGCATTATTAGTATTTATTATTAATCTGATTTTTAATATGTAATATAGTATTTTGTAATTATTCAGTATTTTTTAGTATTATTATTTATTAGGTCTATTCCATTGTAAAGCGCCTAGAACAGCGATGTATAGGCGCTATATAAATTGCATTATTATTATTTATTATTATTTAGTTCTCGTTGTCTAAGTGACCCTGGTTACAGTAATCACACTGTGTTTAGTTCTCGTTGTCTAAGTGGCCCTGGTTACAGTAGTCACACTGTGTTTAGTTCTCGTTGTCTAAGTGGCCCTGGTTACAGTAGTCACACTGTGTTTAGTTCTCGTTGTCTAAGTAGCCCTGGTTACAGTAGTCACAGTGTTTAGTTCTCGTTGTCTATGCGGCCTGGTAACAGTAGTCACACTGTGTTTAGTTCTCGTTGTGTAAGTGGCCCTGGTTACAGTAATCACACTGTGTTTAGTTCTCGTTGTCTAAGTGGCCCTGGTTACAGTAGTCACACTGTGTTTAGTTCTCGTTGTCTAAGTGGTCCTGGTTACAGTAGTCACACTGTGTTTAGTTCTCGTTGTCTAAGTGGCCCTGGTTACAGTAGTCACACTGTGTTTAGTTCTCGTTGTCTAAGTGGTCCTGGTTACAGTAGTCACACTGTGTTTAGTTCTCGTTGTCTAAGTGGCCCTGGTTACAGTAGTCACACTGTGTTTAGTTCTCGTTGTCTAAGTGGTCCTGGTTACAGTAGTCACACTGTGTTTAGTTCTCGTTGTCTAAGTGGCCCTGGTTACAGTAGTCACACTGTGTTTAGTTCTCGTTGTCTAAGTGGCCCTGGTTACAGTAGTCACACTGTGTTTAGTTCTCGTTGTCTAAGTGGCCCTGGTAACAGTAGTCTCACTGTAAGTCACATTATACTGATAAGTTGAAAATGAATTGAGTCATAACAATGAAAATTTTTTTTTAGGCGTCAGACATTTGATCCTTGCAATCTTATTGAAATATATTTAAAATAGGTGGAGCTGACATAAAAACAGAACAGAAGGAATGAGAATAGGCCACTTTGGAAACGAGTAGGGGATTGGGACCGAGTGTGGAAATTTAATCTGATCAAACAATGAACCCCACCACAAGAATGATCACATCAAAACTAGTAACTTTACCAAGTTTGAAGAAAATTGGTTTGATATTAAACGTATAATGCAATTTCAAAATTGCTAAAAGAGATAATGTATTACATTTCTCTCTTATTTCGGTGCTTATGAATTCAAAGCTTGCCATTCAGTTCATATACCAAAACATCCTAAAATTTGGTAAACGTACTAATTTTGATGTGATCTTTCTTGAGGTGAGGTTAATGTTTTGATTGGATGAATTTTGCACTCGGTCCCTTTCGTCTACTCATTTCCAGTGGCCTGGGACTTAAATGACGTCATTGAAATTTGATTTCCGCACTATAAAATGGAAAAGACCCTCCTTCTTGCCCTTTGGGATTCTAAATTTGAATTTCAAATTCAGAACAGTCAAGTAAAGTAGTACTAATCAGTCTTTCCTGTTAGGCTACTAAATTGCTGAAGCTAAAATTAAAATAAGCCAAGAAAAAAGTAAACAACAAAGTTATTTGTCCAGTTATGGCTGTTAATAGCGTTTTAGAACCGTTTACAAACTCTTGAGTGTATTTTTAGACATTCAAGTTTTCGATTTGAATTTTGCGATACCAAAATGTAAAAGATCACTCAAGCGGAGCACAATATGTTGCAGAGATGTTTACTTGACAAAGGCTGATTGACAATGAAGGTGTCTTCAACCTGGTTGAGGTCCTTTCATTGTGTGGGTCCTTGTTTAACATACATCATTGTTATCATATGAACAGAGATGTTCACTTGACAAAGGCTGATTGACAATGAAGGTGTCTTCAACCTGGTTGATGCCTTTTTTTATAGTAAGTGTCCTTGTTTAACATACATCATTATCATATGAACAGAGACGTTCACTTGACAAAGGCTGATTGACAATGAAGGTGTCTTCAACCTGGTTGAGGTCCTTTCATAGTGTGGGTCCTTGTTTAACATACATCATTGTTATCATATGAACAGAGATGTTCACTTGACAAAGGCTGATTGACAATGAAGGTGTCTTCAACCTGGTTGATGCCTTTTTTTATAGTAAGTGTCCTTGTTTAACATACATCATTATCATATGAACAGAGACGTTCACTTGACAAAGGCTGATTGACAACGAAGGTGTCTTCAACCTGGTTGAGGTCCTTTCATAGTGTGGGTCCTTGTTTAACATACATCATTGTTATCATATGAACAGAGATGTTCACTTGACAAAGGCTGATTGACAATGAAGGTGTCTTCAACCTGGTTGAGGTCCTTTCATAGTGTGGGTCCTTGTTTAACATACATCATTGTTATCATATGAACAGAGATGTTCACTTGACAAAGGCTGATTGACAACTGTAGGTGTCTTCAACATGGTTGATGCCCTTTTATACGAAAGTAGCAGACGTTAATAATTTGTTTTCCTATGTCGGTCAATTCGATTTCGTTTTGACCTTTAAATCCATGATAACTGGCTAGGGCTTAGATGCACTTTATATCAGTAATGTGTGTTATAGAGAACTCTGATAAACATTCTCAGGGAATAAGGAGTTTGATCTTTCCACAAGATATCTGCAAACAAAGACAGTGGCAATGTCAGTAAAGTAAATAATAAATACAGTAGACTACTAGCAAGTCCCTTCTACTCTGCTAATTTCTATATAAGCGCAAAGCCATGGCTACACATGCCACAAAATGCTGTTAAACATGATTCAACATGGCTGGGTTTGGAGGGAAAGTACTTTCCGCCACGTTGAATCATGTTGCGCCATGTGCTATGGCTTCGCGCTTATATAGGAATTACGATAAAGCCAACTTGTACCTTGAGAGAAAAAAATAGTAAAAAGCCTAAAACCAACAACAACGATCGTGACGATATGTTTTCAAAGAAGAAACCTTGGTACCAAAAATGACCACTTCTCCAGATCGAATTGCGATTTAGAATTGTTAGTTTCTGTGGAGGAAATCCCGAGGAAACCCTCGAGAGCAAAAGTGAGATACCAACAAATTTAAACCGTACATCATGTACTTAAACAATGAAATTACTGATGAGCGATAACACACAAAGCTCACATGATTCATAGGGAAATAAAAACCTATAACAGTGTTTATTCTAGGATTTCATTAAACTGGGTCCATCTCGTTTCTAAAATGGGACCCTTACTGGGCTGTGTCTTTTATATCCACATGCAGTTGCCGCCATTTTGAAAAAAAAAGTTTTGCTTGCTCTCATTGGTCAAATTTATTATCCAATCACAGTGGGTCTTCCATAGACTATTATGCGTACGGACGTTAAAGAACATACACCATAGTATGAGATTTGCGTTATACAATGTTTTAATGCTATAGAGGTTTTGCACCATCACGTGATGGCAGCCATGTTGGTGGCAGGAACAATGAAATTTGTTTAAGGGCCCATTGACATATTTAAATCGGCCGTTGCTAGGGAACTGAGTTTGCAGCCTCGTAAAACCCGGAAAATTAAAGAGTGGGCAATGATTATTGTCAAGGTGACTCCTATGGTAAAGTATTGTAGTCTGATGACGTCATCAAGTGACGTCATTATGACATCTTCAAAATCAGAAAACTTCTAAGCTCTCCAAGGATTTTTAAACTACTAGTAATTTACGAATATTTTCTGAACCTACGATTGAATGCGCATGAAACCGAGCAGGCGTTTGCCATTACGACAAAACATAAAGATTTTACGACACTTTTCAGTCCAATATTAAGCTTTTATGGCGAATGAAAAGCCATAACTTTGGCATTTATTGTCGGTTTCCAAAATCCATGCTCGATTTTGTGGAGAACGTGGTCAACAACATTTTAAAGTGAAGAAATTAACGCATGCGCAAAAGTGCCTGTTTTGTGGTCGTGAAATAGTCGAAAAACTGTTGATCCAGTAAAGTCTACAATAATTGGTCGAACAGGATGTGCATTTTCTCCTATTTCTTCCAACAATGGCCAGTTTTGCCATGGGCCTTGGATGAATACTCCAGTCTGCAATGAGCTATCTAGATTGTCGTCTGCAATTGAGCTTCGGACTGTGTGGAACCAGGAACCATTTCGCGGCAAACCGAAGAGCCAATAGAAATCGAGCTAAAATTAGACTGAGATTCGACAACTTTTATTTCACTTGTTGAATCTCGTGGCGTTCACAACAGTTTGTTTTCCGACATCAAAAATACTTTTTTTAAGGATGAAAACTGGCCTGTATTTTAATTAGTTGCACTGAGGTTCAATCACAACTTTACCAGGAACCCGAAAGCATTATCTGGAGACAAAAGAGTGCATGTTTGCGGACGTTTTGAGTTGAAAACCTGCCGGTCGAAAATCACTTGACTTCTTGAGTGGCCGTACTTTTCTTCGTGTTTTTAGAAGCCATGTTCTCGCTGGAAGCAGCCATTTCATCTTCTATATCTTTGACAAATATAGATATTATTTACAAAATGTTCTTTCAATCTATCAACAGCAGGAAGAGCTCGGCTACACCTGAGAATCCAATACAAGTTTGCTTTCCCTTTCATCGGCGATTTCCTGACTGATTTCACTCAGCTTTTGTCGCTGGAAAATGAAAAGCTTGGTTTATCGTGTGAAAGAAAATAATACTCGAAAAGAGGCTCAATCCAATAATTTTGAAGGAATCGTTCATGAATGACTCGAAAGGCGCCTAACTATACTTGAACCTAGAGAAAGGGAAATAATTAATAATTTGTACCGAGCACAAAAGTAACGGCAAGCGTACGGCGGCGCCAACACAGTGATACCCGCTACGGCTTGCTCCGACTTTTGAACACTTTACTTCATTCATTCATGAAAACCTTTCAGGTAAACCACGAATAATACTTACAAACATGTGTAAGTATTAAAACTATCGGGTGGCCGGTGGACACGCATAAAACTAGCCTGAGAAAACAGCCGACGCATATCGCCTCTCAGGCTAGCGTAAACCGGAAGTCAAAATCGCATCTGCTCCTGCGAGCATAGCAACGGTGTTGCGTAGCAACGGAATATGTCAATGGGCCCTTAATCATGTGAAAAATTAAATCTCAAAGGAATAACATTCTATTGTTCCTGCCACCAACATAGCTGCCACACGTAATGGTGCAAAACCTCTATAGAAGCCTAAGATTACACCAATTTGGACGCAGTCTGGCTGCGGATCACGAACGCACGTCTTCTCTGGGAATGTGGATTGGTGAATATTTTTGCGCTGACGCCGCAAGGGTGCAGCTTAAATGAACATTACTGTAATTAACTTTCTTGATTGATATTTTTAATGTGATCCAACTGCCATTAACTTTTCTCATAGAGATGTTAACTGTGATCCACTCACTTAAGGAACAGGTCGACGTGTTCGAGCAAGCTGGTCAGGTTCTTCTCCGGCATGTCCGTCCTCGCAAGGAGACCTGGCAACTTGACTGCAAAATCAGCAATAAAACAATTAAACACGACGTCACAAGTTTAGGGGCGTGGCCAGGGGAGGTTCCTGGGGTTCCGGACTACTCTCCCTACTTTTTCAAAGCGAGAAGAAAAATGAAATAAAGAAAAGAAAAGAGAAAAAGAAAGAGCGAAATAGCCTTCTCCATTTCATATCTTGACATTTGTCAAGTTGTTAGAATCGGCGTCTTTTTAAAATGTCGTGTTTTGAACATTTAGTTCTTCATTGTAGATTGGATTGACTGTACATGTAAATCATCTTGTTGATTTGAGTTATTCTCAATATCTAGGTCGTTATCGAGTGTGTTTTCTCAATATCTAGGTCGTTATCGAGTGTGTTTTCTCAATATCTAGGTCGTTATCTAGCCAGTGTTTTCTCAATATCTAGGTCGTTATCGATGTGTTTTCTCAATATCTAGGTCGTTATCGAATATGTTACTTACTCTCAAAATGCAGCCATTTAAAGAGGCCTTAGATTTTCAAAATGTTTTGGGACTTTTCGAAATGAAAAAATCGATCCCGTTTTTATTTTATTTTATTAAATTATATACTCCATTAGCCATTTTGTACAATTAAAAATCAATTTGGCACGAATATAATTATAGTTCGTATCGAAGTCAGGCGGAATTGCCAAAATCTAAATCACATGCGTGACGTCACTAGGTTTGCGCACTTATATTGACAAAGCCGACTGCAAGGATTCTATAAAAAAAATTATGGCCATCTTCAAGGTTTCTCAAAGTATTACATATTTAAATTGAAAACTGGCCAAAAATGCACTTATTTTGTAGTATTTATGAAGACGAATATAAATGAGTACATCTTGTGACGTCATAACATGATAAATCCATTCTTGAGGTTGTTTCTAAATAAATGTTTTGAAAGAAGTTTTGTTTTTTCCTCAATTCTATTCAAATTCACATGAGTTTTATGGACAGGAAAATCGGCCCATAACTGACATATAGCACACAATTTACAGAAAACAAATACAACAATAGATTTAGGCATCCGTATGGAACATGAGCAAACAGTGTTCCCTTGAACACTAATTAGTTAGAACTTGTTTGACCACTTGACCATAACTGAAGACCCAGGAACCTACCGAAGAGCCTCAAGAGATGTTCCGGACCATAGACTTTCGAGGGCATTGTCTTGCAGGATACAGGAAGTAAACCACTCGTTAAGGGGAGTGCGGAGAACGAGGCCGGTAAAGGCGAGTCATTAGATGTATCGGAGCCTTCCTCGAGTTCCTTTGCTTTCTGTGAAAAAAGTATCATGTTAATTATTGACAGAACATGCACAATGATTCAGCGGCACTTCGTCTGGTCTCGGAAATCACTCAACAAATGTCTTGTTTCTATTTAAATCTAAACTTAAGACTAGGAATTGCTAATAGAAAGTGAAGTGCTGCGATGTTACTCATCAAATACTAATAATGGTTAATAGCCTCTGTGATGTTTATTGGATTTTTCTATATTTGTTCAAAAAAAAAATATTTTTGGCATCACAGTTTTTATGAACTACTGCATTTCTTGTATTGAAAAATTAATATCTATTTCACGGATATATTGCACCGTAAAATGAATGCAGATCAGTATGTAATTCAACAATACAAGTGAATAGTTTAAATGATAAGCATGAAATTGTGTTAAATATAACTAGTACTAAATAGTACAACATTCTTTGTTTTCCATTGCTTAGACCTAAATTACAAGTAGTATTATTTAGTACTAATTAGCTTGTAATGTTTTATGGTTTAATTTATTGCTTGGACTTGAAGGTCCTGCGATTTTCAAATATTTAGTTTCTTCTAATTCTGAATGTATTTGGGTGGATATCACCCGGCCCTACTAATCGATAAAAATCGATCATCGGAAACTAATCGAATTCATCGATAATAATCATTTGATTAGTATTGATTGATATCGGAAATCGATGAAAATCGATGATTATCGATCGATATTGATTATCATCGACTCTTTTAATTCACGACGGGGAGTGTATAAATACGTGATCTAAATAATTCGATGAAACACAATCACCGGAACAGAGCGTTTTCACATACCGGCTTTCCATTAAATCACCATGTCTGAGGTTGATGCCATTGATGTTGTAGTAAAGTGTATCGTGATAGGATATCACGAGTGCTTATTTGAAGTCGAGGGTTGGATTCTGCGTGTCGAAGAAGCATGGATCCAAAGGAAGGGCACTTAAAGTTCACAATGGATGCGACTAAACTTTGATCGGTTTTACTTTGAAATCCAATTGGCTAACGCAAACCAAATGACTTTCGACACTCCTGTGAAATCTGTTCCATTTGAAGCAAAGTTTACCATCGCTGAAATCAGTCAATGGACGATCGCTCATGATCGCCGGCGGATTAAGTCTACGTTCCAGCAGCAATCGTGTGCGATCGCCGGATCCCCGAGACGTGTTTCCATGTGCGATCATATGGAAACCAGCCTTAATAGTTAACGTTAGCTCTAAGATTATTAATAGTGCCGTAAGAGATGCATTTACAAATCTTTAATAAAATCTGTTGAGTGATATAGAGCCCTCTCTTTTAATAGTTAATTTACAGCCCAAACAATAATTTATAAACATCGATGATAAATCGATAATTATCGATAGAAATCGATAATAATCGATACTCACACATTTTTACGTTATCTATTTTCATCGATTTCCGATATTAATCAATTGATTGATATCGATTATTATTGATTATTATTGATTATTATTGATTATTATTGATTATTATTGATTATTATTGATTATTATTGATTATTATTGATTATTATTGATTATTATTGATTTTTATCGATTTTTATCGATTATCGCCTGGTACGGCCGGGGATATCATTCCGTTTGAAATCACATGTAACATATATATCAGTGATATTGTTTTTATTCATAGTTTGTAGTAACTCTCTTGAAGATCAACGACTAACATGATCTAAGAAATATCAAGATAATTACATATCTGTGATAATGTCTTCATCAATAAATGGAGTAACTCTCTTGGAGTTCAAATAAGTAACATCAACGACTAACATGATATAAGAAATATCAAGATAATTACATATCTGTGATAATGTCTTCATCAATAAATGGTACAGCAAGCTCGATCAGGCAGTTAGGTCAGGTAGAACGTCTCTGTATCTTTCAAGTGCATTCAAGTACATCCCGTCTCCTTCGATCAAAATTTGGTCGACTGTACCAGAATTCCAGTGCTGCACTGGACACGACTGTGCACATAACAGGGCTCATAAAAGAACACTGTCTTCCCCTCGAAATGTCACTAAATCGTTCGTGACCTTGATGACTACTTCCAGCGAATGATAAAATTGTGTTTGACATGATAACTTTGTGGAAAAAGTAAACTGACCTCACTTCGTCGAGCATACAAACACAACGCAACAGAGCAGGAAAGGAAAGGAAGGGAACCATGTGGCCTGAGCACGCACAATTCTACAACGACTGCCGCTGATAATACATAACTGCATCCTCACTCAAAATCATCGCCCACGAAAAATTCAGAACGACTGTTGTCTCGCATATAAAGCGCCCGGGACTCACTCGGTCACATGAAACACAGGTAATCCGTCAAAATTAGTGTCGCTGCTCGCCTACCTATTATATTATATATAATATAATATAATATACAATTTTTGCTGCGAGTATAATATATATATATATATATATATATACAGTCAATGCCAAAAAGGTTGTCCAGCAGAACATAATATAATACTATAATATCCATTGTTTTGGGCTATTGTCTAGACCAAGACAATAGGCCAAGACAATGGATATTAAAGTATTATATTATGTTCTGCTGGACAACCTTTTTGGCATTGACTGTATATATATATTATTCTTTTTATGTAAATATTTTAACAGTTTTTAATAGTTTATAACATATTAACAACTTCATCTCATTGTATTTTTATCTAATCTATTTAGTTATTTTAACTGTTTCATTTTTGTTACAGGGACCTACTGAAAATAGGAAAATCGCCTACGATAACGACGACGATCTACACGAAATTAAACAAAAGGATACAATGTCCAGTGCTGAACTGTAAGATAACATACAAAATACTAATAAGCCATATTAGTATTCTGTATGTAATATAGGTACAGAATACTAACTACGCTAGTGTTAGCATGAATCTTCTTCATCATCATTTTCTCCATTACAACCATCCATTACCATTACAACTAGAGTAACTAAGGACAGGAATTGCTCAATAGAACCCCAAACTGAACTTGGCCGCTAGAAGACTGGGCTCTAATTAAGCATATATACAGCTGATAATGTCACACTTCGAGGGTGAATGTTCGTTTAGTGTAGTGGTTATCACAATTGCTTTTCTCACAGGTCATAGGTTCGACGCGCAGAAAAACTTCTCTCTACTCGTTTCTTTTCTTGTTTACCTGTGAACCCCTACGTGAGTGAGATCTCATCGTTTACCTCGCGCTGCGAACCCTAACCCTACGTGAGTGAGAACTCGTCGTTTACCTGTGAACCCTGGCCCTACGTTGAGTGAGAACTCGTCGTTTATCTGTGAACCCTAGCCCTACGTTGAGTGAGAACTCGTCGTTTACCTGTGAACCCTAGCCCTACGTGAGTGAGAACTCGTCGTTTACCTGTGAACCCTAGCCCTACGTTGAGTGAGAACTCGTCGTTTACCTGCGAACCCTAGCCCTACGTGAGTGAGAACTAGTCGTTTACCTACGAACTTGTTTTCGAAATGGTTAGGGTAGGTTTTATGGTTCATGTTAGGAATCGCTCAATAGACTTCAAACCCTAATCTTGTCTTTGGGAGCACGTATTGCAATCATCGTCATCATCATTGCCATCACCGTTATTAATAACGTGATAAACACTGATCATTTTAAATATGAAGACACGAAGCAGCTAACCATGCCGAGTTTGGTGTTGTGTTAAGCGTCAACTCTCACGTACAATATACATATACTTATACAGGTACATGTATCTCCTTTCTCAATATATTCAACTTTTTCGACTGATATAAAACGTCTTAGGCGAGCTGCTACATTGTATACGTACATATAAATGTATCACGCAACTCCTAAAGAGTGTTTAGCTATGGACAAGATGAAAGCTTAAAACATGTCAAGTAAAAAAAGGTAACTAAGGGCGTGTTCTACTGACCGTATTCCAGAATACGAATACATGCATGGAACAGCCTCTAGGAATCACGGGTTCAGGCACATTTTGCACCGGCTGTAAGCTACAAACGTTTGCTGACGTATGATTCAGGATACAAAAAAAAACGATAAAAGCAACGTGTAGTGATCAGTTCTGTGTATTCTTATTCCGGAAAACGGTCAGTCGAACGCACCTTAAATCAACTTCAAATAAAAACTAATCTGGAATGTGGATGCGTAATGTGGACGCGTTTGGTAGGCGGTCGAGACGCATAATGTAGATACTTATGCATTTGGTAGTCGATCGAAACGCATAATGTAGGTACTTACGCGTTTGGTAGGCGGTCGAGACGCCTGGTTTTCTGGTGATGACGATGATGTGGACGATACAGTAGCAGACTGCGACTCCTCGCCCAATAACTGGTTTGGCTGGTTTGACATGTTTACTTGGTTAGTGTGATTCGGTTGGTCAGTACTAGGTTGGTTCGGTGAATTCGTTTGATTTGTCTGAGTGGTCTGTGCCGGTTGACTCCTCAGTGGTCTACGCCGTAACGTTCTTCCTTCAAAAGGTAAGCAGACATTGTGAAGCTTTTCAGGAACGCGATCTAAAGCACACCGCGGCAAAACGTCATGCGCATGCGCTGGTGATGAGCCGCATGCGTCTGATTTCCCCAGTTTCCCGCCGAAACTTTAAGTACGTATGCGTATTTACGTGAAATGTTTCGCGAAAAATAAGGAAACTATACTTAAAAGATAATCTTAAAACTTTAACAGGTTGAAGTTTTCTTAATTTGTAATTCACTGTGAGTTTACTAAGTTATAAAATTATTTACTAAAAATGTTTTTAAAAGTTCTCGGTAATTTGTATTTGAAAGCAGAGTCTTCGTTCTTTCGGCCAGCGGAGCATAACATTTAGCCGCGGTGTACGCAGCGACACTACAAATGACACTACAAGGGACACAAATAAACAATATGTCCGGACAAAATAGTCATGTTGTTATCATTATCATCAATATACAAGGCCAAATAACTGAATTATCATTCGGCATAATCAGCTTACTAAAAGTTGACCGGGAGGTAAACGTGTTTGCAGCCCGCTCGGTTCGTCATCGGTTCGTCATCGGCCCGCTAGTTTGAGAGCTTTTGCGAGGCCGGTTTTCTATTTGGCCGCGTATTTTGATGATAATTGTAAATATTTGGTGAAAAGCGACAATTTATCTAAATATTAACAAATGTAAACGAAAACTCGCATTCATGTTGAATATTTGGTGGCACCATGTGCAATTTCATTTCGTGAATATATTTTAATACCCGCGGGCCACCTTAATCGAGGTAATACCGTATCTCTACATGTACGTCCCAGGGGGGGGGGGGGGGGGGGGGGGGAGAGAAGGGAACACTTGTATGACAGAAAATGGTAGGTATGGGCGGCCATATAGGGATTTTCTCCCTGTTTAATTATTCTGAATCGTCCACAGCTCAGAATTCGACATACTTTTACGGAAAATACGGACCCAGAAATCGTAATTAGGTTCAATACCGGACCCGGTACCGTCGCACATACAGTATATATTAGGTCATAAACAATAAAGCCCACCCCTCCCCCTAATCTACGTCCTATTTCGTTGCTGGCACAAAATCGATGGAATATACTTCATGGTAGTGTTTCGTTCCATATAGTCTCCCTGCATAATCATTTTCTCTACTGTTTTACAGTATTATGCAGGGGACTATATGTAATGAAACACTACCATGAAGTATACCAAATTGATGATTACTTTCGCCCTCTTTCTGTGAACTTGACACGTCACTGGCTCCAGACGAGTTCTCTGTTGTCGAGCTCACTACACCACACTTCTCGTCGACGTGGTCCTCCCTCTGCACATTTTCCATCACTACGGGGCCAGTACTGCCTGAGGTACTTATCTGCATCACGGACTGATACTGATCTCTCTCAAAATTATACAGCAGTAATGTTGGAAGGGTGAAGTCAAAGTAAATCCGTAGACCATCCATAATTTCTCGTATCAGGTTACAACTGGTAAGAGGAATTTAACAGGGTTTGTCAGTCAATTTATCCATTGATAACACAGACTAATACCATGATCGCCTCGGTTTTCCTTGTTCCAATTAACGTCTAAATTCCCTTCAACTTTAGCTCTACGATTCAATGTACATGTATATATGAAAAGCCTGAGATTATAATTCAATTTATTGAGTTCCACATCGGAGAAGAGAAAATCTGAAAACCTTCCTCACAACCGCTCTGCTATGTCGAGCTATGTCGAGCTCTTTATATCGAGCTATAACGAAATGCGGTCTTCAATTTTAAAAGAAAAATCTAGTTCTTGTTTAAAATCTCTCGTTCAGGATATTTACCTAACTTTCTTAAAGGGGAACTGAACCTTAAAATCAACCAACATCTATACAAAGATGTATTCAAAATTAATAAGTTCTGCTATTTCATGTTTCTGTGTTCCTTCACAACCTCCGCTATGTACAGACGGCTCAAGTCTTGTAATTTGTGACGTCAGGTAGGGGGAATAAATTAGTTTTGCCATGCTGTCTCCAACATTGAAAAGCTGGACTAATGGCTCCTAATCATGGACTATTGTGTTTTTTTTCCCCAAGGACTATTAGGTACTATGAGTGGAAAGACCTGCCTGTTGACATTGTTAACATTAATTCCATAGGTTCTTTTAAGTCTAAGCTACATGTACAAACATGTATCTACTTATCTAGCCAATTAACCATTTTTATATTCGTATAGTTTTATATTTTTTTAATAGATATATTATACAGTTGGTGTGGTATCCATATGGACGTTACCGACTCAATAAAATGTAGATGTAGATATTTTTCGAACTTGAAAACTTTTTTTTCTCTTCAAAGATACACAACACAGAAAAATAAGAACAGCATAACTTATTTATTTCGAATACATCTTTGTACAGACGTTGGGCTGATTCAGGGTTCAGTTCCCCTTAAGGCTTTTTATCCAACAACGTATTTTTAAAATAGCTGTATGTATGACCACGTAAAAACCTATTGCTGGTTTGCAATCCATCTCCAGAGATTCAAATGTCAAGGCAGTGGCGGCCATGCAGTTGGCATCGTGGATACGAGAGGTTCTACTGTCCCCTGCCGAAGAGCAGCTAGGCAAGGAGTAGAGCGACGAGAAGGTCCCTCGCTGGTGGTGCTTCGTGCCTAAACTTTGGCTAAGAGAGGACAGTGGAACCTCTGGCATCCAGGGTAACATGTTGGTTGAACTAACAAAAGAAGCTAACAAGGAATATTTTGTTAAACAGAAACAAGATGACGGCGATGGCATAACAATAATGAAAAATACATAAACAACAAAAAATGAGGAGTTTTGAATACTGTCTGATATCATATCAAACAAAGACAATATCTCATGATGTTCTCGTCAATAAGAATTCACGTGAATATTCACATACCTTTCACCTGCATAAGCCTGCACAAAATGTTGATAGTACTCCTCCAAGACTTCATAGACATTAGGTTTCCGTGGTAACAGGACAAGCTGATTGAAAATATGTAGAGGAAATCGCATGAATGCGAGTGATATTTTGAAGGTTCTGATAATTGCATGTGTCTAGGCGAGTGTGATTTGAGAACTTTCAAAATATCACTCAGTGCCCATAAATCATGTATACATGTAGTACAAGCAGTTCATGCGATTCTTTGTTTATAATAATTATACTGAGCAAACATTTGCTGACAGCATGCAACCGTGCACTCTATTTAACAAATAGAAGTTGGCTTTCTATGTTCTAATAATACAAAAATGATGCATGCCTGAGCTTTTGAAATGCTAGCAAGTGGATGCACGAGCAATAGCAAGTGGATGCACGAGCAATAGCAAGTGGATGCACGAGCAATAGCAAGTGGATGCACGAGCAATAGCAAGTGGATGCACGAGCAATAGCAAGTGGATGCACGAGCAATAGCAAGTGGATGCACGAGCAATAGCAAGTGGATGCACGAGCAATAGCAAGTGGATGCACGAGCGATAGCAAGTGGATGCACGAGCGATAGCAAGTGGATGCACGAGCGATAGCAAGTGGATGCACGAGCGATAGCAAGTGGATGCACGAGCGATAGCAAGTGGATGCACGAGCGATAGCAAGTGGATGCACGAGCAATAGCAAGTGGATGCACGAGCAATAGCAAGTGGATGCACGAGCAATAGCAAGTGGATGCACGAGCAATAGCAAGTGGATGCACGAGCAATAGCAAGTGGATGCACGAGCGATAGCGAGTGCATTCAGCTGCATTTCAAGAGCTCAGAAGTGCATCATTTTTGTATAGAACGTAGAAAGCTATCTTCTATTTATTGTATAATATAAAAAGGTTCTCGTCCAGCTTGAGGTCAGTCATTTCTTGCAACTTTATACTGCCGGATAGTATGCTCTTTACACCAGACTGTATAAGAAAACATACTTTGGTTTTATTTATTTTTCTAATAATTCATAAACGAAAATACCTTTTTTCCCGGTTAAAGCGTTGGCTTTCTTACCTTCAAAAGGCTTTACAACCCATTTAGTGCTTGATTTTGTCGACTTTGCATACGAATTTAATACAAGTTTGTTTAATTCTTGTTCGTCTAATTTCGCAAAACAGCTTTTGCGGGTTCGATAACAGGACACTGAGGCAGAGTTTTCTTTGAAAACTTCGGGTGTTTCTTTGAAAACTTCAGTTTCTTTACAGGTTTCCATGACTTTTGTGCATGTTACAGCAGCACGAAAATTGGAAAAAGGAAAAGGCTGTGGGTTTGTTTTGATTTTTCCAGCTGACTGCACCATAAAAAATGGTGCACGCCTACATGTACATCCAATGAAATATTATAAAACCTTTTTATGCACTCATTAGTGACCAAACAGAATCCAGATATTTTATTGAGTATGTTATAAAACATATTTTCCTATAAATATTATATTTCAGCCAATCAGAGCTCAGCTTTACTGTACAATGCAGGGCAGTATTTCATGGATTTTCTACGAAAGATTGGGCCAATAAAAATGCAAGAAATTTTGTGCCCTTTCTTTATCAGCCAATAAGAATTCAAGATTTTTAATATATAATTAGTCTACAGACACATCCACCACTTGAAACTTTTGTTTTCCAGCCCAAAAAATTGGCATTCTATTGTCCAGTAAGTTACTTTGTTTTTGTGATAAATCTTCCCGTAAATTTGTTATTATTTTATAGGATAATAATATCTACCAAATAATACAATTTTTTTGTAAAATATTCGCCGGTATTCCATAGAAAACCATGAAATAACCAATAAATATCCAGAGATTATTTACATGAATGAGCACAGGAAACCCAAGCTCAGTGTTTGTGTTTATTATATGGTTTTGTATGAGATTCTGAACAAGTGTTTGGTTATATCTGTGAGGCCCAGAATACTGAAATAATATCAATGAAAACATCCCTGAAGGCCTTCTTTTTTATTAGGTGGAGAGGTCCAGAGGTAATCTTCAACAGAATTGGCTGAAATTGCGTACAGATCGGGACCAATGGAGAACAGATAAAGACTTCAGGGAAGTTTTCATTTATTTTATTTCAGTATTTCGGCCTATCTGATATAACCAAATACTCATTCAGAATCTCATACAAAAACTTTAATAAACATGCCAAGGCACAAGCAAAACATGCCATAAACCTTATGCAAAAATAGCTGCCCCAATAATAAAATTCTAATTTGCATATCTGTCAGAAACTTTGCAAATAACTTTGTGTAGCAAATATCACCATGTATTAGAGTATGCTAGAGCAGGTTTCATACGTGTACAAGTGGACATTAACTAGGGCAATGACTATGCCTCATGCAGTTACTGTACGGCATGCCATGACATTAAAATGGTTTCCCTATTGTTTTTGTCCTGCTGATCTAATCAAATTACAGAGATACGGTACAGTATGGTTATGGTAAGGCTACCCAGGTTGAGAATCTTGTAAGATCTTGCCAAGATTCTCAACCTGGGCATGAAAATGCCGTAGTTTGTCTCACTCACTGAGAAGTTTGAGAGTTTCCTCTTTAACAAACCTCTTTAGCTTGGCTCAATGTTGTCCCATTTCAGATCACATCCCCTTGTGTATTGTACTAGTACATTGATATGATATGGAAATACTTCAGATAAAGAATAGTATTCCTGAAATGGGATCCCCTTGTGTATTGTACTAGTACATTGATATGATATGTAAATACTTCAGATAAAGAATAGTATTCCTGAAATGGGACAACAGTCTATTGCTGCTTTTGTACTCTTATAAATGTACAATGTACATTAGTTACCTTACTTTCAAAGTCAGCTACATGTACTTTGAAAATTAATGAAACCCTGCATGCAGTACCACTATTAAATAGTAGAGTACTCAAGATTTAACTCAACAGTAATTAACCCACTGCACTTTATCCCAATCAAATTTGCAGTTTGTGCATAAGATCTACATGTACATGTATATACAACTGCAAAAAACACACATTCAAAACCAATATTGATGTACCTTCTTCTTCCTCTTGATCATGTAACAGTCATCCTCTAGCTTAAGTTTCAGCTGACTTGGAATCTCAATCTCCACTTTAGGCAAATCACTAGTTTCAGCCTAATAAGGGTTTAAGTTTAGCATTGGTAAGTCATATTAATTTAAATTTTATTGTTAGTTTAGCATTGGTAAGTCAAATTAATTTTATTGTTAGTTTAGCATTGTACATGTACAAAATGTACAAAGAACTTCTTTGACCAAGAGACAGTAGAGTGTAAACTATGTGTTAGATAAGAAACTGTTGTGGGATAATTTATTGATTAGAGTGTAGTATAATTGTATAATTAAAATCATCATAACCAATATTTTATTTATAGCATTATAGCATTATTGGTATGAAGTTGTTGGTACATGTATCAAAAAGGGGCCTGGAAATAAATAATTAGAAAAAAATACTAATAGTATTATACACCAGAGATTCTGCTTTCAAGACAGCCTGGTTTTACTGATAAAAAATCGAACTGTACTGAAAAAAATGGGGCTGATCAGCAGTTTCTTTCATGTGGCTCTGTACCAATTGAAAACAAACATTGTGTACCAGTACAGAGTACCAGCTGATAAAAGAGGCTAGTGGAATCTCTGTATCAAAACAAACATTGTGTACCAGTACAGAGTACCAGCTGATAGAAGAGGCTAGTGGAATCTCTGTATCAAAACAAACATTGTGTACCAGTACAGAGTACCAGCTGATAAAAGAGGCTAGTGGAATCTCTGTACCAAAACAAACATTGTGTACCAGTACAGAGTACCAGCTGATAAAAGAGGCTAGTGGAATCTCTGTATCAAAACAAACATTGTGTACCAGTACAGAGTACCAGCTGATAGAAGAGGCTAGTGGAATCTCTGTATCAAAACAAACATTGTGTACTGGTCAGTACAGAGTACCAGCTGATTAAAGAGGCTAGTGGAATCTCTGTACCAAAACAAACATTGTGTACCAGTACGTACAGAGTACCAGCTGATAAAAGAGGCTAGTGGAATCTCTGTACCAAAACAAACATTGTCTACCAGTACAGAGTACCAGCTGATAAAAGAGGCTAGTGGAATCTCTGTACCAAAACAAACATTGTGTACCAGTTACAGGTCGAGTACCAGCTGATAAAAGAGGCTAGTGGAATCTACATACATGTTATAATTATAATTAAAGTACAACTGAGAGTACAGCATGACAAAATAATTTTGAAAGTTTAAAAATTCTCCGCGGAGCATGTTTTTGAGTGGGGGGCTAAATTGAACATTAGCGGGTTTGGGAGCATGCCTCCAAGAAAATTTGAAATTTACATTTAGGTCTTCTGAAATGGCTTGAAATGCATCCAAAACTGCCATGCATGATGAAATTTATCAATTTATACAGACATACTTTTGAACTGGCTGTACGAAAAAGAGGGGGTGCGGGGGAATAAAACCCACCTAGCCCCTCCCCCCTCTCTGGTCCCTGAACAACTTATATTACTAGTATCCTACCCCTCCCTACTATAATTATTCTAACCCAGTTCTATAAAGACAAGTAACTCAATTTCAATGGAATACATTCCTTGAGTTTAATTGTTGCTAACCTCAGTGGCAGAGTGTTCATTGGGTGGTTCTATGTCCTGGTTGCTTGAAGTTGAAGGGTTGCTTGAAGTTGAAGGGGTGCTTGTCCTTTGTCTTCTTTTTTTATGGATCCTGAGACATGGTACATGTATGAGACAAAATGATTTTGAAATAAAAAATATACATGTACATGTACATGTATATAGCAGCAGTCAAAGTCAGCTTAGATAAACTTTGATTTCGTACATAATAAATTATTACCTCCCTTCCCCTTCCCCTCCCCCTCCTATTCCCCTTAACCTCCCCTTCCCTCCTTCCTTGTTTGTCCTCACCCCGTTCTCCCCTAAATGTTCAAATACAAACGTAGAAATGTATAGCATAACTTGAACAGCTTCCCAAATAGAATGCCTGCACTACAGGCTTGTACAGTGTCTGCATGACTACAAGTCATGTACATCATTAAGTGATATAAAAAGTTGTGAGTGACCAATGTGTTTACTTGATGATGCCTATAAATGTATAAATCATACATTTCAATTAATAGCATATCGGGTAAATTAAAAGATGTACTGTACATAATTTTATTTAAGGTATTAAACAAGAACGTACTGTGCAGCATTCTCATGAAGTCTTGTCTTGAGAGCCTTGTTGCTGTCAGAGTTCTTGAGTACTTGCTCCTCTACCACCCAACGATCCCAGCTAATAATATTGTAGGCAATGTACAAGTAGAACAAAAACGAAAATACAGCTATCTTAATCGGAGGGCTGTGTGCAAAAAGGGCGTAAGTGTTTCCTGATCAGATTCTAAATTCTCCTTTAATTTCTTTGTTTTCTAAGGGAGAATTTAGAATGTGATCAAGAGTCACTTACGCCCTTTTTGCACACAGCCCTTCAATTAATGTTGTCTGGGAAATAGGGAATAGGATATTAGGACAGAGATGTGCATTTGTAGATAATTAATATAATTTATAGCCAGGCAACAGGCCATTCTTCAGTTGTTTTCAACTTTGGACTATCAATAGACAAGCAGTACGGTAAATATTGAAGATAAATGTTGTAAAACCATGGTTAGCCCCTATAAATTTATTATGCCTCACCCTGCTATCTAAACAAAGTAGGGCTCTACATCTCAGTTGGGCAATAGGCATTAGGGGATTCCCAGACCAATTTATGGTTAAGAGTCATAAGACCTGGGGCCAATTCAATAAAACTTTTACATGACATTGTGTATTTTGCAAGTCTGGCAATTGACAGTTTTTAAATAGGTAAATAAACAATGGCTAGACTTGTAAAATACACATGCAAAAGTTTTATTGAATTGGCCTCTGGACAACACTGTACATCATTAGCTTATAAATGGTTGATTTATCCATTTTTAGCCTGTGTACAGCTGTCTGACATTTAAAAAATGCCCTTTTCCCTAATGCCATATTTCCTAGTGCCCTGAGTATTCCCTATCTATCTCCCAGACAACATGAATTTAAATTATAGCTGTATAACAAAGAATGACATTGGTATGTTTTATTAGTAACCGAGTAGCAGAGCATTATTAGAACTTGCTACATGTATCTCACTGACTGTCACATACAAGTATATTACATTGCATATTATTTTTATGATATGAAAACAAAAAAAATAACTATGAACTATGTTTGCTGACCTTTTGTTCCAGCCATTGAAATGAATAAAGTATTCAGGAACCTTCTTGCCTTTGTCGTCTTTAGTGATGTCAACTTCAAGAACCTAGAATAAGATATCAAATTGACCTTTTTAGCATCAGATTTCATGTGTGTTTCATGTGACTCAAAGTGTAAACATACCACAAAAGTTTGGACGTTGATCGAGTCAGGCGGATTTGTATGAGTAATTCATGTGAGAGCGGTGAAATGGTCAGAATAACAGTCTCATTTCTGCACCTATTTGGACCCAACAAAAACTCATTTGAACCTCTTTGGTATGTGCTTTCATAGACTAGCTTGAAATTTTGGTCCAAGTCCTATACATTATAATTTAACTGAGGTGTTTTTGCTTTCATGGCCGAAGGTTAGTGAAAGTTGGTACAATGTTCTAGGGATATGACTGTAGTGTGTAAATGTTCTTTTACCACTTCACTAGTAAAATTGGTGCAGTGACTACCTTTCTGCCTATGTGTGAATCAGCATGTATGGTTATCTATTTCTTACAACCTTAACTTCCCATAGATAACCCAAAACACAGATATTTTATAAGTAGGATGTCAAGCGAATACTCTAGTTTTAGGATAGGAAACTGTGAAATACTTTATTTTGAAGGAAATTGATTGCAGACTTGTGTACGCACTACATGTAGTACAGGACTACCGACTATAGAACATGTGTTCTGGTTTTGAATTCTTTCGAATTGAAAACTTTTTGTAAAGCCAAACTTTCCCACTAAACTTTGAGAACACATACCAAGGAGGTTCCAACAAGTTTTTATTGGGTCCAAATCGGGTGCAGAAATTACTTTTCAGAGGAAAACTCTTGGCATTGACTATAGACAAAACCAAAATGGTGTTGTAGCTAGAATCAGTGGGCCGGAATCAGTACAGTCATACAATGTACATGAACAATGATGCAATCAGAATTTTACAACTTTCATGGTAAGAATGCCTTTAGAGTCTTGAAAACACTAATACTTCATAACTAGGATGTTGATCGATAGAGAATACTTATGTTTTAGTAGTGCTCAGAAAGCATGAAATAATATTTTATTGTTGAGAAAGTGTTTCCAGAACTGTGTTTATGTCACAAGTTTGCAAGAAATTGAATTTTGAGAACATGCCTCATGGTTCGCATGGGCCTTGAAAAGTCCTTCAAATACATGTACTGCGAGGTCCTTGAAAAGTCCTTGAAATACTGCCAGGTCCTTGAAAAGTCCTTGAAATACTGCCAGGTCCTTGAAAAGTCCTTGAAATACTGCCAGGTCCTTGAAAAGTCCTTGTATAATTTTGGCAGATGGTTTTATCCTTGAAAAGTCTTTGAATTTTTACCAGATCTCCTTGATTTTGTTGAAACCTCCTTGGATGTTTGAGAAGCCAGGAAAGCCGCCTCCAAAAGAGCATTAGAGTGGCACTGAATGATTTATTTGTTGTGCAAACAAGTCAGATAAAGGTTCTTACATTGGGTATAAATTGCATAGAATTTCAGGTCATTTATGTACTGTCAAGCTGTAGAAAACAAGTCCTTGCAAAGTGTGGATTGTCCTTGATAAGTCCTTGAAGAAAAAGTTCTGAATTTTGTATGAATGATGTGCCTTCTCTGTTGTGATTTTTTGTGTAGGAAAACCTATCTTCAGGGCAAAATTTCCCACTAGTCTATGAGAACACATACCGAAGACTAGATTCAAATGAGTTTTTGTTGGGTCCAAATACATGTACATTGTAGGTGCAGAAGTGAGTCTTCTGAGTCTTCTGTCATTCTGACCATTTCACTGCTCTCACATGAATTACTTTTAAAAATCCACCTGACTCAATGTCCAAACTTTTGCGGTATGTTTACACTTTGAGTCACGTGAAACATATGTGAAATCTGCATGATACCAAAAAGGTCAATTGTTAATCTAATCAACTATTTATTTATAAATATTAATTATTATAAGTTTTGGGTTTCATAAAGCCTACATTCTACAATGTAAATTACAAGCAACATTAACACTTTCTTCATGTACATTTATTTAATAAATTATTTTGTAATCTGGATTCTTATATGTTTGTGTAAACATGACCTTTGTCACAATACATTGATCAGTATTTATTGCTTCAAGTGGCTACATGTATTCAAGCCTTTTGGCTATTCATACTTATTGACTGAGTTTGTTTTGTTCAGCACAAAGGCTGTGAGTTTGTAACTTTGCCAATTCAGAGATCAGCTATCCTTCATTGTTTCAGAGGCAATGTTCATCCTCAATTTAACTTGAAATTCAAGTTTGGGACACATTAGAAAAGTATAGTACAGTGTTCTCTCAGGCTTTGATAAATGACATCATTCTACATGAATTTTCTGAATTCCATGTTGATAACGAAAAAAGACATCTGTACAGGTCTGCAAATGATCCCGGCCCGCAAATGATCCCGGCCCGCAAACGATCCCAGGCCCGCAAATGATCCCCAAAATGGACCGCAAATGATCCCGCTCCGAAAATGATCCCCATTGCGACCGCAAATGATCCCGTGAAAAAAAAATGGAATGGCATGGATTTTTGCCACTAGATAGTGGATCTGTACAGGTCCGCAAATGATCCCCAAAATGGCCCGCAAGTGATCCCAGCTCGCGAATGATCCCCATTGGGGACCATATCATACCATGAAAAAATGTTGAATGGCATGGAATCTGGTCGTTGGATTCAATGTTTTTGAAATCAAAATTTTCGCATAAAGTTAGTTTTCTTTTTCATACAAACGGTACCTTCTACGGTTGGCTCGTAAGGACAAATTTCTTTTATTTTTCAAATCCTGGGTAAATGCATTAATTTTTAGATGTTTTTTTTTTCATAATCCCGAGTTTTTCTTAATCGGGAGTAAACTGACTCTAAGTTAAAATTAAAGAAATCAAAGTTAATAATAAATAACCCATAATATGGTGGCTTATTTGGCCCATTCAAAAATAGTTTTTTTAAACCCGAGTTATTTTTTCAAACACAAAACATTTTTTTGGGGAAAAAAAAGAAAAGTATTTGCTTTGGTAAATAATTTACCAATTTTGATATTTTTTGATATTTTTTTTATTAATCCCGAGTTCCTCAGTAATCCAGAGTTCTTAATCCAGAGTCCTTCGTCAACCGTTCTTATTACCAGAAACCAGTAAGGCTTTTTTTAATCATCGGGTCAATTATTCTGACTCAATTTTGTTTTCATTTCCAGATATCTCATCCTGCTTGTCATGATCAGTATCTCCTATTTACAACACACATGCAAGGAAACAATTTCAAAGCAATACCAAAAGTAATAACAAGCATAATCGCACCTTGTTCACGAGTGTCAATTACAGACACTGCGAAAGGCTGTCAAGACTGGACATGTCGCTGACGACAAACAATTTTTATGGACAGGTGTGATCCGGGAATTATAGGAATGAGTTTGCCCTCTGATTGATCGAAAGCGTGACGTCATGGATATTTTGATGGACATGTTTTAAAGGGGGTTCCCTTACGGAGCCAATGGTTAAAAATGATTACATCATCATTAAAATCTGTTCTTCATTTTTCTTTCATTCATACTTTAGATCCACTATCCAGCAGCAAAAATCCCTGCCATTCCATGTTTTTTCACGGGATCATTTGCGGTCCCCATTGGGGATCATTTGCTGAGCGGGATCATTTGCAGTCCATTTTAGGGATCATTTGCGGGCCTGGGATCATTTGCGGACCGGGATCATTTGCGGACCTGTATACACATCCATGTTCACAAATCCGAGATTTGAGATTATACTTTGAGAGATTATACCCAGATTTGTTTTGATCTTAATCCCCTACACTAACATTCATGCCAGGATGCTCTCCTGCTAAACATAGACTGTGCACTAGAGCAAATTTCATATGAGTGGGACAGTGACTACATGTATATACATTTGTATAGCGATGGTTACAGCATGGCATGCTGTGACATTGAAATGGTTTCCCTATTGTTTTTGTCCTGCTGATCCAATAAAATTACAGAGGTATGGTATATGGCAGGTTTACAGTACATGTACGTATGGTCCACTCAGTGAGAGCCTATGATTTAACGTCCTAATCCGAGAAGACGAGAAGGTCTAACCATTTGCAGATATCAGAGCAAAGGCAGCACCTTCTCCCAGTTATTTTCAGACCCTGAGTGGTTGGTCCCACTGTGGTTTGAACCCACAACCTCTTGCACAACAGATCGGCACTTGGACACTTTACCACTGAGCTAACCTTTATTTTAGCGACTTGAATTGTGAATACAAGCAGTCATGCTTGGGAGCAATTATAGAATACCCTGCAAAGTGGCTTATTAATTTTTTGGCTTAATTATTAAATCCAAAAGTTGGAAAATTTAATGTTTTTCAATTTAAGCTTCTCAGAGACTCCTTTCTAATGAATTATTGATGAATGCCCCTTTCCATATTACCATTACTATTTTAATTAACTATCAATATTAATATTAAGTTCAAGTTCAAGTTCAATTTATTCACACTTGTTTATGTTACAATTATTGGTTGAATATAACAAGTCATGAGAAAAATAAAAATAAATAGGAGATAGTAATTACAATCTTTAGATAATAGTGTGTAGTGGTCAAAGGAGCGAAAGCTTTCGAGTTAACCACTACCATTTTGAAAGTTAATGAGGGGAGGAATAAACAAACGAATAGGCTTGATTGTATCTTTACAGGGTTTTAAAAAGTATGACTATTGGTTATAATGAGAAAAGAGGAAGAAAATAAAATAAAATAAAATAAAATAAAGGCTGCTTACATGTACAAACTAGGTTTGGATATATGGTAATTTTACAATACAGAATAATGTAGACATTTACAGTAAGTATTTATAAATAATAATTGATATATACATATATCATAAATGCAGCTAACATTTTATATCTGGCTTTCAAGGAGGAAGAGCTTATATTGTTTTTTAAAATTGTTATGAGGCAAACATTTTATCTCGATTGGTACTGTTTCCCATATTTTTGATGACATTACTTTAAATCTTGTAAGTCCATAATTTGTTCTCGAGGCTGGTCTGTAGAGGTTTTGGTTACAGGAGTACCTAGTGTTATAATTGTGAATTTCAGAGGCATACAGAACCAAGTTAGAAAAAGTAGTAGGGATTTCCATTGACACATACTTAATTTTATGTACGAGGGAAGATATTTTAAGATTAAAAACATTATCAAGTTTAAGAATTTCTAGAAGTTTGAAGTAAGGAGCAGCACTCTCTCTGTTATGTGCAAAGAAGATACAACGGAGGCATTTATTTTGTTTTACTTTAATTTTTTCCAGTCTAGATTGGCAGGCAGTTCCCCAACTCATTAGACCATAATTTAAATAGGGATACACAAGAGTGTAGTAGAGCTGTTTTAATGTGTTTATTGAAACAAAATGTCGTAACTTATAAAGAATTCCTGTATTTTTTGCCAATTTATCACTGACATGTTTAAGCTGTGCATCCCACTGTAGATGCTGATCAATAAAAACACCTAGATATTTAATTTGAGTTTTTTGCTCTATATTACAAGCTGTTATTCTTATTATAGGATTTTTTCTAGGTGTAGTTATTAGCATATAATTGGTCTTCTTAAAGTTAATTGATAGTTTATTTGCGGAACAATAATTCAATACATTCTTAAGTTCACTATTAACTACTGTTTCAAGGTCGTCAATGTTATTTGAAGAATAGAACATATTTGTATCATCAGCAAAAATTCTAAATGCTAATTTCTTGGAAGAGTTTGGGAGATCATTAATGTAGAGAAGGAAAAGCAAAGGTCCAAGAGTGGATCCTTGAGGGATACCACATATTATGGTTTTCAGGGTAGATTCTGCCTCACCAATTTTGACATATTGTTTACGATCACTTATATAGCTAGAGAACCATGTGAGGGGTAGCCCTCGTATTCCATATTTGTTCATTTTTGCCAAAAGAATATCATGATTAATTGTATCAAAAGCTTTAGAAAAGTCCAGAAATATTCCACAAGTTATCTTATTTTCATCTATAGCAGTTTTTAGGTTTTCTATGGTTTCTAAAATAGCATACTCTGTTGAATATCCTTTTCTAAAGCCAAATTGGTAGTTAAAAAGTATATTTTCTTTTTCAAGGAAGAATATAAGTTGATCGTAGATAAGCCGTTCCAATACTTTACTAAAGGGAGAAATTATTGCTATAGGTCTATAGTTCCCTAGCTCAGTTACGCTGCCATTCTTAAATATAGGGGTTACTCTTGATATTTTAAAGGCTTCAGGGACTGTCCCTGTTATAATTGATTCATTATAAATCTTTGTGAATGGTATTGACAAGGGTCCACTAGCAAGTTTAATAAGCTTGTTTGGTATATTAATGTATGCCTTATTTTCATTTAGGTTGGCAAATAGTGTAAAGACTTGTAGTTCACTTATTGGGGCTAAATAAAAGCTATTTTGCAGAGAAGGATTTGTGAACTGTGTAGGATTACATGTACCATCAGTTTTAATTTTCTTTGCTAGAGTTGGACCTACATTTACAAAGTAATTATTAAATAGCTCAGCAATATCAGTTTGATTAGTGAATGTCTTGTTATTTTGCACAATTCTTGTGGGGTAGGACTGGCCCTTGGTTTTACGTTTAATAAGGGTACCAATTAGCTTCCAGGTATATTTGAGGTTGTCCTTAAATTTAGAAAATTGTTTACGGTAGTAGTCTTTCTTATTATTATTTTTTAAAAGTGTGAGCATATTTGCATATTGTTTGTATTTATTAATTTTTTGTGGGTCTTTGCTCAGATAATGAGTGTGGTACATTTTTTGTTTCCGTTTGATTGATTTAAGGATTCCAGTTGTAAGCCATGGCTTATTTAATTGTTTTTTCTTTGATTGGGTTGCCTGTTTTAAAGGTACATGTTTGTCAACAATTTTATTTAAAGCATTAATTGAGTCTTGTGTTTTTTCGTTTAGCGTTTTATCAGGACTAAGAATCTCTTCCCAGTTAATTGCATTTACATCATCAAGAAAAATCTCATCGTTAAATTTGGAGTAGTCTCTAAAATATCTTTTACTATTGGTCTTATCCAACTGTGATTTAATGACACAGAAAACTGGCAAGTGATCTGAGATGTCAACTCTAAGAATCCCTGAAGTAATATAAGATGTAGATGAATTGGTATATATGTGATCAATAAGTGTTGATGTATGATCAGTTACTCTAGTAGGTTTAGTAATAATGGGAAGCAGATTGTTAGTAAAAAGCATATCCAAGTACTCTTCAGTTTGGGAATGTGAGTTATATTTTAGAAAATCGATATTCATATCACCAAAGATGTAGATGTCATTTTTATCAGTATCCAGTGTTTTGACTATATCATTTAGCTGGGTATTAAAAACTCCAAGGTTACAAGTGGGGTGTCTGTAAATGCAGCCAACAATTATACCCTTTTTGTTTTTACCAGCATTAATTTGTGCCCAACAAGATTCAACTAATTCCATTTCAAATTTGATATCAGGTCTAGGTATAGATTTTAGGTTGTTGGCTATGTATAAAGCTGCCCCACCAGCATTGGTTGGAGAGTCAGTGTGAAGGAAATTATAGTGCTGAATTTCGACATTGGTTATTGAATGTTCATTTAGTTTTGTTTCAGTAATTCCAAGTATATCAGGTTTGAATTATAGACAGGTTAATATTTCTTCCAAGAGATTTAAATTTTTGGGTAAACTTCTAATATTACAGTGAAGGATCGAGAGAGATTTTGGGCCAGAGTTAGCTAGCACTTTGTTCAATTTGGAAACTGAATAATAATTGGAGCAGGGGGTAGAAAGCATTAAATCAGGATCGGATTCATCAGATTTATCTGGGTTAGAGAAAAGGTCATAGAGATCAAAGTCGTTATTCTCCCAACCAGGCCAGTTACCAAACATTACATTAAATTCTCTGTCAGACAAAGAGTAAAATGGAAAATTACTCACGGTTTCTCGATAACCAGCCATAACTGTGAACTGCAAATATTAGTATATAGATATATATCATTTAGTGTTCTACCTTCCTATTGCTATCTTTATACATTTAATTTTGTAGTTTTATAATACTTATGCACTGTATAGATCTGTAAACATTGTTGTTCTTGTCCCCTGGTCTATCTTGTTTCCAAATTTTTCAAAGCAACTTTTAACGCTACTTAGCTCGAATAGCCCTAAATAAAGCAACTAACTAACCTTAGCTTCATAAAGTACCCTAGCTTTGCTTGGATCTGGCTCGTAGCAGAGGACAATCTCTCCCTGCTCGAACTTTGGTGTCGGGAGACTTCTTGTAGAGCCCGCCATCTTTGATCGAGAGAAAAACCGATGACCACAAAACAACGCGGGAGGCAACACAGGTGGACCATGTACCAATGTCGTGCTTTTTTATTAACGCGTAACCCGATTTTCCTGACACGACTGGTGATCGAGCCCATATCGATAGAACTTTATTGACAGTAACCTCCCCCTCGCCTTAAATTGGGTCAGGGTTTCGATATCTCCTCACACCCCTATCCTAAATTTCTGGGAATACCCCCTTCCCTCCCCCCCCCCCCCCCCCCCCGCCTCCCTCCCCTCACCCGAGATAGTAACCAATCTCATTTGAAGGCTTATTCGTTTTCTGGGCTTCCTGTGAAGAGAATACATCCGCTGACCCACACGATCGCAGTCCGTTTTGGGTAGGTACTTCACATAAGATAATTATTATGTACTTAGAAGATTATTATGTACTTAGAAGATTGTTTGTTAGAGAGTATTGGTAGTCGCTTATACACTACGCTTCAACACCGTTCAGCCTCGTTATTCAACCACGTTCAACCCTGTTCAACACCGTTCCACCGGTCAACCCCTCGTTCAGACCCCGCGTTCAACCACGTTCAAGACTGTTCAGCCTCGTTCAACCCAGTTCAGTCTCGTTCAATCCCGGTCACCCCCGTTTAACATCGTTCAACCTCGTTCAGCCTCGTTCAACTCCGTTCAACCTCGTTCAACCCCGTTCAACCCCGTTCATCCCCGTTCATCCCCGTTCATCCTCGTTGAACCCTGTTCAACTCCGTTCAACCCTGTTCAACCTCGTTCAACCCTGTTCAACCTCGTTCAACTCCGTTCAACCCTGTTCATCCCCGTTCAACCCAGTTCAACCCTGTTCAACCTCCTTTAACCTCGTTCAACCCTGTTCAACCTCGTTCAACCCTGTTCCACCTCGTTCAACTCCGTTCAACCCTGTTCATCCTCGTTCATCCCCGTTCAACCCTGTTCATCCTCGTTCATCCCCGTTCAACCCAGTTCATCCCCGTTCAACCCAGTTCATCCTCGTTCTATCCTGTTCAACATCGTTCAACCCAGTTCATCCTCGTTCTACCCCGTTTAACCTCGTTCTGGCCCTGTTCATCCTCGTTCAACTCCGTTCAACCCAGTTCATCCCCGTTCAACATCGTTCATCCCTGTTCAACATCGTTCATCCCTGTCCAACCTCGTTCAACTCCGTTAAACCTCGTTCAACCCTGTTCATCTCCGTTCAATCCAGTTCATCCTCGTTCAACCCTGTTCAACCTCGTTCAACCCTGTTCATCCCTGTCCAACCTCGTTCAACTCCGTCAACCTCGTTCACAACCTCGTTCCCAGGGGTCTTTACGCGCCTAATCAAAGATGGCGTCGAAAGTACCCCTGGTACAGGCTGGTGGGATTCGGTCACTGATTGGCTAGACGTTTCGCGCGCGCTGATTGGAGAATTTCGAATAGCGCGTGCATTTTTGATTTGAAAAATAAACTGGATGTCGTCTTTCGCATTGCGCGTTCAAAATTCGTTGAAAACAGCTACAAATTCATCAGAACTTAGCGTTTTTGCCTTTTTTAATACACACTTCGCAACTGGGTACAAGTATAACAATGTACGGATGGAATTCATTGGGATCACACTTCAACCGCTAACCGTTCTTCAGCGATGATGAATCCAAGATGGCGGAAGCTCTTCAAAATATGCCCATATATTGGGCATATTTTTGGGTCACGTGACCAGCCTGTACCAGGGGTACTTTCGACGCCATCTTTGATTAGGCGCGTAAAGACCCCTGGGAACGAGGTTGACTCCACCCTAACCGCTAACCGTTTTTCAGTGATGATGAATCCAAGATGGCGGATGCTCCTCAAAATATGCCCACATATTGGGCATATTTTTGGGTCACATGACCAGCCTGTACCAGGGGTACATTCGACGCCATCTTTGATTAGGCGCGTAATGACCCCTGGGAACGAGGTTGCCTCGTTCAACCCTGTTCATCCCCGTTCAACCCAGTTCATCCTCGTTCAACCCTGTTCAACCTCGTTCAACCTCGTTCAACCCTGTTCAACCTCGTTCAACCCTGTTCAACCCTGTTCAACCTCGTTCAACTCCGTTCAACTCCGTTCATCCCCGTTCAACCCAGTTCATCCCCGTTCAACCCAGTTCATCCTCGTTCTACCCCGTTTAACCTCGTTCTACCCTGTTCATCCTCGTTCAACTCCGTTCAACCCAGTTCATCCCTGTTCAACCCAGTTCATCCTCGTTCTACCCTGTTCAACATCGTTCAACCCTGTTCAACCTCGTTCAACCCTGTTCAACCTCGTTCAACTCCGTTCAACCCTGTTCAACTCCGTTCAACATCGTTCATCCCTGTTCAACCTCGTTCAACTCCGTCAACCTCGTTCAACCCTGTTCATCCCCGTTCAACCCAGTTCATCCTCGTTCAACCTCGTTCAACCCTGTTCAACCTCCTTTAACCTCGTTCAACCCTGTTCAACCTCGTTCAACCCCGTTCAACCCAGTTCATCCCCGTTCAACATCGTTCATCCCTGTTCAACATCGTTCATCCCTGTCCAACCTCGTTCAACTCCGTTAAACCTCGTTCAACCCTGTTCATCCCCGTTCAACCCAGTTCATCCTCGTTCAACCTCGTTCAACCCAGTTCATCCTCGTTCAACCTCGTTCAACCACAGGCAGCCCAAGTTCTGTATCTGTACTGTGTGATCGTATCAGATATCGTGTAAAAGTACTAGAAAAAAATGAAAACAATAAAATATTGAACTTTGAAGAACTTGTCTTGTGTTATCAAGTGTCCTTAAGTATCATATTTCAATTTTAGCGCTCTGGGACCTGTTTTAGTACGTTTTCTAGCTCGCTCTTTTTCTTGTTTACTCTCTACTATATATATAGTAGAGAGTAAACAAGAAAAAGAGCGAGCTAGAAAACGTACTAAAACACGTTTTCTAGCTCGCTCTTTTTCTTGTTTACTCTCTACTATATATATAGTAGAGAGTAAACAAGAAAAAGAGCGAGCTAGAAAACGTACTAAAACAGGTCCCAGAGCGCTAAAATTGAAATATGATACTTAAGGACACTTGATAACACAAGACAAGTTCTTCAAAGTTCAATATTTTATTGTTTTCATTTTTTTCTAGTACTTTTACACGATATCTGATACGATCACACAGTACAGATACAGAACTTGGGCTGCCTGTGGTTCAACCTCGTTCAACCCTGTTCAACCTCGTTCAACCCCGTTCAACCTCGTTCAACCCTGTTCATCCTCGTTCAACTCCGTTCCACCCAGTTCATCCCCGTTCAACCCAGTTCATCCTCGTTCTATCCTGTTCAACATCGTTCAACCCAGTTCATCCTCGTTCTACCCCGTTTAACCTCGTTCTACCCTGTTCAACCCTGTTCAACCTCGTTCAACCCTGTTCAACCTCGTTCGACTCCGTTCAACCCTGTTCAACTCCGTTCAACATCGTTCATCCCTGTTCAACATCGTTCATCCCTGTCCAACCTCGTTCAACTCCGTTAAACCTCGTTCAACCCTGTTCATCTCCGTTCAATCCAGTTCATCCTCGTTCAACCCTGTTCAACCTCGTTCAACCCTGTTCAACCCTGTTCATCCTCGTTCAAACCCCGTTCAACCCCGTTCAACCTCGTTCAACCCTGTTCTTCCTCGTTCAACTCCGTTCCACCCAGTTCATCCCCGTTCCACCCAGTTCATCCTCGTTCTATCCTGTTCAACATCGTTCAACCCAGTTCATCCCCGTTCTACCCCGTTTAACCTCGTTCTACCCTGTTCAACCTCGTTCAACCCTGTTCAACCTCGTTCAACCCTGTTCAACCTCGTTCGACTCCGTTCAACCCTGTTCAACTCCGTTCAACATCGTTCATCCCTGTTCAACATCGTTCATCCCTGTCCAACCTCGTTCAACTCCGTTAAACCTCGTTCAACCCTGTTCAACCTCGTTCAACCCAGTTCATCCTCGTTCAACTCCGTTCAACCCAGTTCATCCCCGTTCAACCCAGTTCATCCCCGTTCAACCCAGTTCATTCCCGTTCAACCCAGTTCATCCCCGTTCAACCCAGTTCATCCTCGTTCTACCCTGTTCAACATCGTTCAACCCTGTTCAACTCCGTTCAACCCCGTTCAACCCCGTTCATCCCTGTTCAACCCTGTTCAACCCTGTTCAACCCTGTTCAACCCTGTTCAACCTCGTTCATCCCCGTTAAACCCAGTTCATCCCCGTTCAACCCAGTTCATCCCCGTTCAACCCAGTTCATCCTCGTTCTACCCTGTTCAACATCGTTCAACCCTGTTCAACTCCGTTCAACCCCGTTCAACCCCGTTCATCCCTGTTCAACCCTGTTCAACCCTGTTCAACCTCGTTCATCCCCGTTAAACCCTGTTCAACTCCGTTCAACTCCGTTCAACCCAGTTCGTCCCCGTTCAACCCAGTTCGTCCTCGTTCTACCCTGTTCAACATCGTTCAACCCAGTTCATCCTCGTTCAACTCCGTTCTGCCCTGTTCAACCTCGTTCGACTCCGTTCAACATCGTTCAACCCTGTTCAACATCGTTCAACCCTGTTCAACCTTGTTCAACTCCGTTCAACCCCGTTCATCCCTGTTCAACCCTGTTCAACCTCGTTTAACTCCGTTCCACCCTGTTCATCCTCGTTCAACTCCGTTCCACCCAGTTCATCCCCGTTCAACCCAGTTCAACCCCGTTCATCCCCGTTCATCCCCGTTCAACCCTGTTCATCCCCGTTCATCCCCGTTCAACATCGTTCTACCCTGTTCAACCTCGTTCAACCCTGTTCACCCTCGTTCAACTCCGTTTCACCCTACCCTGTTCAACATCGTTCAACCCTGTTCAACCTCGTTCAACTCCGTTCAACCCCGTTCAACCCCGTTCAACCCCGTTTAACCACGTTCAACCCCGTTCAACCCTGTTCAACCCTAGAACCCTGTTCAACCTCGTTCAACCCTGTTCAACTCCGTTCTACCCTGTTCAACATCGTTCAACCCAGTTCATCCTCGTTCTACCCTGTTCATCATCGTTCAACCTCGTTCAACCCTGTTCAACCTCGTTCAACTCCATTCAGCCCTGTTCAACCTCGTTCGACTCCGTTCAACATCGTTCAACCCCGTTTAACTGCCCGTTTAACCTCGTTCTACCCTGTTCAACCTCGTTCAACTCCGTTCAACCTGTTCATCCTCGTTAAACCCGGTTCATCCTCGTTAAACCCTGTTCAACCCCGTTCAACCCTGTTCATCCCCGTTCAACCCTGTTCGTCCTCGTTAAACCCCGTTCAGTCCCGTTCAACACCGCGTTCAGCCTCGTTTAATCCCGGATGGTGTAATTTACTGCTTGACGGCTCGACGGCTTGACGGAACGGCGGAATATATTTTTTTGTATACACAGTGAAGTAAAATTAACTGAAACGGAGCTAGTGAAATAAATACAAACGTTTCAAGGAAATAGAGACAATTTGCGAAAAGGCTAATTGATGTGTTGCATAACTTAGATAGACCCAGCTACAATTGGAGGATTTGCAAGAGCTCCTGTTTAACTTTTTTAAAGCCTTTCTCAAAAGGGGAATTATGCCGTTGAGTGCGCTGCAGAAGTTTCTTTTCCCTGAAGCTTTTCTCGGCTTTCGGCTTTATCACTTTATTGCTTTTTCACTAAACCGGAAGTACGTTTTCCCCCGCCGTTTGCATGAGCGCGCGCGCGCCGACTCTTCATAGCAACGTCGCTGCTTAGCGACGAAATTGGTAAACGCACCCTTACCCAAGCTATTTAATAGTCTTTGTTCCCACATACTTTTATTTACACGTTTGTTATATTATGAGAGTTGTATATTTATGCTTTATTACTTATAGCTTAACACACGATATGTATTTTATCGGTGATTCATTAAAGACATTATTATTATTATTGTTGTTATTGTTATTGTTTTTAATGAAACGACAGGAGCCCATTACTAATTAATTAATTAATTACATAAATTGAGTTTGAGTTTGAATAGTGATATTGAAGTACATACAGTTTTTTTACAGACAGTTTTTTAAAATTTAAATTAACATATTATATTTACAAATATGGTTGTTACAGACCGAGCATCTACATCGATATCTAAATTATTAATTTAAAAGTCCTAGGGGTGGCGAATCGTGTCAAGAAAAGCGGAGGGTCTCGCAAAAAGTCGGTAAGTCTCGAAATCTCGCATTTTATAGGTACAGTCTCCGAGTCTCGATTTTTCTTTACTTTTCCCATCTCGGAGTCTGTGATTTTTTTTGGAGACGGTCTCAGAGTTACGCCTTTTTACTCTTTTATTAGCTTTTATTGGAGTTACGGTTTCTTGGCGGCCTATGCATGTGTTTTACAAGGTACGCGAACGACAGTTAATTGGTTAAATGGTGAATTCCTGGTATATTTACTATTATTATTATTAATAATTCCTCACCTGGCGTGATGAAAGGTACTGGGTGTTTCATCATAACTCGGGCTTCGATTTTTATAACGAACAAGCTCGTACCTCAAAGTCTCGGGCTCGGAATTTCAAATTGCTTTAAAGTCTCGGGCTCGGATTTTGAAAACGCAAACGCAAGTCTCGCAATTTGCCACACCTAGTCATGTAAGTTTTTGTTTGCATGCCCAATTTGCCCGTTTAGCCTAAGTTGGAAAATGTAAGTTTGACTTGTTTCTGGTATTGTAAATATGAATTTCACTGGTGTGTGTAAAACTGATTAAAATTAAAGTCCACCAGTTTGTTCAAACATTTAAAAACAAAAATAAAACATGGAGTAAGGAGAAAACATACAGTGGGCGACTAGTTTCTGTAAAAACTATCGTTTGTGCTATTTACTATTTTTGCTCTTTCTCGTAGATATAATACTTAACCTAAACTCTGTTACTTTAATCTTATTTTTTTTAAATACATTTATTTCTGTTTCAGTCTAGTTTACACAAACTCTTATACTAGATCTAGTGCACTAGTAGTATGTAAAATGGGGGTTCTGGGCCACCTTGAAAAATTAGTGCAAGCAAGGGGGTTCGTTTCACTCACCCCCTTCCTTGCACCATTTTTTCAAGCTTTCCCAGAACCCCCATTTTCTTACTACTTAATATATAGTTTTACCCCAAATTGTCACTAGGCATTCTTACACCTAAAAATCCAAAAGTGTGAACCTATTAGAGAAATGATTACTATACTGCATATCGATATCTTCCACTATGGATAATATGTCGTGCCTCCCTCTAGAAATCTTGACTAAGATCGTAGAGTATGCAGGCCCCGAATCGTTCGCGAGTGTCGCAAGAACGTCGAAACGTCTGAATGACGCCGCGTCTCTCGCGCGCTACGAGAACGTAAACGCACAGTTCCGCAAACGAGTACTCACCTCAGGTCTCGAGGCCGCCCAAGACGACGACGAACGAGACGAGTTGATTAGGAAATTCAGTATTTCTGTAATTGACGAATGCTATGATGATGCTATACAAGATGCAATTGACGAATGCTATAATGATGCTGTACTAGATGCCGGTAGGAGTGGTAATCTCGATGTCGTTAAGTGGCTAGCTAGTCGCTTCCAGCCCACCATAGATTATTATGATGATAACTCCATTGGTGCTATACTAGATGCTAGTAAACATGGTCATCTCGATGTCGCTAAATGGCTCGTCGAGTATTTTCAATCCACCATAGAGGATGAATTCGTTATTGATGCTATATTTAGTGCCAGTAAACATGGTCATCTCGCTGTCGTTAAATGGCTCGCTGAGTACTTTCAGCCCATCATAGAGAATGAAGACTTCGATTGTATGAGTCTCAACGCCTACATGAGTGGGCGTTACGACATCTATAGGTGGCTCTCTGAGCACTTTCAGCCCGTCCCAGGGTATGACTACTGCGATTGTGGAGAATGTGAGGCCTGCGAAGACGTGGAGGTCGCTACGAGTCATTACCTATTTACCAAAACGGCTAATTCGTGGCTTACACCTAAAATCCATCGCGCATGGACCGAATCCAAACTCGAGTAACTGTTAGAGGAATGATTACTATACTGTATATCACCACCAAATGGTATTAGTATATATTCTTTATTCCACGATATTAGCTTACGCCGTCATCTTAGTACACATTAACACCATACAGATCGAACATGCCGAAGAAGAACTCGAACGTAGACGCCGCAATGCCTTGTGATTGGTTGATGCGAGGAAAGGACACGAAATGCCAGAGGAAGATTTCGAAGACATCGAAGTACTGTGCCCAGCACAACTTCCAAATCTCAAAAGGCTGTTCCCTATTTGTGCCATGCTCGAAGTGCGGCAAAGGATGTCGTACGAGTTCCGAGCTTTGCTCAGTATGCGGCCGCCGCTCGTATCCAAGAAAGGTGGGACCAAAGAAAGATTTAGGCAAGCAGATCGCTGATTCGAATACGAAGGCCGAGGAACCATCCACACCCGACGTAGAGGAGACAGACCTCTTACCTAAAGATCTGGATGATGAGGATGAGGAGCTCGAGGATGAGGAGCTCGAGGATGAGGATCTCGAAGATGAGGATCTCGAAGATGAGGATCTCGAAGAACCCAACACCATGACACTCCAAGGTCCCGGGATCGCCGAGCTCAAGGAGATCCTTGCGTTCGTTGAGGCGGCATCCACCAACCTCAAGAACAACCCCGTCATCGAGTTGGGAGCAGCGAAACTTGCAGATCCAAACGTGGTGGAACCGGAGGAAGGTCTCGGAGAGTCTCTCACCCGTGCGCTCGACGAGGTGTTGGCTGCTTTGAGGAGCGAGAAGGAAGGTTAGGAATCGCCACATTAAGAAAACAAAAAAAGAATGAAGAAATGTCGTTGCGGACCCTCTTCATTTTTTTTTTATTTTTTTTTCTTTCTATTGAACGTACGACATCTATAGTGTATCATGGACGAGCTAGTCAGATTGTTTGGTTCTGGAATTTGTAGAAGCCTGAATATCAAACCACAATTGCATATTAACACCAGTGAAACATGTCCTGATTGTCTCTGCCCCTTTGAAATACAAGGAACGGAATTCGTGTGTCCCACATGTGGTCAAGTTTCCGAGGTCGAACCATGTGAAGAAACGAAGATCGATATTACTACTACTCGACTGCGTATAGTAGGTCCGGACGGATTTCAGTATCAAAGTGATCTAGACCGCGCAAAACCAAAGCAAAGCGATAACACGAACCTGCAACGTCGAACGCTCCTACGAGAACTACAATCGTACAACACTATTTACAAACAAAGTTATGACCTATCGTTCCCTATGAACACGTTAGGAATCGTAGCCGACGCATTTATCCAAGTAAGTAAAGTTTGTCTCAAGCGTAGCGATGCTAAGAGAAATATTTTAGCTGCTCTACTCTACCACGCGTGCATACAATGTGGGTTCGTCCGATCTAAAGGTGAGGTTGCTCGCTTCATGCAACTAAGCAACGAAAGCATCCATAGCGGAGAGGTCTTTATACGTTCTCTGTATAACGACGATAAGATTGATGTAGACTTGGATGTCGAGCACATAGTTCCTCACATTGCAACGACTTTCCTTAAACTCGATCCTCAAGGAGTACCTATGGACGTTCAACGAATAGTCCATGAGGTTGTTACTACAGCGATAGAAAACAATATAGGCCCCAGATCAATACTTAAGACGAAAGTCGTTGGAGCAAGTTACGAGGTGCTACGTCGCTTAGGATCGTCTATGTCTCTTAAAGATGTCGTTAAACGCTGCGACGTATTTAGAAGTGCGGTCGAGCGTTTTGTCAAGGAGTTGCTTTCTTACCATTCCTACTTTGAGCCAATCTACACTAGACATGGGCTAACTAGCAGTAGGACTTAGCGAAGTGAAAGTGAGAACCATGTTCGTTCCTTTCATAGGAAATATCGATTCTTACCCTACTAAGCTGCCAAGTTTTTCTCGCATTTCCTTTTGCACTTCTTGCTTGAGTTCGGCTCGAACCCGATCCGGACTTTTTTCACCTACACGACGAATTTCAGACCTCATGATCTCATACTTATTCGCTTCGTTCAGGATGAGACTGTATTCGGAGTCGGATATGTTTTCATCGCGTAGGGCCTTCGATACTAGATCGCGAATCGTATTGATTTTCGCCTTTGCCAACATAGTTGTCCTTTCATGTTTAGAAAGCTTCATTCCTAACTTCTTAGCTCCAAGGGTCGTAGATGCTGAAATTAATCCACATAGCCCACCAATAACTCCAAGTGGTAGACCAATCACTATTCCAACCCCAGTCAACGCTACGCCCAATCCAGATCCAGATAAGATCACAGATAGACCTCCAGTTGCCACTGCGATACCATGAACTATTCCTTGAGAACGTGCATATTTCTTGCGCACACCTTCGTAGTGCCTTTCTTGAACTTCTATGTCCGAAAGCGTGTCTCGGATCGTTTGCAGTCTAAAGTTCTTTCCAGTGTCGTTAGCGATCTGTGGATAGATACTTGGTGCTGATGGAAACGGTTGAATCGAATCGCCTTCCATCTTATAACTTATGAAATGCCTTCAGCTGATAGCTTGCTGTAGAAGTCGGCTTGTGGTGGGAGTGGATCTGCAAACCGATCCCAGCTATCCATATACTCATACGGATAGATGCCTTTTCGCAAAAGCAGGCGTTGCCGCTCTACACTAGGCTCATACAGAGCAGTAATCTGGAAGGTTTCTGGCTGGTTGGCTGACACCAGCTTGTCTAGGGATGCCAAGAGGAATTGAGCGCTGTCGATGAATCGCAATTGGCCTAGGGAGAACGACATGTACTTCTCCGTGTTATTGGGAATACATGTGATCTGTCCCTCCACCTTTGAAATAGCCTGCATTATTAGATGTGAGTCGTAACCCCGCAAGTTGTGGAATACGACTGGTATGGTCGTGGTTTTGGGGTTCAACCGCAGCTTGAGGTTACAAGCATTGTGGGCTGCGCCTCTGTACTTGCCTGTTATGTGGCAATGATCGCGAACTGAGTCACCGTAGAGTGGCTCCTCACACACATGGCAGATTGTGGCCGTATCGTGGGCAAACCAATTCTCTGGGGTCATCCGTATTGCTTTGGGATTTTCCAAAACTACCTTGATTCTCGATTCTTCTCGTTGCATTGCCTCCAGGAACCGTTTTGCGGCATACCGACCTCTGTAAACGACTGGAGGCTCTGTATGACCATCGCATCGAACCACGACGTAGCCAAAGCCACAAGCCACATGATGTTGTGTGTTCTGAGTGTTGCTCTTTGTGGGATCCAACTCTGGTCCTGCGATCTTAGTGGTCAAAGCCTCAAAGTCAGCATATATAACATACGGAGCTGGTAGCTGTTTGTGGTGGTTTCGGAAGGAGAGCTCGTTTTCACCCTCTTTAGGCATTTCCACTCTCACGGCGGTTCCCTCTATACCTTGACACTCGGGCTTGTGGGCTTCGAGGAGGTCTTCTCGGCAGTACCCATGTAGGCATCGCTCGCAAAAGTGTTTCCTCCCGCGGTGTTTGCTATGACTGTAGAGGAGGCGGTTCAAGTCCTTAATCCAGGCATAGTGGTACTTTCCGGACTTCTCTACGAGCAGCATGTTGATGCGGTGGATGTCCCCACATTGCTCGCTAATCCTATAGACTACCACCACACCTTTCTCCCAGCCGAAGACATTGATTGCGAGGTCGTTTTGCTTCTCAACCCTGCGAATCTGCGACACGGGTGTTGGCGCATCGACTCCTGTAAAGTCTAGGCCGTCGTCTATAGGATACCTAGACGGTCTGTATGCATGTCCTCCGTGAAGAACTTGAAATAACGATGACCGAAGAGCCCATCGTAGGCAGTTATCATCCTCATTTCGAACGTTCACCACGGCTTTCTTATTCGCAACTTCTGGAGGTAGTTCGATGAAGGATCCACCTCTCAGAGGTTGGTAGAGAGCGATGTTCAGATAGAGCAGGATGATGTGGTCGACAACCCATCCAGAGCCTCTATTCGTCCACTTCTCGAAACGCTCTAGAATCGTTGGGATGGCTCTGTCTAAGGCCTCATGAATCCCGTCGGTCTGCATGACAACCTCCTGATCGTGACGCATCGTAGGGTCAGTAGACTCGTTGCTACCGTCCGGATGGTCCTTCCGTAGCAACACCTTAAGAGCGAGTTGGAACTTCACTCCACGTAGGTCGTCGACTTCTTCCACCAACTTCTGATGAATATCGTGACGGACACCATCTAGGAAGGCCCTTGGGTCAACGCCTAGTTCGTGGCCTATGGGGACGTCCATCTGCCACCCACGTAGATACTTACCGATGGTCCGATGGGTTCGCTCAAATGTGAGGCGTTCCATATTGGGGTAGGCGTATACTATAGTGGATCTATATGTTTAAATGGTTATACGATATTGAGTAAATGCGTGTGTGTGTGTGTCTAGTTCTCGTTAACGATGGGTTTAGGGCGGTAGGTAGGACAGTTCTTCTTCTTATGTCTCCACAAGGCAGAGTAGCAGCTTACCTCTCCGCCACAACTCTCACAAATGTATTGCTTTGGGACCCTAACGCACGGAGTTTCGCGATTCTCTCGATGGCGTTTCAGATTCCAACTCCTCTTAAATACTCTTCCACACTTTTCACAATCCATCTCATATGGATTATATATCTTAGTAAATCTATATGTTTAAGTGGTACTGTCATGTTGAGTAAAAATCATTAGTCGGCATACTCTACGATCTTGGTTAAGATTTCTAGAGGGAGGCATGACATATTATCCATAGTGGAAGAGATCGATATACAGTATAGTAATTGCTTCTCTAATAGGTTATCAAGTTTGGATTTTTAGGTGTAAGAATGTCTAGTGACAATTTTGGGTCTTGAATGAGTACATATTGGCGGATATACACCGGTCTATCTAGATCTCGAAGTGCTTAACGAGCCACTCAACTACATCGAAATGACGATTCTCAGAGGCATAGACTAGCGCACCCAAAACACAATCGTTCTCTATGGTGAACTGAAAGTGGTTAACGAGCCACTCAACTACATCGAGATGGTTATTCGCAGAGGCCTCTTGTAGAGCACGATCAATGTGGTTGTCCTCTACGGTGAATCGAAAGTAATTACCGAGCCATTTAACTATATCGAGATTACCATACTCAGAGGCATAGACTAGCGCATCATAAACACAATCGTTCTCTATGGTGAGCTGAAAGTGGTTAACGAGCCACTCAGCTACATCGAGATGGTTATTCGCAGAGGCCTCTTGTAGAACATAACGAACTTCTACGCCTTCTGCGGTGAATCGAAAGTGCGTAACGAGCAACTCAACGACATCGAGATGACCATTATCAGAGGCATAGACTATCGCATCATAAACATCATCGTTCTCTATGGCGAACTGAAAGTGGTTAACGAGCCACTCAACTACATCGAGATGGTTATTCGCAGAGGCCTCTTGTAGAAAACAAACGTCTACTTCTTCTTCGATGAATCGGAAGTGCTTAACGAGCCACTTAACTACATCGAGATGACCATTCTCAGAGGCATCTCGTAGAGCATCATAAACACAATCGTTCTCTATGGTGAGCTGAAAGTGTTTAACGAGCCACTTAACTACATCGAGATGGTCATTCGCAGAGGCCTCTTGTAGAGCACGATCAATGCGGTCGTCCTCTACGGTGAATCGAAAGTAATTACCGAGCCATTTAACGACATCGAGGCGTCCATTTCTGCTGGCATAGACTAGCGCAACCCTATCGTTGTTGTCGTTTGTGGAAATGCCAAAGGTCCTAACCAAACGTTCTCGCTCGTTGTCATTACGAGTAGACCTCAAACCAAAACATAGTACTTGTCTACGGAACTCTTGGTCTACGTTTTCGTAGCGCGCGAGAGATGCGGCACCGTTTAGGCGTTTCGATGTCCTTGCGATGCTCGCGAACGACGCAGGACCTGCGTGCTCTACTATCTTGGTCAAGATTTCTAGGGGGAGGCACGACATATTATCCATAGTGGAAGATATCGATATGCAGTATAGTAATCATTTCTCTAATAGGTTCACACTTTTGGATTTTTAGGTGTAAGAATGCCTAGTGACAATTTGGGGTAAAACTATATATTAAGTAGTAAGAAAATGGGGGTTCTGGGAAAGCTTGAAAAAATGGTGCAAGGAAGGGGGTGAGTGAAACGAACCCCCTTGCTTGCACTAATTTTTCAAGGTGGCCCAGAACCCCCATTTTACATACTACTGCACTATCTACATTCACTTTTTATATATCATATTTTATTTGTCTTATATATAGATTAATTTAAATAAGTATTCCAGGGGCAAAAGCAACTTTGGAATGGCTTTTTAAATTCTGCTTTTTGATTGGTTCAGCAAAAGGATGCAATAACAGACACAAAATGATGCAATTTAGGCTGAAATCACTGCTGCTTTTAACCAATCAAATTGCAGGAAACACCAATGATTTCAAAATGAATATAATTAAACTAAAAACGGGGTGGGTATATTGTATATTTTAAGTAACGATTTTGTGTTTATCTGATTACAATTGTGGGTTGACCCTGATAGACTGTTAAGGCGAAAATATAGAAAACTGGTGACGTGACCTATTGTTGGAACCATTTTTCGCCATTTATATTCTCCGGCTTCAGTGATAAAAAGTCAACCATTCCGGGCATTTCCCATAACAAACTTAACATTTCGAACGAAAATCTGAAACAAAACAATAACTTCCGCCACCCCATTTTGATTTCTTGTTTTATCAACCTTAAGGTCACGTGACCTTCAAAAAACCAAAATACCAATCCTTAAATGTTAAGACACACGATTACCGTCTTATTCCAAAGTTATCAGTAGGGTATTTCATACATAAATAACAAAGATAATGTATTTTGAATGTTTTATCAGAATTGCTCATAAACCATGCCTTAACAAGTCATGCTTGAGCCAGAATCTTCCTACGACTTAAAACTGCAACAATCACCTACAATCTCTACCTCTTTTAGAGGAAATAGTTATTTTCCACAGTAGGAATCCTTGCCAAGTTATAATTAAGACTACATACCTCGACACAGTCTTTTAAATAGTTATCCTCTCCTTATATGTCCTTGGGGTCAAGCTGCGAAAACATACTCACCCGTGCATAAACTCCTTATACTTCAGTCAAAAACGGGCACTTCGGTTGAACTACTTAAATAATAATAATAATTATAGGTTTTTATGGCGCATTTAAAAATCTCAATGCGGTTACATGGAGTATGAGAAGACTATATTAAAAAATAGAAAATAGTAAAAATAACTAACTATAGTAAAGAATAACTATACCTATGTTGTAAAAATTTAAAAAGATATATTAATATAAGAATTAATTTAAAATATATATACATAAACACAGACTGATATACGACAGAAAATATAAACGTATAACATAATATAAATACTTCTCTACTGTCACTGCGTCATATAGACTCTTTTGAAAAGAAAGGTTTTCAGAGCAGATTTAAAGGCTGATATAGTAGTGGAGGACTTAATGTAATCTGGTAGTGAGTTCCATAGCTTCGGTGCAGAGTAGGAGAAGGCACGTTCGCCATAAGTTACAGTTCTGACAGGTGGAAATGGAGGACGAAGGAGTGAACGACTTGAAGAACGAAGAGAGCGGGAAGGACGATGTTCTTCAACCAGAGTAGATAGATAACTTGGAGACAGACCGTGTAGTGTTTTATATGTTAAAAGTAGAATCTTGAACTCTATGCGTGCTTCAACTGGTAACCAATGAAGATCCATAAGTGCAGGTGTAATATGCTCAGACCGTTTTGTTCCAGTAATCAAACGTGCGGCAGTATTTTGAACTCGTTGTAGTTTGTCTTTCTCGTATTTTGGCAACCCATATAAGAGGCTGTTACAGTAGTCCAAGCGCGATATAACAAAAGCATTCACCAATCGCTTGAGACCATCATATGGAAGATATTTGCGAATGCGTCCAATCGATCTAATAGCAAGAGTGGCCTTTTTACATGTTTCATTGATTTGTTTACTAAAAGTTAGATTTTTGTCCAATATTACTCCCAAATTACGAACTATATCTGTGACTGTAACAATAGTGTTAGCGAATGTAAAACTGTTGAATGAAGTCTGGTGATTCTTAAAGCGGGATGTAAAGTGGATTACTTCCGTTTTTCCAGGATTACATAGAAGCATATTTTCAGTGTTCCATTGGATTACAGCTTCTGCACATTCACGGAGAGTGTTTAGCGCAGTAGATGGAGTTTCAGGATTTACAGTAATGTACAACTGTGTATCGTCGGCATAGAACATACAGCGTAAATTGTGGGAGTTTATCACATCTTGAAGTGGTGCTACATAGAGAGTGAACAGTAGAGGACCTAGTATGGAACCTGTGGAACGCCATACTCGAGGTCACGTGGTGAAGATATAGAATCACCAATAATAACTGTCTGAGAGCGGCCCCGAAGATAAGATGTAAACCACTCCAGTACTTCAGTAAACCAATAGAACATGCAGTTCCTATTTTTATACCGTTAGGTACCTTACCTTTCTCGCTACTATACGTTGAAAATTTCTGCAAAATGATGCATGATGTTTCAAACTTAAATACACTAAAAATATATTAAATCTATTTAATAAATAAATCAGAAGTTCACAAATATACAACTCGATCCTCATCAAAAGAGGTGCAGTTTTCCAAAACAGAGAAACAGAGAAAATATTTTTCCAGGATGGGAATGTGGAAAGTTCTCCACCTTTCGGTCGGATCTCTGAAGATATAAATATAATTTTTTTTAAACGAATTAAAAGTCATATTCCTGAATATACGTCCAACAGATCATAACTGTGCTGAAGTTAACCAAATCTCTACAATATTAACAAAAATGGTACATCGCTGCTATTTCGATCAATCTTTTATCTGTGATTTCAATATCTTTTTTGTTAATCATGAGTTTGCACAACAGACACTGAGATCTGTGTGTAAATGATGTGTCGTAGTTTCTCTCTCACCATTAGTTTTGTTTATAAATGAAGTTGAAGTTGCTGGAATTTGAGGTACTTGTATAACTGGTCGTAGGTATTTTTATTTTTTTATTTCTTAATAATATGCAGGTTATACTCTAATATACATGAATTTAATCAGTAGAAACGTTGAAAACAGTAGAAAATATATCCATGATAGGAGTTGATTAAAAATATAAACGTTGTGCGCTTGTCGAAATGATGATGACAAATAATTGGCAAAAATATTAATTCACGTTTCATATTTCGAAGTAATAAACCTTAGTTCTCACATTTTGATCGGAGCTACTTTCGACCGTAGTTAAACGGAATGCACGGGATTAACGGGTCAGTTTCAGAGTCGTTTAACGGTCGGAGGGATCGATCGGAGAACGCTGTTGAACGAGATTGAACTATGGTGAATGTGGATGAACGGGGACTCGGCCGAACGCGGTTGAACGCGATTTAAGGGGTCAAGAAAAAAAATTCTCTTGACGGGGTTTAACTGGTTTGAACGGTGTTGAATGAGGTTTAACCATGCCGACGGTGTTGAACGGGTTTGAACGAGGTTAAACCGGGTTAAACGCAATGGAACTATCATGTGGTGAATGAGGGTGAACCAGGTTAAATGAATGTGAACGGGTTAAACAGGGTTAAACGAGGTTAAACGGGGTTGAACAGTTTTGAACGGGGTTGAACGGGTTGAACGAGGTTGAACGAGGCCGTTGAACAGGGTAGGACGAGGATGAACGGGGTTGAACGGGGTTGAACGAGGTTGAACGAGGTTGAACAGGGTAGGACGAGGATGAACGGGGTTGAACGGGGTTGAACGAGGTTGAACGGGGTTTAACGAGGATGAACTGGGTAGAACGAGGTTGAACAGGATTGAACGAGGTTGAACAGGGTAGAACGGGGTAGAACGGGGTAGAACGGGGTAGAACGGTGTTGAACGGGGTTGAACGGGGTTGAACGGGGTTGAACGGGGTTGAATAGGGTTGAACGGGATTGAACGGAGTTGAACAGGGTTGAACGGGATTAAACGAGGTTGAACGGAGTTGAACGGGGTTGAACGAGGTTGAACGGGGTTGAACGAGGTTGAACAGGGTAGAACGATGTTGAACAGGGTAGAACGAGGATAAACTGGGTTGAACGGGGATGAACTGGGTTGAACGGGGATGAACTGGGTTGAACGGGGATGAACTGGGTTGAACGGGGTTGAACGAGGTTAAACAGGGTTGAACGAGGATGAACAGGGTAGAACGAGGATGAACTGGGTTGAACAGAGATGAACGGGGATGAACTGGGTTGAACGAGGATGAACAGGGTTGAACGGAGTTGAACAGGGATGAACGGGGTTGAACGGAGTTGAACAAGGTTGAACAGGGTTGTACAGGGTTGAACGATGTTGAACAGGGTAGAACGGGGATGAACTGGGTTGAACGGGGATGAACTGGGTTGAACGGGGATGAAGTGGGTTGAACGGGGATGAACTGGGTTGAACGGGGATGAACTGGGTTGAACGAGGATGAACAGGGTAGAACGAGGTTAAACGGGGTTGAACGAAGATGAACAGGGTAGAACGAGGATGAACTGGGTTGAACGGGGATGAACTGGGTTGAACGGAGTTAAACGAGGATGAACTGGGTTGAACGGAGTTAAACGAGGATGAACAGGGTAGAACGAGGTCAAATGGGGTAGAACGAGGATGAACAGGGTTGAACGGAGTTGAACAGGGTTGAACGAGGATGAACCGGGTTGAACAGGGATGAACGGGGTTTAACGGAGTTGAACAAGGTTGAACATGGTTGAACGATGTTGAACAGGGTAGAACGAGGATGAACTGGGTTGAACGGGGATGAACTGGGTTTAACGAGGATGAACTGGGTTTAACGAGGATGAACCGGGTTTAACGAGGATGAACAGGGTTGAACGAGGTTGAACAGGGTTAAACGGGGTTGAACGGGGTTAAACGGGGTTGAACGAGGTTGAACAGGGTTGAACGGGGTCGAACGAGGTTGAACAGGGTAGAACGAGGATGAACAGGGTTGAACGGAGTTGAACAGGGATGAACGGGGTTGAACGGAGTTGAACAAGGTTGAACAGGGTTGTACAGGGTTGAACGATGTTGAACAGGGTAGAACGAGGATGAACTGGGTTGAACGGGGATGAACTGGGTTGAACGGGGATGAACTGGGTTGAACGGGGATGAACTGGGTTGAACGGGGATGAACTGGGTTGAACGAGGATGAACAGGGTAGAACGAGGTTAAACGGGGTTGAACGAAGATGAACAGGGTAGAACGAGGATGAACGGCTGGGTTGAACGGGGATGAACTGGGTTGAACGGAGTTAAACGAGGATGAACTGGGTTGAACGGAGTTAAACGAGGATGAACAGGGTAGAACGAGGTCAAATGGGGTAGAACGAGGATGAACAGGGTTGAACGGAGTTGAACAGGGTTGAACGAGGATGAACCGGGTTGAACAGGGATGAACGGGGTTTAACGGAGTTGAACAAGGTTGAACATGGTTGAACGATGTTGAACAGGGTAGAACGAGGATGAACTGGGTTGAACGGGGATGAACTGGGTTTAACGAGGATGAACTGGGTTTAACGAGGATGAACTGGGTTTAACGAGGATGAACCGGGTTTAACGAGGATGAACAGGGTTGAACGAGGTTGAACAGGGTAGAACGAGGTTGAACGGGGTTAAACGGGGTCGAACGAGGTTGGACAGGGTAGAACGGGGTCGAACAGGGTTGAACGGAGTTGAACAGGGTTGAACGGAGTTGAACGAGGATGAACAGGGTTGAACGGAGTTGAACGAGGATGAACAGGGTTGAACGGAGTTGAACGAGGTTGAACAGGGATGAACGGGGTTGAACGGAGTTGAACAAGGTTGAACAGGGTTGAACGATGTTGAACAGGGTAGAACGAGGATGAACTGGGTTGAACGGGGATGAACTGGGTTGAACGGGGATGAACTGGGTTGAACGGGGATGAACTGGGTTGAACGAGGATGAACAGGGTAGAACGAGGTTAAACGGGGTTGAACGAAGATGAACAGGGTAGAACGAGGATGAACTGGGTTGAACGGGGATGAACTGGGTTGAACGGAGTTAAACGAGGATGAACTGGGTTGAACGGAGTTAAACGAGGATGAACAGGGTAGAACGAGGTCAAATGGGGTAGAACGAGGATGAACAGGGTTGAACGGAGTTGAACAGGGTTGAACGAGGATGAACCGGGTTGAACAGGGATGAACGGGGTTTAACGGAGTTGAACAAGGTTGAACATGGTTGAACGATGTTGAACAGGGTAGAACGAGGATGAACTGGGTTGAACGGGGATGAACTGGGTTTAACGAGGATGAACTGGGTTTAACGAGGATGAACCGGGTTTAACGAGGATGAACCGGGTTTAACGAGGATGAACAGGGTTGAACGAGGTTGAACGGGGTTAAACGGGGTCGAACGAGGTTGGACAGGGTAGAACGGGGTCGAACAGGGTTGAACGGAGTTGAACAGGGTTTAACGGAGTTGAACGAGGATGAACAGGGTTGAACGGAGTTGAACGAGGATGAACAGGGTTGAACGGAGTTGAACGAGGTTGAACAGGGATGAACGGGGTTGAACGGAGTTGAACAAGGTTGAACAGGGTTGAACGATGTTGAACAGGGTAGAACGAGGATGAACTGGGTTGAACGGGGATGAACTGGGTTGAACGATGTTGAACAGGGTAGAACGAGGATAAACTGGGTTGAACGGGGATGAACTGGGTTGAACGATGTTGAACAGGGTAGAACGAGGATAAACCGGGTTTAACGAGGATGAACAGGTTGAACGGAGTTGAACGAGGTTGAACAGGGTAGAACGAGGATGAACTGGGTTGAACGGAGATGAACAGGGATGAACAGGGATGAACGGGGTTTAACGGAGTTGAACAGGGTTGTACAGGGTTGAACGATGTTGAACAGGGTAGAACGAGGATGAACTGGGTTGAACGATATTGAACAGGGTAGAACGAGGATGAAATGGGTTGAACGGGGATGAACTGGATTGAACGGGGATGAACTGGGTTGAACGGAGTTGAACGGAGTTAAACGAGGATGAACAGGGTAGAACGAGGTTAAACCCCGGGGTTAAACGGGGTTGAACGAAGATGAACAGGGTAGAACGAGGATGAACTGGGTTGAACGGGGATGAACTGGGTTGAACGGAGGTAAACGAGGATGAACTGGGTTGAACGGAGTTAAACGAGGATGAACAGGGTTGAACGAGGTTGAACGATGTCGAACGATGTTGAACGATGTCGAACGATGTTGAACGATGTTGAACGGAGTTGAACGAGGTTGAACAAGGCTGAACGGAGTTGAACGAGGTTGAAAAGGACGAAACGAGGTTGAACGAGGTTGAACGAGGTTGAACAGGGTTGAAAGGTGGAACTGGGTTGAAACTAATATAAGTACATAATAATGATCTTATGTGAAGTACCTACCGTTTTGTCTCAAAATTCCGCTGACCAAAACATTTTCTCTTAGGGTAAAATAAGAAAATATACAAAAAGTATTTTAACCCTTCCTAGACTTGCTCCAAGTCGAACTAGGATGTTTAAAAAGTAAGTATTATATGTTAGCTTGCTAATAACATTAACTATTTGGCCATCTTTAACTTTGGTCGTTAAACCCCTGCTAAAGAAAAATACGCACCTAAATCACGTTGTGTCTGTTGATAACAACGTGGATCACCAGAGACAGAGTACATTTCTGTTTTGTCCTCCAGCTCGGCTGATTTTTGTTTTAGTGAAACCGGTCTATATCATATAAGCTTAGGACCAAGCCCGTAGTTAATACGAGACCTGGTTGCCAGGCCTTAACTGGGCACTTCTTTTACACAGAATCCGGCTCTGCCAATCGATAAAAAAAAGATAAACCAATCGCATTAATCGATAATAATCATTATTAAATTGATATTCAATGAAAATGGCTTTACCTCGGTGTAAGAAGCTCACAACTGATGTCACAGCCTCGATCATTCTCCTACATGTAAGTTGTGTAAAGTGCAGGATCAGATGGATTGGTAGATCACTGGATCGCTGGATCGGTAGTTCTATGGATCATCGGTAGAGTGCTGGATCGTTAGTTCAATGGATTGGTAGATCGATGGATCGGTAGTCAGCAACGGGTGCTTGCTAATTTAGGGTGTTTAGAGCTAGTCACTAATTTTGGCATCACCTCGTGTTATGCACCTATCAATGTCAACCCCCAGGGGGGCAGGCCGGGCAGATTTTTGGTCAAAATCCCCACCCTGGGGACTAAATTCTGGGTCAAAACGGATCAAATCCCCCACCCTTGTATGAAATTGATTTACACAAATTCAAGAAGTATTTGGAATGATCTATAGTAAATAGGAATGAAGCGTTGAAGTATAAAATTAATTTATATTTTTAATGTGAACTGGACGGTAAACCTACCTTTTAGACGAATCCAAAATGGCCGACAAACATGAGGCACCGATATTTAGTACGAGTCCCTCTTTTCCAAAAGTCAAATGTCCCCACCCTGGGGTCCAGGCTCCTGTTCAAATTCCCCAGGGTGGGGACACCAAGAACGGTCAAATGCCCCACATCTGCCTGGCCTCCCCCTCTTGGGGGTTGACATTGATAGGTGCATTAGAACAGGTTTCAATTGAGTGTTGAAAGTTTTCAGTGATTGCTTCAGTTTTGTGTTTACTCAGCTTTTCTACTGGCTGTGAAATTGTTTTGTAATCAGTCAGCAAATCAAATTCCAGAGTAAAACCAAGCGTGGTTTTGGTCTGTGACGGCATCAACCATGATTGCGTTTACTTTTCCTCCTGATTGGTTGCTTTCTCGTGCCAGTGAAACTAATCGGTATTCACTTTAGTTTGTGATTGGTTCGTCGTAATTGCTTTGGTTTTGGTTTTACATATACTACAGTCAATTGAAACCTGCTCTAAAGATCCTCACAGACTGTGTCATAAAACTCCCTTTGTTAACTACAGTATGAATAATTTGAGCACCCGAAGCGGCACTTATAAATTTTACAAGGAATTGGAGAGCCTCGATCTACTTGAAAAAAATTTACACTGCACTGAGGGTAGGACTCGAACCCAGGAAGATAAGATTAGAATGGCTGCCACACCCCTACCCAAATCCATTAACCACTAGACCATGAGTGACTTTGTTTGGTGGCAATTCTTTTTTTCATGTATTTACCATATTTACTCGAAAAAGCACCACAGACTGCACTTATTAAATTTTTCGACTTTTTGATGTGGCGCTTATTCGAGGGCGGCACTTAATTGGGGGAAGCACTTATTAAAACTCATTAAAAAAACATTTATGAATAAAACATAACTGCTCTTTATTTCTAAAAATGATAAGTACACAACAATGACAATAAATTTCCACTGTTGTTTAAAACAAACCATATAGTTTTTCATTTTTGCTTTGACACTCTGAATAAGCACCGCTCTAGAGGCTGCTCAAGTGCTTCGATTAAGCGCTGTGTTGTTGTTGAGGGGTGTGGTGCTAATATTCGAGGGCAGTGCTTAGTATTTTTGCTCTCATGTGACGTGGCACTTATTTGGGGGCAGTGCTGAATTGGGGGGAGGCATTTTTCGAGTAAATATGGTATATTAGTGAACTTATGATGAGTAGGTGCATAAATTATATTATACATTTTACTCACATCTCGATTCTGATTGGCTGACAGTGCAACTAATTCTCGATAGCTAGCTATAGCTCTAAGTGCGCATGTGTACAATATCTGCTAGCAGATAATAGAATTATCTGCTAGCAGATACATGTAATGCTCTTCGACAATAATTATGATAGTCTTTTCACTATCCACACAACATTTGCTAGTGTTCATAACAACAAACGTTTTGCATTACTACATGTAGTACATGTATTCACACATGAACCATAACTACAGTAAACCGTTCTTTCAGGCAATTTAATGAGGTGAGAACAGTGTTAATTGGGGCAGGGAGGGGCTTATCACCAGGAGGGATTTTACGTTAATATTACTGGGAGGGCTTATACATGTAACTGGGTGAGCTTAAAATTGGGATTTATGAAGTGACATAATATTTTATTTAAATGATTAAATGTGTATAAACTGCAGTAATTGTAAAAGAAGGGTACAATGTATGTATAAATACAATGATAGTTACAAAGGTGCTCCTTTTTGTGATCATTTCTCCACATACTGTAAATTATATAGTACATGTACTTTAGTACTATACTTTAGTACTATACTTTAGTACTTTGACAAAATCCACATTTTTATTCACTATTGTTAATGAAATAGTTATATCTACAATGTAACAGTGCAGCATGGTTTTGTGACTTCTATTCTAAAGATTTCAACACAAGGATGATGTATCAGGAGTGACACAACTCAAGTCCTCAGTTCAAAGAGGGATACGAGCTAAGATAATAGAGCAGTACCCAGCTATAGCAGACTACATCAGTCAGATTATACCTAAGAAGGACCCCTTAGTCATAGTGAAATGGTAAGTACACTGTACGCGACTGTATGATTGTGTACTGACAGTTATTGTAATGATTATATTTACCTTATTATTAAAAATAGCTAAGTAATTTCACATTGGCTATCATCAGATGGTCAATTTGCAGTGCATATAACTTCCCATACATACTTTCTGCCCACTTTCAGTCTCAAAGAAAAATGAAGAAGCCACATGATAATAAACATCTTATTTATTAATAATAATAATAATAATAACATCACTTATTTATATATGGTGCATTTAACTGCAGCATTATAAGGCTGATGTACATGTACATGTGGCCATATTTAAACTAAACGGAATAAGAATCCCAGTTGACGAGAAGAAAAATCGACTGGTTATTTACAAACGTGGTCGAACGCACAGGGAATTGAACTCAGGGTCCCTGGATTACAAGTCTGTCATGTTAACTGCTCGGTCACGCCGCCTCCCTTAAAAACCTTGTGTGCTTGGTCCATACCGTAAGTTATGGATCCTCATTTCCCCACTTTTTTTGTAGCCCAAGTGCTTCATGCCTGGGCCATAAGAAATTGGTCCATAATGTACAGTACAGACCTTGCATTCAGTTAATAAGAGGTATACATCTATGTAATATATAGTAGATTCCATACATGGACATATGTTCAAACACAGTCCCCCTCCCCCTACCCTTGAGGCCCTTCACCAGCTAATAATTATATATCCTTCTTTAGGAATACCCAGAAGTATAGCAACTCTTATTTTTGCCACTCAACATATACCCCTTTTTAATTGAATGATATGAAATTTGAAATACATGCATATAATTATATGGGTTGGCATTAAATATACAGTCACGTACAATGTAGTTGCTACATTTCAATGTTAATTTTGCATATTTTTTACGATCATTCTTACATTGCTTTTTTTCTTTTCATTAAGTCGTGAGCACATAGAAATCCTCTCAATAAATCAGGAGCTGCTGTTTTTTAGACAGAGGGATGGTCCATACCTACCAGCACTGAGGCTCTTGCACCAGTGTAAGTGTTATGTTAATAAACCAGAGAGCAAAAGAAACTTAGTAGCTAACCAGTGTTGAATATGGGGCTTTAACCTTTAAACAATGTTGATCAGCTTAGAACATTATTTTCTTATCAGTTAATACTGACTACCAGTAATGTTTCAGAAACTAAATTATTAGCACTAGCTTACAGCAGTTAATATTATATCTCCAAGGATTTACTTAATGTAAAATATAATTTGATAAAATTTGATAACTAAAGATATAAAAAGTAATGTAATATTCATTATTTAAAAATTCTTGTAGATTAATGAGACACTAATTAATTACATTTTATGAGAATTAAAGGGGCACTCAGTCAACCACTGCGTTGCGCGCAGAGACAATTATTAAAGCAGAAGTGCACAGAGCACTGTGGATGACAGTGCCCATTTAAGTGTTGGAGTTCATACAATCTTTGTTTAGTTTAATTATAATAACAAAATTATTAATATTCTTTTACAGACCCCTTTATGTTACCCCGTCAACAAGTTGATCGTGGAGCCATTAGATTTATTCTCAGTGGTGCTAATATTATGTGTCCTGGTTTGACATCACCTGGGGCAATAATGATAACACAACCAAAAGATGCACCAGTGGTATCCTTTCAGTAAGATTTACATGTACATGTCATAAATCAGTATTGAATACAATTTTTATACAGAGTCAAATGTAAAAAATGGAGAACTATTTGGGTAAAGTCAGAAAACAAATGGGAATAAATGTTTGAAAGTCTGAGGGTGAGCACATTTATATTATAACCCAGGGAGTGGCTGAAATGAATCACTGGAATTGATATGTGTTGTTTCTTACTGATGATTGATGTACATGTAAATGGCTTCTCCTTAATCATATCCCAACATGATTGAGTCTGCCATCTTGGAATCCAAATATAATTATTTTATTCCACCTTAAATCGAGGCTACACAGGTAATCCAAAACGACAGGGAAGGGGGGCAGTTGCTTTGGGAACTGAGGAGCCAATGCCCCCCTATTTGACCCTCTGGCGATAACCCTACATTATAGCCTAGTCACTTTGTATCCTGGCCATTGGGTAATTAATTATGTTACATGCATTTATCCAATGTTGAAAATACATTGATAATCACAGACAGTTTTTTATTTCAAATAACAAATTATTTTTACAAATGTGGCTGGCCCGCAGGTAGCTAGGCGCTATTCTAGGCGGTTCTAGCCCTATATGAAAACGAAAATATGCACATTTACATAATTATCATGCCGGAGGAGGAGTCAGGAAACTTAGAACAAAATAAATACTATTATATTAAAGTAATGATGGTATGAAAGTGTGTATATATATCACATTGTACATTGTATGTACCATATTTTGTATAATATGTAAAAACATGTTTTACTGTTGAAAGTATTTAGTAACCCTTAATTAACAAACAGGCTATAATGGCAGAAGGAAAAAAGCATGCATTGGCAATAGGAGTCATGAAAATGTCTTCAGATGACATGTAAGTGTTGTCAGTATATTTTCAAACTGTCATGGTGCACATACCGTACTTGTTTTTAGGGAAGATACATTTCATAATAATGGAAAGGGGGGTATGAAGATGTTGAGGGGGGGGGTCTGAAAAATATTTTAGGGTATGTAAGGGGAGGATCGAAAAATTCTGAAGTTACAAGGGGTGGTGCTGAAATTTTTTCGCTTTCAACATCTTCATACCCCCCCCCCCCCCCCCCCCCCCCCCCCCCCTCCTCTTCCATATTAAATGTACCTTCCCTTAGAGTAGATTTTGTATGAGTGGGACAAAAATATGGCCAAAGTAACCATACTGTAACTTTGTCGTAACTGTAATTTGGTTGGATCAGAAAGACAAAAACAATAGTGAAACCATTTCAATGTCACGGCATGCTTTACATTAACCATCGTACAAAATCTGCTCTATTGCAAGGCCTGTGTCACTGTCTAATGTGAGGAATTAAACTAGGTTAATTAGCATGTACCGGTATGTCAAGTTTATTTGAGATTTGAGAGTTTTATTTGACCATACAGTTATAAATATCTGGGGCATATCCAGGGGGTTCGGGGGGTTACATCGAACTCCCCTTTCTCTCGCTCGCTTACAAAAGACAACAAAGACAGAATCCTGGATTCGCCCCAGAATATGCAAAGTTTTTTTTAGAGAAGTGTATGGTGGTGTGTACACCATCTGTAGATTTTAAATTGTTCATGTTTGTATCTTTATCAGGGGTATATTTTAAATGTTTGCTTGGGTTGACAGTTACTTCAAAGAAAAAAAAGTGATTACAACAGTTCAGAACATCCAGAATAATAATATATATTTTCGTACTTTCTGTTATAGCCTGACCAAAAACAAGGGTATTGGAGTGGATAACATTCACTATCTATACGACGGTTTGTGGCAAATGAAGCAGCTTGACAGATGAACCAAAACTGAATAAACAATGGTATGTAATCAACTAAAGTCGATTGAGGTATGCTAACCGCCTTGGAAAGCATACCTCAATCGACTTTAGTTGATTACATACCATTGTTTATCTTCCCCGCCGACGCAGACCAAAACTAGTTTTTACAGGAACTAGTTGCCTATCAAAACTGAATAAAACTGCGAGAAAGTCCCTTTACTTTTCTTAGGCACTGTACATATTGCGTCGCTATTTGTATATTTTTCAGAGCGAAGATTGGGAAGGAGTCAAACCTCTATCCACTAATCTTTGCTCAGTCAATTAAATAACGACAAAAAGATGGACCAAGAAAAATTGAGGTACTTTCTCACAATCTACGACAATTAGTGATAGTTCCGACAGCCACCAAACGTCTCCCCCTTAGTTACTGTTGCTACGTCTCGCAAGCCGTAGACTTTAACACGAGAAAATTCAAAATCAATAAGGCAAAACAGGCTGAGTTCAGTGATAGTCTTCGCAACAGTCCGATTGATTTATAGATTCCCTACCTTTTGCTAAATTCTTAAAGTGCCAATACGACGAAATTTGACCATTTTTTTGTTCTACATTTTTGTCTTCCAAAATGATACACAGTGTCGAAAATATCCAAAACAGTGAAAAATATTATCAAAGGACCAAATTAAACTACGAATTTTGCAGAGAGTTTACCTTCGAAATCACGTCCGCCATTAGTGAAGTGTGTTCCAAATACTTCGCGATTTTCGACCAGCGGTTTGCTGTCGTGACGACATTTTCTCAACGTGTCGCTCTTGTAAATGCATATTTCTATTCAAAACTTCGTTCTTTCCATTCTTTTTGGAAATAAATAGCATAAACATGTACTTTACTTAGTTCGTGCGAAAGTTTGTGTGAAACGTAGCCCCGCATGTTGTTGTGTTGAGAAAATGACGTCACGTCCGCTAGAAATTAGCTCTGTCACAGGACAGGGTTCGGGTAATGGCGGATATGAAATCTCAAGATTCGGATACCAAAAGATAAGACTTCCCTTCTTGAGATAAAAAAAAAACGGTTTGGGCAGGAAAAAATATAGCAACTTTTTTTACTTTACAAATACCCAAAATTATCACTATCTCAAAATTTGATCGTAGCCTGGCACTTGTTGCACCCTCAAGTGTAATAATTACCCTCAAGGGAAGAGGTCAAAACAATGGATTTCGAATGGGACCCAATTTTGTCAGGGGAGGTGGTGGGTGGCGGGTAATTTTCTCGCGTTGTAAAATAGGGATACGTGATTTTAATGCAGACACACGTTCTTCTCTGCCTGTAGAAACTAGAAATGTAGTTACTTCTTCAATAAGTATTTTATTCAAGAAGATATTTGTGGTCAAAAATCTAGATTTTGCCAAAATAGGTGGTGGGTTCCGGGTACAAATCCTCCCTCGGCTCACGGGGAAATTTAACAGCTAATTTAACTGCTAGTTTCACTGTAATTAAATTCACTGTGGAATGGCACCGAAGTCCGAAGTGTCTTAAGAACATGCCCACTTTCTTTCATGTTTTTGTGTGCATTCTGTGCCACTAATAGGACACTTTGGAAACGAGTAGGGGACTGGGACCAAGTGTGGAAAATCAATCTGATAAAAATATGAACCACAAAACAAGAAAGCTCATATCCAAATTAGTAACTTTACACATTTTAGGATGTTTGGGTGAATATGAACTGAATGGTAAGCTTATTTGTATCAATTACAAATAATCGTTACAAACACAAACGTCAAATTGGCCACATGTTAAATTGCCGCGCTCATTCGCCACAGTGTCAATGTAACAATGTAAAAAAATCCCAATATAATAACTTTTTTGGTGAAACCCTTATTACACATGTGGCCAAACCCTTATTACATTTGAGGGTTTTATTACACTTGAGGGTAAATCCTTATTACGCTTGAGGGTTTTATTACACTTGAGGGTAAATCCTTATTACGCTTGAGGGTTTTATTACACTTGAGGGTAAATCCTTATTATACTTGAGGATTTTATTACTTTATGACACTTGAGGGTGCAACACACTTCAAATATTTGCGAAGAAATTTGTGTTTTTATCTCCTTCGGAACAGCTTTGGGACAATATGGTGGCCGTATTTTCCCGGGGAACATTACTGCATTCTGATTGGTCGGAATTATTATACTCATTTCCTGAGCTCTTGACACGAAACCCTTTAACGTTAAAGTTTGGTGTAACATGTACACCCTGGGTGCTTATCATCTACATCAAACCATCTTGTTGGAAAATTAAAAATAATATAAAAATGGGAACTAAATTAAAAAATAAACAGAAAAATGGTACGTGTGTCCACCGGAAAGACCGAAAGGTGGTCCACGTTTCCCAAAACTTTCCAAACGAAATGACGCGTACCGTATGATATTCCAACCGGAATGTCTGTTTTTTTTTCGCACCAACGCAATCTAGTTTTAAAAGTTTGCCAACATATTTACGAGGAAAATCTTTATAGAAGAAGCATGTTGTTCCTTTGTGAAAAGATTCTAAGCCAAATAAAATCACTTCAAATCACTTCAAATAACAAAGGTAAAGAGTAAAAACTGACTTGCGCATGCTATTTGTGGTGTGTACCGCGGTCTGTGAAGCGGGCGCGTGTTAGCCTGGTTTCACTTACGATATATGTAAGCACAAGCAACATACGAAGACGCAGTGCCGTATTTATCATTAGCGGTACTTGTTCTATTCACAGGTGTGAGGTAAGAACAAGCGCTGCTAATGATAGATACATTATTGCGTCTGCGTATGTTGCCATATTTTGTATAAACTAGGCCTCTGTTGTGGCATACGCCAACGGACTCTCCCCGTTGAATTAACAACTATCCTTAAATGGAAAACACGTTTGAAATAATGATAATCGTTAATTATAAGACTAATCCTAACCCGCACCACAAACCTAACCATCGAACGAGTTCACGGGTAAACTACGGGTTCTCACTCATCTAGAGCTAAACTAGAGAAAAACGTTCTTTGAGTGCTCGAACTCGTAACCCTTTGTGTGTACTGCAGACGTCATGACTACTACAGTAAGCCGGTCTACCGCCGTTCGGAATGTGACAAATCTTTATCTTTATCCTTGACTGGCTTTAATAATGTCATTAGAATTAATGATTATCATTATTTCAAGCGTGTTTCCCATTTAAGGATAGTTAATTCCACGGGAAGATTGTGTTTCATACGCGCCTATTAATCCGCTTTAGATACACGCTTCACTTGTCACGCACAAATGTTTAAATATGAGGCTCCGGGATAGACTAAATGTATTCTATTCGCCGAGAAAATAATAAATTTAATTTACTCCGGAGCCTCTACTGAAACCTTTGTGTGTCACAAGTAAACCATACATCAAAAGTTTTTTTTTTTACGCTTATGCATCAGAAACTTGACCGTGTTTCCAATAATTGTGCTACCAAGATTCTCGCATCGAAAAGGTGTAAAACGCGAAGCTATAACAATACGCAGAGTTGTGAATAGCCCACCTTCTCGCTGGTATTTATGAATGTTTAACTTCAGAATGAGGCTAACCCTGCGTACATGCGTCTGTAGTCATTGCATTCAGCGGTAATTTTCGAATACGAAACTGGGCTATTCACCCGTGTTGGAAGCTCAGAGTCGTTCTTCATAGTTTTTTTTTTGGAAAAACTAAAATTTACGATCGAGGCCTGGGAAAGCACAGGTATCCCAAGCTCACTATGAGCGGTTTAGAAATTGTAATGAAAGTATATAATTTTTCGTAATAAAGAAATAAAATCTAATCGATCTTGAAACTGGTGGGAATTAGAAAAAAAAGTCAAATAACTCTAACTCTCAATTTCAGGCGAAATGCCTTCAAATTTATCTTCAGAGATAAAGAACAACACAAAGAACAAGTGAGTGAAGTTTCAAGATCGATTAGATTTTATTTCTTTATTACGAAAAATCCTATACTTTCATTACAATTTCTAAACCACTCATAGTGAGTTTGGGATACCTGTGTGGAAATTAAAGGTCTGTGGATGCACGAGTGGTGACGACAGCGAGTAGCTTTTCAAAACCTCAAAACTGCTTATCTTGTATTGTTTTATAATCCTTAAGAGCTTTTAAAATGAGAACAATTTCGTGGTAAATGCAAAAGAAAAGCCATGCTGAAGTTGACAGAAAAACTCGTTCTTTATAATAATAATATCTTTAACGATCCATCTTTAAAAAAAACATACAATGGATAAACAACTGTTCAAATTAAAATTACAAAAGTATATTACAAATCTATAAAAATATCAGTTAAAATCTTCAAGAATCGTCACTTCCCTACAGAAAGGCGGCATGCCCTTGGCACAAACGAATTCATGTCTGTTTGAACCTGAGTTAGGGATTGTAAAGCGTTTTGGGGCAGATCTTAAATTATACATATGTATACGGTAGCTTTAGGGACTAACAGTCTATTTGCATGGGTGTTGGTTATTGTTGATCGCGCTTCGTTGCCTCTTCTCCCTTTCTCAAGTGTGGCCAGACTTTCGGTATATACTTCATGGTAGTGTTTCGTTCCATATAGTGCCCTGCATAATACTGTAAAACAGTAGAGAGTTTGTTTGGGCTGAGTTTGTAAAGTTAATCTAATTAAGAAATGAACTCCGCAAAAAAGCAAGTTTACCAAGTTTGGGAACCGTACGTTTCTTGGACTGGTTTAACATGTGGTGAGCTTTCAAAAGTCGCAGTAATAAGCAGTTGGACTTCACTATTTTTAAGGTCGTATCCTATTGGACCGTTAACTGATAAAAAATCCCATTCTGTTCTGCATATTTCACCGTTCAGCGATTGGTCGATTGAGCACAATGACTTCGTTCTCCAAATCTCCTCGAAAAAACACGGAGGTGTTGGATTCCTTCGGCACTCGTTCGTCACTGCTTCCAAAGAAAAGCCACGTTCAACCACAGGCTGCCTATTGTTCAACTAGCACAGGCAGCCCATGAAAAAAGGCTAAGGTGACGGTACCCCGGATCGTTACATGGTAGGTTGGCTGCAGAAACCGTCGAATTTGAGTACTTAGAAAGCGAGGAAATAAGCGATGGATCGATTAAATGAGTGCTAGAGGAATGTAAGAAAGGGTTTCTGGAGGTAAAATGCTGAAAGTTTGGATTTTCGAAGAATTACGAGGCTTCGAAGAGTCGCCACGTGGACTAATGGCGTCTCGTGTTTCCTGCCTTCTCAATATTTATATAGGGGAGGGGAAAAAAGCCCAGAAGTGCCTCAAACCAGAAATAAACACATCCGTGATGAAGAGGAACAACTTCTCAACACCCAGGTAAGATTTTATGACTTTATTGATCATTTTAGTACAGTTTTAGATTTTTTCTAAAAATTCCCATACATTCCTTGTAAAAATCATTAGCTTGGGCTGCCTGTGATCAGACTTGATTCTCTAAATCATATTTAGCTACATGCCCATCAAATTCTTTTCCCCCCCTTTTTTTGTAAGCAGTGCATCTTGTATTCAACAGATAATGTCATATATATCATCCCCTTATTCTATCACTTTTATGTAAATAATTAATTAGTAATTAACTTAAATTCGCTATAAATTCTTTAAAACTAGGTTGAGCCTGTCCTCTCATTTTATACTTTAATTCTGAGTGGTCGACTCACACTCACACAATTACCTGTAAACTTCAATATTTTTTCTATTTATTTATTTTATATAACTTGTATTTATTATTATAACAATTAATCTGTATTCAATTGCGAATAGTGTAAATAAAGAATCTTGAATCTTGCCCCGAAATAAGAGACGTTTGTATGGAGTGCCCTGGGAATGCCCCTCCAATCCACACAAATGTCTCTCATTTTTGCGATATTTGGAAGCTTGCTATGCAGTTTCTATTTACCAAATCATGCTCAAACTTGGTATTCCTACTAATTCCGATATGGTCTTTCTTATGACAAGGTTTATTTGTTACTGTACAAACTCGGTCCGAATTTTAAAAAGCATTAAAACACTGAATCATTTCCGCTGTAAAATCAAATAAATTGGCGTGTAAACCAGAGCCAAACAGTTGTTAAGTAATGATTCAGCTGAGAACTATAGCAGAATACATTGTTCTGCGGCAATGATCGGCCTCCCTTATGTAGGGGTCTCGTGTGTTGTAGAATATATATACACTGGGCGATAGGGATGAATATTCTGAAATAAAGTTTGTACAAAGTGCTTGTTTCATTCCATTTTAATGAGGAACTATCCTTTTCCAACCAATAGGAATTGCCGAACACAAAAGCTACGAAAATGGCACATTTGAAAAGGTTCCTCACATACGATTTCTTTTATAAACGACATGGAACCATCATGCATGTAAATCATTTCATCAAATTTTAATAAAATCGGGTACAGGTATATTGCTTGTCATGAAGTTGCTAGTTGCGAGTTGTTGACGGTTAGGGTATTTTTAAACGTAGGGTTGGGATTTTGGATTCGCAACTAGCAACTGCAACTTCATGACCAGCATATTTCCAACACTCAATAAAATCAGAGAAAATGTACTTCTCTCTTACTTTTTGGACGATTTTTATGTTTAAACAAATAAAAGCAAGAGTTTTAACAATTCAAAATTAACACTTCAGTGCATTCCTTTGCCGTTGGTGCTATCGTTCTTACATGAAACATTTACTTATATGGACCCTTTGCACGTGACGTCATAGCCGCCATGTTGGTTACAGTTAACAATAGATTCTTTGTTAGCTTCTTTTGTTCTGTATACCAACATGGCCGCCATCAGGAGTGCCCTTTGTCATTTGAATCTCTGGGGATTGAGTGCAAACCATCTGTTGGCGGCGTTGTCTCGGGGAGTTTACATGATATCGGTCGAGTTTCATTCCGAAATGAGTTCATCCTGCTTCCCACTTGTAGCTCTCTATTCAGTATTGCGATATTGTTTACATGATACCGGTACGAAATATCATGCATACGGAGCGAATGAGTTCACTCCGCGAATGGGTTCAAATAAACACTCCCACAGCCCCAATTATCCTGAAAGGAATCTTTTTTATTATTATAAATAGCAAATCCCAAAGGGATTGATTAGAGTATAAACACAATAGGACACAATATACAGACCAGTTTTGACTTTTCTTAACTGGACTGACTGGATTCAAGAACGCAGTGTAGTGCTTGCTTGTTCAATTGTTCACTTGTTTGTGCAAAACTACAATGATGGATTATACTGCTGTTAGTGTTTAGTGAGGAGCAGTTTCTAATTAACTCTCTACTTGAACGCCAATCAGTGATACGCTAACAATAACGAGTATTTTGATAAAGTTTATGTAGTTCAAGTTCAATTTATTCACACTTGTTTAGTGTACAATTAATGTTTGAATATAACAAGCCATAAGAAGAAAGAAACTTAAATAGGTAAGTAGATAATTCCAATCTTTAGATGATAAGTTTGTAGCACTAGCTTGGTCAAAGGAGAAAAAGTTTTTGAGTTGCCCACTACCATGTTGAAGTTAATGAGGAGAGGAATAAATAAACAAATAGGCTTAATTGTGTCTTTACAGGGTTTTAAAAAGTATGGCTGTTGGTTATGGATATATGGTATTACAATACAGAATAATATAGATATTTACAGTGAATAATTATAATTGACAAACATGTATTATAGATGCAGCTAACATTTTATATCCAAGGAGGAAGGCTTATAATTTATTCTTGAGGCTGGTCTGTATAGGTTTTGATTAGAGGAGTATACCTTGTGTTATAATTATGAAATTCACAGACGGACAGAACCAAGTCAGAAAAAGTAGTAGGGATTTCCGTTGTCACATAATTGATTTTATGTACAAGAGAATATATTAAGACCTGATTTCATCCTTTAAAAAAAACGGGCGAAACCTGGACACCTCACTGCACTCAGAAGCATTTCGAGCCATTCAAAGCCAGCTCGTGTTTCGTTTTGTAATCGTAAACTAGCAGAAAATGTTCTGATAAAAAACCGAGCGACAACGGCAATGAAGAAAAGGGAATCAGTACAACATATCAGGCTTTTAAATCATCATTGAGGTCGACCGTAATCAAGTCTCTGCACCCTACGTTTAAAATACTGAAGATTTTATAATTAATAATGGCTGGACATTTGTGAAACTAAGTCAGCTAAGTGACCACACTTACATACTATTAAATATCCTTAACCAGTTGCTTATACGGAAACCTGGCCCTTTTTACGTCCTAAAGTGACCTACCTTATGCCGCGAATTAACTGCCAGAATAGATACAATGTAGATTAGTTACATGTGAAGAGATGCGAAAGCCGATACAGTCGTCCTGTATAGAGGAACTTTTGAAGAAAGTGCAAATATATGACTAAACGTCCACTCTAAAATAAGATTGTTTTAGATTCTTCTCTCGGGACGAAGTATCATAATTCTTAAAGGAAGACATAATTATCTTCAAAGAAGAATTATAATTCTTTTAGATTATTTTTACAAGACTTATAATTCTTATTTGAAGAAAATGTTGTCTTCTTAGAAGAATTCTTAAGCTATGAATTATTCGTCCCCAATGAAGGCATATAATTCTTCTCAGAAGAATTACGTACAAATCTTGTAAAAAAAAACTAAAATAATCTTATGTTAGAGTGGTCTGATATGCCACGGAGGTTGTACTCAAACATGGCCGTTAACCTGTACCATCTCGTCGTCGTCCTCAAACTCTCTTGTAAATAACAGTGAACAACACTTCCTCATGAATGGTTTAAGTAGTGTTGCTTCGGCCGACGCAACACAGAAGCTCTCGGCATGCTCTCTGTACTGACCTGGTGGTGCTGTTTTTAGACCCCACATGTACACTACTAAAATGTCCTGGGGTTCGACCTCGAGAACGAAACGAATCCGTAGCCTAACGCGTTTATCAGTACAGATAAACAAACGTATGAGACGGTACGGCAATGCCAGGAAGAACGAGAAAGGGCAAAGGAGAGTCCAGAAAAAGATACTATTCACGTACATCAAGGAATGACAAGGTCTTCCATGATTGGTAATCCAAAAGGAGCTGTTATACCATGTGGCAAAGTCCACCGAAGACTCGTTTCGCTGCTCTGGTGGAGTGATATTTTTGAGAATGTGCTTCATGTCCAACATAATGCAAAAATTCTCCGAGTGCTTAAGCTTCCTCTCAACAATTTCAAAAATATCTTTGAGTTCAGCTTCTAAAACTGCAGGGCTGAGAATTGTGGCAAAGTCAATATCAAAACCACTTAGGGAGTTCACTGAAGATCCGGTGGTGATCTTGGATAAGGCGTTTGAGGACCCAGGGATTGTTCCGGAATAGCACTGCCTCCTTGTCGAACACACAACCACTGGTTTTGTGAAAAGCTCTTTAAGTGTCTCAAAATCGCTTAAAGTATTCACCTTAAACGTGTGCCTCTCTATGTCGATGATGGACTTGACGGGCTCTAGCGCCTCGAACGAGTCATTGGATGTGATAACTGTGATCTTTCTTGGGACGTACTTGATCCATCCTGGACCAACTTCCGATTCAAACACAAAACAATCTCTCAAGTCGACCTTATGATCTTTAGGCTCAGCCTCGGTTAGCCGAGGTAGAGAAGCTAGCGGACAGAACATCACCAAGTGTCCTTGCCTAAAGTTGAACCTCTGAGTTATTGACATGGTCTTGATTGCGCTACAGGTCGATGTACAACAGTTATATAGTGATTCTTTGCCGCTAAATCAGTGCCATGTTGGAGCCTTCATTAGCAGAATGCAAAGCGTTGTCTTGTTTTGAATAGACTTTGGACGGCCAGTCTTGTATGGGGATTAAGTAGAATAGATTGACACAATAGCACTACAGTGTGGCGCATTCTAGCTGGCGTCGTCGTAATAAAAGAGCTTCGCGGTTATCCGACTTCTCGGCTTAACTGCAGAATACCCCTTGTAAACTGTGCAAATACTCCATGATAGCTCACTCAGGGCCCTGTTGTGCGAAGCAAGCTAACGCGGGGTTTGAATCACTAACCCGAGGGTAAACTATAGATTAAAATGACAGATTTAGCGCTATCCTAGGAATAAAGTTACCCTTGCTTCGAACAACTGCAACCGGGCCCAGGGGTATTTAGACTCGTTCTATGAACGATTTGGGATTGGAAATTGTTTACTTTTTTTTTTCAAGGGGGGGGGGGGGGGGGGTAGGTAGGTTTTTAGAAGGTTTATTTATTATTAATGAACCGAGTAGCAGGGTATCCTGCAGACCTTTACTTTCCGAATGCCGGTTAAAACTCTTTTTGCTGTGCAGACCATATCAGTTAAGACATGCATGTCAGTTGAGATACATAGATATTCGTAATACTTCAGATGAAGGTTGTAGTTCTCTATGGGTCTAATTTGGATTCTGCGTTCTCGTAGTCATTGAACCATGCACTACACAGTGCTTAAAGTGCCTATAACCCTTTTGCAATTTGTATTGCTTACGAACCTCCGAAGAGTTTTGAGTACTTATGTGAAAAACGTTTTGGATTTGAGTGAATACTCTATGTTCTACACTTGTTTGTAATCGTGTAAATGTGACCTTTCCCGATCCATGACCGCGTAAGGCAAAAGCCTGGGTCGATACCTGTATTTACGTCATCTTGACGTCATATAATTAATTCGGCTTTGCATTCATTTCAATAAATACTTAACATGTTAACTAAAATGACTTTTTTCTTTACTAACAACTCACAAACTGTGTATATTTTCTATGCATAGATGTTGTTGTGATAGAAAGGCGCCATGGAGAATAATGCATTAATGAGGTGACGTACATACAGGTTTCGACCCAGGCTTTTACTTACGCGGTCATGGGTCAGGAAAGGTCACAAAAGGTCACATTTACACGATTTCAAACAAGCGTAGAACATAGAGTATTCACTGTAAACCAAAACTTTTTTCACAGAAGTACTCAAAACTTTTCGGTGGTTCATAAGCTATCAAAATTGCAAAAGGGTGATAGGCACTTTAATTAACGCTCTAGTCATGGAACTTTACGCAACTAGCGGGACAGCAACGCCCTGGACGACGCCACAAAACAATAGTCTTAATTTAAATTACAAAATAGAATATCAGCCGTCCTTCCCAAACTATGCAGAGCTCTCGTGATCCAAACGTGTTTTAATTCGAATAAATGTTATACAACTCGGTCCCAGTCCTTTTTTGTTGTTTACGAAATGGCTAATTACTAACGACTAGAATGTTACAAAGCAGGCATTAAAACTATCTACAATAGGAGCGTTGATCAGTTCTATGCGTTTCAGGTTGGTATAGTGCATTCTAGTCTCGTTAGGCTACAGAGGCAGAAGAAAAAAGAAGAGCCCTGGTGTTATCCGTCGAGAATCTCACTTCCATGCACTGAGTTTCAAATCAACAAAACACGTCAAACCGGTTTTGCTGGGTCATTGGTAAGCCAATGAAAATTACTGTTACATCCAACACTCACGGTTGCGCCTGGTAATGAGTAGATTATCCAATCACGAACGAGGTTTAAATTCTGAACCTAATATTCTCGTGGAAGGGAGATTCTCAACGGATAACACCAGAGTGAGCCCCCTAGATGAGCTAATAGAGCTCTTGGGGCGAACCCGTAATAAAAAATGTTTAAATAAAATAAAAATAAATAAAATATAAAAAAACCCAGAGGCTCGTCTTTTTCTTCTCTCTCGCCTCTTTGCCTTTCATTTCAACAAGCCTCTGGTACTCAGGGTATACATATAATTATTAGTTTGGACCATGTACCACTGGTTATGCACCACTGAGTCAATTCCAGCGCTGCCAATCCCCTGGGTGCCTATCTCCGGGGCATGGTGGGGCATTTGCACATTTTGAGATCCCGGAAGTGGGGCATTTGTAATTTCGCCATCTTGGATTAGACGCGCAAAGACCCCTGGGAACGAGGTTTTTTTGCTTCGTACTTGCAGTAATTCATTCTGTTTATCGATGTCCAGATATCCTCTTCATTGGTACACAACAACAACAATAAATCAGAGTTGTTGTTGTACTTACTCCGACTGCCTGTGGATTCTACTTCTCTAAATCTGCAGTTTATACCGACTTATCCACGTTATTTGTATACGCTAGGGAACGAAAAAGTCTGGAAATCTATGGTTTAATAATTTTATAACCTAGCCTTCAAAAACTCGTGAATAATTAATGAGCAGTTTGTCCAATCAGATGAAGCACATCAGTCACGTGCATGCTCCTTCATACCTGATAAAATCTCATCATTCTAAAAAGCCCGCGGAGGGATTTGAATTCTGTCCCAGGGGGAAACGGGGTTAATGATTGAGACAATGGATAAGCACCTTTCAACTCTTGGAATTTCTATTGATGTTTCAGCTTTCTCATTGAAATGCGTTTTATATAGAGAATACTAATGAACATGAAATTTTATATAAAGTTTCATCCTAATTAAGAATTCACTGATAAAGACCCAAAGATAGCAAAAAGTACACGGAACATAAGGTACCTAGATAATAAATTTTGCACTAAATTTACTAATATCAGCAGACTACCGAGATCAGTATACACAGATAATATTTTTTAAATGAAGTTAATCCAACTACCATTACTTGTTTACCGAGCCACTGTTTAGTTCCAATTACTAAAGTGCCCCTATGATCAAATTTTGACATATCAATGTTTTTGCATATTCATAAAGTAGAGTTCATATATTATTACCAGTTCAAATTGTTTTTCGATACAACGACAAGAAGTCTTATTTTTTTAGCTCCGAATATTGAATCTACATGTCCGCCATTACTGGAAGCCGTGCCCTTTGTTCAGCTTTAAACAAAGGTTTATTCACCGGAAATGATGTCATAGACTTAACGCTCGCCTGCAGAACACAACGCCTGGAGGCATATTTCTACTAAAAACGTCTTCACGTACATAAGAAGAAAGTTATATTTATTTTTGCGAGGTTGGCTACTTTTTTATGCACGCTATTTCGCGCCACGAGGTTGTCGTGTTAAGTGTATGACATCACTTCCGGTGAATAAACCTTTGTTTAAAGCTGAACAAAGGGCACGGCTTCCAGTAATGGCGGACAGGATTTTACCGGTAAACTCTCCTCAAATTTGTGGTTTAAGATGCCCATTTGGGAATATTTTTTACTATTTCGGATATTTCTAATACTGATTGACCTATAGACACTGAAAAAGTGGCAAATCGAAATGGTAAATTTTCGTCGTAGTGGCACTTTAAACCAAACTCAAAGCCGTAAAATAATAAAAACGTGCATTAAACTTACAAACATCCTCGTCAGTGCCGGAGTCTGCCGTCATGTCAGTCACACCCATCGCTTTCCAAGTCTTGAACTTTATCGATGTCAACTACGACACCAGCAAATCCTTCAAGTGCAGGTTCTACCACAGGCAGCCCAATCTCAAGATTTGTGTATTTATACGCTTACAAATATCGCTTGAATAGTTCATATTATAAATCCTTCCAAAACATGAATGTTAGACAAATAAATACACGACTTCATCCTACAATGTTTCAGTTGTGGTTATTCATACCTCTGAGCTCTTCTAGGGTCGTTTCCGCTGTTTTTTTTCGAACCTCTTTCCCTCACCTCCTAATAAAATGAAAAGGCTGGAGACAACCGACAAATATACGATGCATAACCTGTAATCTTTGCCACGAAAATCAAACTTCGCTCACTCCAAATAACTCCAAACTACGGTATGACATAGAATGATAAATAAACTCATCCCAACCCGAATTTTAAGATCCAGCGATACCATATTCTGGAGAAATCGAAGATTTTGTCGCCCATTTCCAAGTCCTTCGTCAGACCGAGGTTGTCTCCTAACCGGGCTATTTTGACGGTTGCACTTCCGCCGTCCAACTTCGTTGGCTGCCAACCTCGAAGGACTTGAAAATGGGCGACAAATTGTTTGATTTCTCCAGACTGTGGTATCGCTAGATCTTAAAATTGGGGTTGGGATGAGTTCATTTGTCATTCTATGGCCTGCCGTAGTTTGGAGTTATTTGGAGTGAGCGAAGTGTGATTTTCGTGGCAAAGATTACAGGTTATGCATCGTATATTTGTCGGTTGTCTCCAGCCTTTTCATTTTATTAGGAGGTGAGGGAAAGAGGTTCGAAAAAAACAGCGGAAACGACCCTAGAAGAGCTCAGAGGTATGAGTAACCACAACTGAAACATTGTAGGATGAAGTCGTGTATTTATTTGTCTAACATACATGTTTTGGAAGGATTTATAATATGAACTATTCAAGCGATATTTGTAAGCGTATAAATACACAAATCTTGAGATTGGGCTGCCTGTGGTTCTACTATAGAATACCCGGCCACTTCAAAAGATCACTTGAAAACTGTGCTAAATTCTCCATTATAGTGCAGGTGTATGTAGGGTCGTTCTATGAATGATTTGGAGTCGAAAATGGTTAGGGTTTTTATTAATTTCAGGGTTAGGTTTTTAGAAGGTTTGTATGAAAATTTGAGAAAATGAATTATTAATGACCCAAATGGCCGGGTATTCTATAATTGTTCCGAAATGAAATATACACTATGGAGGTTCAATATAATAGTATTAACACAAAAACAAAATGGCATTACCATATTTTTTACATATCTACCATAAATATTTAGTCAACTAATCTGCTATATCGCCAATAATATGTCTATCTTTACTAAACCTTAATATTAAAATAATACCTTCGAGCCTCGTAAATGGTGGTCCCGGCTAGATAGCTGTATGTTTTTCCCCTCCATGGCCAACTCATTTATATTCCTACATTAATTAATTAATTCTTTTCACCTGGTGGCCATCTTGGATTCAAAGCGAGGCAATCCTTTGTTTTTGCCAGGTGAGCCTCATTTTTACTATCCCTCACTACGAGGCTGACCTGGCCAAAAAACAAAGGATTGCCTCGCTTTGAATCCAAGATGGCCACCAGGTGAAAAGAGTGAATACTTGTAGTTGTGTGAATGAAATAAATGTTTTTGTTGTCTACAAAAGGAACGCAAATTATCAATGAATAGATAGACATTTAGCACTTCTCTGCACCTAGTTCGAATCGGTGCCATATGTGAGTAGCCTGCTATGCAGACGTATTTTTTCACTCATTAATTCGAAGAAAAAAGTAACATCTGCTTACCCGAGCGCATAATTAGTTTCCAATATGCACACCTCATTGTGTTATGGACCAATCAGATTTTACCTTCCATATCCATTGACCAATCATAGGAGAGTGTTCACTGGCGCGCCAATTCACTAAAATTCTAACAAACTAAAAACTCTAAAAATAAAACAAACAAGCGCTCGGGTAAGCAAACGTTACTTTTTCCTTCGAATTTATGAGAGTGAAAAAATACGTCTGCATAGCAGGCTAATATGTGAGTTGAGTTTGTTTGTTGTGTTGTTCCCTCCCTTATCACGAGGGTTTTCTCCGGGTTCTCCAGTTTCATCCCTCCGTAAAAAATCTACATGTGAGTTTGAGAGCAGTATGTATAAAAATATATGAATGTAGTGTGGAGTGTATGGAGTTGAAAGCAGGCCCCCACCAGTTATGCTGAAATACATAGTAAAAATAATAGTTCTTCTTTTTATGGATTAAACTCTGCAATTGGGCAGTATATCATTATGGATGTGCCCGGGGGTGGGGTATTTGCCTTATTTCTTTGGCTTCACCGTGGGGAATTTGAACACTTGCTTGTCTCCACTGTGGGGAATTTGATTATTTTTTTCAAGAATGTCTAATGCCCAGGGGTTGATCGGGGATGGGCACCGTTGGAATTGCGGACTGATGCACTAGGTTAGTTGGTAGAGCACGGTCTATAGATTGCGTGAGGTCGCGGGTTCGAAACTCTGCGGACGTTTCCTTGGGCATCATGAGAACGTGAAAAAAACGTGCTATTTCATGAAAGAGTTGGGGATTCAGTCTCCCAGCACAATAGTCTGGTATTCTGGAGGAACTAATAAACAGCAGCACTTTGCGCCACAATTTATAGCAGTCTGCCTATTTATATTGAATTTGCGCTATATAAATGAATATTTTATCTGGGTAAAATACAGAGTGTTGGTGACTGGTAGTTCTTGTCATTCGGTAGTGGGACAGCTATTAGATTAGTGAGGGATTTATAGAAAACTCCTTTGCATAGGTGACCAAACATCCCGTTTCATTAATTTATGTAGCTGCTCACGTTCTTCGAAATAAAAGCTAAGTAAACCAATCAAGTCTCTTATTAAAGCATATTATTCCGTTCTATAACTTGCGGTCTCTAAATCAGCTGGTTTGTGCCGGGGTATTTGTTTTCTTTGCGTATCAACTAGCGGAGCTGTAAATGACGTCTTTAGGAAGCTGTCGCTGTATGTTGTAGAAAGTATATTACGGATCTTTAGCAACCAGGACGGCAGTGACAGCAATAACGACGGGACGTAAAATGTGAGTTTTCTCCCGCAATGCTGGTGTTCACTGTTTCCTTTATTTTCCTTAATTGCTTTCACAGCCAGGTTTTCATTAAAAAAATATGATTAGCATAAAGTTTCGTTCAGTCCGAAGGAAAAACGGAGTGATTAAAACCCATTTCACTCTTAAATGTTAGGTACGCGTGCCATACGGTTTTCATCACGGTACCCATTATTTTTGTCGTATAAATGGAACTGTTCCGAGTACGCATGTCCAAAAATCTAGGGGTGCTGAGACCTGTGAAAAGGTAGTCTCGGCCCGTCTGTTTGGAGTGCCGTGCCCAATCGCTGGTCAACCCCGTGAATAGGCTCGGTTTCCAGCCGTGGGGGTTTTGGTACGCTCGCGATCCTCTCCCTATCGGGAGGCTTTGGAGAAACTTGAAAATTGCAAAGAACCGTGGACGGAAATCCTGCTGGTTGCTACGTTGGATCTAAGTCAGATCTAATCAGCCAAAATGAAAATGAATATTGCAAGACTTTTGACGCATGCGCAGACGTTTGACCGCTGTGTGAGGCTCTTGATTTTTTTTATCCACTGTTTTCGTAAATTTACTATCCGTTCCTCAGAGAAGATCTTTCAGTTCCCTTAACAGTCACTTTTCGACTTTTATTCATTCATAAATGCATTGAATAGCTTCGTTCAAGGTTACTATATTCCTATTGTTTTACGTCGTAGATTTATTGGGTGGTTTACCGCTGTCCCGTATTCAAGTTATACAGATATACATGTCAAGGGTCAATATGTCAGTTACAATTTCGGCTATTTATCAGTTGTCAGTTAACTGCCGATACCATTTTTAAGGATAATCTCCGATAATTAGCAATATTTTGTTGAATTTCCTAGCTGGATCTCTAATTTGTCATCTAGCGCTGTCAGTATAAATTCACATTTGTCAGTTACCTCCATGTATATGGCCCTCTTTACAGTTTTCTGTTACATGTAATTGTTTTACATAGTTTGGGTGGTTTAATTTCCGTGTTCAAGGTGTCCATGTCAAGCGTGCAGCTATACATCTAGTGTACGTGTCAGTTTTTACTATTGTTTGTTAGCTAATGTCCTTTCTTGTGTAGTCTGCGTAAATGCCATATACTTGTACTGTTCATACTATTAGCATCTTCAGAATCATGTTCGCAATCGTATACATGTTATATGTTACTATCATTCAGAGTCCTTTTCCAAGTCTTGCACTGCCAACTGACCAAATCCAGCTCATCTACTTTCTGCATCTGTTTACACACTTGTTATGATATGCTGAACACACTCTGCAATACTCTCCACCACAGAACTGATGGCAGAGGTCGCTGGTGCCTCGACAGTTAGATTGGCAAGCATACATTGGATTAGGGTTCGCCATGCTTTCTGGCATCGTCACCGACATCATCGTCAACACAAGTGCGACGCACAGCACTGTACTTGAATTCATTATCTGTGGTGAAAAAGCAACATGAAACTGAACTATTCCGTTACTGCCCCCTTTCTGTTCGGCTTGCTAAAGGAGCGTTCCACAGGAGGCAATATAATTTTCCAAGTCTCAATTTACATTGTGTATGTGTTTTTATCATACTGGAAATGTTTTTTTTTTTAGAAAATAACCATTAAAAAAAGAACGCTCTGATTGGGTGAAAGCCGTGTTTTTATTTAACAATTAGACTATGAACTAGAAGTTTCTATCGATCGGCAGCCATAGAAACTGACAGCGAGTATTTTAGTTGTCAGTTTTAGTAGACAAATGCTAGCATTCTATAGATACATGTTTTATCTTTTTTTGCTTGTAAAACGTCCCCTCTTCAGTTCGACCACATTTTACGCACAGAAAACGAGATTTAAAAGTTTTTGCTGTTAATTTTGCATTTATGTGCTGCATAGGCATAACGGCGAATTCATTTTATGTATTGTAAAAGTTAAATTAAAGTGTTCTCTTGTACTTTCATACCAATGCAAATCTCACTCGCTGATGAATCGTTACATCCGCCATGTTGGATTTTAGTAATCTCATTCGTCCAGGATGAATCTGTCGTGCTGCGTGGGTTCAGCGACAGCGCTGAATAACAGTCTCGTACCCAGACCCCATTTACTGAATAACGTGACGCGCGTAGACTAGGGACGACTTGAGCGTATATAAAATGGCAGAAATTTCAGGATGTAGCGAGTACCTTCATGTTTTCTGTGAGGAAGAAGAGTTTTGCTGGAAGGATAAGATTCAAACACTCAGACCATTTCCTCCAGAAACTGAAACACGAGATATTTACCGCCAACAGATAGACATTGTTTTCGGTAAAATTACCGCCAATTTACGCATCAGCTCGCGCATGCGCCCTAGTTATTAAGCCCTGTCTCGTGGTTTATTATTGGTCGAAATTAGGGAATTGCCGATATAACAAGGATTGCCATTGGATATTCGCTACTCACTTTCTATAATTAAGAAATAGAAAACATTTCCCGTGTTTCTATAGAGTTATAGAAACACGAGTGGGAGTTTGGGAGAACGAGAAATGGCAGTGGGAACACGAGCCCGAAGGGCGAGTGTTTCCACAGCTATTTCGAGTTCTTCCAAACTTCCACAAGTGTTTCTATAACTCTATAGAAACAAGGGGAAAATGTTTTCTATTTCCTTTATAAAATAAACGAATAAAAGCACGGAAACGCTCGCTTAATTTGATAACCAAAACGTAAATTCTCACAACTAGCTTCAAGCGCGCGCTCAACTGTCTAGATAGATTAATTCTTTCAGTTACAAAATGTTACTGTTATCAATAGGAGCCCTGTTTTAAAATATTGAAATGGTAGATAAAACTAATGTTAATACTAAGATATAAATACAAACTATTAACTACTCATATATGCTAATTGATCACTAAATTGACTATATAAAACTAACATATCTAAAAATCATTTAAATCGTCAAAATCTATTAAAAATTAAGATCGAAATCCATTATAAACTATACATCCATGATAATAAAAACTGCGCTTCGCGATTTCTGTTCTTACTCTAGGCAAATGCAAGAGATGGCTTTGTCTGGTTTCGCGCTGTGAAACACTGCTATTAAATGTAAAATAATTCATAAAAAATTGCGGACAGCGACCACTTATACATTTCTTTACTAGGTTGAAAATGTGATGCTCACGCCTACGGGAAAGAGTTCCCCACTTCAAGGAGTCCATTGCACTGTCACTATCAAAACATTTACAGACTATGCGTGCCGCGCGTCTTTGTAGCCTTTCTAGATATTGACTATTCATCTCTCCACAACAATGGTATACGGTGTCGCAATAATCCAGACTAGGACGAATAAATGCTATATAAGCAATATTTGAACAATGCGCTGTTAAGTTATGCCTAATACGCCCTAACATTCCTACCCTTTTTCCAGCCTTAGCCAGTATATACTTTACATGGGCATTCCAGCTAACATGTTGATCGAATACGACACCTAAATATCTAAATTCAAAGACACGCTTAATGGTATGCCCATTGATTTGAATATCAAAATTATCTACATTGTTCAGTTTTGCATAAGTTCCAAATAACATAGTCTCAGTCTTGGTAACATTCAGGAAAAGGCCATTTTCCCTTAGCCAAGAGTCGATGACCTCCATTTCATCATTAAGCTTCTTCACAATTGTTAAGACATCTGAATCAGAGAAAAACAATACAGTGTCATCTGCATAAAGCAGAATGTTACAATGATGGATTACATCTGGGAGGTCATTAGCATGCAGTACAAATAGCAGCGGGCCCAGGATTGACTCCTGGGGAACGCCGACAGTCACGTGTTCATTGTGTGAGAGAGTACCATGAAAGCTTACAACCTGGGACCGACCAGATAAATAGTCATCAAACCAATTGTTCTCGTGACCAGTGACACCAAGGGCTGATAGCTTGTTGAGCAGGATCGAATGATCAACCGTGTCGAACGCCTTTCGTAAATCCACAAATACCGCACCTGTTAATTGGCCCTGGTCAATGTTGCGGCGGATAGTATCAGCAAAGGAAACGGCGGCAAACTCGGTGGAATGTCCTTTTCTGAAACCACACTGATACGGACTCAGCAGGCTGTGTTCTTGCAGATAATGAACCAACTGAATATGAACCACCCTTTCAAGTAGTTTGGAGACTGTAGGTAAAATCGAGATGGGGCGATAGTTGTCCATATCACTAGCATTGCCTTTCTTAAACAAGGGAATGACACGCGCTGCTTTCCAGTCCGCTGGGAATTTGGACTGGGATAAGGAAGCATTAATGATATTTGTTAAAGGCCTTGCCAAAATATCAGCTGTATCTTTAAGTAGTCGTGGCGGGATATCATCTAGTCCAACTGCTTTACCAGCTTTCAGACAGCGTAATTGAGAGAGAATAGAGCCTTCCGCTACTTGCTTAAACTTAAAAGGTGGACGTTGGCTACGCTGGCCAAAAGCGTTATCCTGATTGTCGCTAAACACTAGATACAGTTCTACCACGAGAGTTCATAAGTCTAATTGCAGCACCGGCAAAAAAACCATTGAATGCATTAGCAATAGTGTTCTTCTCAGAAGTAAGCTTTCCTTCAATTCTAATGTTCTGAGGCGCCTCCTTGCTTTCTCCAGGTATAATTCGTTTCACTGTTTTCCAGAACGCCTTCTGATCAGTGCTGTTCGATTCAAGCAGGCGTCTGTTATAAGTGCCCTTTGCAGCCTTTATTTTATTAGTCACACGGTTCCTCATACATCGGTAGCTTGCCCAGTCTTCCGATCGATTAGATTTTCTTGCTTTCTTTAACAGATAATCACGCTGACGAATGCTGACTTTAATGTCTCTATTGAGCCAAGGACAACAACCATTCCGCGGACGCGCTTGTGTATTTTAGGTGCGTGACGATTAGCAACCGTAACGAAGGCCGACTTAAATGTGTCCCACAGTTCATTAACACAAGTAGTGTCTCTACTGGGAATCAATTCAACACTTCTCAGATCATCACAAAACCTTGCCCGGTCATAATTAGCATAGTTCCTGAATTCCTTAATTTGAGAGGGAGCTTTCTTCCAGTTAATTTTCCGCACACAAAAAACCATATCATGATCGCTCAAATTAGCTGATATGACTCCAGAATCACAAATATTCTGAGAGCAGTTAGTAGCTACTATATCTAGTAGCGTACTGGAGTTAGGAGCTATCCTGGTCGGCTTGTCAATTACTTGCTTAAAGTGTAAATATTTCAACAGTGACTTCAATTGTTTACATTCGGGTATAGTGGGTTTTCTTGTCAGCAGATCTGCATTCAGGTCACCAGTAAATAAAACCTCCTTCCCTTGAGCAGTAGCAGTATCCAGAATGGTCTCCAATTTGCGCATAAAATCCTTGTCGTAATATTTAGATGAATTTGACGGTCTATAAAACGTTCCAACCAGAAATCCCCGAGATTTTGGCAAGGATATTTCAAGCCAAAGACCTTCAACAGTAGCCATCTCCAGATCTTCTCTTCTGGCTACGGAGATCAGTATCACTCTTGACATAAACTGCAATTCCACCGCCATCTATACCTCGGTCCCTCCTAAATAGGTTATACCCAGGAATATAAAGCTCACTATCCAGCACATCAGTTTTAGTCCAAGTTTCAGTTAGAGCAATAAGATGTATATATGTATATAAGATGTATAGAGTTATAGAAACACGGCCTACAGCCAATCAGAGCGCGCGTACTATCGAAACTATTTTATAAAACATAATAAATACTGAGTGGGTAAAGGACAAACAGATTGTGGGATTGGCAATAGAATAGTAGTATATTTCTACTAAAAGCCTATAGAAACACGGGAAACGTTTTATATTTCTTAAATAGAACTTGCGTCACTCAAAACTGATAGATGTATTTTTTGGCTACCATATTGTACTGGCTTGTATCGACATGCAGTGACTTTAATTGACCTCAGATTCGCATGCAAATCGACGCAGGTTTTTCAGCGTTTGGTCACCCAACGTAAGCTGGGAAAATGTTCAACAGAATTTTAACTGAAAGCGGTTTAAAAACGCATGGAATAACGAAATTCGTAACAAGAACAAGCCTGTCCAAATTACCTATTTTTAAATTCTAAGTTATATTTGATAGCTTAATTCACAAGCACAAAAAAAAATCAGCAAATGTTGGTGATGACATCACATCATTAGCATATTGGAAATATAAACCAAATCAAGAAATATTCTACCGTTGGACTAACCACTTCACACGTACAATCGATATCAAAGATAACTGGCTAGGGCTTATATGCACTTTAACCGCACGGCTTAATAGCTCAAGTGGTAGAGCCCCGGTTGTGAATGTGGGAGGACGTCGAGGGTTCGAATGCGGCTTCGGCCACGTCTTTGGGCAGAGACGAGAAGCTGTTACCCTGGATGTCAGAGGTTTAAAAAGCCGTTGGCCTTGTCTCCAAACTCTTTCCTTCTAATAATTGGGGTCGTTAAAGAATCTGCTGTACTGCTCGAATAAGGGTAGTGGATTGTCACCCAATACAGAAGCCTGTGCTCTGTACTACCACTGTACTGATGTCGGTTGTAAAAGCAACGAAGCATTACCGATTAAATATACAGAAAACGGCTCATAATTTCGGCTATTTTCCAGTCACCTTTCAATCCAACTTTCATGTATGTTGGGCCACTCGATCTCGAAGCTAGTTTAGTACTTTTGAAAAAAAAAGGCTTGTGAAACAAACTTGCGAGCCTGTTTCACATGGTTTTGACTTGTGCGATGTTGATCTATTAGGTGTGTATTCATAGGGGTTTTGGTGTTTTCTCACTTCGCAGTTGTTTAATATCAACCGAAAACAAAGTAAACCAAAGCTTTGTGATACTCTGTTGTAACATGATAAACACGCGAGAAATAAAACTAAAAACAGTTTGTACATTGTATAAAATATAATAAAAATGGTGCAAATAAGTAATAGTTGAAGGTGATAAAAATATAAATGTTGTCCTACAAGCAGTTAAACAACGGAGTCTAAACCGAAAATAAATAAATATATAAATCATCATTTCAACGAAAATGAGTTTTTACCTTACCTTAGCTTTCTTTCCTCAGTTTTAAGATTTTGTTCCGGCGCTCGATTATATTACAAAGCAGAATTGTTGTGAAGGCTAATCTTGAACCGTCTCTCAATTTATACTATTTATTATAATAACACTGAGTGATTTGTCCTTCGCAAACCCTATTAATTATGTGGAAAAAGAGAAGAGGGATATGCGTTAACAACTTAGAAGGATAATTGGCGATGGGTCTCCGGGAAGGGAACATTAATTAGAGAGAACAGAAGCGATTCATAGCCGGTCCACACTTCAGAAATACTTCAGGTACAATATTCAGCGAAAGATGGCCCGGAAATCGATACATCATTCAGAATGTTACGAAGACTATTGCCGAACTCAAGTGTTTTTCAGTCGCAATATTTAAAGCCAGTAACATGCAGGAGAGAACTGATTTTGCGGCTGTAGAGCTATCGAATAGTCAGAATAAGGAATCCAGCTACATACGGTATGTTTGCTTTTGTATAACACGATGAGTTATATGATTTCACAGAGCTAATTTTAAACTTCGTAAAAGACTGAAGTACAGAGACTGTCATCGTCGCTTGTAGTTGTTTAATTCAGGCTTAAACCACTTAAAAATGTTCTCTGCCAGTGTTTGCTTTATTGCCAATTTTTCAGTTAAGTGAACCAGTTAGCAGTATGAGTTTGTTAATTGGGAGGAAGTTAAACTTTCATATCTACAAATTAAAACAGCTAGTCAATCCTTTTTACGTCTCAAAATGAAAATGTATTAAATTTTCACTTTAACATTGCTTTTTCTTAATATCCCTCGATCTGCTTCCATAAAAAAATGTCTCATTTTGGATGACCTCGGGCATCGAAATTGCTAGTCATTGTTTTGATCGATCTTTTCAGTTACAATCCGTATCGTTTTCAGTTTTATTAACATTTCATTGTACGCGACTAATTATTTGAAATTAATGCCCTTTTTGAAACTGTTATAAAAAAATGCATAGTCACTTTCAGATGTATTTTTAATCCAAAACCTTTATCAATTGACAGTGTTTTTGGCTTTGTTGCCAAGTTACAAAATCTTCACTGAAGACAAAATCTGTTCAGAAAAAAGTATGAATATTTTGACTGGGCGTCTACTGTGTTATTTATTCATTTTATTACTTAAATCTTGATTTTACTTTTTCAACATTAGGCTGTGGCAATATTTCAAATTTCTTTGATTAACCGTATGAATGTGAGCTAGATACAAAGCTGTTCAATATATATTTGAAAATTATAATAATATTATCCCTCAGTTATACAAAACAAAACAGGTTTAAAAGATGGGTTGATGAATTTCTACTCCACAATATTTAATGCCATCGATATCGTTACTGATCAAACGGAAGCAAGTAATCTTTGAATTTGAAAAAAATTCGGGCCAGCTGCTTTAATTAGGACAATTAAGCCAGTTAAGTTAAGTGCTCCTTTGTTTCAGTCTGCGTTACAAAGACGTTCGTTAATACTGCCGGCGTGTTTGATTTGCTTCCAATTGTCCAATGTTATGTCGTCGCTAACTGATTAAAACAGAGAATCAGACAAGGTTCTATACGGAAATTCTGAGCATCGTTAGTGCATGACATAGATCACTTTTTTCTTTCTCTAGTCCGGCTGATATCGTGCATCAACCGTATGAATCGTATTTTAATTACGTATTTGGCTTTCACTGGCTAAAGTTATAGGTTTCATAGCTCCTATTTTATTCTAAATTATGTTCGTCACATGGGCGTTTGTATCTAAAACTGTATGAACAACCAAAAAACTAATATATAGGCCCAAGCATAGCATCAAGTAATAATTCTGAAAGAGTGGAATTGCATGAGTTCAGAATCAGGAAATTGCAATGGAAAATAATGTTTGAATTCGAAGGAGCCAAGTAACACTTTTTCATTATTATTATTATTACTTTTCCTCCAAACTGGAGGCAAAATAAAACCTATCAGTACTACCGGGCAAATATGAAGTTTTTCTTTCATCCCAGGAGATAAATACTATATAAACAAATACACTTTGCAGTTACATGAGTTGTATTCTATATCACACGCAACCATGCAAACACTCGGAGAGAGAAATTTCACCGAGTGGACTGATACACCTTCAATCAAAATCATAGCTTTTTGTAAAAAAAAAGTTTCTTTGGCCGGCTATTTACTGATTTCAAGCTTATTAGATATTAACGTAGTAAGTAACTCTGACCCTAAATTGAGATTGAAAAATCTGGAAAATGCAGATATTTGTTTGGGTCTCAATTCAGTGGCATGGCTAATGACAAACACGAGATCGATTACTGACATCCACGAAACACCAATACGTGTATTCAACTTATCGGTCGGTGTATTCTTACATACCCAACTGGTTGCCTAGATACCTTACTCTAAGAAACGATTAAAAGAGGATGATGATACAATGACTACTTCATCGGCTGATCTAGGAAATATTTATCTTGTTAGTTCACCAACATGGTCTTCGTCTCGTCATTTGAATCTCTTGGGATTTATTGTCAACCAAGAATAAGCCGAGGTGCAGATATATGTTTTTTGATCCATTTAGAATAGCACCTGTGCTTGATTCTGTTTACAATTTCCTTGATCATCGGATCTAAATGTTGAAAGATGTCACGTGCGGGCGGATGTTCCTAGATGGAAAATAGGAAACTAGCTTTCTAGCTAACGAGGAATATATTGTATCCACTGATCAACGCGACACAGCGGCGATGGCGTCACGTGCAAACGTATTATACCTTTATAGACTTTTTATCAAAACCATTTTAGAAGATTATCTTGATTTAGTTACGCGTTTTCCCTTCACCATTAAACATAATGTTAAACGGTAGCGGCGAATCGATGGATATGAAAAAAACAGATTTTTAAAAACGTGTCGGAGGAAAAAGATCAGAAACATATTTCCCAACCCAATAGCTGATATTACAGTGGCGTCTACGAATAGCAGTTTCAGCGGTAAATTTGACCCGAACGCCCCTCACACAGCGGTCAAACGTCTGCGCGTGCGTATTAGTCTGGTGTTTCCCGCGCAAATTTACCTTAAAACATATTACAGTGAACTTCTACCCCAAAAAGTTAAGAAAAATACGTGAAAGTTAAGCTTTTTACTTTCACAGTCGACGGGAACTTGAACAAACTTCAAACTGTGAGTTTACCCCAAAAAATTGTAATTTACCAAAGAAGTTCTCAAGGTTTGAAAGCGGGTTTGTGAACAGTGACGGCCGCCGGCTCGCTTTGAATTTGTTTTTGAATAGGTTGTTGTTGCAAGACTTTTGACGCATGCGCAGACGTTTGACCGCTGTGTGAACGCCCCTTGGTACTTCGTGTAACGTACACATATAGTATTGAACCCGTTAATGACGGTTAGGTTTTTTTTAAATGTTGGAGTAGGGTTTGTATTAGTCCACAGGACCATTAAAGAAGCATTATATTTATCTGTTGTTTAGTGACCTCCCCCGATACTATATGTGTAGCCATGATCGAAACCCTCTTCGAACCTATCGAACCCCCCGTCAGAGAATGCTGTATCCGCTCCATTGCAGATAAACATCCCAAGATACCGACATACTCGCCAGTCTCCAGCTTTGAAATATCATTGGGGTATAGCTACACAAACTAACTTTGAGTGATGTGATATTCACAATCACGAAACCGCATTCAACAACGCCTTTCACTTCGATTTTAATGTCGAACAGCCCAAACGTGCTACTTTGATTTATCTTCAAATGAATTCGTCGTTTGATTTACAATGTCTATATGCCGTATTCTTCCTATCTGTTAAAACAGTTCCATGTTGAATGGTCTTTCTGTTAACTTCACTCAAGCCGTCAGTGGTAAATTTTCACCAATTGTATGGCTTGGAATGGTTAATAGTGCGCCTGCTCAGACGGTCTTTCAACCAATCAAAATTCGGGATGGACATAAGCCATTGGTTGCTCTTCTTCAATCAGTTTCTGAACTTTGTTTAGCAAGATGTGTTCATGCACTCTTTTCACCTGGTGGCCATCTTGGATTCAAAGCGAGACACTCCTATGTCCCGATTACCTCACCGAAATGTTTAATTACTAAACCTTCTCAAATCCGGCATTAACTAATTATGGTCTAAGGAGTGTAAGCGAAAGTAACTATTTCATTCCTCATCATAACCGTGAATATCTAAAAAAGAACTTTTAAAACTACAGCGGAGCACAATTATGGAACCAAGTACCCAGAAATGTAAAGGATTCTTCTTCCTTACACTCCTTTAAGGCGAGAAATGTAAAGGATTCTCCTTTCTTACATTCCTTTAAGGCTGCCTTAAGCAATTCTATTATTAATAATTAGTATGGCTTTTTAACATGATCTTTTTAGTTATCATTACTTTTAAATTTTGTACTAAAGTTATAGTATTCAACTTAGATTTTAACTTAGGTCTATATACTATCATGTATTTAGGATAGTTTTTAGACTAGTCACGGCTTCTTGAAATGCAGCCCAGCTGAACGTACAACCGTGGTAAAATAAAGGTTATTATCATTATTGTTATTATGATCCTTTGTTTTTGCTAGCATCGCACTGAGGGATATCAGAACGAGTTTAGCCTAGCAAAAACGAAGTATTGCCTCGCTTTGAACCCAAGATGGCCACCGGATGATAGTGAATTGTAGTCTTAAACAGATCGAAGTGTAAATGAAATAACAGAACACATTGGAAATTACTCAGTAATGTGTCTTTCTTTGTTTACACTCCTAAGCTGGCTACATAATTTTGATTCAAAAGAGCAAAAAGAAAGAGTGTCCAAACTCTCAGAGAAGCAATATAATTTTGGCATGCTCTTTCCATTTCTGACATCCATTTTGAGCTAGCACCAATACTTCTGATTGACAAAGACACGTGACCAGTTGTTGCAAAAGGCCTTCATTAACGTGCCAATTCACGAAAAATAAACATACATACATACGTTATTTTAGTTCGAATTTACAGATTAGCGTAACAATCGCTAATATCTCTGAACATCACAAATCAATCAACAAAAATAATCGATAACAAATACAAGTACAAGAGAAATTATAGACAATCAAAAGTACAAGATCTCACTAAGCGTCTAAAAAAAATAACTTTGCCGTTTCACTCTTATCACAATCCCTTTTACTGATATGAGGGGTCAACAGCTCTGATGAAGGGTCGACGGACTTATGCTGTTATGCACACATAAAAGATAAATAATCGGCGCTTCACGAGACAGCCAAGTTCATACGCCATCTGATGATATCAACTTTTTGGTCATTCACCAGCTTCCGAGAAAAACTGGCAAACTGATGTGTCTTATTGATCTAAAGAAATCCACTTTGACTATTGGCGCCATAAACAGTGGAAGGAAATGGGAGCGACTGACCCTTAAACTCTAATACCGGGACAACTTGCCCATCGCGTTTAATAGTCTTTAATCGTTTTGAGACAGCAACATTTTTCACAAATCAAATACAGGTACATTAAGTCTTTTCAAGAGAGGTTGGTCTAGCTCTTCGTATTTGTATACGTAAGCTGTTTTCATCGGACACTGACAGATTCGATAAGGTCACAAGGCTAATACTTTCTCGTGACAGTTTCCATGGAAACATGTAATGTAACGTAAAGGGAACCTCGGCCGAGAAACAGTGTTTGTTCTCAAGTGTTTGTTATGCATTCCTAAGTCTGCAGTTGTGTTTGTCTCCAGTCAATTGTACACTAGATGTCATTGATGCACCGATATTCCTGTCAATAAAACTCATTTGAATTCCCTGCGCGCTTCCATCTTGGATCTCATGACGTCACAGTGTTGCCCCTATTGTTGACAACAAAAGAGCTATTGTTTGCTGACAATAGGGGTAACACTGTGACGTCATAAAATCCAAGATGGTGGCGCGCAGGAAATTTAAATGAGTTTTTCGCCAGGAAAATTGCTGCATAAATGACATCTAGTGTACAATTTACTGGAGACAAACACATAAACAGACTTAGGCATGCATAACAATCATTTGAGAGCAAAGATTGTTTTTCAGCCGAGATTCCCTTGATCGAAAAAGCCTCTGGGTGAAGGTAAAGTGTTTTAATATGGCGGGTATTTTACTGCAATTCATTCAAGGGTAGTGCATACTTTCTTGGTCCAACTAGAAAGGTGAAAAACATTTAAGAGGAAGGCCAATCCACCGTACCGAAACAGATGGCGGCTTGTACATTTACCCACAATCCTTGCGCGCGAGAATCTTTAAATCCGTTATAAAATCGCTATAGAGAAGTTTTAAATCTTAAAAACAAGTCAGTACAAGTGCTGTTGCCAATACACTGTCATTTAGAAGAATAGAGGTGTCTACGTGTTGTGTTGACTGTTTTAGGTTCGCAAGGGATTGTGGTCAAATGTACCGACAGCCCCGGCGCCATCTTTTTCCGTACGGCGGATTAAGCTAAATGTGAAATTTGATATCCTAAAGTTTCAACGAATTTAACAACTTTTCCACGATGTCTAGTTAGACTGAAAAACTACATGGTAAACTGCATTAGTTTCACCGATAATGATTCTGACCTTTGTGTGGTCTACTTTCCTGAAGTTTCCTCCCTAAGTCTTATATCATATTTTCTTGAAAATAAGATCAGAGGTCACAGGTTCCGTCGCCATGGAAACCATCTTTGCCAGGCCCGGTTGTTCAAAGCTCGATTAATCTAATCCATGATTAAGGGCAATCTTTAGTTCGATTTGCTAACTTGTGACTACAGATTTGAGGTTAAAAACGTAATCCTAGAGGAGAAATAACAAGTACGTTTCACTTGTCTTGCTAGATTTGGAAACAAATACCTTCTACCGAGAGAACCAAACTATGGGTTTGATTTGATTTGATTTGAGACATTCGGATCAGAGCCTGTTCAGAGCCAGATTACAGGAGTACAAACAATAGGATTCAAGGTCCCTTCTAGGCCTGCCTCCGTCAGTGGACCTACGATTTTACGTCCTTATCCGAGAAGACGTGAAGGTCTAACCATTTGCAGTTATTTCACAAAGGCAGCACCTTATACTCAGTTATTTTAAGACCCTGAGTGTTGGTCCGGCCTGAGTTTGAACCCGCGACCTCCCGCTCAACAGACCGGAGCTTAACTACTGAGCTAACCGGGAGGCGAAACTTAGGGTAAGACTTAATCCAGGATTAGCGCTAATCGGGCTTCGAACAACTGTACCCTGAACGTTGAAATGTGGACCCGACGTGCATAGGGGTGACTATTGAGAGATTGTTTTACTGTTTAAAGGTTTTCCCATGGTGACAAAGCTTGAGATTAAGGCTAGAGTTATTCAGCGACTATTTATGTATGTCCACAGGCTTCCCAGACTCGACGTATATTTCCCCGCTTATTAGTCTGTTGGGTTACCTGTGGTTTATCGATTAGTTTCATAACGATCTCAGAAGAGTTTAAATAATTGCTTCGTGTGAATTCTCTTTTCCGATTCCTACGAAATGAATCTTCAATAATAAAAGATTGATACTTAATGAAGTTGTGTGAGTGGTTTTTTGGCGATTTGGGGCCTTCTAAAGCAGTTTATTAGGATTCGAAATTTTGACCGTTGGCCGAGGCTCTAACAAAATTTACAAGGTAGGCAAGTCGACCTCGCCAAAGCACAGACTTACCTCAAAGATCACCCAAAAATCGGCACTTTTCTTCCTCGCTCGCTATTCAGCTTTCGGCACAGGAGGGAATAGTTATCAAGCAACATCTGACCAGAGATTTAGGAAAATCCATCAAATTTATCATCGCCAAACGGCCTCCTCGAGACCCAAAAAGCGCGACCTTCCAATGATCTGTAAGAACTAGAATGACCAAAGTGGTCCAAAATTTTCCCGACCCTACCCAAAACGATGCAAATCGCCTTTTTTCATGGGGGACCCCCAAGCGTGAAATTATACGAAACTGGCGGTTACAGACTAATTTTGAATTTGGAACTCGCCAATCAGAGGACCAAGACAGTGGGCTGGGGTCTTCACCGAGTGTTATGACAGTTCCACGTGAGAAATTTTCGCGAGTTGCAAATTCAAAATTAGTCTGCAACCGCCAGTTTCGTTAAAAGGCCTAGTAATGGTCTCTCTGATTGGCGATATATTTGTTTCCGTTCCTCGAGCGGAAGTATAATTTCACGCTTGAGGGTCCCCCATGAAAAAAGGCGATTTGCATCGTTTTGGGTAGGGTCGGGAAAATTTTGGACCACTTTGGTCATTCTAGTTCTTACAGATCATTGGAAGGTCGCGCTTTTTGGGTCTCGAGGAGGCCGTTTGGCGATGATAAATTTGATGGATTTTCCTAAATCTCTGGTCAGATGTTGCTTGATAACTATTCCCTCCTGTGCCGAAAGCTGAATAGCGAGCGAGGAAGAAAAGTGCCGATTTTTGGAGGTAAGTGTGTGCTTTGGCGAGGTCGACTTGCCTACCTTGTAAATTTTGTTAGAGCCTCGGCCAACGGTCAAAATTTCGAATCCTAATAAACTGCTTTAGAAGGCCCCAAATCGCCAAAAAACCACTCACACAACTTCATTAAGTATCAATCTTTTATTATTGAAGATTCATTTCGTAGGAATCGGAAAAGAGAATTCACACGAAGCAATTATTTAAACTCTTCTGAGATCGTTATGAAACTAATCGATAAACCACAGGTAACCCAACAGACTAATAAGCGGGAAATATACGTCGAGTCTGGGAAGCCTGTGGTCTGTCAATGCAAACGTACTTCATTTCGGGCCGAAGCGTGGCGGGAATAAGCGTTGTTGTTGCCTCGCTGCGTTTACTATAGTTGTTTTATAGCTCTTCACTGTGCTATAAAGTGTGCTATAAACCGTATGTTTGCGATAACTTAGTGTGCGGAGTTACGTTGAGAATTTACGAAAATTTACGAAAATCGCCACAGGACGCGATAAAGTATATTCATGAAATAATGAATGGCCGATAAAGTGTTCTGGTGGAGTTGCGCTGCTTTCGGGTTTGACTGTTATTCATCTGTCTTTGGGAATCGCGTGGTCGCTGCAATGAAGTACAGCACGCGGAAGAAGCGCCATTTCTGCAACAGGTGAACAGAAAGTATTTTATTTCACTGAATTTGAGTCAAGAAACAAGATGATAGAGTTAATATCGATATAAAGTGAAGGATCTCGGACAGGAGTGAAAACGTTTTTGTGTGCCTCCTCAAGGGAGATATTTATTTGTTTACATGCGCTCCTGAGAAGAATTCGTTCTGTCCGATAGTAGGTGGCATATAGTACCTTAAAGGAAACAATTAAGTCACTAAACTTCAAATCGACATGTGTGCTCTACCAACTGAGCTAACCAGTGAGGCGGTATCAAAAGGTATCAAAACACGCCATTTGTTCCCCAAAGGAAACCTTCAAAAGTCTTTGTTACAACAACAAGAGGGTCCTGAAGGGGGGTCCTAAATCCCAGTTCCCAGCCCAATTTTGATCCAAATCCCAGTCATCAAAGTGGGCTAATTCGAGTATTTGTGTCATCAAAGTGGGCTAATTCGAGTATTTGTGTGAAATTATAGAGTCAGAGACTAGCAAGTCTCACAAAGAAGAGAAATCCCATTCCCATTTTCCAAAGTGTTTGTCCCATTCCCAGTGGTAAAATCCCAGTCCCAGTGCACGAATCCCATTTTCCCAGCCCAAAAAGAGGCAAATCCCAGCTCCCATTTTACCCTTCAGGACCCTCCAACAACAATCCTTTATAATTTACAATACAATTTCACACAACACACATATAGGTGGGAAAAGAATAGATAAATTTAAAGTTAAATAAGAGTTTGAGTTTAGAGGCTAAGGAAACCGTGACGTTATCAAGTTAGCCTCCAGCTTTTTCTAGTTAGAATCTAAATTGAGAAGGAAGGAGTATACTTAGGTGTCAACTTAAGAATTTTTGGGAAGACAGAAATAACGATAATAGAAAACTAATAAGGTAATAGAAAAGTAATAATGAATATTTCATATTATGCAGTATTGATAGAGAGTAATAAAGAAATATGTACAAATATTTTTGGTATTGTTCTGATAATAAATAATGTTTGATTTTTTTTTAGTTCCTTAAGGTGGCTCTCGGAAGTTATTGCCAAAGGTCTATTGCCGCGAAGGAAGTCATTTGCTTGCCGGTATTTGTTCTCAAGCGCGGTTTGTGTAAATTTTGTTTGGCTGCGTATCAAGTGTTGTAGTTATCTAATCGCCTAATGCAACGTATCTGTTAGGTAACTTGTAAACCAATGAATGGGAGCCCGTATGCCGACTCTAATTTTTTCAGAAGAATTTTATAGTTGACAGTGTCAAAGGCCTTCGAGAAGTCTAAAAATACCCCACAAGTATATAAGTTATTAGCGATCGCTTTTCTGAGATTATCAGCAATTTCGGTAATAGCTTGCGCAGTTGAATTTGCTATACACTTGTCTAATTGGATATTTACGTTATAGAAGTATACATATCCTTTAAAAACTACCAAGAATTGTACATGTTATGCTGCAACAAAAGCTTTAAGTTACAAGTCAGGATTATTCCTAGTGTTGGATACTGATATATAAAAGAACTCTTCAAGGAAAATGCCATCCTCATGTTCAAATTTCATAAGCAACTTTCATGGAGAGGTGCTGCAAAACCTATTTATATTCAATAAACAAGTGCATAATTACAGCACACGTCACCTTCCACTCCGGCAAAAACACAAGCCTGGATAGGAGACCAGTAGGGGCCCTGGTCTGGGGCAATTTGCAACAGCGTTTAGAAGCCCAAAGATTGATAGCAATTTAAAACACTTACAATCCTATAAATGTTTAAAAACTTCTGGTGGACGTTTCTCGTTTTTGTAAAGATGCACTTTTGCTAAAATTCAAAATACTTAAATCAATTCTGATCAAACATATCCATAACTGGCGTTTATAAAATCAGAGTACTTTGAGGTCTTTTAAGCGTTCAGACAGCTGTTTTAAACTCTCAGCGTTCAACAATGTTATGTTAAATAGGTATGATACACGGAATTAATTCTGATTGGCATTTTGCATTGTGGTCTCGTCTAGTCTGGTACATTTTGCACCAATCTCGTCTAGTCTGGTACATCTCAGTTTTCAGTCACCAACCTTTTCCAGTAAGACTCACATTGTTCACTGACTCCCGGTAAATCACTTAGCTTAATATTAGGTGCGTTACTGTGACGCTACTTTTCAGTTGCGTTTTTTTTTAACTAAATGGGGGGGGGGGGGGGGGGGGGGCTACGCCCCTGGGTTCTTTTGTTAAGTAAGGTGTGTGTGTAGTTAGATTTCGAGCCTGATCAATGTGAGGGGGAGTCGATAAAGGTTTAAAATAGAAAAGTTTTGAAAATAAGTCTATTCGCAAATTCTAAGTCTAAAAGCCCTAATCTAGCATCGCTTTGTTTTAAAGCCTTGAAAATGCGACTTTCTGATTTCCCGCTAAAAAGGGCGCGAAAAATGATTCATAGCTGCTGTCATTCACTGGACATGTTATCCTGTGATTTTCTGCGGTACTTTACGTTCCTAAAGATTTCTACGTTTATTGCAATGACCAAAAAAGTAAAAGTAGATCGTTCTTGGTGGTATTCAAAAAAGAATAATAATAATAATATTTAACATTTCTATGGCGCAAGATCAGATGCGCCTTACAAACTGTGTAAGAAGGACTATACAGATATAAGTTACTATAACTATTTATAACTAACTATTTAAAATCATCATGTGTATGATCTAAAAAAAGTTAAAAAGAATGCTAAAAAACGAATACTAATGAATGCACCTAAAAAATTACCATGGAATAACAATAACTACTAATAAGCTTTCCTAAATAAAAATGTATTGAGCATGGTCTTGAAACGCCTCTCCTCTTATTGCGCTTGGTAGTTTATTCCAGAGTGCCGGGGCCGCGGCAGCGAACGCTCTGTCACCAAGTGTCTTCTTCGTCTTAGCATGCAGTCGGTGGCGCTAACAGCAGTTCAGAATTAGAGCGAAAACTATACATAGATTGATTATTAACATGAATTAAGCTACAAAGAAAAGAAAAGAAAAGAGAAAAGCAGCACAATTTTGTTTGTGAGTAAATTTGGCAGCGGGTGTAAAGTTCTTTATAGGACAAACAATGGCTGGAGGAATTTATACTCAAGTTCCAAGAAATTAGAATCATCGAAAACCAAAAGTCCACAAAAAATCAAGCAATAAAGTTTTGTTTACTTCAATCGACCAAAAAATTTCAGATAATTCAATGCAGGAAGCTAAGCCGTTTGCCGGTTTTGCTTGAGCACGATGAAATTATAATGTGACATAAACAGTCTACATGTACTTGATGTGGAGCAGCGCTTCAATGCATGCTTTTCCCTGCTCTGATATTAATTGTTCGCTTACTGTGGTGCCATTTTCTGTACTCCTAAGAGTGTTTCTTCATTGAAATTAAATTGGAATCGATACTAGTTTCTGTAGAAGTATGGGGCATCACACCGCGGCAAAACGGTATGCTCCGCTGGCCAAAAGAACGAAGGCTCTGCTATCAAATACAAATTACCGAGGGTTTCAACTTTTTTAGTAAATAATTTTATAACTTAGTAAACTCACAGTGAATTATAAATTAAGAAAACTTCAACCTGTTAAAGTCTTAGGCTTATCTTTTAAGTAGTTTTCTTATTTTTTGACAAAACAGTTCACAAATAGTACTTTTACGCAGAAATTTTAAAATCACGGGTATGTGCCTGTTGTTTCATTTCAGTTTCGCGGGAAACTGGGGGCGGCCGCGCGCCGATAAGAAATAGCAAATACGCATGCGCGTAACGTTTTGCCGCGGTGTGATGGGGCATCGGCCGAGACACTGAACATAACATGAATCACTCTGATTGGCTAAATTAAAGTTAATGAGATTACCCTTGGAGGCGGGACCTGAAATGAATCGATGTTTCTCGGCTCTTCTTTTCGTTAATTGAATTCCAGCCTTTTCGCGTTTTGTCCAAAAAAAAATTCAAAATTAATGTTCACGAGTGGTAGAAAACAGCGGTTTCTCAAATACTGTGTCGGGGAATTTGTAAATAATTTTTCTTCGGGTTTTATGACCTGGTTTGTATAAAAATGGGATGAAAAACTACTTTTTCTACTTTGAAAAGGGATAAAATCTGGAATACGCAACATAAAAAAATCCCCGACACATTTTAGAAAATTTAGTTGGGATTTCAAAGGAATAATTGAAAAAAAAAATCCAATGCCTGAAGGGCTGAACTCCTTCTGGTGGACGGAGTCCTTTCGCGTTGAAAAATATACAACATCTACGCTTTTAACTTTTAAATTAATTTGTTCAAAACGTATTAAATATATACTTTCGTCGATTTAAGACCTTTAAACGGTATATAGTACGTCTCTGTTGCTTTTAAAATTAATTGCGACGCTGCAAGAGCGTTTTTCCGAAATGATACCTCGAACCTTTATCTATAAACCTTAATTTAAGAGGTGAAATTGAGCGCCACCAAGCTAAGAGAAAAAATATAAAACAAAACACATTAAATCTTCACGGGGACGTGCAGCAGCAAAGTTTGCTCGTGGCAGGAGGTGAAGATTTGGTTCATTTGGTTCATCATCGGGAAAACTAAGTGGTCATCATGGGAAAAAAATATCTGGTGGTATGGTTTTCCAGACAAAAGAAGTCGTTGAAAGAAGTTGTGCATTTGGGCATTTTACTATTATGCTTATCTGTGGCTTGCTGAATGGTAAAACAGTCGCATCAGTAATGAGAGAAAAACATGCCTTGGAAGATGAGGTTTTAATACCATGCCATAACAAAGTTAATTCAAAGTCTCAGGCAGCAGTAAATCATCATATGTACTGCCAGTAGTTGATTACATGGCCGGAAACTCTAATGACGACGGGTTCAATGCGCTTCTTATTAAAACAATAAAGGGTGAGTTTCCTCCATATGGAATTGCTGTATAAGGGTAGGGTAAGAGGGGTATCAAATGGAATGCTTCCTTGTTATCTCCAAAAATAAGATTTTTTTCCTGGCTTAGAGGAAACGAATTTACTCATTGGATTATCTCCCAAACGTACGCTTTCAGTCTTTTCGATGGTACTGGAATGGGCATAGCGTGATTCGGCCGGAAGGATATACACTGGGCAGAAGAAAATACACTGCCTCAGGCCAAGACAAGTGCACAACGTTCCATGTTGGAGAATTGATAGGGGCTGTTATCGCCAATAAAACTAATTAAGATTGCATGTGCTTGGGCTCAAAGCGATGCTGATATTAAATAATTGCACCCACGCATCTATAGGACAGATGTTTGGTTTGTTATGCGCTGCTCCGAGTGGGATACAGGGCCAAGGGAAACTACAGCCGATCTGCATTCAGTTCCACTGAGTGTTTAAGGACATGGGGTGAGATTATCATTTTAATGGAAGTCACTGTAACTTGACTGGTTAACCTTTATAGAAAATGCGTAACACAGTAGGAATTGACAGAAAGTTCGAGTTGTTATTATCATTATTATAATTGTTGTTATTATTACTTTATTGAGTCAGCTAGCGACCTGAAACAAATTTGAAACTCATAAATAGTTTACGGCACTGTTGTTTAACAGTAAGTAGTTTGATGCCGGTTCATTCAGTTTTTGTCATCGCTATTATAGTCACACAGTTTGTGGGGGATCCAAAAGCATCTTCTCCATCTTGTAGCCTGAGATTAAGCAATAAATTCCCCGACTATGGAAATCCTTGGCGTTAAATTCTTACAGTAGTTTTAGTCAAAATTGCACATTTAGATCACTGAAAACTTGTTATTTTATCAGCCGATTCTGTATTATCTCACATAGATTCATCCGACGAGCAGGCATTGGACCGCCATTACTGAACATTCTACGCCTTACGACGGTACTTCTATTGTGGTACGTTGTTTTACAGTTTTACAACTGTCCCTTCGCAATCTATCAAGACGGTATTGCTCAATGCGCCACAGACCACAGCCAGGTCACCAAAGAGAGCATAATTTATACTGATCGATTGAGCCTAATAATATCTTAATCAGCCAAATCCTGACTGCGTGCCTGCGATTACAAAGCTTGGATTGTAAAGTCAAAGCTGAGCTGGCTCGTTGTTCATCTGAACACTGATCAAAACATAAGTTTTATAACTAAATATTTTGCCATGATTTACCGAGTTCGAGTTGACGTCAAATAGTAAATCAAGAGTAGCTTAATAGCGTAACGTGTATAAATGCAGCTTTTGAGTCATTGGAAAACTTAGAAAGCGCAGTGTGATATCTTTAAGACTTTCCTACGTTTATATTTGCCATGCTCTGTCGTCATAACTACATTGAGGATTTATCCCTGCATGTAACATATGATGAAGCTCTGACCGTTGATGAAAACGTGCGGTATATAAATATAACATAATTATTTAATATATATCTTTTGATTCTTGTCATTTTTAAGACCTCATGCGATCATAGTAAACGTGTGATGGTTAAACCGCTTTAACTTCAGCATTAATGATGTTTAACAATCCTTCGGATCAGTATTGAACTCGGATCTGAATCTTCATGATGTGATACAGAACACATGATAAGATATCAGTGGAAAGTAACCCAAAAAAAGTGGAGAAAAAAAGATAAAAGACCAGTACGTGAAGGAAACTCTTTAAAAACAACAACTACGTCATTTATTTCGAAACCCTGAAGTATATGCCGTCCGGTAACTAAAACAAACCAAAAGGAAGTTGATATTACCTACAGTCTGTACGATGTTATCTGTGGCTCTTCAGTGACTCCATGCATAAACGTTAATTGAGAGCTTAAGACCCGAGACGTTTTTGACGACAACGCTCTGAGACCGGACGTCACGAGACCGAGAGAAGACTGCGAGGTTTTTTGCTAAAATCTTACTAACTGCTCGTACAACAACGACAATTTATTTCACTAAGATGGTGTAAGTTTAATTTACAATAATAAATAGGATAGAAATGTTAAGAAAAGTATGTAATGAGTGAGTTGGTCATGAAAAAGTTCTAATGAGTGAGTTGGTCATGAAAAAGTTCTAACGAGTGAGTTGGTAATGAAAAAGGTCATGATGATTCCTCGGATGTTACACAGTTTCTGGCCGATCAACACGGACGGCAAGAAGTGACGTGATGACGTCAAAACGTGCTATTAACAAAGGATGCAACGGAATTGAAGATGTCTTTACTAATGTTACGGTACTCTGATATTGGCCATCTGGTTGAAGGGTTGCCTTTTATTTAAGGAAGCTACAGTGGTCATAGTTAAATCTTAAACTGAGGTAGAAGAGTGGATCCATGAACATTAACAAAAGTGTAACAAGGATACGAGGATTGGAAATTGTCAATAAGCTTAGTAGGGTTAACGGTGGTTAAATCCTTATCTTATTGATACAGATACCTTTCCGGTAATCTAAGATTTAATTCCTCTACAGCATGTTTTCCTTGTAAATGAAGACTGAATGGAAACAAAATCAACACCAAACGGTAACGGAACGCAGGCAGACTGAGTTTTTTCTACTAGCCGGCGTGTATGTTCTGTTGTTAGAGTAAGCAGAACACAACGAAAAATGTAGACTACTATATAAAATGCAAGGACCAACGGACGAAGTACAAGTACAGGATCGATCACCTTGGATGAGATGATTGAGATCTAATCAGCAAAAAAAAATTATACGAATACTAAGACAAAATGAAAGACTCATTGTACGGTTTGGGGAAAATGTATAATTAAAACCGATATGACCAACCTTCCGATCCTCAGGCTGGGCTGTACACATGTATTAATTGTAAGAAAAAGAAGAAGAAAAAGAAAACCATTTCAAGGAAGAAAATAACGTTTTTTCTTCACATTCTCTTTTCTCTTTGAAAGAGTTTGTGGCACGAAAGAGTTTGTCGGCACTAAACTGACCGCGCTGGAAACCTGGAGCGCTCGTAAACCGGTATTTCCGGTTGGGAACTCAATTGAAACGGTTCATTTTTTCGAGTGGATTGGTGAAAATGGTAAACGATTGTTCGGTCATTTCGGTTGAATGGAAAAAAGAGTAATGGCCTCCGAAGGTATTCCTTCCTTTCCGAATGAACCAATTGAATTGCCAACGGCCGAAAATACCGGATTTTCCATGCAAATGGTATTAAGCGCTTCAGAAAACATTCTTCACATTCGATTGTCAAGCGATGTCAGGAATGTTTTCTGCTGTCAAATGATAACGCGCTTTCTGACGAAGCCGCTTATTGTCGATTTCAATACATAAAACACGACCAACATATATATGGGCCGCGTCAGGGAGAGAGAACGTCTGCATGCAGGCTAGGCAAGAAGGGCCCGGACGACATTCAAGTTAAATAATTCCTACAACGGTGTTCCTAATAACAGGTTGAAGATTGTATTGTATTCTTGACGAGAAGCGCTACGTTTCATTCCTAACAATAAATGTCAGTTTCAAGAAATTGACAACAAAAATCAGGGGTGAAATTCACGTGATTTTGATGCAAGGGCCCGATTACAAATATGACCACAAAAATTAGGAATCCTGTCAGAGGGGATGATTTTGTTGTATGACATTCATTTATACCTGCTGGCATTAAAAAGTAAAAAAAAAAATAAGACGAACAAGATGATCACTTTTTGGCCAACATTTTTTTTGTGCAGTCATTCTAATCCCCGTAGCTCATAATATGATTTTAGCAATAGTACAAGTTACACCTTTAAACAATCGTCTGATGATAAGGAATCATTTGCGTCTGCTAAAATTGTGATCACACCCTCGTGTAAAAATATCGTAAAATTCGTCTTCGATTTCACAGGTCAATTTCATAAAATCAACACTACTTGTTAGTAGCACAATGTGGCACTCGCGATGCATATTGTAATCGCACCACAAGTATAAAAAAAAACATGGTACAATTTCAAAATACATTTACATATTATGTCGTCCGGGCCCTTTTTGCCTGACGCGGCCCATATATCAATTGATTACGAGTCCAGTCTCCTCCATAGCGAGATCAAGTCCAGTTGAGGAGCACGTGCAAGCCATGAAACGATTCTACGTTCTATTATCTTCGAATTAAATGAACGATATGACTGCAATATATGCAGTTCATGGGTTTTGATGAAGTTCCAACCTTCCCTTCTACACAATTCATCAAAGTGCGCTGATGACATGCGGTAATATGAACCTTTTGGACGAGAAAGCAGTGTCGATCATAATATAAGTCTGACAAAGCGAATATTCGTTTTCAAAACATTTTGTTTCGGGTGGTTTTATTTTCGTTCTTTCTTCTCGGTGTAGTCTGGTCTTATTTTATTGGAAACCATACACAATTCGATAGCACAATGAACTTTGAGAAGCATATCAGTGAAATCTGCAAGTCTGCCTTCTTCCACATTAGGAACATTTCCCAAGTTCGCAGATATCTTAGTATTGAATCTACAAAGACCCTCGTTAACGCATTTGTTACGTCTCGAATTGATAGTTGTAATTCTTTATTGTATGGCCTGCCTAGCTACTTAACCCAGCGTTTACAGTATGCTCTTAACTCGGCTGCGAGGCTCATATCCTTGTCGCGCAAGGCTGATCATATCACGCCTTTGCTCATAGAATTGCACTGGCTTCCAGTGGAACAGCGCATAAATTTTAAGATTTTGTTGTTTACCTACAAGATAGTTAACGGTCTAGCACCAATGTACCTAAGTGAACTGCTTGTACCTTATGTTCCAAAGAGAAGCTAAGAGAGCTCTTAGATCTGCTGACAAGTTGCTTTTTTTGCCAGCCATCATATCATGCCAAATCGTATGGGTCCAGAGCGTTCTCAGTTTGCGCTCCTTATATGTGGAACAAATTACCTATATATGGACATTAAGTGTAGTCCTAGTGTTGTAATTTTTAAGCAGAAACTCAAGACACATCTTTTTAAATTAGTATATTATTAACTTTTTACTGTTTATATGAGTTCCGATATTTCTATTATATATAGTTAGCATTTATTATTGTTATTTATATTTTAACTTAGGTTTTTAGATTTGAATTGTATATATATGTAAAGCGCATTTGGGCATTTCTGGAGAGTGCGCTATAGCAAATAATAAAGTATTATTATTATTATTAATATCACTGCACAATACTCGGAATAGAAAAGATATATATCTAGCATGTTTTCACAAAAGGGGGTGTTAGGTTCTAAGGGTCCTTTTCTGAAAACAGCCTAGATCTAGCATGTTTTCACAAAAGGGGGTGTTAGGTTCTAAGGGTCCTTTTCTGAAAACAGCCTAGATCTTGTGTGCCTTTAAGCTTTAAAAGCCAGTAACTCGTGTTTTTGCCGTTTTCTAGAAACAGCAAATGGCAGTTGAAGACTTTTCTGGCCTTTCTATCCCATAATTGACTTGTCTTAGATTTATCCCATAATTTCTTAATTTGAGAGCTAGAGGTTAGTGTTAGGTTAGAAAAACGCGATTTTCTGGCATTTCTACTCAAAATACGGGAAAATTCCATCATTTAAACTTAATCTACGGGAATAGAACGTTGTATTGCCGAATAGTGCATCGAAATCCATTAAAAGGTCGAGAAATGGCGCCACTTTGAAATTTAGGTCACACAAGTAACTTTGACAGATTAAGGTTAGGTTAGAAAAACGCGATTTTCTGGCATTTCTACTCAAAATACGGGAAAATTCCATCATTTAAACTTAATCTACGGGAATAGAACGTTGTATTGCCGAATAGTGCATCGAAATCCATTAAAAGGTCGAGAAATGGCGCCACTTTGAAATTGTTGAACTCATCCTGCCCACCACCCCCCCCCCCCCTCCCCTCCGCCCTCCCTCCTAAAGTACCTAGAGATGAATTACGGGATCGAAAGTGCACAAAAGTCTTAAACTGTCATTTGCCCTTTCATAATAACGCTAAAAATACGAGCTACTGGCTTTTAAAGCTTAGAGGCACACAAGATCTAGCATGTTTTCACAAAAGGGGGTGTTAGGTTCTAAGGGTCCTTTTCTGAAAACAGCCTAGATCTTGTGTGCCTTTAAGCTTTAAAAGCCAGTAACTCGTGTTTTTGCCGTTTTCTAGAAACAGCAAATGGCAGTTGAAGACTTTTCTGGCCTTTCTATCCCATAATTGACTTGTCTTAGATTTATCCCATAATTTCTTAATTTGAGAGCTAGAGGTTAGTGTTAGGTTAGAAAAACGCGATTTTCTGGCATTTCTACTCAAAATACGGGAAAATTCCATCATTTAAACTTAATCTACGGGAATAGAACGTTGTATTGCCGAATAGTGCATCGAAATCCATTAAAAGGTCGAGAAATGGCGCCACTTTGAAATTTAGGTCACACAAGTAACTTTGACAGATTAAGGTTAGGTTAGAAAAACGCGATTTTCTGGCATTTCTACTCAAAATACGGGAAAATTCCATCATTTAAACTTAATCTACGGGAATAGAACGTTGTATTGCCGAATAGTGCATCGAAATCCATTAAAAGGTCGAGAAATGGCGCCACTTTGAAATTGTTGAACTCATCCTGCCCACCACCCCCCCCCCCCCCCTCCCCTCCGCCCTCCCTCCTAAAGTACCTAGAGATGAATTACGGGATCGAAAGTGCACAAAAGTCTTAAACTGTCATTTGCCCTTTCATAATAACGCTAAAAATACGAGCTACTGGCTTTTAAAGCTTAGAGGCACACAAGATCTAGCATGTTTTCACAAAAGGGGGTGTTAGGTTCTAAGGGTCCTTTTCTGAAAACAGCCTAGATCTTGTGTGCCTTTAAGCTTTAAAAGCCAGTAACTCGTGTTTTTGCCGTTTTCTAGAAACAGCAAATGGCAGTTGAAGACTTTTCTGGCCTTTCTATCCCATAATTGACTTGTCTTAGATTTATCCCATAATTTCTTAATTTGAGAGCTAGAGGTTAGTGTTAGGTTAGAAAAACGCGATTTTCTGGCATTTCTACTCAAAATACGGGAAAATTCCATCATTTAAACTTAATCTACGGGAATAGAACGTTGTATTGCCGAATAGTGCATCGAAATCCATTAAAAGGTCGAGAAATGGCGCCACTTTGAAATTGTTGAACTCATCCTGCCCACCACCCCCCCCCCCCCCCTCCCCTCCGCCCTCCCTCCTAAAGTACCTAGAGATGAATTACGGGATCGAAAGTGCACAAAAGTCTTAAACTGTCATTTGCCCTTTCATAATAACGCTAAAAATACGGGCTACTGGCTTTTAAAGCTTAGAGGCACACAAGATCTAGCATGTTTTCACAAAAGGGGGTGTTAGGTTCTAAGGGTCCTTTTCTGAAAACAGCCTAGATATACATATAATATTTTTTTCTATAAAAATCTAATCCAAAGTCCAGTCCAAATCCAGTCCATAGTCCAGTCCTCTTTTACAACATGCCAGTCATGGAGTGCTTTATTAATCCCTGAGCGATGATAGGAACAATAAAATAGGGTTATTAAACTCAGGAGGTATTTAACCTCTTTAACACTAACTGTCGATTACATCTTATAATGTAGTGGCCATCATTAACTGAGAACTACGAAACCAGACTCTAGACATCCAAAACAAAACGTACATATTTCGTGTGGCCTTGGTATGCATAAAATGTTAGCAAGTGTTTAGCTGTCGATGCTTGAACTGGGTTAGTAGGATTTTTTGCTGGACGTGTTTTTCAGTCTTTGGTTGGCATTTGTTCTTGGCTAGGGTTATTTGTGTCTACCATTCCTGGAAGTCTACAGGTCAAAGTAGAGTCAATTGTCTAAAGCTATGCAATATAATTGTACAGATATTCGAATGGAATAGGAACTGGTGTTACATTTTTTCGGCTCGACGAACTTATCGAATGCATCCTGGCCTTCAATTAATGAATCCAGTTGCTAACAGATCCATTGATAGACTTGATGACTTCATTGAGGCGAGGACCTTCATATAACCGGCCTCAGATGATACGAGATACGATTGGCTAAACTAGAAATTGAGTAGAAACGGGACAAGTCTATTAAAAAAAAAACTAACTAATTCTGGGGAATCGGTACACTGATATATCTACGTTTGTTCGTTTCTTGTCCTTGATTTTGGAGATTATCTTTCATTGGCATGAGGTGCTTTTATAAAAATGAACGTGACCTTCACACAAATGGAATATATAGTTTCAGGTCAGTTCTGGACAGGTATTTTACATATCCCAGGGACGGGTGGACATCAGCGAATGGTCTGTTAGGTGGATTAGCTGGACTCGCCAGAATAATACTCAAACGTTCCCCATCAGTGAAGAGTTTAAACTGCTGTTGCTAAACTCTCCGCGGAGATTTCACTATTTTATCTTTGTCCTCCTTGGATTGGTACGTACTTAATCAAGGCTTCATGTAGTTCATCAAGCTGCATTACTAATATGTATAAAATTTGTATCAAGTATTCTTGGCTCAGTAGTTTTTTTTTTAATTACTTGTATTCTATAGGACTTGCATATGTGACAAACTGATAACTAAAAGTCTGTTATTAGCGACCAATTTCGCTTTAAGTCCGCGCTAATGCTCGTCTCGTAAACTCGTACCATTTCAAGCTGTTCTAGCAGGTTTACTACAATAAATACAAACAAATGTCAATACATCGAATATAAAGATAAAGGACAAATTCAAAGCTTACAGACATCTAGAGATTAACTTACCGATTATTGACGAACGAATATATATAACGAATCGACGTACGTCCACCCGACATGACGGCATTAACTCGACTCACAAAAAATGGCGCGAAAACGAATTTATAGAACATGCTACAAATGCAAAGAACGCCTGACTAAATTATTTACGAAGTACTCACGAACACTGTACGAACAATAAACGAACACCTAACCAAAGAAATTGGTGGCTACATCTGTTAAATATAAACGTAGAAAGAACTCCAGTAAAACTTACCTCGCTCGTTTAATACTGTTCTTATATAACCAAGTCCATCAGAATGTGCTTAGTGCAGGGAAAACATTGTTGCTCAGTCTTGTAGCGGAGACTATGCGCCATTGAAATTGAGATTTCTGTCAGTTTGTCTTCAATGTTTTTAAACTTCCTCTTTTCTCATCTCTTTCTCCATTTTTTAGATTGTTTCCTGACTTTGTATTTAAGGCTATGTTATGGCGTCAACTACGATCACGCACCATGCATGCGCTTACATTCCAAAATGTCTAGCTACGCCCCTGGCTATAAACGGTTAACATATCCTCAGTCAATGCTTGATTGAATTAATATGCAATATTTTCATTGAAGACTACATCTATACACAGTTTGTTAGTCAGTTTTGTACCTTTGCATTGATTTTAACTATCCCACATGTGCGAGAAATTCGTCAGTTTATATGAATTTAAATGCCTCTCACCATGACAGCTTCTTTCAAATCATGAACACAGAGGTCAGCTGAAACTTATAAACACACTGGGAAATATCGAGCTCACAGATCTATTATTTCAACATGAAAATTCGTTAAACTGAACCAAGTAAACAGGAATTAAATAGCGGAAACGTATAAACACACACTGGAAAAACTAGTAACCAATTCCAGTGTGGAAAAACCGATGGATTTACAGTATAGATTTCCAATTTACAGTATTATTGCATGGTATTTCCATGATTTTCCCATGATTTTTTCATGATATTTCCATACTTTCAAAAAATTGGAACTTTGGCAATATCATGAAAAAATGCTATAAATTGAAATTTCCAAGATTATTGCATATTTATATAGTATGGAAATACCAGGAAATCCTAATTTATGGTTTTCCATGTTTTTTTGCACATTATGATATTTTTTTTTCAGTGTCATTGGGTAACATTTAGTGCCATCCACTTGATCCGGTCGGTAATAGGTAATTTATAGATGCATTATTTCCAACCGATTTCAGTGTTACGTGCATAGAGCAATCATTTGACACAATTAGTCGACATACTTCGTAACCAGACTCACTTGTGTATTGAATCGAATAATTTAGGTGCTTTTTCGCGCCATGAGGCTGTTGTCGTGCGCACGCGCACTTTGCTTCAGCTGCTTCCGGTTCCTAAAAATAGATTTTATTATATAATTCTGTCAAGAACGCACGAAATATATACAAGACGGCACCCAATAAGAGACCGTATTTCGGGTAGTAACAGTCAAATGGCTTTTGAAAATGTGACTGGCTTTTAGACATTTCTAGCCTTTTTAGTAAGACATGAAACTGGTATATCATCGAACATTATATATTAAACAGAACATTACATGGCCGCTTGGAGATACGTGTTGTATCTTCTCGTGTTGATGAAATATCGTACTCGTTCGCTGCACTCACTCGTAAGATATGTCATCAACACTCGAAGATAAAATCCGTACGTATCTCCGCGCGCCCATATAATATCCTCTATTTAATAGTCGGCTAAGCATATAATACGGCTGTATATGTTTACTCGTCATTCCGGCGTATTTTGGCTCGCCTAAAGGGTCTAAAGACTCGGCAAAATATGCATGACTCGTAAAATACACAGCTGTATTAGATGCTTTGCCGACTAATATCCTCTATTTATTAGATATTATCATCGCACACTACGCCCTACAAGATTCCCTCTCTTAGTTATGTCGAATGATTGTATATAAAACTTGAAACACTGCCTATGCAGTTAACACTGAAATCGGTTGTAATATTTTTTAGAGCGATTTTTGATTGAGAGTCGAAAGTAATAGTGCGGTTTTTGATTTAGTGTCGAAAGTAATAGTGCGGTTTTCGATTTAGTGTCGCAAGTAATAGTGCGGTTTTTGATTGAGTGTCGAAAGAAATAGTGCGGTTTTCGATTTAGTGTCGAAAGCAATAGTGCGGTTTTTAATTGAGTGTCGAAAGTAATAGTGCGGTTTTTGATTGAGTGTCGAAAGTAATAGTGCGGTTTTTAATTGAGTGTCGAAAGTAATAGTGCGGATTTTAATTGAGTGTCGAAAGTAATAGTGCGGTTTTTGATTGAGAGTTGAAAGTAATAGTGCGGTTTTTGATTTAGTGTCGAAAGTAATAGTGCGGTTTTTAATTGAGTGTCGAAAGTAATAGTGCGGATTTTGATTAAGTGTCGAAAGTAATAGTGCGGTTTTCGATTTAGTGTCGAAAGTAATAGTGCGGTTTTTGATTTAGTGTCGAAAGTAATAGTGCGGTTTTTGATTAAGTGTCGAAAGTAATAGTGCGGTTTTTGATTAAGTGTTGAAAGTAATGGCTTCGCACATTTCATGCGAGTGGCACTAGATTATGGAATGCTATTAGTAGCGATGCGAAAAACATTTCCCAACTAAGTAATTTTAAGAAACATTTATTCAACAACATTTTATCCAATAACTTCAAACATAAACGTTTTAACATTACAAGAACATTTTCATTCAGTATTTAGTCTACTTTTAGGACAAATTGCAATTTACAAATTATCTTTAACAATTAATATTACTTATCTAGTTTCTATATTGTAATTCTTATCTAGTTTTAGTTTTTATAATGGGCCGCAATGTAAACTACTGGGTCACCAGTAATTGTGTTTCTTACCCAATAAAGTCTATTATTATTATTATTATTATTATTAGTGCGGTTTTCGATTTGGTATCGAAAGTAATAATAGTGCGGTTTTCGATTTAGTGTCGAAACTAATAGTGCGGTTTTCGATTTAGTGTCGAAAGTAATAGTGCGGTTTTTGATTGAGTGTCGAAAGTAATGGTGCGGTTTTTGATTTAGTGTCGAAAGTAATAGTGCGGTTTTCGATTATTTAGTGTCGAAAGTAATAGTGCGGTTTTCGATTCAGTGTCGAAAGTAATAGTGCGGTTTTCGATTTAGTGTCGAAATAGTGCGGTTTTTGATTGAGTGTCGAAAATAATAGTGCGGTTTTTGATTGAGTATCGAAAGTAATAGTGCGGTTTTTGATTGAGTGTCGAAAATAATAGTGCGGTTTTTGATTGAGTATCGAAAGTAATAGTGCGGTTTTTGATTGAGTGTCGAAAATAATAGTGCGGTTTTTGATTGAGTATCGAAAGTAATAGTGCGGTTTTTGATTGAGTGTCGAAAATAATAGTGCGGTTTTTGATTGAGTATCGAAAGTAATAGTGCGGTTTTTGATTGAGTGTCGAAAATAATAGTGCGGTTTTTGATTGAGTATCGAAAGTAATAGTGCGGTTTTTGATTGAGTATCGAAAGTAATAGTGCGGTTTTTGATTGAGTGTCGAAAATAATAGTGCGGTTTTTGATTGAGTATCGAAAGTAATAGTGCGGTTTTTGATTGAGTGTCGAAAATAATAGTGCGGTTTTTGATTGAGTATCGAAAGTAATAGTGCGGTTTTTGATTGAGTGTCGAAAATAATAGTGCGGTTTTTGATTGAGTATCGAAAGTAATAGTGCGGTTTTTGATTGAGTGTCGAAAATAATAGTGCGGTTTTTGATTGAGTATCGAAAGTAATAGTGCGGTTTTTGATTGAGTATCGAAAGTAATAGTGCGGTTTTTGATTGAGTATCGAAAGTAATAGTGCGGTTTTTGATTGAGTATCGAAAGTAATAGTGCGGTTTTTGATTGAGTGTCGAAAATAATAGTGCGGTTTTTGATTGAGTATCGAAAGTAATAGTGCGGTTTTTGATTGAGTGTCGAAAATAATAGTGCGGTTTTTGATTGAGTATCGAAAGTAATAGTGCGGTTTTTGATTGAGTGTCGAAAATAATAGTGCGGTTTTTGATTGAGTATCGAAAGTAATAGTGCGGTTTTTGATTGAGTATCGAAAGTAATAGTGCGGTTTTTGATTGAGTGTCGAAAATAATAGTGCGGTTTTTGATTGAGTATCGAAAGTAATAGTGCGGTTTTTGATTGAGTGTCGAAAATAATAGTGCGGTTTTTGATTGAGTATCGAAAGTAATAGTGCGGTTTTTGATTGAGAGTTGAAAGTAATAGTGCGGTTTTTGATTGAGTGTCGAAAGTAATAAGTGATTGCTTTGGCCATTTTGCGTTTGCTTAGCTTTTGTAATAGCTGGGAAAAGTGTTTTGGAAATATCAGTCACTATAATCTAGATGCAATCGATTTTCGTTTTAGCGAGATTTATCCCACGATTGCGTTTACCTTTCCTCGTGATTGGTTCAGGTATTGGTTTAATTCACCGTACCGATGATGGCTAGTACTTTTACAGTTTTACCCACAATCCGTTGCGCGCGAAATTTTTTACTGAGTCGTTAGAAAATCGCTGTATAGGTTTGAAATATTAAGAACAAGCCAGTACAAGTGCTGTTGCCAATACACTGTCATTTAAAATTAAATAACAGAGGATTTATACGTGTTATTTTGACTGTTTTAGGTTTCAGGGATTGTACAGGCGCCATATTCTTCGGTGCGGTGGATTACTTCAGTTCATGATTGGCTCGATGCGTTTTGACTCCAGTTGATTTTGCAATGCGCATGTCACAATTGTGGCCAGGCGACCACCGTAAAAATGTGAAGGTCGCCTGGCTACATACGTCATATAATGAGAACAATAAGAATAACAATGAAAAGAAACCATTGTCTTTCAGGAACAGGATTTTGTAGTATACATATATATAGTCAAACATATAAGCGGAACTCCAAGTACATAATGCTTTACTTGAAATAAGGTATTATTTCTGAATGGGCCTTTTGCAGGAATGCAATCACGTGGTTGCAAATCTTAATTCATATATTTAAAGGCACTTGTACGAGATCGGTAGTGTTATTAGCAAAACCAGTTTGTAAATGCTATTTTTCACCTCCAATCGATTGTTGATCTTTCTAAAACAGCGTTTTTAAAGATAGCTTGCCCTCCAGCATCCATACCAACGCATTTTCCATGGCGATCACGAGCTCAATTCATTCGTTAATGCGCTGCGTCATGGTTTTGCGCATGTCTGAAATCAATGTTTGATTGCTGGCTGTTAATTGATTTTAAACAGTTAAAATATCCTCCTTTAATGCTTGATTGAAATAATATGCAATATTTTTCTTGAAGGCAAGATATACGCACAGTTTGTTAGTCATTTTTACATATTTCCTTCAGTTTATTTCACCCATCCCACACGTGTGCTAGGGTCGTCAGTTTATATGAAATTTCGTTCCAGCCCGGAACGTAAAGGCGTGTCCCTCACCGTCACACAGCTCCTTTAACGAAGTATTTTGTTTCATGAAGAAATTACGAGAACTGTAATAATTGTTATATGTTTTCAGTGCATACACTGTAGATTCTTTGAAACAACTGCAAACGGTTAGACCTTCACGTCTTCTCGGATAAGGACGTAAAATCGTAGGGCTAGTGTCCCCAATTAGCTGCAAAGCTAAATACATTTGACACTTAAATAAAGTTACTTACTTACTTACTTTTCTTCAAAAGTACGCCAATCAAACAAGAGCCACATTAAACCATAAAGAACTTCGTTACATGTACTAAGTGACCTTCCATTGAATTCTGAGTGGGTGGGGGTTCGGGGTTATCTGATCTGTGTAAGATTTTTTTATGAAGCAGTCACGTTGCAGGAATTAGTTTTCACTTAAGGCCTGTTTATATGGAGAAAAGTTGCTATCGTGAATTGGTATAGCTGTTGTGCTGTTTATCCCCAGCGAGATACGGTCACGTGATCGATGACGTCACGTGGTTTGATTGACAAGGGTTGTTTGTTGTCTGCTAGTGTTGGTTTGTCCTATTAGAAAACACTATTAAACATTCTTACTTTTGAGTTTTATTTCTTTTAGCAAGATGTTCGTAGCGAAACGTTTGCACTTCCGAAAGTCCAAAATCCTTTAGTCCATTCCCAGTTTTATTGCGGGATCATATCGGCTACTGTTTGGGGGTCATTTCGGGTCGGGGATCATTTCAGGTACGGCTTGAACAGTTTCGGGGATCATTTTGGGTTCGGGGATCATTTCGGGTTCGGGATCATTTCGGGTTTGGTACAGGTCACTTCTTGTGAAAAATCCGGTCTAGAATATATGCTGCCTTCGCTAACGCTACGGCAGCAATAACGCTATAGCTTTTCCATGTCTTGCTAACTTACCTTTTACTGCCCTAAACAATTCTTACATCTATCTGATACCAGTTTTCTTTCGCTTTGCTTTGCGTCATTTCCGTCGCAAACAGAGGTAAACACATAACACACATCCGTCGAGTGGACAGTTACCTTTATTAATTTCAACCAGTGTAAATCTCGTACGAGTCGGCGGTAATTCTGTAATACCAAGTGACATGAAAAATGTCGAGGGTGTAGCTCGAGATTTTTTTATGGCACGAGGATCAGAAACCACGTCTAAAACAATAACACGGCTTTGAAATGGCTTCTCACACATCATTACATATTCATGACACAGAGGACACTTATATAAGAATAACACAGCTAATTAAATAATATAAACAGAGGGAAAATTAGAAAGCGAGAATTCACCGGATTTGTATATTCATATTCAAATTGGAGTTCGCTGACGGATAATCAAATCACAGTTCAGTGAGATTGGAAAGGCATCGAAACGGCTGGACGAAGAGAAGTGAAAACTAACGCAAACGATTTAGAGAGCCCTAAACGGATGAAGATTGAACCCGTTTGACTGTCAAATGAACTGTGTCAAGGATTACAGAGTATTAGAATCGCTTGGACGTGTGTAAATTGGAATAATGGAGTTGGACGAGAATTGGACGAGAAACGTTTGGAGATTCATATAATGGTATGACGCCGGCAGAAAGCTTATGAAATTTTATACAATTAGACTAAATTAGACTAAAAGCGTTAAAGTTTTGTTTCATGTTTCTGTTTCTTCATGCTTTCAGTCATGTAGTCAGAAATCATGTGGCCAGAAATCACGGACATTTGAGCCTGCGCATAATCCAGCGGATATTCTATAAAGAATTCAATATGGCGTCGAGAAGTAGATCTAGGAGTGGGAACTTTGACTACAAACAGCTGAATTCTCTTTGTTCGGTCATTATTGTATGACATATTTGCTAAAGTAATTCTTAATAAGAGATTTTACAGTAAATGTTGTAGACTCGTATACACAATAGTTTGATTTTCCCGCGAGTTCAGTTTTGGCTACGTTCGCTGACTAAAAATACCGTTTTATTACATATATCCCATATATCTATGCGGCCTTAGAAAGCGGATTTTTGGTACCAAGCATGGCTGTCTTGGTAACAAAACTAGAGTTTTACGAGGAAGAAAACAACAGTGGTTGCCGAGATGAAATCCAAAACACGGCTTACGTGATATCCGATATCACGGTCTAACGTGGATTTGATTTTAACTGTTTTAAGAGCTTTCTGAGTGCTAAAGCAGGGCCATTAAATCCTCTGTGGAACTCAAAAATATGGCGGGATGAACCACAGGCAGCCCAAGTACTGAGTGCCATGGTTGCTTGTTACTATACGATTGCGGAAAGTTTGGGTCGCCAACAGAGTACAGCTACGGTGCTACGAAATACGGTTTTGAGAGTAAATCTTAGTGTATGGCGTCTCGAATACGGAGCAACATAAGAGCCAAGCTTCGTAAATAGTCAGTGATTATTTGGCAAAAAGCAGAGCCAGTAACAAACATACCGGGAATCTGAATTATCGAGAGACCTGAGAATACACATCGAATTCACACCGAAATGCGGCAAGTGTTTCCGATAACCTACAAATTACTTTATTTGACGTTTGTTTGATTCATTTCATACAAAACCTCAGATGTTTGGAGGCCATTTTGAAATGAATTTTGCGCACGCGCAGTACAGATGTCCGTGATATCTGGCTATGATTGACGGACTGTTTTTAAACTGTAATCTAGAACTAATTTGCAACATCAAATATGCAAATTAGCTATTGTTTTAAGAAATTTGCAAATTTGCCGTAGTTTGAAATCGTTTCCAAATACAGCTAATATGCAATTTTTTCGTACTATCCCTGGTTTTCACGTATTAACACGTGACCTGAAACGAGACTCCTCATTGGCCGATGTGTCATGAATATGTAATGATGTGTGAGAATTCCATTTTCCCAACAACACTACCATTATCAATTGATTAACTCCAAGATGTTTGAATTTCAGAAAGCTATTAAAAAATGAAACTCGAGGTGAAAATTATATATATTTCAGTCTACAAAGCTGTTCTTTGTATATATTCTATCGATAATAAAAGTCTACACAGAAAATGTGACGTCTATAGGGTGAATTGTTCCGGAGTCAGAAATAAAATTTGAATTCCAGCATGTTTTCCGGAAAGCATAAAATCCATGTCAATTTCTTTTTTTTAACTCGATAAATCATTAAAAGTTCCATTCAAAGAGTTTTGAAGTGAAACCCAATGATTTTGATGGGAAATTAAAGGGATACCTGAGTGAAAAACACATTGGGGCTCAAAAGAATCTTCAACATGTTCTTTGTTCAGAAAATGTATTAAAATTTGATCAAACATTTTTAGTATTAAGAACGAGCACCTCAAAGTTGGCCCCGCGAAGACATGGGCGCCGCCATCTTTGTTTGCATTTACGGAAGTGACGTCACTTCGTCCCACCAGCGTATCGCAGCTACTTGTCTTTGTATGATTTTCACACGCTCGGAATTAAAGTGGATATATTTTCATCGAGATTGCAGAGGAATTCTTACAGAAACCGGAATTATGATGAAGACGACATTATGAGAAAAGTTCAGAAGACTGGGAGGAGGAAGAAAAGCATTGGGAAGGCGAGAAATTATCAGACGAACAACAAGGTCTCGTAACTGCCATTTAATAACAGCAAAACAACATGGCTTAAAAGACTCGAGTGACTTCTGAATAAGTATAAGAACTACAATGTATGTGAGGTACAGTTAAGGCGTTTATCATCCTAAAAACACCTAATAAGTGAGAGAGTAGAACGCTGGTGGGACGAAGTGACGTCACTTCCGTAAATGCAAACAAAGATGGCGGCGCCCATGTCTTCGTGGGGCCAACTTTGAGGTGCTCGTTCTTAATACTAAAAACGTTTGATCAAATTTTAATACATTTTCTGAACAAAGAACATGTTGAAGATTCTTTTGAGCCCCAATGTGTTTTTCACTCGGGTATCCCTTTAAGCTTTATTCGTATTCTCGTTTTATGGCCGCCATGTTGGTATCCCAGAGAGGGATACCCAAGATGGCGGCCGCATACAAAGTACACTGTAAAGTTGTCGTACATTCATTGGCCACAGCTCCGTTAGAAAATAATCTAATGTTCCAAAATTTGGGTTATAATTGTATTTTGGTAGTTCTGCTAGGACCAAAATGTTTTATTTGATTTTATCAATGCAAACAATTATGCGATCGAGGGTCATGATGATGAATCTTATGCTGAAATGACTGAGCAACTGTTAAGGCCCGTTTACACAGGCGATTTTTTGTGCAATTTTTGTCGCGATTTCCACTGCAATTGCTCGCCAGCGAAGTTGCACTTTCAAATCGCGGCGATTTTGATGCAATTTTTGTCACCACCGAATCGCACTGGTTTCGAGCATGTTCGCCGAAACTTGATGCAACTTTGCGGCAAGAAAAATTGCAGTGGGACGCGACAAAAATTGCATCCAAAATCGCCTGTGTAAACGGGCCTTTATTGAAAGAGAATACGAAAGGGAAATGAATACAATAAAGAGTAGCAAACTGAATACGAGGAGGAAAACGGACATCAAGTTTCGGCGCGGGATCAGTACCCACTCGGCCATCACGCACACACATGTTAATGACTTGCATGCATGGGTTATCTTTTGTTTTCTTTTCTCTTATTGAATGAAAACTCCGGTCAATCGGTAATATATATGATATCTTCCTAAATCTGTTTTAATAAACGAACAGTAGTGTTTTATCAGGTTTAAAAACACAAGGGCGGCCTGATAAAACACGTACTGCGAGGTTATTAAACGGCTAAAAAATACTAGATGAAATTAAAAGCAAAGAATTACTAGTTTATAGCTATGTCGTGCGTCACTAACATGCGCAGTGGAATGCACTTGGGAGAACGACCCTGCCGGGGTTTTGTACCGATTTTCACTTTATGAGCGAGGGTCTTCATAAAGATTCATGGTGAAGCCCAAATGACTATATATACAGACTTCATCCACTAGTGAGAGTGAGGAGTCTATATAAATATTCACGGTTGAGACCCCATGGCCTCATGACTTCAACCGTGTATCTTCGTATAGGCCCCCTCTCTTTTACTGGTGAAAAAGTCCCTATAGTGTTTTACCGGGAATAAAAGAGCATCTGATTGGACAAAATGCTCACTAATGCTACTCTTCTCAAACTCATGAATAATTAATGAGATCAACAGCCAATCAGGTCATCCCTTTCTGGTCAGGTGCATGTACCTTGATACACAATGAAACTCCACATGAATATCTTGATGTCCATAAAATACCAGGCAAACATACTTTCTAATGATTTATGAATGCAGGTATTGTTTTCTAGATACTGAGAAAAATGACGTGGCGAAAAGAAAAGAAACGTGGCGAAAACGAAATGGCGGACGGGAAGAAGAGGGGGACATCTGTTCTTGGTATTTGGATCCCCTGGTAAAACACTTGCTCTCGTTTTTGATCTATTACTTAAATAGGCCTGCCTGCGGTTGGTACTCCATGTCATTCTATAGCCTGAACCCCCCAAGAAGATAATCCAGTATACGTGAATTAACTAGAGTGCTAGGAAACAATATGAGTGAGAAAGTAATGTACGTGAGTACAGAAAACCACAGCACCGATGTGGAGTGCGGCAGTATGTTTGTGGTCTGTGCGGCGGTAACATGAAAACTGGTGCTTGCGTAGCGTTGTAATATTAACATCATCGATGTCAATAATAAACAATGCAAAACTTCTAAGATCCCATCCAAGGTAATCTGGTACTTTTACTTCATATGGTCCTTACACTGATTTTCAGTATCATCGTCGGGTTTGACGGCAAGTCAAACATGCATGCAGACTTTTTTTGCGCGGAAATAAGTAAAAGGATATTAGAAGCTAACCTTACAACTCACCAAAACTTTTAATCTTCCTTGTTTTGACGGTAATTTTGGAGAGTAAATAGGGACGCCGCTACACAGGACGGGTGCGGTTCCGTTATTGATAAACTAAACGTGACTGTAATCGACGTCCTAAACGTAACCCTATATCTACAATACCAGGAGCCTCGTGGAGCCTGGCGTCGTGGTTTGGCATGGTACTTTAAGTAGGGTCTTCTTTTCATGCGGTACGCGACAAATCCGATAGGAAAAAATGGAATTCCAGTTACGCGGTAAACAGGTGTGGGACTACCGGGATACATGCCCCCCAAAAACGGTAACAAACAGGATGTTTTTTTTAAATTGAGAGCATTCCGGATATTAATTACTGAGACTTGTCACCATACGAGATTGAACAATGGTGTCTTTCTTACGAGAAATGTTATATCGATATCACTTGAATTGAAGTCGTTCAGATATTGAATGATTAGATAACGGTAGATGTCACCACCGTTCCGATAGTAAATACATAGTTTCTCTATTCAGTGTAAGCCGACGCTTCCTCAGTCGTATCACAAGGGCAAAATCATTTCGCAAATGCAAACATTGCTGTCTAAATTAGTAGTTGCCTTGATTAATATTAATTCATATGCATGTGTTCCACTTTTGATCAGCTATTTGGACTTTTTTCAAGTTGAAGTTTACGCTCTTACAAAAAAAACTAAGCATTCAGTACATTCTATATTACGACAACTTTTCGAACTTTAAGACAAACCAATTACACGAGAAGGCCTACGCGGGAGGTTGCTAAGCACAAAAGAATCGTAACAGTCGCAGAGAAATAACCGAGTATTCTTGAGGAGGTCCTTGGTTCGATTCCGGGCTAGGGCCAACACTCGGGCTGTAAATTGAACTAGAATGCAAATGTATAGTTCAGTCTACAAATAGTTGTGTCCATAACCTGATGGAGGCAGAAAACCTGCGGGTTTACATTTGTTCACTGCATGTTGATCCAATTTCTTTTCAAAGCTTTCGTGTCCAATTTTAATTCTCAAACGTGCTTGCGCTCTTTACCATCAGGTCCAGGATGCTCTCGATTGCAATTGGTGTACGCAATTTTTTTGTCAGCTTTAAGATTCGATTCAGTCTCTTTTTCCCTGTTAACAAAAGTCTTTTTTTCTGTGGCTTTTTGTGTGAAGATTTTGTAAATAGCCAAAACGAGGGGACCTTATTTGTTTCCTTTTTTACTTCGGTTACAGATCTCATTTGGCAAAAGGTTTACAAGTTTGTCGTATCCTGGGTACCGGAGGTCCCACGCCGGGAGGGAATGGGGAGGAGGGAAGTGGAGTTAAGATCGGATATTAAAATGGCACTCAGATCAGCAGGTCGAGGTGCGTCTTGTGAAACTGTCCTTCTAGGAGAAGCAGATGACTTATAGAATTTAAACGTCGTTGAATCTCGGCTTCCATTACTCGGTGAACTAATCAAAACAAACGTGCGACAAAACGGAATGTCTGCTAGCTATGGTGTAAAAGATCAAGAACGATAATAACAAGGGTCCTACTTGCTTTAGGGCGTTAATTGATTCGGAATTAAAATATATTTTTCAGCCCCAGAATCCCTTCATAGATCTCTATAAAGGTATGAAATGTGCGTCAGGTCTTCCGGTTGAACACCGCTCTGGCACTATTCAGGTTTAATAGGTCCCTGATATTTAGACTTTAAATTCCTAGAAGCTGGTATTGATTTAGAACATTTTAGTTACATTTTACTACTTTATATTGTGAAATATCAGTGGCTTTACTGGCATTGTGAGACAGTTGCCCCAAACACGAACCGCTGAGTTTAACTGATTGGAATACGTCGAGTATATTTACAAGACCCTTACAACAACGACGTAGCACTTTGCTAAACTCCGGGGCTGTGTAAAAAGTTTGTTATTCTCATTTCACTTAAAATTGACATCAACTGAAAGAACTCGTCATTATGATATCAAACCCCTCTTTCTCCCCGTATATTAACATTTGAAGTTGTTATTAAGGAAAATCAAGGAGGCACGAACATAAACCTGCACTTCAATTTAAAAGTCTTGCACTTTTATTTCTGCTGATTCAGATTAAAAAATAACGTTATTTACGTGCCTAGTCGTCTTCTAGCTGACTCTAGAAAGGGTCTACTAATCGGTGACACGGATTCTTCGGTCGAATTTGGGTTGGTTTTCGGAGAACCCGTAGAAAAACCCTCGGAGCAAGGGCGAGATAGTCCGGGAATTGAAACCGGATCCGGTACAGAGCTAGAGGTGGCGGAGGCAAAGCCCTTAGCCACTGCGACATCCCGGCTTCAGATGCATGATAAATTTAAGGGCATTCAGTGCATTTAGCCCATTGTAGGCGATTCTTTGGGACTGCATGTAGTTAGTACCAACAGTGAGCTCCACAAAATCTCGTAGTCGATCTGGCGTATATTGGCTACTATACTGCCATACATTTCTCTTCGCAAAAACATCTTTGTTCTTCAGCTTTTCAAGTTCCCTTATGTCATTATGTTCAAACAGGGCCTCGCTGTTCGAACTATAAAAAGAAAGAAATTTAAAAAAGAAATGTTTACGCGTCACGTGATACATAATACTAAAACGATACATATACACTAATGCCAACAAATGACTATGAATCATTAAAAATATTGACTTCATTTCCTAAGAATAGATCACGATTAACACACTTAAATGACTTGCCGCGCGCACTGACCATTTTAAATAAATTAACACATATCGAACGAGTCGTGCAGACACTTTTAATCAGTTTTTCGTGATAAATTTTGAGCTTTTTTCCCACACCAGGCAGAATTCTTAAGAGGAGAATTTGAAAAATAAACCGAAACAAAACAAAACTGCTAACTGTGGCCGGTTTAGTGTATATCGAACACATACAAACATATAATATGTATATGCTACATATCAATACTATTATATTATTATTCAGTATATCGATAACCAATATTTAGCATAGTCGCGGCATCTAAAACTAAGCTAAATGGTCTACCTCCCTGCTTCTTTGACGCCTTATAATTTACTCTCTTTCAATTACAATTACTATAGTATAATATATCGTACACGAACGCTAAAAGAACTGACTCTGGCGTTTTTAGCAGATTTTAATGAAATGTAATATCATTTAAGTTGATGTACAGATTTTTACACACGGCTTTTATGTAAACCAGTCTTAGTTACTGTTAAAACTACCGTGTCTAAATAAAGTTTAAAAAATAAATTAAAAAAATCTAGTTACAATAATTATTAATTAGTTGTAGTGTTTGCTTGGTTGTTTTCTTTTATTATTCATTTTTATCTCATTTTACATATTGTAGTTTGCTCGCTCCGATAATTACTCTAGATTTTAGGTTTTAGCTTAGTTCCAAGTATTTATTGTATAATAGTGCACTGAAGAAGGACGAAGGCCGAAACCTCTGGCAATAAAATGGACCAGCGAGGAGTTCGCAAGTCACTTCAGTCTTATACTTATCAATTTTTCAAGTGTCCTGTATCCAGTTGGATCATCTTAACTAGCTTTAGTCCCGATAACAACAGTCAACACTTGATTTAATCATTCATCCCGCATGTTGTCTGCTTTATCCGAGAAGCTACGTGTCAGTATTACCATGAGTCACAGGCGCGGATCCAGAAAAAACTGATCTGACCGGTTTCCGACTTCCCAACTCAAACTCCAAAATTGGAAATTTTACTGAAACCCCCCCCCCCCCTCCCCCTCTCTCAAAGAGAGTTTTAATCGAATGTTAAGGTTACTAAAATAATCTGGAAATTTTGACCGGTTTCAACCGGTCTAGATCCGCGCCTGAGTCATACTTCAGCTTTGATGCGGGCCACTATAATTACTATTACGATCATTTGGTTCAAGAAATGTCTCACATAGGGTCCTGATTTAGCAACATCTTCATTTCCTCAAATATTTCATTAAATTGTCCTCAGGCTACGATGATACGCATTGATAAGCGACCTAACCCAGATCCCCGCCCATCCCTACTGAGGTCACCGGGAAATAGCTACCCGCCTTATACGAAGCAATAACCCGTGGACGTGAACAGGAAAAGATCGAAGGGGGACAGAAGGAATATATTTTCCCGAAAACAACGCGATTAACTAACCACTAACCGCACAGCCAAGTGTCAAGTGTGGCAACTAAAAACAGCTGATCAGTTTTCGAGAGAGTTCAAGAGACGTCGATTACTCCGACAATTTACATTGACCTTCATGATACGAATCACACGCCCTTGGTTTAATTCAGAGGTTTTCCCTATCGCTGAAGCGATCTCCTTCAATTTAAGTTTCTTCATATATCATCTCGGATCGTAGACAGTGCCTAAAAATAAACATTACTGCGAAGAAAAGATTACAAGCAATTTCACGGTTTGGTTAGAATGCTTTATTAAGCGTGATCTAATCCGAATGGGCCCAGTATGGCCTTGATGTTTCGTGATTAGTCGTGGTTGTCTAATTCGTAAAAAGACGAGTTCTTGGTGCGACTGAGACACCTTTCTTTGACCGCAAAATGACATATCGAACATCCGATAGCTGAAACCGTCGCATATTGGAGATAAAACTAGAAAAACATGCTTGAAGAAAATGCATAAAAATACGCCATACTGGGCCCATTCGGATTAGATCACGCTTAATAAAGCATTCTAACCAAACCGTGAAATTGCTTGTAATCTTTTCTTTTATAACATAAGAAATGGTGACGAGCGTTAGACAAAGTCGACGATAATATTATTGTTAGTCTTAAAAATGTTGCGTCCATACTTCATTCAAATTGCAAAGTTTAAGGCTAGAAAATAAATCTGATTCACAAAGAGCGTTTATTTCTATTTATGAGTACACTAAGGCGGGGGCTGTTTCATCAGCTTCCAAGCAAGTCAGTTCTATTTTCAGATACAGAAGACAAAACGATTTTAAAGACAAAGAAGAGACAATCATTGTCTATTTTGGGATCGTTCTTTTGCGGCCGCCAGTTTTTATTTGTCTAGAAATACGAAAGAAAACAATTTGAGGTAACAAGTACCTATTTGTGACTCGGATATGTAGACCGGTTTTTCATAGCTTCAAACTATATTAAAGAATTCGCCGAAAGGTAAGTTATTCATCAGTCAGTAAAAGAAGAACACCCCTTTTGTAAGAAAATTTTCACTGAGTGTGTTTTTATCCAATCCTTTTTACGGTTTAAAAACAAATTATAATTTCGTAAACTGGATATAGCTTCTGGTTAACCCAAGAGTCTTATGAAATATTTGAAAGTAATAGACCGGCGACAATAAAGAAGAGATTCATTCAAGACTCTCGGAAGCATACTCGTACTGTTTACTCTTCTGGTAGACTCTAGACATGTCTTGCAGTGCACATTCTAGTTTTAATTTTACAAATTAAAAACTCAATATTATTATTATTGGAATACTTAATAAACTCAAAGTAAACAAAAACGATTTAAAATTAAAGCACATAAGTTCACTGATAAATGAAAAAGCGACTCATTGCGAAAAGTTTCCATTGTTGATTAGATATGCCGAGTCGAGACTGGAATTTGCAAGGGTGGACTATCGATTGGAAACGCCTTTTTCAATGAAAGCGTGTTTAAATATATGCTATAAACTGACATATACGTATGAGCACATTTCTTATTTGCCCATTACATAAGTTTTAGGAGGGTTTGTAATAATTATGTCGGTACTGAAAAGATTACGTTACAAAGTGTGTGATCAAGAATGGAGCTGGAATTGTCTGGATGCTTCTCGTGGACTACAAGTTAGGTTTTACGGTCTCTATCCAGTCCTTGGTTCCGGGCAGCGAGGCTTGGGATAAGTTAAGCGTTGAAGAATCCATTCATAACAGGAATCGACAGTAAAGGAAATAGTCGAACCATGGATGAAATGTTTAAGAAAATGACAACAATTCATACTGATTAAGCTATCAACTGACACTGATTAAGCTATCAACTGCTTTCTTAAGAGGAAAATGATTTGAATACTATTATTGAGTGACATATGATTCAGTTTAAAGTTTAGATTTAAGAGATCAACGCATTTATTCTGGAATCAGTTTCTTGAAAGCAGTATTTTCAAACCCAAGCAATTTTATTTTCGGAACCCTGCCTCTGTCTATATACGCCGCTGGGACAGTGTACGCGCGTTAAAAATCTAGGAATTTCACTCAAGATTATGACGTAGTTATTAGCAATTAAACTGAACGGGAAAAAAACTATGTGCCAAAAAGGATTAGTGAACGTTCTGTGAATTCTGATAAAGGAGCAATGTTGTCTTTTCTGTTCGTAGCTCAACTCGATGTTTTAATTCACACAGAATGTGATCGTGAACGGTCTTAACAGATAAGTTTATTAATGGCGTAATACGATGGCTATAACATCGATTCGGCTGAAGCAGTCAGTGTTGGAATAAAACAACCTGGATCAAAACGATCTTGCTAAAGGATACGACATATCATTTAGCGATCACTAACTGAACTAAATGACACATCAACTATCTGGAATTCAGGACTAACAACCTCCACACCCGACTTTAAAAAAATGGCAGGAACAAGAACTTCAAAAAAGGAAGTAGCTGCCTAACTTGACTGGAGGTTGTAAAGCACTAAATAGTAATGGCAATTAAGTAGGGTAGCATTCTCCACCTCACAAGTTTTACCCCCTAGGTTTTAGTAACTCTTGATATTTCTTTAACGGACCGAGATTTGGCAACTAAAGCTTTTTGGGCATAAGTTAAGCGGGGGGAAATTAGTGGAGTTTAGCGGGATGCATGGCGATCTCTTCCCACTAACTGCCGTCGGCTAATTATCATGAGCTACATGTACATGGTAATACTTTAGAAGCTGGAGTATAGCTTTGCTATGGGGTTACATACAGTTCACATAAATTTCTTAAGTATGATTGTATAACCAGCTGATAAATACACGCTGGCTTTATGGAGAAACCCCCTTCAAATGATCTACGATAAACTGGCTAAGTTTGTATCAGTAAAAAGACTTTACCGACAACCTGGTAAATTCAAGCATTAGATCGAAGATGGATTATAAAGCACCTGATCTAATATAATCTGGCCCACATTGTATCGTACCTTTTACTGTAAATTCGGAATCTCTTCATTTCTTGATAGCTGACTACAGTTGGGAAGACCATTGGCATTGCCAACAAGGAATTCCAAACAGAACTGCACTGTGTATGAATGAGGAATCCATTAACTGATTAATAATGATTTTCCTATAAAGTATAAGATCGAAGGTTCTATAGCAATTTACGGAATCTATTCCAACGGCTGATCACTGTGTGATGAAGGGTGGTCTATAATTTTACACACGGGAAGCTGTTGCTTCCAGTTGTTGATGGAAACATCCATATGGTTGCATGAGAATCAACACATGTGCATTTTTCCTGAGAATGTCAATAAGCAATACTATAAAGTCACTAAGATTAATGTATTCTCAACGTTTCAACTTTTGCTATGAAAGGACTAATGCCTACACAAACAAAATTAGTCAACATTCAGAGAAAGAACTCGTGAAGATCCATTTCAAACTTTATGCAAAACTGATGTTTAAAGAATAACTCCCATAGCGCAGAAATCAGTCCCAAATGTTAAACTGAAAATGTAAAGAACTCGGATTCCCAGTTGGGCTTGAAGCCAACTTCTGAGCAGAAAAACAAAAGGTCTGCATAGTTCATATGCTAGCAGGCAGTTCGATAGATCAGTCATTTAAAAAAAATATTAAATTACCTCTCATTTCTACACTATTGATCAAGGAAATATCTTGAAGAGGGATTTTGATTAGCAAGCAGAGGCCCTGGTTTGTTCTGGACTATACAATTTAAAGGAACGTTTCTCCAATGTTCATGTTTGATTCTGCTCTCTTGGTATTAAACAACTTGGATCCTACAATGGATTAGTAAAGCCGGGAACTTTTATCAATTAATGGATCGCTTAAAGTATGTTTATAGTAATGCGAAAAAGGACTGAATCATTTCAGATTCAGTGGTGAAAAAAAGGAGAAACATATCTAAAACGAATTAGAAACTTTAGTTTGTTATTCTTTTAAAACAGAGCGCGTGGCTTTCATGCGTCGCGTTAATGAAAATCTTCAACTCCCGCAACCGTGAGTTCAAGAAGGCTTTAATAGGTTAAGCTATTCATAAATGCCGCTCTCCTACTTGTCTTAAAGCACTTCAGTGTTGACCTCGCTGCCTTCGATCTGAAGTGGGGCCCACTTCCATTGAGGAAGTACTACATGTATCCTGTTTCAGCGTGAATAATAGAAAGGATCTCAAAATCCTCCAAAGAGATTCGCTGATTCGTCGCACTTGGAAAGAATATCTGTTTTTAAAATGCAAAATAAAGGAGAATGTCATCCCGCCAACTCTCTTTTGATCTCTCCTGAAGTGGGTGTTAAATGAGACACTTCCGGACTCCAGAGACGTATACGCAGATCCTTTGCTAGCCCACCACGCATGGTTTTAGTTACGCAGTAAACGAAAAACAGAAAACTCTGAGGCTGAATCGTGCAGCGGTGATCGGGGCCCTCATTGCGGCGGTTACGATCATAACAAGAACTCTAAGCCCTTTTTGTTCAACACGAATTGCTTTAGCTATTGATTTCCGTTCTGTGGTGAGTCGTTGCGTATTAGTCAGTATTCTAGCAGGAAAGCCGCCATGCCTTGAGTTGTGCCGCATGCTCTTTGAGCAGCGAGTACGGATCACTGACAATGGTTCAGCCAGCTTCACGACGATCGGCACATCAAAGCGATACTACCGAACCAAACAAAATAATAACGCGAAGTTGTTTGTTTTAGGAGTGCCTATAATATGCGTGTATGGTTTATTATTCAAAATGAGAAATCGTAAGCTAATAAAAGTCAGTAAATTATGATTGCCTCCTGTTATGCTGTAATTTAGTTTGGCCGAAGGAGCAGGGAGACTAGTGCCGATCCCTACCTTTTCTGTCCCATCAACATCACTCCCATGGCCCATCTAGCAATTCGTGTATCCGGAAGGAAGGATGCAATCAATAGTGTAATACAGGGGGCAATCAGGTGTAGCAGGCTTTTCCCATGTAAAGCGAACTAATATTCGAGAGAGAGAATCCCGGCATCAATTGTCGTGTTCCGCGGAGTAAATTAAATATATATATATATATTAATTCCGCCGTCCGCCAATCAGGACGCCTGTGGATGCGCTACTTTTGGAAGTTCGTAGGTTTATGAAGCAGGCGCAGTGTACGTCTGCGAGGAAGTAGTGAGGACGCGTGATCAGCACATCAAGAGAACACAATTAAAAAATGGTCAAGTGGTGCTTCGCTGCATTTGTACGGTTAACTTTGGTCTCATTTTCCGTGCAAAATGTGTTAGAGACAAGCTCGAGACATCTGTTGTGAGTGAAGTCTGGGTTGAACGAGTTCCGGTCAGGCTAACAGCTTGCTTTTGATGCAGTACGTATGACTCATTCAGTTGTTTTTCTCCGCAGTGTGGCCTCCGTTACTATTCCGCCAAGAATCATCTGCACAAGAATCAACGGGCTTTCGTCCAAGCAGATGAGGTTTTGCGAGGAAAACCCAGGCGCAATGGACTCCATAACTAAAGGATTCGAACTCGGAGTCGACGAATGCAAGTATCAGTTTAGAAAGAGGCGGTGGAACTGTACCTTATTGGGAACAAAGTCGACATTTGGACGCCGCGCAGTGCGTAAGTAACCCCACTAACTATTTTGGTAAAACTGCTGTGTTTCGTATTTAGCATACTAAGGGAATCCCAGACTTAAGGGAAGACCACAAGCTTAGCCTACAACTGTTAGCATGAGAGATTTGTCTCCAGCTAGTCGCCGGGGATTAGTGCTGTTTGTTTGCCCAGGGGGTTTACGATTCTACTTGAGTTCCGAAGGGCTCTCTCTCAGTCACATCACTTCAACTATACTTGGGTGTGTTCGGAGAGAAAAAAACATCAGCGCTGAATAGTCACAAACTAACCACGGTCACCCATTGAATCCTGCTTTGACAATTCGTGTCGGTATCACGTTGTAGAATCGGTGTATTCTTTTGGAACAAAAGAACAACAGCGCAAAGCGCGACGTTCACGGCTCTTTATGAATTTGTGCTCAAGCTTAGTTACATCACGAAACTGATCTGATGGAGCTGTGTACGACTCTCGGCTTCTCTGATAAGATGTTTGCGATGACAGACAAATTTCCTTAGCCTTGGCCAAACGTCGAGTGACCCAAACACGATGTGTGTCGTAAAGCAATAAATGGCACGAGAGCTCGGCAGGTCTACATCACGTATAGTAAACTATTTATTTAAGCTCTGATCGACTGACTTAGCTCCTCCATTAAGCAGAACCACCCGTAGAAAACACTTCAAGGTGTTAACGTTATCCACTGCTTCGAGAAAATGATCCACTTAAGAGTTCGTTCTTGGCCTCAGTGAGTTGCGTTCTTTGGTACTATTATATTGTGGTAATGACATAGGTCTTCCTTTGTATTTCACTTCGTTCATCTATTCGTTGCTCAATCAAAACGAGACCGGAGTTATAAACAGCGGTCTCCGACAAGTATTTGTTGACTAACAGCTAGAACTCGATGAGAAAGTTATTTTAAAGACAAATTGCAGGGCAATAGCTGGAGTATTTTCGAAGCAAATTGTATAACAAGACCATTCCATTCCATTGCCAACCACTTCAGGTATATAAACCACATAAGACCTTTTTCCAAATGGTACGTTTTACATTGTGGCGCTAAAATAACGAGTCCATTTTCAATTTATTTCGTTAAAACCTATCGACTTAAATTTTAAGAAAATTCATATTTCTTTTTCCGTTATATTAATTAGTTTTTAGCGACTTTCCTTAATTTGCGGATGTTTAGATGTCTGATTGATCCTGTTTATGAGACACACGGGGTGGGTATGCTATTTTACGGGAATTTGCAAGTGGCTGAAACAGTAGATCAATTAGTGTGGCTTACTGTAGCCTTTACGTTTGCTGGGGAACTTAGGGAATGTTTCTGAATCAGACAGCTATCCTTTAATCGTCGACACGAGGAAAATGTTAGTGTCACCTATGGAATGTTAATTACAAACAAACCGAGCAAATATTTGTAGCTCAACATACCTGAATGGCTATATTGCTTATTCGTTTGTATATGAGCCCCATTCATTATTAGCAAATGCACTTCATTATTGGCAGCCTTGTAGAAACTCTTATAGGTTGGATATTATTTCATAACCGTTCTTTTTTCTTTGGTCGATGAGTGTTAGTACTCAAATCTCAATTGCTATCACCTGTACTACTTTTCTGACCTAGAAAATGTGATCCAGTTGTTAACCTGTTCATTATTTGACATCGAAACGGTGCTGTTTTTCATGCAGATTGCTCTCTTGAAAGAGAAACTTGGATAATTTTAGTAGGGAAAGGATATTCGGATACAATACTGAAATACTTGTCAAGCCTTTTAGCTTTCTCTAAATCAAAAGCCTCGTGGTGCTTGTATGTAGACATGATAATACAATTTTGGTATTGTATATCTGTTGTAGATGTTTCGTTTCGTACTTATTTCTTTCCTCCTTTCTTCTTCATGTGTTTTGTTTTCATTCTAGCGGGGACGAAGGAGGCGGCTTTACTCATGCTATCATCTCAGTAGGCATAGCCCAGGCAGTAACCCTACGCGTGTATAGTTTTGTTTTCATTTTAGCGGGGACGAAGGAGGCGGCTTTACTCATGCTATCATCTCAGTAGGCATAGCCCAGGCAGTAACCCTACGCGTGTGTTTTGTTTTCATTTTAGCGGGGACGAAGGAGGCGGCCTTTACCCATGCTATCATCTCAGCAGGCATAGCCCAGGCAGTAACCCTTGCATGCACAAAGGGCAACCTGACTAAATGCGGCTGTGATAATACAAAAAGAGGAGAGAAGAGCCATGAGGGATGGAAGTGGGGAGGGTGCAGCGTCAATATTCAGCGCGGTCTCGAGGTAGCTGATAAATTCCTGAACGGAGATGACGCCGGCAGAAGCGATATCGCCCTAATGAACAGGCACAACAACGAGGTCGGAAGAGAGGTGAGTGAATACATACATCAAAAACTTCTCTTCAAAATAACTGAATATTCTCAAAATCTCTATAACGCCGTTAAGTACGTAATGACATAATTACTGTTCTAATAACGTAATGACAATGGGAGCTAATCAATTAGCAATTGTCTGGCCCAGGACGCTTTATTGCGCCGACAGTGAAATTAGCACGCGAGCCCGAAGAAGGCTCACCTATCTCAAGCAGGGTTCTTACAACTGTAGCTAGACATCGTTGGGATAGAACGTAGGATCGGAGGCATCCCTAGCGCTGATAATTTTGTTACAGTGACCCAGCTAAGAAGTCCTTGACGTAATGTCTGACGGCAAAAAGATTTTCTTTTAGCTTTGTAAAATTCTAAATAGTGGTGCAAATAAAGAGTATTATCATATTTATAAGTGGCAGCTCTAGTAAAGGTGCTTGAACCAGGCCAGACGGTGTTTAATGAACTGCCAGAGACAGTCATTCAAAGTTTAATTTGCACACCGCTAAACCACATATCATTCTTACGTCGGAAATGAAAACCTCGGGGTAGCTCGTTTTGTCAAAAGAAGGCAATCCGATCTTTGCTGGCAGATTAACGTTTAATTTTCCTTAATCTTCTGCGGGCGTAAGCAAGTTATTACTTGAAAAAATCGAGATGTTATAGCGATACTTCGCCTTCTCTTTAGAAACAAAAATTCACTTTATCAGCAATTTCTTATTTTAATAACCGTCTTAAAAACAACAAGGTCAACAATTTTAATCTGCTAGACACAACTGTAATAAAGCCACACAAAAACAAGGGAAAGATTGTAAAAAGTGACTTAATAAGGAATGTCCTATTGATTCCTCTGTTTATTTTTTCCTGGGGTTTAGTACACTCACTGATTCGTACGGAGACACTACGAAATCTAGAATCAGACAAGCGACTGCATTGCTTTAGTGACTAAACGTTATGAGAACACCGGGGTGCTTTGCACTTTAATTTTGTCCGGATAATGAAAGACAATAAGGAACAAAGGATTTAGTCAAACGCAAATGGCCTGTTTTGTTTGCGTGGAATGTCGGGATATTAAACTTTTCAATTAAAACGCACTTTACTCAGGGTAACTCTTGGTGGCGACTTACTCTTGTGCAGCTGGGAGCCTGATTTTCCTTACTTTGGTCGCAGCCTTATCACTTTGTGTTGCGCTAATGAAACGTCTTATACCACCACCTCGCTTGAGCCAATTCCTTCCATCATTTGCGTTCATTCATACTATGGTTTCGATTCGTTTTGCGGCGCAAAATGACAATGGTGTATTCTGTGGACTTTTATTCGCTAAAGATCAATAAATATAATAAATAAATTACGTATATTAGAAAGAAAACTTGTGGTTAGCTGCAATTATAGATAAAAGCGGTACTTTAGCCAACGCCGACGCAATGATATAAACCTGCACAAAACTTAATATTAAGCCACAATCGGATTTCAATCTCTGGCTAGTTAGGCGTATATGAAAACGTGGCATTAATATACCGTAAGTAACAGGACTGGTGATGCTTAATCTTCACTCGTACAAAAAGTAGCAAAGGGGGGTAATTAAACTTAATTAAACGAACACACTGAACCACACAGCGATGCATTCATCTGAAAGTTTTATGTCGGTCGGGGAATAAAAAACAGGTCACGCTTGTCATAAAATGGGGCAAATGTGTGTTAGTCTTATATAAGGCAAGTTAGACCAACATAGCCGGCTTCCCTTGCATTAGAGTGCACGTACACTGCGTAGTTCATCAGTCAATTTAGTTGACAATTTTATATGTATAAAACCTATTTCTGCTAAGTAGATGTGTGAAAGGTTTTCGATGTTTCCTGTAATAATACGAAGTGAAGGTTAGTACATTATACTGACACTCGGACAGTGAATACAATTTTCCATGGTTTATGTGACGCGAAAAGGTAACGATTTTTTCTCGTTGAACACATAACATTAATATTACTGCAACCGGGCTGAAAATTACGAGACCAAATGCGCTCATTAACTAGATAGATTTTTCTAGTGAGTGGCAATTGAAGGCTCTTTGAAAGGAACACAAAAGGGTAATACTTGACTACCCAAACGTCTGTTCTACAATAAAAGGCTTGCTCAGTTTCAATCAAACCAGGTTCGGAGCCCCGTTGAGTTTAAAATTAACTCACGTGAGCCCAGCATGTGTCTGAAGTTTTGTAATTAAAGTTCTGCGACTAAAATTGCAAACAATTTTTTTGGGGTTGATTTATATTTTGAGAAGAAGATTTGAAGATGATAATTTGGAAGCAATATGTTCACAAGATAGCTCGTAAGTCATCTCCTACGATTGAAATTGTAAGGTTTGCTAAAAAAAAAGCGACCTATTTGACAGCTTTTCAACATGAGATGTTAAAAAATACATAGACGGACCGAATGTTTTTTTAACTAGACGAAGATTAAGAAAATGGTTCTTGTTAGGAAAAAACGACGTAAACCGTACTGAATTGCTATAGAGCTGAGCAAAATATTATTTACTTTCTGCAGCTTCAATACTGATCAAGCATTTATGTATATAACTGACAACGTTATAATGTTAAATATTATGCAGGAATCATGAATGGAGCTGTTCAAATTCTTGAAATTCTGCACAGTTATTGGAATCTCAATTGTGGTAAAATGTGAAAGAAAAACATCGTATCACAACAATGATTAAAATTTAAATCCAAAGTTTCGTGTTTTCCCTAATTCTTAATGCTTTAAAAATATACATACTTTCCCAGCAATTAACAACGCTCTGAGCATGCGCGATGTCGATTACTTCAAAACGTCCATCGTTGTTCTAATTCAGTTTACCCACAACGTTGAGCTTCAGAATTCTAATGTTACATTATGTAAAGTTTTAACTAGAAATCTGGCAGTACACCGTTTAAAAACGTTATGGAATAAAATGAAACATTCACTAAAATGTGAACTCAACGGATTATTGTATTATTGTTTTTTCAACTGGTCCAGTGATGATTTGGACCAGGTTTGATTTGGATGTCAGCTAGACCAAGGAAGGCAAAGATGGAAATACATAAAATGTTTCAAGTTGTTTAATGTTGTTAGTCTTCCAGTTGTTACGTAGAAGATATAATTAATTGAAACAGGGGATATTTAACGGTATTACCTGTTTGAATTAATTTTGTTCTTCGTAGTGTTCAAAAAGTATTTCTTTAAAGAATCAATCTCATAGATGGTAGCTCATACCAAAGTAACATCGACTTTAATGCTTCTTCTTTCAACTGATCATTGCAGATTCCGGCGTGCATGTCTCATGCCAGTAAGCTTACCAGTAGAAAGACTGTCTATACTAGCTGATATACTATTGTGATAAATCCACTTAGCTCTGATTCACAATTTGTATAGCCTGTTGCACTTTTGGGGATTCATGGTAAAGGCAGGTACTTGTCACTTCAGTCACTGGAAGGCAAATCCGATTATGTGAACAATCAGCAACTTAATGCCAGCTCACTGAAATAGAGTGGAAGAATCTTGTTTCTACAAATACAAAACCAAGGAACAATTAACGTCAAGGTTATGTTAAACCAAGAAGAAAAGGCATTGACAAAGTAAGATATGATGATCTATGTGTTCTTTTGCAAGTTTTGTCACAGCTGGAGACTGTCGTGTATTCCATAGAGGAAAAGGAACTCATTTGCTACAAAGAAACAAGCACCGTGGTAAACTTAATACGTGGATTCATGATGAGTTCTGAAGAACTAAAAGAAGATACACGGATTACTGGTCGACACCGATACTAAACTAAATAGGCCACATTGTCATGTCTTTGTGCTCAATAAACACCTCCATATTTGTGAATCAGCCAACTGAAAGATGTTGGTATCGAAAGTGTATCCAAGAATAAGGTATCAAGTTCTATCATGTTCGACTGAGGCGTGAGCATTACCATGTTAAACCGAGATGCCATGGAGGATAAATGGCAAATGCAGTTCAACACTACCAAATGTGATGTTCTAAGGGTCTCACCGGCTCTCTGCATGATGCCATTTACATACTCCTTACATGGTATACCCCTAAAGGAGACAGACCACGGCTAAATACCTTGGTATTCAGATCTCCAAAGATCCCAAATGGAACAGACATATCAATCTAACAACTGCTAAAACAAATCGCACCCTTGGTTTCACTAAAAGAAATCTTAAGTATAGCAGAAGTATTTTACGTGCAAAGGCTCACCTGGACCCGTAGCGAGACCTCTGTCATCTTGAATACTCGTGCTAGCCGTGATATGGACCCAGGCCTGGCGTGGACAACAACGGAGCATACAAAGTTGAAATGGTGCAACGCAAAGATGCATGTTGATCACTTAAGAGATATCGCAACACATCTAGTGTCTTATATGTAAGACTGACCAACTAAACCTCCAGCTAGTCTGGAGATCACTTGAATTACGCAGAAATGACCGCTGACGATACTGATCGTGGCCTCATCTCAGTTCGGCAGCCCGAGAGACTACCAGAATACGGACCCTTCCAGGACAACGCATTCCCATGCATTCTGAAAGTATGATTTCCTGATCCAGATTTTAAGAAATTATCTTCTTGCAGTATTACGCAAATTCCTATTTTTTTATCTACATCTACTGCTTCTCATCCATCGTCTTTCTGATTCTATCGCCGAGGACTAGAACTCAATGGAATCACTTACTATATTCTTTCATTGGTTCACTGACAGTTGTTCATGCAACACAGAGCTGGTACGTCTGTTTATTTGCTTACTATGTGCTTATTCTATTGTCAAATGTAATGCTATATATGTAAGCGTCTATATGCTGAGCACCAACCAATAATCTTCAACATGGTAAAACCGGCGAGATACTGAGTACCACCAGAAGTCTGATACTAAACAAGTCCTGTAGTTTGTCCTTGAAACATATTAGAGAGCTTAAGCACCAGACGTTCGTGAGTCAAATGTTCCTTTTTTGCCGCCATCACATCCGTAACATCAACTCACAAATGTCAAAACACAGGTCTTCCCGTCCGTATTGATCAACCAGAAATGTGTCCGAGGTAGATAAGATTTTAATAAAAAAATCATTCCAGTCTTCTCACGGTCTTGTGACGTCCGTGTTGTCAAAAACGTCTGCTGCTTAAGCTCTCTAATTACATCTTGACGGACATGCTATAATAAAAGCAAATATCCGGCAGTTTGATGGTAGTTGCTGCTGCTCCTCGCTTCCTCAGTTTTCTCGCTTGAAGATGCCCTAACCATAGTTTTTAATTACTACCTTGATCAACTGGTAAAGAGCTATTTCAACTAACGACAGATCTGAAGTAATGTCACCCATGGCTGCGTTCCCTCAGTTTAAAGAACTCAAAAAGAATACTTAGCACCGGAGAATAAGGAAAATTCTTGAGAGCGAGCTCGTGCCCCTACGAGATAGAACTCTGTCAGCAGGTTTCACTCAAGAATGCCATCCATTTCGGGATACACTTTGGCACAAGATAACGGGAAAGTTAGACAAAGACTGCTCTACACTAAAAGTAGGAACTTCTCTATTTTGTCTCTTGCATATATAGGGTGACAATATTTCTTCTTCTAACATTTCCAGTTCTTCTATTCAAACTGGAAAGGTACGATGTATGACTGGTTTTTGTAAATGTTAGCACGGACGGATTCTTGTCGAAAGTGGCTTTTCGATCCCGATCCAATCGTTCAAAGATGAGGAATTGAAAACTATTTGTATAGAATCGCGTGTTTATTCGTAGAACTGGAAAATGGCTTATATGAATCTATCGTAATCTCTGCTCTGTCCTCATTCCTTGAATTCTAATTCTGTCATTTCCACCCACTGTATTCTGAGTACCAGGCCTCTTACAGTGCGGTCGACAATTAACGCCTAACGTCAGTCATAACCAATACAAATTTGAAAAAAATTGGCGTCGGTCAGAGTTTTTTTGAACACAAGGTTTTATCAGCAAACAGTTTTATCATTAGGATATTCTAAGCACTATATTGTTTCATAAAGCTTCTGAGATTAAGTAATATGTAAAACACGGAGATGTTTTAGGAGCGATTTCTAAATACAGTGAGACGAGACTGAAAACCGAGGCGAAGCCGATAAAATTAGCGATTTAAAAGTCTCGAAATGCGAGCTGTATTTGGAAACGATTTCTACTAAATACTCGTCATGGTCATGATTTCTGTTGACCAGATGAATTATTGAGTTCGAGACTGGAGATCTCGTACACAATCAAAAACGCTTACAAACTTAAAACTGTAGTCCTAAAAGGCCTTTAATTTATTTAAACTTGCTTGGCAGAGCGGGGCTGTGGTATAGGATGATTCATTATACGTACTTTTATGTGGTTCATTGAGCCAAGTGCGGAATTGGCTCTAATTCATGCAATCTGCGAGGTGATTGTGGAGTTTGTTTTATTGCATGCATATTTTCCTCGCATAAATTACCTCTATTAGAGCTTCAAAACTGCAAGAAAACATAACGATGCAAGTGTAATTAAGATTAAACAACAACAGAATTAACGGGCCATTAGAAAGATCTTCAGTTTAGAGGATGTCTGCGTCGGCAATTAAAGAGGAAATGGGGTTGTTTGGAAAGATTCGTCTTTTGCAAAAAGAAATCATTGAAAACCAATTTTTCTGAACTGTTAGCTAATTCCTTCTCGCCTTGTGTCAAAAACCACCAATCGCTTGCACATGCGCACAAGGACAACCGACTTGAGACTTGTCGGTGAGCTTGAACAAAAAATTTTAGGATCGATGTTACTTGAGTATTAATGATAATTCAAATTTGTACTGGGTTAGGAGTTGGAGCTTGGAGTTAATTTGAAATGGCTAAAAGCTTGAACGTATGGGACTACAGTTGGATAAAACATGAACAAAATAAATTGGCAGTTTTGGTAAAAAAAAACGGTACTTTCTTACCAGGAATAACGGACACTTTCGATCTCAGTCGTAAGATTCGCGCTGAAACCAATTTACGGACAGAACCAGAGCTCGCGGTAACACTATGCTTAGTCTAAAGAAAACTTAAAGTGCATATAAGCCCTAGCCAGTTATCTTCGATATCGGTTGTACATGAAGTGGATAGTCCAACGGTAGAATATTTCTCGACTACGAGATATAAAGGTTTATATTTCCAATATGCTAATGATGTGATGTCATCACCGACATTTGCTGAATTTCTTTGTGCTTGTGAGTTAAGCTGTTTTCTAAGTTATAATTTTTTTTTTGTAAAATCACTTTGATAAGCTTCAAATATAACTTAGAATTTAAAAATAATAGGTAATTTGTCTCTACCAGCATGCTTTTGTATAATAAGTGATGTTGGTGATGACATCACATTATTAGCATAATGAAAATATAAACCTTTATATCTCGTAAACGTAACACCCAAATCAAGAAATATTCTACCGTTGGACTATTCACGGCTTCATGTACAATCGATATCAAGTATAACTAATTAGGGCTTATATGCACTTTAATGCTCGTGCGGTCAATGAGTTAACGGGGGCCATTTGTTGGTATCTCATCTTGCTCCGACGGGTTTTTCCGGCTTCTCCGTTTTTCATCACTCAATTTATTCAGGCCTGGGATATATAACAACAAAATTGGAACCCTTGGATGTACTCTGAATTTCTAACAAGACCTGAAGCCACCATAGGGGCTGATCAAAGTCAGGTTCCGGCTAAACCACAGATCGAATTGGAATTTAGCGTGGTGTTTTTGTGGATATAGATTAAAATCTAAATATGTTGCTGTCTACAGCATTAATTTCGGCGTAAGCGTTTAGCTAAGGATTTCGGCACCAGCCAAACCTGAAGGTTATAACATACCCCTGATTTTGTTTTCCTTTATTGAGTTTAAACAATATTTTATAACGGTATATAACTTAGGACAGTCAGTTGCTGCGGTGCGAATTCTTCAAGAACCCCGCAAACCAAATAGAACAAGTGGATGATTTTGTTTTGCATTTCCTGCACAATTTCTGTAGGTAATAAGGAGTAACTTGGACTTGCAATGCAAATGCCACGGGCCGTCAGGATCGTGCAATATGAAGACCTGCTGGAAATGGGTACCCAGCTTCCGCTTAATTGGTGAAAAGCTGAAGGCAATATACTCACATCGTAACACCATCGTTCACGCGAAGGTTGTCATGAAGAAGTCCCCTGCCGGAGAAGTTCCCGCCAACCTTGTTCAGTATAACAACAAAGATATCAAACCTAAACGATATACAAATATGGTGTATCTTCGTCCCGCTCCCAATTACTGCAATACGATTAAAAATCTCGGCGTTCCTGGTACGATCGGAAGGATATGCAACAGAGAGCAAGGAGCACTCGATGGACAAAGTTGCGAAGTCATGTGCTGTGGGCGGGGATACAATGTGCACGAGGTTCGTCGCCGGTGGAAGTGTAACTGCAAATTCTACTGGTGCTGCAGGGTGAAGTGCAAGTTTTGCTCCGAGAAATTGATGGTGCATACTTGCCAGTAGTTGACCAGCAAGCCAGCAAGTAGGGCTCAAGAATATATTGACAAACTGCTATATAATATACAATAACAGCGATCTTAGATTTTGAATTTCGCCATTTTTTCTCTCTCGAGAAGAAGCAAGGTATGCTTTTGGACAAAACGAGAGCGATTCGTCGATATTGAAATGTATATTGACGAGACAACTATTTAACCGTCGATAACTTCATTGTCTGTCGATTACTGACTGTTAACTTGCAAGGGATATAACAGTATGAAGTCCCTCTTGCTGAAGCTATGCTGCTTGATTGTGGACCATGCAATGATGAGATGAAATTAACTGTGAGAATCCCGGTAAACTTATGACCAATTGGATCGAGCTTACAATCTGTCGAGCTGTGCTAAAAAAAGAAACTACAACATGTCGGCCGTCAAGTTAAAGGACAGCAAGCCATATCGAGGATGTAATTATTGTTAATACATTTACAAAGGGACGTATTAGGAAACAGCAAAAACCGCCAGTTGAAAGTTGCTTATAATGCCGTAAAAAAACGACGCTGATAAAGCCAGCACTGATCAGTCTGCCATCAACTGAAACATGTGAGATATTGTCCAGACAAAGATGAACAGAGATGACATGGTACTGCTTGTGTGGAACACATATTTGTCCTTTTATTGACTATATTAGTCACACGATTAACTTTAACAAAGACTTCGGATCAGCATTCCAAGAGTTGCTGAAGGAAGATACAGAAAGGACAGCTTCACCAAGGAATCGAAAAACCACGAATATTTAATTAACTATTCGCTACGTATATTTGGTTATTTATTACTGGCATAAGATTGTTTCATGATTTTAATATCTTGTTATTTAACCTATTTTGGAATGTTTATTCCTGCAGTAAGTTATAGTCAGTGTATTAGTTTCATTTCACTAGTAATCCGACACGCAATAGTGCCGCCGTTATTTATTTTCCCGGTATTTATATCGCGCATACTTTTAAATTAATATTTCAGTAAAATATTTCAGTGATTTACAATACGTCAAGTTATGTTCACTTGTCCCTTCTATAGGGATTTCATTTTTTTTTAAGATCTTACTACGATAAAAAAACAGTTGTTTCTACATTTACTAATTACTATAGAGCAGCATCAGTTGGAAGTGCAAGTTTTTCTTTTGTTTTGAGCAGTCAAATTAACAAATGGTTGAAATGTAAAAGCTGCTGCGACGAAGTGACAAAGCATATCGGTCAGTCTGTAACATATGCGTTAACTCGACATAAAATTTATTTACAGTCCAAGTAATAATAACATTTTAAAACGAGTTTCACTGAAGCTAAATGTGCAGCAAGTTTTACCATTTTAAAAGAAAATCAGGTACATGTACATGTATACCATTGATGACCAAGCTTTATTTTTAGTCTAAGAACGTAAGCGTTGTGTAGTTAACATCAGAAATTAAGTCTTTCTTCCAAATGTTAGGACAATAATTGCCGATGACATATTAAAGGACGCTACTCACAGACCCATTCAAAAAATGGCGTCCAATTGAAATAATTGTTTAGGATCGACTAGCCTCACATACATATGAAAACGTCTTTGTGCGATAACGTCAACACGAGGCTAGTCAGCTCAGGACGATTCATTTTTAAATTGCGCGCTATTTTTCTAAATGACTGAAGAAGATAGCAATGCAGACAATGGGTCGTACTTTATGACTCAAGAGGTGGGGCGCCGTCTAGTGGTTCCTGATGCTAAAGCCCCACCTAATAGAATAATATTTAAGCTATGCCGGAAAGGAACACAGATTGTTTACAGCTTTGGCGAGGTTGCTTAAAAAATAAATAAAATTAAAAACAGTTGTCACTAGCACAGGCGTATTTATATATATTATCCCAGCAAAACCGGTTAGATGTATTATTACTCTTAGTGTTAATACGTCGGCCACATGCTAAAGAGGATATTTTATTCAGCTGTGTTTACGACTATATATTTCTCTATTTGAAGTATATTTATCATATTGATATAGATGTATAAGTGTAGATTATTTTATTTAGGCTCCAGGGATAACTCCTGCAATTGTTCATTTTTGTATTTATTTCAGTTCTGTCACTTTTTTTAAGTAAAATCTTTTATACCAACATAAACAATGTTTACCAGTTTATGGCGAGGTTACGAGACCATACCGCAGTAAATGTAGTATTTAACAGGAATATTACGTCGAAGAAATCATTTATGTGTTTACTTTTATTACGTGTCTAGCATTGCATCTATAGCATTAAAAAACTATGATAGGCTTTAGGAAAGTTAGCAGTCGCAGGCTCTCTTCTTTCCGTAACTCCGTAGACTGGAAAGACGCGGGAAAGTGAGTCCAAATGACAATGACCGATACTCCGTGTCGATTTTGCCAAAAGCTATGTTCTCCCGTAAGGCTTTATGTGGTGTATATCTATTTCAATACATTTTGTCGGAAGAAAAATGGAAAGGGAAACGTTGCCTGATTTGAATTATAGTCTAGTTTCGTATTCGAAAATTACCGCTGAATGCAATGACTACAGACGCATGTACGCAGGGTTAGCCTCATTCTGAAGTTAAACATTCATAAATACCAGCGAGAAGGTGCAAAACGCGAAACTACAACAATACACAGTGTTGTGAATAGCCCACCTTTTCGCTGGTATTTATGAATGTTTAACTTCAGAATGAGGCTAAGCCTGAGTACATGCGTCTGTAGTCATTGCATTCAGCGACTATTCGCAACAGTCAAAATCAAAAGAAAAATGTGCCTGTTTCTTAAAGACAATGGTTTATTAGGAAAACATTCAGCCCTATATATATTAATCAATACAATGACACCAAATGGAACAGAAATACTACTGTCTCAGTTTTGCCTTTTCTACCCGAAGTTTACTGAAATGGGTATACCATATATATATATATATATATATATATATATATCTAGTGAAGAATATACACCATTTGCAGTAAGAATACACACCAGCGTCGAACAGCAACTGCTCTCTTCATGAGTACACTAACTTTGGTTTCCCTAATACATTTTATGTTAACAAGTCCCGGCGATACATTTTGCAAATACCTGCAAGATAGTTGAATATCATACACAAGAATAGAATAAAGTTAATTTACCCGGAGCCTCACATTGAAACCTTTGTGCGTGACAAGTAAATCATATATGGAAAGTGAGCTATTAAAGTTTATGGGGTTTAATAATGTTAGCAATGTACACGCGTAGAAATCAGCCTGAACTGTAGGGTGTGAAGAAATGAAGAGCTTCCTCGAATTCCATGACGCAGTGTAGTAATGGCTAGATATTCAAACAATAAACAGTTGGAGAAATTTATATCTGCACCGATATTATTAATTAAAGGTATTTTCCCACGTGATTCGCATTAATCAAAATTAAAGGACAATCTTAGGTTGGCTTGTTCGATGATAATACTACTGATTTCTGTAGTTTAGTAGTACTATAACAGCATGTAAACAGTAATGCGCGGGGTGTGGTATAATAATTCGGTTTATCCAGAACGCGTTTGTTAAGGTGGCGTGTTAAATGATAATATTTCTGTAGTGTATCAGTACTATAACCGCATGTAAAAAGTAATGCGCGGGTGTGGTATAAGAATTTGGTTTATCCAGAACACGTTTGTTAGGGTGGCTTGTTCAATGATAATATTTCTGTAGTTTATCAGTACTATAACAGCATGTGAACAGTAATGGTCAGTAATGCACGGGGTGTGGTATAAGAATTCGGTTTATCCAGAACACGTTTGTTAGGGTGGCTTGTTCAATGATATTTCTGTAGTTTATCAGTACTATAACAGCATGTGAACAGTAATGCACGGGGTGTGGTATAAGAATTCGGTTTATCCAGAACACGTTTGTTAGGGTGGCTTGTTCAATGATAATATTTCTGTAGTTTATCAGTACTATAACAGCATGTGAACAGTAATGCGCGGGGTGTGGTATAAGAATTCGGTTTATCCAGAACACGTTTGTTAGGGTGGCTTGTTCAATGATAATATTTCTGTAGTTTAGTAGTACTATAACAGCATGTGAACAGTAATGCGCGGGGTGTGGTATAAGAATTCGGTTTATCCAGAACACGTTTGTTAGGGTGGCTTGTTCAATGATAATATTTCTGTAGCTTAGTAGTACTATAACAGCATGTGAACAGTAATGCACGGGGTGTGGTATAAGAATTCGGTTTATCCAGAACACGTTTGTTATATGGACGGATACATTATTATATCGCTACTTTCTTTCAATTGTATGGTTTCTTTCAAACGATGGGCCAAATCCTGAACTGGAGCTAACCTGACCACTAACTTGTAACCAGTGAAGAGTTGCATAATCTAATTCTGATCTGTGAAGCCTCGATAGTTCATAGGAATCTAACAGCTCTGTTTTCAGTAGTCTAATTTGACATGTTCTTCCGTTCATGTTTTCTCGTATCCTCCCTTGCACGCCTTATCACGTCACACATTCCACTTTCATCAATCCACATTACATCATGTTGTTATATCATGTTCATCACCATTTGTTAACTTCCTTCTTTTTTGTCTACCATTATTGAAATGTCATTTATATTTTACATAATCCACACATTTCATTATCATGCAATCGTCACGTTTAGTTTGCCATTATGTCAAAATGTTGTATCATGAAACCGATTGCCACTTTCGTCACACCATAGTCACACGCTATTTCCCTTGTCACGCACCCAACGTAGGTGTTGCACAGTAGCTTGCTGATAGAGTGCAAGTGCCATGGGCTTTCCAGAGCGTGCACCACGCGCACGTGTTGGACCAAGCTGCCTGCTTTTCGCACCGTTGGCAACCGACTAAGTAAGATGTTCGCCAGGGCCATCCGTGTCAAGGTTAAGTTATTATCCCTAGTGCTTGTAAAAGACCAGGAAATAAAGCCAATGCCCGTTAGCGACATCGTACATATGTACGAGTCACCTAATTACTGTGAGAGGAACATGACGAAAGGCATGCCTGGCACGGTTGGGAGAACATGTCTGAAGACCACCGCTGATGACGATACGGATATATGTGACGTCATGTGTTGTGGGCGAGGCTACGACACCCGCATTGTTACCAAAAAGTGGCAGTGTAATTGCAAGTTTATTTGGTGCTGTTATGTCAAATGCAAGGAATGCACCGAGAGAGCTATCGTCCATACGTGCAAGTGAACCAAAACACGAAGCGTTCATTCAAAACTTCGACATTCGTTGACAAATATCACCTGCTTTAACATTGACGTCAATCACGAGTAAACTTTGACCTTCTGACACTGTGTCGAGCCAAATGCACACAAAAAATCCATCGCCCATCATAGCACCAGTTCTGGAGGAAAGGGCACCCGGTGAAGCAATTGAGCATTAACATGACCCACAAAGCCATCCTTGAAGGAGTTGCACTTCCTTCACTAAAATAGAACATTTAAGCATTTAGATCTGACAGAACCACTCATCACTTTTATCACGCTTAGACTATGAAGAAAGCAGACTTCCTTTAGCGAGAGAATAACTATTTGTTGCATTAATGGAGTATAAAGGGACTTTTTACCTCCATATATATCATTAATGCACAACAAATATCATAGGGTACATTTTTTTACGAGTGGTGTCTGGGTAATAAAGGAACCGATGCGAGCATGGCGGTATTACTTAATGTATACAACAGAAGACTAGTATGGTCTTAGTTTGATTGCAAATAGAATATAAATAATAGATTTTAAGGAGATTCTACTTTTATATGCCATTGTTCTAAAGAAAAGCATGTTTCTATACTGGAAAATTCGTAATTTATATTAAAAGAAGCCAAGCTTCGAGGTACTAATTATCCTGCAAAGTAATAACAAATGAATGTGAAATGATCTAATATTAGCCATTTTGGTACGAATTTGTATACGAATGCAAAGGAACAATAAAAATTTAACACGCCTTTCCGTTAATTTATATGTTTTGCCATTGTTACACTTCAAGACGAAGTAAAAAGCTTATAGACCTTATGCAAAACCCCTCAGTCCACCTAGAGGCCTGGTCTTTGAGGCGAATACATGAAAATGAGGCTGAGTCGGTTCACTTCCTGTTAAAATCGGAGCAGGTTTGGTGAAGCACGAGCGTCGAGTAGAAAAATGCTGCTAACTTCTTTTGTCCCTAGTTGTAACGAAGAAAACTTATTGGTAAAACGGAAACAAATCTCACTTTTAATTCCCCGCGAAAAATACGAAGGAAGAAAATGTACAACAAAAGATGGTTGGATTACATTTGAGAATTCAGTTTCGAAGAAGCTTTAGTGTTTATTTGCTCGTTCTGTTCTTCAACATTCCTAAAGTTGGGAGTCGAGAATCTAGAAATTGTCGTTTTTTGGAGAACAATTCTCGTGCGCTTCGCTTTGCACCTTTTGGCGTTATGTATGTAGGGGTGGACCATTTGATATATGGCAGGTGGAGGGTGGTACTTTTACTATTAGCCAATGTTTTCCTCTTAGTTTACCTGGAACAATGTTATTTGCAAGACTACCCCCACCCCCACCCCACATATCAAATAGTCCACCCTTAGCGAGGTGAGTGCGCGTACGAGATGTAAGTACTGAAACTTCCTGAAAACCCAAATTAAGTTAATATGTAAAGCAACTCAACATAGTGAAATCAGGTAATTTCAGGAGCCCATAACTAGGAGCGTCCATCCCGCATACTAGGCCTATGTCACAGCGTTTTCACAAATTAGGTTATTTTTAGTACGGCTTCCCGCTATTGTTGAGTTGCAATTATTCCTAAGGGAATAAAATCACAAAAGCGTAGCAGCCATATGTTGTTTGGTATAACAAAATTAGCTAATGAGGCATCTTTTGTTCCACCACGGTGCAAACCACCAATTGGCGGGGAAATAATCTAAAAATAGCCCAACTTGTGAAAACGCTGTGACACCTGTATAGGAGACATGGACGCTCCTAGTTATGGGCTCCTGGCAAATTAAGATGATTTTTTTCACCTTTTTGGTTACATTGGTCAGAGATATTCCGCTAAGAAATAAGGGAGAGTTTAATACAGTGAATTAGTGACAACTGCACGAAATATGAGGATGGTTATTGTGGCGCGATCAGCTGTGCAACTGACTGGCCTCGCTTTCATATTTTCGACTCCAGGGCCGTGTTGTTCAAAGCCCGATTAGTGCTAATCCAGGGTTAATTTCCATGACAACCAATAGGTTCCGTGCAGAGTTAATCCAGGATTAACACTAATCGGGCTTTGAACAACCCGGCCCAGGACTCTATTGATGATTGTATCATCATTTACCACAGGGAGCCCAGGCTCGCAACATGAGGACTACTCGATGGCAAAATATAAGGTTTTGTATGAAACTTTATCGCTAGTATATAAAGCTGATGGAAAATGAAAGTTACATATCATACTACAAATGTTCTCCATCTGCATTTCGGCGAGAATTTAGTTTCTAAGTTCACCTCTACCTAAAATATGGTACGTAATGTTATTATCATTTTCCATGAGCTATATATACTAGCAATAAAGTTCCATACAAATCCTTATATTTTGCCATCGAGTAGTCCTCATGTTGCGAGCCTGGGCTCCCTGTGCATTTAATGCTAAACACTGAAAAAGTGAAAAAAATCACTGGATCAGTTTATCAGAATGGAATGTAAGAATATGTCCAGCAAATGGAAAGCAAAACCACTAAACCACGTATCTGAATCAATTTGGAATAATAATATTATCGATAAGCTTGGAAATACAAGCTTTTAAAAGGTATGTTATTAAGGAGATAAACCATGCATGAATTTCTACAAAATATGGCTTAATTCTTTAAAATACTTCGATTACCTTTAATCTTCTTTATTCCAATTTAATCATTCTTACCGCTATAACCACTGACCTGTTCTTATACCACACTTTCCAAGCTCACCATATTTATGATAGATTATTAATGGTTCTAAAAAGATAGTACCAATGAATACCCTTAATGTTATGCGTTGGTAGACCTTTACCGTGCCCAATTAGGTAACACTGCTTTGAAGAGAATCTAATTTACTGTCTTATGATGTTTAATTAATCAGCTCTTGGAAAGTCAGTACTCTGATTTTAATACTTTTAATGTAGACTAAAATTGGGTAGCACCTTCACTGTAGCAGTATAACCTCAGTACTCTGATTTTAATACTTTTAATGTAGACTAATTAAAATTGGGTAGCACCTTCACTGTAGCAGTATAACCTCGGTACTCCGATTTTAATACTTTTAATGTAGACTAAAATTGGGTAGCACCTTCACTGTAGCAGTATAACCTCAGTACTCTGATTTTAATACTATTAATGTAGACTAAAATTGGGTAGCACCTTCACTGTAGCAGTATAACCTCAGTGTAAATGTTATAGTAAAGTAATAATTTGTTTTCTTTGTAGCTTCAATGCTATTTACCGATACGGATATATTGGCTGCTTGTCCTAACGTTAATAACTACACTGTAACGTGTAGTATGACCACTCGATAACCTTAATAACTCTGACGTAACATTTTCCTTATATAATATATACACTCACGGCTTTTCAAGAACTCGAACGTGCATTTTTTTTAGGTGAATAATTTATAACTGTTAGTGCCCCCAACCCCATCTTTTTTATTTCTTCACATAAATTCTTATATTTAGAGTAATTCTGCGAAATAGGTTTTATGTTTTCTTGAATCATTGATTGTCTTCAACCTGTTGAAGTTTGCGAAAAGCGATCAGGCTCTTTTCACGACCGAGCCACAGTACACTAATTAGAAGCATGGGCCTAGTATATCGTGCATTGTGTGCGACGTAAGATCAAGAATACTTACAAGTGCTGGTGAACAATGGCAGTTACCTTATCTTACGTCACTCTACCAACATCTCAAACTACGCGGTCGTGAAACAGAATGCGCGGGACTTTAATCACGATTTAAAAATCAGGAATTATACCGATTTAACTTTTTCTTTCGTCCTCAAATGGAGTTAGGGGCACTTTGACTGAGAGAGCGGTTTTCAGTTGAGTGTAGTAAAACCAAACGTAAATTACCCACAGCCAGCCAATAATAGGAGCGAGTAATCACAAGTAACTCTGTGAGCCAATGACAAACCAAAGCCGAAACCAAAAACAATTTGCGTTTGGTTTTACTTTGGAATCTGATTGGTTGGTTTACTTTCTAAGCCAATAGGAGAGCACCAAAACACTTCCGACACTCAATTGAAATCCGCTCTAACCATCGATGATACAATACAAAACCGGTTTGGTGTTTGAATGGCTTCACAAGAACAAGGATGACCGAGAAAGGTGAGTGCGGCTTTCACACGTCAACACCGCAATGTATGGACAATAAACTAACACACGTAAGCCACATATGCATGTTTTCATCTCGTCACTGTAATAGACCAGTTCGCGAGTTTTTCCGACATTTTGAATAAGATGCAAGTGTTCGATTTATTAGAAAATATGTGGAAATTTTTGAGAGTTTTGTACTCTCGCAGTTAGTGATCAAATTTCAGTATAATTAGATATTACGAGTGTGAATAATAGGTGAAATTTTAGCTGGATTAACATCAGTGCTCTTCCAAACAAGTGTTAGTTTTCTATACATTTGCCGTTTGATTATGATAGGTCAGTCACTCGTTCCTCGGTGACTATTTCAAGCGATGTTGATGCTTGAGGTGACTGATCAACATCGCGTAGTCACCGAGTACCTAACCATCTTCGTTCATTGTTAGGAAGGTTATCTAAACAAAATGCGGACAGCATACATTGTTAACCAAAGCATTGTTGATCATATAGTGGAACGCGGTATAGGTCGAGAGCAAAAATTGGCTGACTTCCAGCCGGTTTTTCCTACACCCCGCCCTTGATTCTACCAGTTATTTTTGTTTTTATTTATATAATTTATCATTTCTTTCGGGTCGGTACCTCCGTTCAGATAATTGTGTGCTCCGCTTTTAGGAATGTAATGGCTCGTGTAAGAACTACCCCAAGAACAATAGACCCGGCGCAATCAGCATATCCGCGCATACGATTTTGCTAGAATATGTTTGAAATGCTGTCTGAGATGTCCACAGTCAAAGTTATAAACTAAAGATAAAGGGAACTGTATGCTGTTGACCATATTTACTGTGAAAACGTAAACAACACACCATCTAGCTAATGGGAAAGGGAGAAAACAAAAGATCTTTGAATCACAAATTTGATGCTGAATATTCCCCACATACGAAGTTCTCCAAAATCAAACCGCCATAGTTAGTTTTACCAAAAATAAATTTAAACTTCAAAAATCATCTAATGAAAGTGCATTACTTCGATAGTCTTCTATTGAATTTATGAGTATCAACCAATGAAATTACGAGAAAGAATTAAGAATAGAAAATTAATAGCCGTTTACATTCCTTGCCGTTCAGCCGTTCCCTTCTCAGTATCCGGAGCTTTACTTAATTATCCTGGTAAAAAAAATGGCTGTTTGAAAGGTCCATTATAAACGTTTTATCGCAAGGATTTTAGTTGTTTGTTTGTTCAAAAAAATCAACGATTGCTGCAATAGAACAGTCGGGAAAGGGAAGTGATAGAATTCGAGAGGTGCGCTTGATTTTCGTCCACAGGCAACCCAAGACACGTTTTTGGGCAACTTTGAACGGCAAAAAAAAACATAACAAATCAATCAAATCAACTTTTTATTCAAGAATCCTTTGTCTATGGCCTCTAATCTATTCGTAAGAAATTTAATTAGCCAAGGCTTATATGCAATTTAATGTTTTTTGCCATTTTTCGCCTTTTTACTCTCTCGAAAGAAATATTCACAACCTTTACAATTTTGTTTGGCATCAAGATTAAATAAGCTTTGGGAAATACTTTTAATCAGTTTGGATTCTAATCACTTCCATTGATAGAAAACTACGATCCTTTCAACTTTCACAACCGGTTAGTAAGGTGAGAAATTCATAACCCAATTGTTTTTGCTAACAGTTCCGCCCAAGGGATTTTGACCAAATTTGCACTGTGTACGTGTGTTATTAGCCTGCTATGCAGACGTATTTTTTCACTCATAAATTCGAAGAAAAACGTACGTCTGCTTACCCGAGCGCTCAATTAGTTTCCAATATGCACACCTCATTGTGTTATGGACCAATCATATTTTACCTTCCATATCCATTGACCAATCATAGGAGAGTGTTCACTGGCGCGGCAATTCACTAAAATTATAACAATGGCTTTGATTGGGCAGAAAAATAAAACAAACGTGCTGACGTTATGCTTGCATATTGGAAACTAATTAAGCGCTCGGGTAAGCAGACGTTAGTTTTTCTTCGAATTTATGATAGTGAAAAAATACGTCTGTATAGCAGGCTAGTGTGTTATAACCTTGAACAGTTTTCAGTTGTTTGAGAAAAATTGTTAGACTAGATTTCGAGTAATGGGTCAAAAAGTGGGGCTGTCTAACGTCACAATTACGTCATTAGTATGTGTGATCGGGTCAATATTTTGACATTATCAGTTGTATCAATAAATTGTGTACTGTTTGTTAAAACTTGAGCAGAATCAAACCAAAGTTTTGACATTTTGTTAACTTCGGAGTTTCGATCGAGACCTGATAACTGGACTCGAACCGTATATTGATGACTGAACTAAGACAGGTAAGATTTTGAAACGTTCTCGTTATAATTTGGACAGTGGGAAAGTTACTACTTTTAAACTTCATACAGTCGTTAAAATGTACACAATCCGCTTGACACATTGAGGATGTTTGGGTAAATATTCACTAGATGCGAGAGCACCGAACTTTAGAAATTTCCACGTAAATCATAGACTTGCCACAAGTCGCCCTCTTTGTGTTTTCTTTATTTGAGAAAGTCTACGTAATTTTGCACCTCATTCAAAATGTCGTGGGAAAAACGAGAACTGGTCTATTGAAAATTACAGTGATGGACTCGTTTTAACTGTTAATACCTTGTTTAAGCAAGGAGGTAATCAGTGCAGGAGGAATGTCATTTGGCGCATGTCTAGTGAATTTTCATTATGCTAACTGCGCAGTATCATATGTAGAGGAAATCGCATGAACTGCTCGTGCTATACGTGATTTATGGGACCGAGTGATATTGGCGGGAGTAACTGACTCTCTTGAGATCCCAGCTGAGTCGAGTTGAACAGAGGCTGGCGTTGTGTGGGTTGAGCCTGAGCATTGGTAAAATAACATTTTAAAGCGAAGAATATAAAAACGAATCAGAACATTACGGCACTGTACAAATCTGTATTTGTGAGGCCAGCACGCAAACTCACGCAAACACATGTGCCAAACTCACGGCCGAAAACATGCCAAAACGTGCAAAATAAAAGACTCAGCTAGCACTGGAAACAGTTCAAAGAGGCACTGGTTCAGATCTCCCGAGCTCCGCTCAAGCTGCAGCAGTGCCTTCGTATTTTGAAGGTTCACCTGCTGCCGCAACTCCATCACTCGTTGTCAAGAACATCTGTTAAACTGGGATGGGGGGATGGGCATCCCGAACTTGTACCACGGCATGCGCCTCATGAAGAGAACTGACTCGGATTGAGGCCTTTCTGCGGTCCGGAGATCCGGAGACCTTCTAGAAGGCGGTGAGTGCGGTAATGGTGACTACCACGCTAGCTGGGAGGCGAGTTGACTCCAAAGTATGTCTGCGAACGATTTGGTGCGAATTGTTGCAATCCTCAGCAGACTGGCGAGGCTTAGGCCAAAGCTCGTTGGTGCCCGAAGGTCAATCTTGGATAACCGATATATCCGGACTACAGTCCGGGGCACAATATATCTCTTCGCTGAAGGTGCGTGGTAATTTGCTACCCATAGCGATCAGGAAATCGCGGGGACTTCCAGATGTGAATCCATACTGCTACTGTTGAGGGAGCGGACATCCTGAGCTTTTGGGGCACGTTCTCCAGACGTGTCCCAGAACTTGGAGTGCCCGCATCAGGCGCCATAACGACGTTGCTGCTCTGGTGGCTAAAGCGTGCCGCTCAAGAGGATGGCATGCAGGTGTTGGAGGAACTAATCATCCCAACTCCTGGCAGCATCCTGAAACCGGACCTGGTCGTCAGTGATAAAAAGTCAACCATTCCGGACACATTCTCATTTCCCATAACAAGCTTTCGAACCGAAAATCTGAAACAAAACAATAACTTCCGCCACCCCATTTTGATTTATTTGTTTTATCAGCCTTAAGGTCACGTGACCTTCAAAACACCAAAATGTTAAGATGCACGAATACCGTCTTATTCCAAAGTTATAGGGTATTTCATGCATAAATGACAGATAGCTAATTTTGAATGTTTTATCAGAACTGCTCAAAAACCATGCCTTAACATGCTTGAGCGAGTCATGAGCGTAAGGTAGCATATTATTCGGTTCCAGCGGTTCTTGAGTGCGTGCGTTCCGAATCGGGCTACACACCAATAGTGTCTGCGGTGTGTGTGAACTGGCGGGGAGCCTGGCGGCTCATCCAGTCCAGAGACCTTTTACTATCCGGTCTTCATTTGAGCAAGCGGATAGTTGTCCTGTGTGTTGTGAGAGTGCTCGAAGGCGGCCATGGGATCTGGACCAACTTCCATCGGTCGACCTTCGCAGTTGGTGTGACGTAAGATGCTGGGAGCATATGAAGACTATGTGCCAGATATGTGCCAGCTGCTGCGGCTCCGTTTCGGCCTCAGGGTGGGCCCTTGGCATCTCGACGTGCCATAAATGCACCCAAAATTTGCTCCGCAGCCCGATGGTTTATTATTACGTTATTTTGTTTTATTTTTGTGGTTGGATGATGATTTTAACCATGATGATTTTAACATATATGTGTGTTTAGGCTGCGGTACAAAAGCCAAATGCTTCGTCATCTAATTAGTGACGCGCATAAATGGATTAACTAGATTCCCACTGTCCCCACCTATCTAGCGAAACCACAGCCAAGGGAACGGGCTTGGCAGAATCAGCGGGCAAAGTTCTGATTAGATAAGCCTTTAGGCGAGTGCAATTTGAGAACTTTCAAAATATCACTCTGTGCCCACAAATCACGTACAACACGTATAACACGTTCATGCGATGTTTTGTTTAATATACTGAGCAAACATTTGCTGAGAGCTCATATTATTGACCAATCAGAATCCAGATATTATGTTGAGTATATATATTATATTATAAGACTTGGTATAAATGAGGTAATCATCAGTTCTAATAAGGCTCAAACCAAATGACATCAATGACGTTTAAATTATCGACATAACAATTTGCTAATAAGGACTATTTACATGTATCTGTCCAGCGTGCCGCTTTGAGGAACCACTTAACCAGTGCCTCCTGTCTGAAGATTACGAAATATTGCCATTTCATGTTATGCCTGGCTAACTAAATTATTGATGATATTCTGATATCAGATAGGACCGTAAATGACTAATTAATAATTATCATTCAAATTATTTTCCCGTCGTTTTGATTGGCCGAGAGAACTGCAAATAACTGCCTACAAATAATGGTCTGCTCATGCGCATTACAGTGCAAAGCCATTTTGCTGCAAATAATGGTCTGCTCATGCGCAGTAACATTGCATTTGTCAACATGGCTCGCTTTTAATTTATTCATTTGTATTTTGAGCTCTGAAATGTAAATAAAACAGTGATATTGTTTGACGCGTGCGTCCTGCACAATCAAAGATTGCAAAAAATAATCTCAGTGGCCATGATCGAATGATAAAACAATTATTAGTTCATCAACTGTGCAATTAATTGTCCGCTGCTTAGCGAGATATTCCTTAACCAAAAAATATAATTCGCTCACGAGGTGTGGTATAAAACGTTGAGGTGCAATACTGATCAACTGCATGAGCCAATCTAGGGATTGGCCAGGCTTGGAATTTAGATAGAAAATTCATAGAAAAATAAGGTATTAGAAAATGCTCTTATTTCAAACTGCTGAACAATACAAATCGTACTGCTAAATATACGTTTATACTGCCTGAGATTACTGCATGAGATTCTTAAGTAATGGTCCAAATAAGAACTGTAGTAGAATCCATTGTTCTGCGGCAATGAGCCTCCTCCACATACGATTTTGCTTGAATATGCCTCAGTGCTTTAGGAGGTGTCTACAGTCCAAACTACATCTCGAAAATAAAGTATTTTGTTATGCTATTGGCTCTTTTTTCTGTGAAAACTCAGACAAGCCACCATCCAGCCAATCGGATATAGAGAAAACAAACGAGTTTTCAATCTACAGTTCTTATCTGGACCATTACTTAAATCAAAAAGGGCACTTTACCCGTGGATCATAAACACAATAACACATAAACCGTCCATTAGGGGTCAGTGCTCTGAACGAGCCAAGCACAACAAAGAAATGGCTTACCAAACAATACAACAATGGCTTACCAAACTAACCCTAACCAAACAAACCACAAATCCCCTTCCGATCAGCTAGGACCTTACCATCCAGTAGACATAAATGAAAAACAGATAGGGTCCATTAGTAAGTCTCCAATGGTTAATCCCGCTATTTCAAGGGTTAGGTGCTTGGACTCAAATACATTAGTTAGTATGCCTGCACAAAGTCACTGGTCATAACTTCGCACTATATAGTTAAACTCATATAGCCACTCACAAACAGCTGCGAACAGGGTCACACAGATACTCACAAGACAATAAAAATGAAACCATAAACGTTGCATAAAAATATCCATGTGGGCATGTACCCTTACCAGATCCTCAAGGACAGCCTTAAACTGGAGTGCCGTTGTCATGGCCCGTCTGCTTCGTGCGTGACAGAGACCTGTTGGAATTCTCTACCCTCCTTCAGAGAAATAGGCGAAAAGACGTTCTCGCTGGTTGACACCTCACAACGGGTAAAGACCCGTAAGGCTCCCTCTCGAAGCGGCATGAGGGACGTCGATTTGATCCTTGATATTGCAGGTCTACAAAACCGAAAGCCACGCTCAAAGTCTCTTGCGTACATGAGAAAGTCGCCAACCTATTGTGAAGCGAATGTAAAGCTAGGAATTGTCGGTACGACAGCAAGACTCTGCAACAGGACCACTACTGATTCTGGGAATTGCGAGGAACTCTGTTGTGGGCGTGGCTACGATACCCACGAGATAACAAGAAGGTGGCTTTGCCACTGTCGTTTCAATTGGTGCTGCCACGTGACTTGCGACAGATGTAAGAAACGTGTAGAAGAGACACGGTGTAAGTAATAAATACTACGTCTGCTGTGGGTGTGTTCACACATATTCATCGGGGGACTGATGAGTTTATGTAACCTTGGGTATTTTTTAGGCATCCTTAAAGTAAGCCAAAACAATGGCTCGTTTTCACGTGACGTCATCACCGCCATCTTGGTTGACGTTTACAAAAGATTTCTCGTTCGATCAACCATGAAACCAAAAGATTTCTTTGTTTGATTCAACCAACTTTGTTATTTGAATCTCTGGGGATTGATTGACTAAAATAAAGCAGTTCTTTACTACAGTCGTTGCCAGTCCTACCCGCATAATGCTCTATGTATCTAACTATATAGTTTTAACAATAATACCAAGCCGGTATTCTTTTGAAAAAGGTGTTTGAAAGTATGCACCCACGTAGCACGTTTATCGTGACACATTGGTTCTTCTCCCGGGGTCCTTCTTTTCTTCGTCGGTTCATGACTTATCATCTCGTCAGTCTCCACAAGTCTGTGTGAACGCTCCCTTTGCTACTTGGTACATCTAACTTTCGTGTCTCCTTTTCCTTAACGAAAGGAAAAGACAAGAGATTTGCTTGCAACAAGGCACGGGGAGTTGAAATTGAATGAAGGAGCAGGTAAAATTATCTGAATCAACAAATGAGGCTAATGATACCTCATGTATATTATACTAATTGTTTTAAAGGAATATTCGCTAGTGTCAAGCGGTGGCCATGTTCAGTCGCAGGAGAATAAAAAACCTGTCTTAACCTCGTTCTGAAACTGCTCAATGCGAGGCTAACAGTGCTAGTGGGAAATCTACTGTTCTAGCCAACAGCCGCCGTGCGATAAGAGCAAATGTTACCAACATCGAATGGCTGAGTCTGTATACATGACGACAGTTTTTAGCCGAACATTTTCGGAAAGTCCCGGCTCGACGGACCTTTAGAGTTCGGTTAAAGATTCGACTGACGAATAAACTTAGAAATACGAATTAACTGTATATGAAAGGCGATCGAAATGGCATTTTTTGTCGAGCGCTTTTACAAGTGCGGTTTTATTACTTTCGTAAATACGAAACATTTACTTTTAAGTTCATTACTGTGTAATGCAAGATTCATATATCTATAGTAAGCACTTTCCGTGTGTCACGATAACCACGGGAGGATCTCCTGCAATACAGTAATTAGCTCCGTGAATATAGTTCAAAATTGTAAGTCCCTTTAAGGCTTCATAAAAGTCTTCTTACGGACAATGAAGTCAGCAAAGAGGCATATGATGACGTCACAAAAGGAAATTTTAGTGTATCCTTTATCATCTTGGAGATGACGACGTGAAATTTAGCCTCTCTGACCGCATGGATCATGCTTATACTAAAACCAAAAGATCGGTACAAAAATCTTTTGTTTTAATATATGACGAAGATGTGTTTTAGAGAGTGGAAGAAAGTCGATATACAGTATAGCATCCACAACGTAACGGGTATTTATTTCGTTTGAAAAACGTACATTATCAGGCATATGCAGTACCGAGTGAAGGAGTTTTAAGTGTTTAATACAATAGTCACTACTCCTCACCGACGGGGATTTTATTTATTGTAAATATATCATAATTAGTTGACTGCACGTACACATTGTAAACGAGCTTATGCTCATTAGTGACTACGTGGTTAAATAAACTACTACTACTACTATACGACAGGTTTAGTAGGAAAAACCCTGCTCTTGGTCTGGGGCTAGTATAGAGCGTTTCTATCGTTTGATTTCTGCTTGCGGTGAAGTGACGTTCTATTTAACAAATAGGACTGAAGGGTACTTTAAATGAATCAATACCTTTTTATTTTATTTCTGTAGTTTGATGCAGCCTGGGCTCCTGATGCAGCGCATTAGCACAATTTAGAAAACGTTTTACGAAGGGGAAATTAGGGTAGTGGTCGGAGAAAAGGTGACAAGGGAGGTGGGGATGTCTTCCATGCCATGTGTGGGTTATAAGATACTAGAAACTCGGTCCCAGCAAATAATGCCGACTGTTCTAGCAACCTCCTCAGTTCAGTAAGCCCGATACAGTCACTGCTTCTGAGGATCTAGTAGAGTTGACAAACATTATCAGTAACATATACCCAAAAGGCTAAAAAGAAGTGACACTCGCAATATTGAAAATTTTATGTTGCATCAGGAGCCCATCAGTAGAAGCGTCCATGTCTCATTTTAAGCTTTTTTGTCTGTCTCATCAAAACAATTACGCTGCCGGCCACAGATAACCAACCAGTTAGCAATCCTTTTTTTTCAAGCCATGAACTTGTCTGATATATATATACCCTAAACATGGTTATGAAATGGACTGTTTGCATATAAATTTAATCAATTGGAAGTGAAGGAGATAGTAGGGCCATTTATACGAGAGAAATAAGACGCGAACTGCTCGTATAAAAGCGGTACAAAACCTCTGTTCGCGACTAACACAAGTCACATCTAAGATAGGACGCTGCTTATTCTAGACTAGGGCTTTGAGCTGTTCTTAGCTAGGCCGCGTCTAAGATAAAAAGCGAAAACTCGCGTACGAACGGGGTCAACAGTTGTTCGCGTCTTGTTGAAGACGGGAACAGTTACTGCGCATGCGTACGTTTTATTGTTGTTGCCCAGTCTTCTACCCGGCCGGAAACGAAAGACAAGATGGCGGCTGCTTTTGTTTCAGCTGATCGTACTCGAAACGAACGACGCGGGTTTCTTTCATAGATCTCACAACACTTTGATAATTCAACAATCCTTTTAATCAAACTCGTTTTTTTCTTTAACAACGCCAAACGTTTTGCCTTCTTGTTAACCCGCGCCATTTCGATACTGCATACGACATATAACCACGACAACCATACCCGAAAACGAGGCACAACCTCGCTGGGTGCGAACCATTTTTACGAGAACTTCGCGTCTTATGCAAGCTCAGTTCGCATCTTACGCAAGATGCGAACTGTCTTATTTCTCCCGTATAAATGGCCCTAGTGATAGCATCTGAAAAAGCTGTCTCTTAAAAAAACGTCCATCTCCCAAAAAAGTAAGAAACCTTGCAAAGTTCAGTCGCTTAGACTGAATCACAAACAAAAAACACAGCTTGCAGACAGAGAATGTTTTCGACAAAAAAATGTTAAAGCCCATAAAACTGATAAGTGTTGAAAAGCTGTTCCATCAATACAGGATATATGGACGCTGCTGTACATTCTTTGGAGTCTAAGCCAACTCGGGTTTGGACCGCGTTTGCGTGTAGAAAATATTTCCACTAATCAATACTTTCTGCAATTAACGGGTAACGTTTGGAACTTGCTTTAGGCGGATCCATTAGGTTAAGAAGATTTAGTGTGCGTGCAACCATTCGCAATTCTTTTAAAGAGGTGCGGACGGCTGCACGCACGTTAAGTAAAATTAATAACGTCGGTTAAGTTATTATTTAAGCCACTGTATACAAAGCTGCTGTAGAAGATTATATCAACAATGGCAATGTTTGTCAAGCCAATATGCGATGGTGTAGAGGGTCCAATAAAACTGTCACCATAGATATAATTCTGTGAATTAACGAGTCATTTGTTTGTTATTGGGAATAAATGCTTTTCGTTGCCTTACTATAACAAATAGGAAGTTTTGCCTTGAATGTGAATTGTCTATACCCGTCAGTCAAGAAAAAAACGAAAAATAACGATTCAACGATTCAACGATTCAACAATTTCGCGTTAAAAGTGAAATTATCGGCTATATAGGTAATCAATCACTGCCATGAACTAGCTGGTCGAAGTAGTATAATCTGATTATAAAAGTTGTAGACAGAGGCCGGACAATCAACAAATTAAGGTCCTGCATGTACAAGCAAGATATCTTTATAAACATACTCCCACGTTTATCTACCGTATATAAGTTATTTCAATGGTTTTAATGTTTTTCGCCTTGAGAAACCTGAAATTCAGCCGAGTTCAGCCTTTGCGATGTGTTCTGTTTCCTGTTTTCAGTCTTCAATGCCCATTGGGCTGTCCGCTCTCGTAATTCAACGGCCGGATCCGCTATTGTTTAAGGTCTAGCCAGGGTGGAAACAACAGGGTCTGGTTGTCCAAAGGGTAGATAACGCTATCCACGATGAACCACCGATTAAATCCCTATCCAGTGGGTAAAATAAGCTAGTTTGGTTAATACTTATTCACCCTTTGAACGACTGCAAATCTGTCGTACATCATCAAGATTTTCTCCTAATCTCAGCTGGATCATGTGTACTGTACGCAATGTCGGCCGACATATCGATCGACATATCGACCGACATGTCGACCGAAAGTCGGCCGATACGTCGACCGCTACTCGGCCGACACTGTATGTCGGCCGACATGGTTGATGATGCACCGATTTATCACCGACACTCTGTCGATAGTTTACCGACAGTCGGCCGAGATATCGGTGACCGTGACATTTTCAGCTATGTATATGTACTTCCAATGTTGTAGAGGCCACAACTATTAATGCTTTCGTTCAAAAGTAACCTTTGTAAACTTAAGATCGCATAAACTAGCGGCTCTTTATTGTCCCAGCCATGCGCCTTTGCATAATTGACTCCGATTGCAATAGGAGATATTGTAGTTGAGTCTACGAATAGCAGTTTCAGCGGTATTGACCCGAACGCCTCACTTCAATGTAATGAAGCGCTATTCAAACTGTGTATCTAAATTAGTCGTGCTTGTTTAGGAGGGTGTTGGTGTCGTGTAAGAATGATGGTTTCAATGGCGCTTCATTACATTGAAGTGAGGCGTTCGGGTCAATACCGCTGAAACTGCTATTCGTAGACTCAACTACAATATCTCCTATTGGAGGGCGCAAAGTACATATTTGATACTTACTAATAAATCGCGAAAGTAGCGACCCCAATATTTTCAAATGTTATTTTATTATTTTACGTCGAATACTGGGAGCCGTCGCCGGGGGCTAATTTTTAAGTATCGACGAATTCAGGGTCGAATTGGTCGAGTTGGATTTTAGGAGATGGAAAACTGGAGAACCAGGAGAAAAACCTTCGAAAGAAGTCAAGGCTATTAAACCCTGGCTACAAAGCTTAAAAGACTAACGTTAATGACTGTTTCAAAAGAAGAGAATAAATAATAATGTTGACGGGATTTCATGTCACCAAGAGAGATTTATTTGTATAAAGGGACATTTTATACCGCAACAGAAAAGAATGTTCCTACTCGGTAAACTGAATTATATTCAATATTTACAGTAAACGTTCCAGATAAAAGACTTGCAAACAAGTCACTGTGTATTTGAGTGTAAACAGTATGCAGAATAGTTCAATTATAACTTAACATCTCGCCGATACCCCACCGACACCTTACCGATATACCACCGACCCACTATCGGCCGACACATAAACAGCAGGAGGGGAAAAATCGACCGACATGTCGGCCGACACACGACCGACAATCGGCCGACCGTCGGTCGACCCTCGGCCGCGGGTCAGTCGACCGATACGTCGGCCAAGCCTCGACCGATACGTCGGCCGACATTGCGTACAGTACACATGATCCTCTCAGCTTTGCTCACGCACTTCAACTTTCAAAAGTACAAACGCCTTTTTCCATAGAAAATTGAACATTTCCTTGGTTAAAATGTCCATTTCAGGGTGGCCTCTTCTTTTTGCGGGTTTCCACGTAAGACACTACAACACTGTAATCTTTTAATCATGGTCGGTGCCACGCGAGCTTCAATCTTCCAGTTTTCTTTCGTCATAAAGATAAAAAATGGAAATAAATCCTTATGCATCAAAATCTCCCTTGGTCACAAGGGTGTAGTCCTTCTTTGCTTTACTGGATACAATGAGCTTGATTATCATTAAGAAAAGAATCAACAAACAAGTCGAGGCGATGAAATATAAAGACCTCATAGGAATCTGTCCCAGTCGTGGTATGTGGAATCCGTTTTCGCTGTAAGTGACGTCTTCTTGCCTGTCCATGATCACCTTTGGACTCATGAAGTTTTTAAGTCGTGTTCCATTTTTGGTAACATTTCTCTTCAAGATTGCAAGTGAAATTATAAACATTGGCATTCGTGTCAAGTTGCCTTGCGAATTCCGTGACAAATACATCTCTTCGGAAGAGCCATTCTCCCGTCTTACGGCAAGATTCGACACATGAATAGATTGTTCACTAGGCTTGCTTTCTCCCAAGCTTATTAAAACCACTAAGAGGTGAAGAGAAAGTCCAAACAATTCCATCGTACTTGTTTTTTAAAATGGAACTGGTCTTCACAAAGAAGACGGACTTGTATCAGATACTAATAATAGTTATGTTAATTTTTTATTAGAAACGCATCACGTGATTGTAGCAGGTTGTCAGTCAGTCACCGTAACTCTGTTAATAGTGCTAAGTACCGAGACAACAGGTGTAAATCTTACAGTTCAGCACTCGTAGTATTAAAGGTTAACCAAGAAAAAAAGACAGAATTGATATCTCAAGAAAAAGTCGTTGATTACAGATAAAGAGAAGTACAATACGAAAATCACGAACTTGAAAACTATACCACGCCTTTATTACATTTACACTGGTGGTCTAACTTATTAATACAGCCTGTTGATAGAGACACAAGCTAAAACCCTGACTGAGCTCTGGACTCGAGCATCAATTCTACATTCTCATATATTTATTTTCTTTCTTCCCCGTTATATGACGGAAACAGATGTTACTGAAAAATCCGCTAAAACGCCGATGCCGTTGTATTAACACAGGTATTGGAAACAAAGAATAAACACAACTTTGCGCTGTCATATCTCCCGAAAGTTCTCGTGTTAAAAAATGACAAAACTACTCCAGTAGCGAGGCCGGTCAGACATTTCTTAGGGCGCTTTCCATTTACGCGAACGTAAAAAAATGACAAAACTACTCCAGTAGCGAGGCCGGTCAGACATTGCTAAGGGCGCTTTCCATTTACACGAACGTTAAAAAATGACAAAACTACTCCAGTAGCGAGGCCGGTCAGACATTTCTAAGGGCGCTTTCCATTTACGCGAACGTTAAAAAATGACAAAACTACTCCAGTAGCGAGTCCGGTCAGACATTTCTAAGGGCGCTTTCCATTTACGCGAACCGACTGGTCTGATCGGCCAGTTCTTAAATGGAACGCGTCAGTTTTAGGAACAGACTGGACTAGTTCTCAAAACTGACACGTTCCATTTAAGAACTGGCCGATCAGACCCATAATGGGAAGCGCCCTTAGTTTCCGTCGTACCGCACTGTTTTGTGTCATCAGGAAATTAACGTTATTTTCTGCCATCGACTGTAGCTTTTTCTCGGCTGCATGTTACAAGCTGGGGCAACTAAGCCTCGTTTTGATGCCCTTATAAATAAGGTAATGAGGAGTTTTGTCATTCTTTAATATCTGATAGCTTTTAAGCTTATCTGCAACAAAAATTGAAGGACCTTAATGAAATCTAAAGAAAATGTCGTAACTACTGAAATTTCTTCGGGATATGTAAAATTTCTTAGGAACGTATAAAAAACACTCGTGACGAACAAAAAATAAATCGGGACAACTTTTCCCAAAACATGGCACTGCTCAAACCGGCTTTGTTATAGCTGTCGTCACCCACCTTTTTATACGTGAAGGTATTTGAAAGAAGCACTTTTACACCCATCCTCGGTTACCTAGGGGCAGTTAGTCGGGTAAAAAACGGACGGAGGGGGAGGTAGAGGGGAGAAGGAAAAGGGTAGAAGGAAGAGCTCTTCTTTGCCCTTTTCATTCTCCCCCTCCCCCTCCGTCCCTTTTTTGCCAGTCGTTCACTAACTGCCCCTGGGTACATCCGAGGATGTTTTACACATGGTAAAGTGTGAACGTTCACTCTATGCATCATTTTGTACAATGTAGTTATAATAATAATGCTAATAATAGTTATCATATTAGGTAGGAATGTTTTATTGTTACCAACTTTTAATAGTATTATCGTAAAGCCCGAAAGTGGAAAACTGTTTTTATTATTTCTTTACCCATTTGCTGTCAGCAATTTCCTATTGAGATAAACTGCATCTAGTGGAAAAAAAAACACTCACTTAAAACCAAATGAATTCACAATTCCACACCGCTGATGTCGCGACTTTGCTTACACGACTGATTACATTGCATGATACAAATCCATGATTACATAATTGGGTCGGACCTACAAATCGCGGACTATAAGAGAGAAAGTCACTTTCCCAATGAAGCCTAACATTCGTACAACCTGTCCAACATCGCTGACAAATATTACACTTCGTAGTCAGTTATTTGTCGGCTTGCGGCTGAATAGCCTCCGTTTATTGTAATTTTCGGAAGTATTATGTCCCCGAATCGTCCCGCGATATCAATACCGTCCGAAATGTTGTACCATACGACGTTAGGATCCATTTGATTGCTGTAAGGCTAATTTAACAGTACCTGTTGTGTTTGCATAACGTATGACTACCCTTTTCAATCAAATATATTTTTTAAACTGATCGACTTTACACGTGTTATTACAAATTCCCTAACTCTGGTCAGAATCAAACACCGAAGGAAACATCCTTCACGCTATAAAGTGGAAAGGAAAGAAGGCTCTGCCGAAATTCTGTCAAGTTTATTTTGAGTGTGAGTCGCCACAGCCCTAACTTCTGGGCTATTCACTAAATCAATCCGGTTTACCTTCGTCAAACCGGTTTTTACAGTGCACGCATCGATTTTATTGAGAATCCGATGGCAAAGTCTGAGCCCACTGGCTCGAGGCCTGACTCGATTCAGCCTGGGCTCGAAATTTGATGCGAGTAACGCTTACGCATGTTCAATATAATTTTGACAGGATTTTGGCAGAGCTGTCGTCTTTTAGCGTGAATGAAGAAGGCTCTGGACGCAGGGTGTCCTACATACTACTGCAACGATGCCACGTAGTCTCGTGCGATCTCGGCCTACATTCTTCTCTCGCCTGTGTCCAAGCTTAGTCCACAGCAACGTCTCGCCTACTTGTTAGCACCGAGTAAGGTTAAATACCCAAATTCTAGCCTTGACAAGCACCAAAACCTCTCAAGAGTCAGACTGACATCTAATTGCAAGTGTATGTTTTGACCTTACTGCTGCAAACCTTGCACTTTACTTTGCAACACCAGTAGAACTTGCACTTGCAACGCTTTTTCTGGATTTCGATCCTCATCGTGTAGCCACGATTACAACACAGAACCGTGCATCCCTCCTTCCCAAGAGACCCCTTGATACACTTTCTACCTGTTGTGCCGAGGGAACCACGGGAGGGCTCCTTATTGCAGAAAGTGGGTGAATCATTAAGGTATACAAGATCGTCCGTAGTTGGGGGTTCCTGTTTTGAGGCCCGTTGTCTGTTTTTGGGCAAGAGAAGCCCTCGGCCCTGTTTTCTTCTGAGCTCAGCGTTGACAGCAGCGTCATATTTGTCGTGTAAGGTATTTCCAATTTCTCGGAATTCCATTAGCTGTCTCCAGCAAGTTTTCAGGTTGCATGAGCCGCATACACCATGGCATTTACAGTCAATGACCGACGTTTTCTTCACTACCTGTAAGTAGAAGAAGGTATTAAAATATTTCACAAGTCAGCTATTAGACAGTCTCAACTTGTATTACATTCTGTTGGCCAAAATCCAAAGGAAAATCTCTTTAATGTAGCCGCACAATTTCCGGATCTAACCAAGACTAACTAGGTTTCACGCCCCTTTTGGCTTCCTCCGCATTTCAATAGCACTTGCCGCACTGCCGCACCATGGCATATCTGAAAAGCCGCTTAAAATGTCCCCCGGCAACCGTTTGGTAAGTCAATTACGAGTGACATATATAAAACCACAACCGGATTGTATTGAACCACTTTGCGACTGCCCTCACAAAGGATACTGCAAAACATTAGAACGAGTAAAAACTGGGCTTGAAATGTACCGACTTTTCGAACGTATGTCCTTTGTCGATCAGAGTGAAAAGCGGGAATCTGGAACTGGTACTAGCGCTCGAATATTCAGCAACACAAAGCTTTTACGTGCCCAGAAAACCGTATTTGCGAATTATTAAAGTGGAATTAGAAAAATACAATCAAGCGATATTCCTCTTTTTACAACAAAGCTATAGACAAGTCCTTTCAGGCCATAATTCGATGAAAACTTCATATCCTAAGTTGACTGATACATTTTTCACCCTTACTGGGCTTACTGACCCATGTAAGGCAGGATCAAGCTATGTTTTTTAGAGATTGAACAAATTTTCTGATTTCTTGGGTTTACACCAGTTTTTAAAATGCCCTTTTCACTTTCTTGTAATTCTGCTGTATAATAGGTGTGGAGGCAATATAACTAATTCCTATGGAACTACAAATATCTACATTTATAGCTGCAACATAGAACAGACTAGCAGCCACAGGAAAGTGCACGCAGATATATCGACACTGATTATTTTAGGTTCATTCAGGCAAGTTCACTACAATACCAATTCTTTTGAGTGGAAAATATAATGAATAAAATGTTCTAAATGTTTTTTTTTAGATTAGTGTCACCAGTCACCTCTTTTTCCAATATACAGTAAAATACAATGTCAAAGATTACAAGGACATGTTTCAGGAAGGAAAGTAATCATGTAAAAACAAGTAACGTTTTTTTCAGTTCAACGAGAGTGTAACTCAGCGTGAAACCCATGGAACACCGACCTTGCATGCCTTCTGAATCAGTTAACCTAATGAACCAATGACAGGTAAACTACCTTCAGGCTATACGTTTACTGAAATATTGCATATTCACTTTTAATCGCTAGCTTTTTAGAATCCCTTAGTCTCTTGCATGTTGGGTGGCTCTAGGCCGTATGGCGTGCAGGTGTTCTATCACAAACGTGCTAGAAACGTGCCTACTAATTTTCTTCTAATTAGCAGCAAAATGATACACAGGTTCGCGACGTTGGCGCGCCACAAGAACCTTTTAAACACAAACTGACAGCGTCGGTACTGATCGGTATCACCTCTTCGCACCACTTCAAAATTTGTCAAAAATGTAAGTGAGGAGTGGAAGGCCATCGGGTGGACACCATATCTACGTATCAATTTCAACAGTTCATGCGAACACATAATGTGGTCATTGATGATTTATGGAGGTTTGACTTAAAGCTGTTCCATCTTCTCGACATGCAGGAACCGAAACTTCGATGCATCTACGGCATGATCGCAGAGGGTTAGACCAGTAGGTACATTCAAGCCCGTGGGAGGGGGGGGGGGGGGGGGGAAGGGGGAGGGGACGAGAAATCAATGAACATCCCTCTCATACTTTCATGTCAAAATCATACCCTATTCCAGAAAATAAAATACCAAATGTAAGCCTATTTCAGACAAAAACAGCTCGAAAACCACACCCTTGGTGACGATATATACCCATATAGCTTAAATATGGGAGTACATGCACCCCCTTCCCCAGGGCATGGTGCATTACCCCTGTAATTAAAGTTATCAAAGCTGCGCAATTGTTGTTGCGCACTTAAGTTGGATAGCTAAAGTTGCTAATGGGAGTATGAACTCCTAATTTTGATCAACTGACATGCAATACTTAATAACCAAGCCAGACAAGCGTTTAAAATGTATCGCCATCTTCTTGTCAGCTTGCCACGCTGGCAAATGTGCAGAGAAACGTATCATTCAGTCATTCCTATTGATCAGACATACCTAAACAAAAAAATCCAACACCATTAATTACTAACATACTTCTTCACATCACTTACTTTTCTTCCCACTTCATTGTTGTGCAGGTTCATCAGAGTTCGTGCGTATTTTATACGGCCGTCCTCGGCAGGTTTATGGTCCTCACCCGCTTCCATGAACTCCTTACCGAATTTTATTGCATATTCGATATCATCACCGCAACCTCCCCACTGAAAGTCTCTTTTCAGATTCCGTGGTCTTCTCTCTGTACTACAGCTACACGTGCTCAAATTACCTTCAGTACAGGCGCGTGCTAACGCCCAAACAACTCCAGCTGATGAAATGGCGTATGTAAGAGCTGCTTCTCGAGTCCCTGTGTAAGGTATTCAAAAAGTAAAATTGAACGTCAACATGCAGCATGCCGAGAGTCTGTTCGTGAAAGTGCATCTTAAAGCTGTAGCATCCGGCTGCAAGTCTTTATTTTGTTTGTACATGGAACAAGTAAAAACCTTTTTAATGCCTGTCCACAGACATGGTGAAATGTGTAAAAATTAAATACCTGCATGTTTTTCACAACACTGTTTCATTCATTCATTCAGTCAGTCAGTCATTAAGTAATGTTGCTATCAGTATGCATTACATTCATAAACATATACTTAGACTAGGTTTACACTAAGGAACAAAACATACCTTTTCCTTAGTGTATATAAACGGTAGTCGAAGGAAATACAACAGTTACCGCGTACATGTATTATTATCACTAAAATCGCTAAGCTAACATCGAGTCGTCAAAACTCACTCAATACTTTGGAAACCGAACAACAATGATGCCCTTGGACTTTTGAAAAACAAGTCGAAAATAAATTATTGATTTCATAAGGGTAAAGCGTTATTAACTTGAAATTATATTAACTTGATAAGTACTTTAAAGAAGATCTGTAAAAAATGAATAATACACCATAATAACAACATTTTAAATACTTGATAACGTCTTGAAGGATATACCAGGCATAATGTCAAAGGAAATTGAAAAGGGAAATTTCATAATTATTTTTTAATTGACAGAGTAACGGTAGCTGTGTATTGTACATTGCCCACGTTCCATGTTCAATAATAATAGTGTGCTCCAACTGGGAAGTGGATGGGGAAGGGAGCCGGGTTACGTTCTACCCACAAGTATAGGAATGTCATAACAGCCAAGGGAATGAAAAACGTGGTCTTCCTGTACTGTTTTCTAGAAAGTATGCATTAAAAAAAACCTTTGTTCAGTTTACGGGACGTAGCCAGATGATAAGAGAAAAGCGACTTAAAATAACAACTTGCCTTTTCTGTCTCAGAGATTCATACATTTCTAAGCAATCATAACATTTTATGGACTACGTTTCATTGAAGGTTTGGATTTTCCACTGAGGCAAATACATGTATGGATAATAGTGTTGAAGTTGTGATGTACTGTTGAATCCTATATATATAGTCTACGTTCTCTAAATTAGAGGCATGCATGTATACTTAAATTAAGATCCAAGTAATATCTTAAACGACCATGCAGAAACCACATTTACACGATGCAAAAATGAATCATTATTTGGACAAATTGTAGCAGACATGTCTTCTTTATCATATCCTATCGCTGGCACTACCAGAATGTTCACTTAAATCCTCTACAAAAAGATTATAAGAACCGTGATAATTAGTTAATAGTAATCCTTGAACTCAATAACATCAAGTGTTTTCCCCGCTTCGATGGGTCAAGAGCCTCTTAGCTGCTATCTCTTCAATGCATTTGTCCTATTTGTAATATCGAAAAGAACGAGTTGCTCTTTGGGTTTTCTGCTAAGGAAAAGTGAAAAGATGGTTGACTTAAAACTGATCCACTGGATTTTACAAGTGACGAGTCCAAATATATCGCTTTTACATAATCTATCTATTATTTAGTCCTTTGTTGGATCGAAAACTGATTATATTCCATGTACCATAAACTCAGTTGAAATATCGAGCGACATCCCCTATCAGCTCATATCACTTTTGCATAATCTGCATAAAAATGCACTTCAAGTGAACTTTCTCAGTTTCATACCAGGCAAGCATAAAAATACAAAATACAAACCTTGTTTAAACCATTATATTTCCTCTTTGCTTTCATTCTAGAGTATGCCATCTTTCTTGTATACAAGAAGTAATATATATATATACCAGATGTTCATCAGTGGATTCAGAAGGAATGCAGCTGGCCATATCGTGGCATGAATTCACCGATATAACTTAAAACCAAAACGATCATGGTTTATACCCACTGATCTAAACAAACGCACAGCTTACTTTTGTAAGACGGTGGCAGAACAAATAAAGTCCGATTTTTCATTTCGTACTGATGAAGATAATGGCGATTATTTGTTTCCAATATTATTTTTAAACCTCACAGCAAGTAATAAGAAAGTGTTGCATGCATGTTTCTGTTAAGTGGTAGCTGCAAGATACAGTTCAAAATTTAAGAACAGGACAAGGTATTTTGCAGAAATTGTGGCCACATACGCCAATTAGTACTTGCTTTAGTATTTGATAATAAAATCAGAGATGCAAATCAAAATTGCCATAAATCTCCGTTTGGTTTAGATCATCCCTCAAATGACGATGAAACTCGGTTAGATTAAAGACATTCAGCCGAATCACTGTTCATTAGATTATCCTTAATCAGTAGTTATTCTTGTACAACAAGAATTGTCGTTCGTCATCCGGAGTGTGGGAGATTTCCCCCCGTTTATTCCTGTATCGGAGCGGCAGAGGCCCTAGAAAGCCACTCGACACGAAGAACTAGTAATTCAATCAGGTCGGCGGTCAAGGGGGTCGGTTAAGATATCCCAACAATGCCTTCATGTTAGGCCTAGCCTGGACTAGCGTCTCATTCGCAGTTGGTCTACCGCAGGCGCTCTTAAAACGAACCTGGCAAGAGTTTTACACGTTAATATTTTGACACTGGCTAGTATTACTACTGATACAGTGCATACATACGAATTTGAGACTGACTTGGTGATATCATGAGCACTGTACACTATCTAGATATGAATCATTCTATCTAGCTCGGCAATGGTCGCGCCTAAGTCATCTCAAAGGATTTGATTAACTTGTAACACATTAGGAACTCAGGGATAAAATTAAGTTATCGAGCACTTATGTGGAAGTTGGTTCACAACATTAATCAAAATTCCTTAGGTCTGAAGAATGGGAACCTTCCAGAATAAGCAAAGCATCTAATTAAAAACAAGGAATTATCGACCCGTAGACTGGCCATATGCATCATGATGACATAGTTATATAGCAGAAATAAACTCCCTTGCTTAGTAGCAATCCCTACTCTCCCTCCTTAATTCACAGTTAACACTAACCCACCTTGTTGAAACAAGAAAAGCTAAGCTACGAGTAAAATTTGTGATACTGAGGCGAGCGTAGGTTGCTTACCCATACTGCGTCCTGTAATGCGTTCAAATAGTGAGCCCTTATCCTCTTCGGGGATGGAACAGTTCCAGCGTTCGTACTGAAACTGAAATTGACATTCTTCAATAGCCATTTTTGCTCCAAGTCCCACACTGGCTATATGATCAAAACTGTTCAAGCACATCTCGACCTGTTTCTGAGAAAGTCCTCCTAAGTTAGAACATAGACTTGGCTGGACACTAATGATATAGGCTTGATGTGGGATATTTACCGACCTGTGTACAAACATGGAAACAGTCATGTTTGGTTGGGCAATTTGCGATTAATTGTTAGAAACTAAGAAGAAGTATATCATCATTAACAGAAGGAAAGGCGTTTAAGAACTAGTCGGCACGCTATTTAGTTTATTGACTTAAGGGACGGGAAGATGCAGCCGTTTGCGGAAACGAGTCACCGCGCTCACATTATTTTACCAACAACATAAACATGGATTATCTGTTTGCTAAAATGACCGCAATAGCTATACAACTCCCAATACCAGACTTCTTCTTAACTGGGGTACGGACAGTCACAGTAAGCTTTGTTTGACGATGTGCACCGTCAGCTTAGCTAAAGATTAAGACAACGATTGAATCAGAATAACAACAAGACACAAATGCAGTGTACTCACAACACGGTATGGCCGTGGAAAAATGAAGTCAAGACCATCGCCAATAGCAACACCGGGACGTTTCTGGATTTTTTTCTCAGGCGCATGGTGAATCTGTCAAAAGCCTACAAGAGGACCAAAAGAGGGTACTCAACTTCCTCGCACACTTGTGATTGCTCCACTGGACTGCTAAAACTAATCACTTTAACACGTGCAGCTACAATTTATAAACCGAGATCGTACCTTTGCAGTGGTCCTGCGTTGCTCTGATTGGTGGGGCCCTAAAGTGATCCCGACCTGTGTATTTTTAGTACTTCTTCGATTTATTAACTACAGATGCATTTAAAACGGGGCACGACTGAAAATACTGTGAAAGGAAATTCGGTTTTCGGCGGTAGAGATCGAGTTAAATACATTTCCCCGCTGCCCTTACCGGAAAGACAATTTACCAAGAGCTGACCTTGGATTGATTTGAGTGTCATTTAAATGAGAAATTCTTTCTATCTCCGCTCGCTAGTTGTAGCCGTGGTATCTTGGAACGATTTTAATGGCTAGATATTCAAGGAATAACTGCCCGACGCCAAACCGTTTATCAAAACCATGTGCGACGTTACGATGGTCTTGGATGCCTTCCCAATCGTAGAGACAACCGCTTAGCTTTCTTCAGTCGTTTAAGAAAATATGTTGAATGGAATAGACAAAAGATATGAATTTCAACAATTCTAAGGTAAATAGGATAACACGAGATCAGTGCTTTAAATGTTTATCTATACAGTGAAATAGGAAATGGATATAATTGATTGTTGTTTACAGTGGCGAATACACACCATTCCAAGAGTACAGTCTACACAAAAACTGTCATGGTCACGTATATACAAAATGCGTATGTGTATATATATTATGCTCGCGTTAATCCTACAAAGGAACATAAGGACCATCTTCAAATAATGGTTGTAATTCTGAAGTGGATGATGACTAAATCTCTTGAAGATAATGGGAATACAGAGTTTTAATAGCGAAGTCCTGTCTTCATAACGACACCTAATTACGTTGCTCGTGAAGATGAGTGTTTAACAGTGTCCGTGTACCCTGCACTGAATGACATTAACAAATATCAGTCATATATGCGAGCTATGTGACTGGTGTTTCTCCACTTTTTACGTAAATCCGATCAGTTGGAAGTCTAAATTTTATATCGGCCACCGATTTAGCTACTGTATCTAAATTAGTTTAGAGCGCTAAGGCAACACTGATGTGGAATTCTCGCGCGCATTTGATACTAACCTCTCTCATGTTCCCCAGGCCATCTTCGTTTATGGGGCGATTCAACGATTTTCTCGCTTGTTCGCACATATTGCATTCAGTTGGCGAGGTCCGTTGAAAGGGTAATGGCTTTTTCACCTCAATTTAGTTTCCCTGAGGCGATTTTACGAGACGAGTACAACAGAGGTAAATAACGGGTGCCTCAGCGCGACATGTGAGCTGCTCTTTGAGTCGCGACGCTTTCTAATTCTTGACTCACACTGATGTACATTATGGTGAAAGAATGTCCTAAAAGCACTAAACCAGATTGGTTTGTATTTCATAGCCAGATAAAATGTCACTGTAGTCTGTTAGTTTTCTTTTAGTCATGACCCATATTTGGCTGTAATCAAATAGTTTCCTAGAAAGGCTGTCTGTCACCTCGTCTTTTGATAAGACACAAGCAAAACTAATGACACATATCAAGATCACTTCAATATTTAGCCAGTAAAATCATATAATCCTATTCAAGCCTTCGATATTACTAAAGAAAAATAAACATATGCTGTCATATCTGGACCTGTATTAATCAATGTCTCAAACAAACCAAAATTCATTTTCATCTTGAAAGATCGACAATATGTCGTTTGCAGACGAGTTAATGTGTGTTTCCACTTGTCTGAAAGATGGTTGGATTTTATTCATGACCAGTCTGTCTCAAGGTCAAGTGACAAACTTGTGTGGATTGATTCGGTTCCTTCAATGTCAAGAGCTGTCGATTGGAGATCCTGCTCACGAATCTGTTTCCATTTCAATTCTTGTCCTCAAATTTATCGACAATGCAGATTTTTCAAGGAGTTATTTTGACTTTCATTGCTGGCCGAGCTGAGATTGCGTAAAGTAACTGTACAGTCTAACAAACCAAAAGATAAACAACATGCGACACTGGTAGGAACGGAGGATGTACCTTGTCCAACCCCTCTGTGACCCTGCATGCCCAACAACTACATATACAACCCTCGAAATTTCTGGGCGTCGAGTTTGCTTGGACGGCAATACAATGTACGCAAAATCAAACGCTTAATAAGGTCTTAAATGACCGCTAACAACATGACAGGTATCTGCCAAAGGTCTGTGCATGAGGTGATAAGTGTCTCTTGCATTTAATTTTGATAACGTATCTATAAAACAGAGTGAAGGGCTAATAAAAATGTTTTAGTGTGTCTTCCGTTGTAACAAATTATACTGTAGTAGCACAACAGGAATATACTAGTACATCGGAGGCAAAATAGTCAAAAATGAATTATGTTAAGAATTGTGGATTCCTGTCGCCATAAAGGAGCTACGCAGACATTGTATTTCGCACCTGTCGTTCGATCAGCGGTTGGGTTTCAAATGGCATACGGGTGTCCGGGTAACACCCACAGCATGGCGCGGACTAACTGGACGTCGATGCTGCGCAATCATGTCGCCCATGTACAGATAGCCGCTTAGCTGCGTTTAACCTGTAAATATTCCCACAACAAAGCAACCCTGCAAAGTTTGTCTCGATATAATGTGTAACTCGTACAGATTCCTCATGAACAATATTAACTTCCGAAACATGCACACTTCATGAGACACTTTAGTGTGTAGCACGGCTGTACATTATTACAAGCCATGCAGTATTTAAGCGAGTTCCCAGGCGTGTTCCTTAAATTTATATCTCGATTGATCTGTTACCTAATGCGCGCGTGCGTGACGAGTGGTGCGTGACACAGAGTAAAATATTGCTGTTGAGTATCATTTGGACTGTATTGAGTAGGGACGGATAGGTTACCATATTTACTTATTCGGTATTTACTTAAGGTCCACTGGAAATCATGACCTTTAAAAGGAAGGTTGCAAGATCTTACAAATCAATTTGCAAGTACTTACAGAAATCAGCAGCCCATTACTTCTGCTATAATAGCGATACTTACTGTTTGTAAACATTCCTTTATAAGACTTATAAGTTAAGAGCATATAAGCTTCGATGAAAGGGCTTGCTTGCATTTTGGAAGAACAAGAAGAGTAATTTGGCGATGAATAAGTAGCGACCTGTGATATTTTATAAGCAACTGACTGCGTTCACGCTTCGTTTCTGACAACCACAGAATGCAACTAATGTGGCGTGACTGGCCTGTGTAACGTCACAGTAAGTATCCCTATAGATCAGTATGCAGTCCATAAATTCAACATCATACACTTTCATTCAGTATTTAGTCTTGGAAAGGATAAATTTGTTGTTTTAATGAAGCAGTCATGAGGAAAATATAACAAATCAGCTTCAGATAACTATAAAAAAAGAGTATTTTTTAAATGTATTCTTTAACTGATATTTCAAGTGAATCAAGAATGACGTCACGACATCTTCGGCCAACTGATTGGTCCGAAAGGAGGTGAAAATGAAGACATTTAGCGTCAGTTAATGTAGCCTAGCCGTTAATAGTAAAGAGCGCCATCTCTTTCAGAAACATAAGTGCTTTTATGGCTTTCTTCTTAATTGAAAAAAAAATGATTGAATGATTGAACTAGAAATACAGTCATATTTCACTAATTTAATGTTCAATTCTGCTACATTTCAAGAAGTCAATTCCCAAGTGCTTTATTCGTACAGATACTCACAGCACAAAACTTGACATAAATCATAGTCCTAGATGGAGGAGTATACGTAGTATGCTTACTGCTGCATATTTAAGCCGTACACACTATTTATAAAAAACACAAATGCCGTACTACAAAATCCCTACTAGCAGGTCTCTTTGGAAGAGAAGAGACACCTCTGCCAGTAGGGAATACTCCAAATACCTGGTCCAAAAATTCGAGACCATATTCAGAGGAATGAAGGTAAAGAAATTCACCTTATTCCTCAACAGCCAAGTTACTGTCCTGAAAAACTTCGTTAAGATCAAGTACAGGAAAGTAAGACCATATTGTTTCAGCCTATGTGTTCTGTTGTTTAACTATAATGGTCTTCTCAGCTCAGTACTAACAGCAAAATCTAAATTCCATACTTTTAATATCGAGGCGTTGAAATCAGCATTCCGTCAAAAGAGTATACTTCCTGTCCCGTCCTTTGGTGACTTTTGCCGGTTGGTTTTAATAACGTATTCAGTGTCAGTGTGTACGAATGTTGACAGAACTGGAGACAGTATGTTAAGGAAATAAAAAACACAGGCAAAGGGCTTCTCTCTGGAGCCTTTTTGTCGGCTGACATTTTTGCAGACCAAAAAATCGCCAGGTGCAGCATTTTCCCGAAGAACCGGAACCAAGCTGGGTATGGGCGAGAATGGCGGTAGCTTTTTAAGTCTGAAAGCTGCCGTACAGCTTGATGTGAACGGACAGCTATCAACGTTTCTAATCCGTTTGTATAAAACGACGACAAGTTGTACTCCAATCTATCGTGCCTGTTTAAAGTAAGGGTTGTACGTCATCAATTGCTGTATCAATAAAACACCAGTTTCGAAAATCTTCAAGGTCCTCTCGTTTGATGAAATGAAAATCAAGCGAAGTACATAAAAACAGGTTGGGGTCCACAATCTGAAGAACTTATTTCAAAAATTTCTAGAATCATCAAAACACTTCAGGTCAAATTCTTTATATTGAACGCCTTCCTGTTATTTGGCACGGCGCATTGAACGATGAAAGCACGGTTCAAATTTTGCTGGACGGTTCCCAGATTAGTGGCGACGTTTGCAGCCCATATCCATAGATGCTCTCAACAAACATTACGTGTTGACCACTTTTGATTCATTGAAAAGTTCAATTAACTGATTCAGGTATTATTTGAATGGTTACTTAAAAACATTCAGTGCGCACACTCGACAATGGTATTTCATTTTTTTATTTCCACACTGTTTACATTTATTATTATTTTTTTATTTTTTATTTTTTTTATTTTTTTTACATAAAACAGGTAAGCAAAATCTAAAGTATTTTAATTGAGATAAGTAAATATAAAAATAAAGAATTAAAAGAGAGCTATGATAGGAATGTGTGCAGTAGTCAAAGCGAATTGACTACTGTCTATGTGTAACTATAGATTATGAATATCTGAGCTCAGTATATACAATATAGCAGAAAAAGGAAAGAAAAGAAAGCATAAACATATTTGTGCGATAGCTAGATAATAATTACATAACAATTAATCACTAAAATAATACTACAAGTAACTAAACAGAAATAAATATTTATGTATACATTGAACAGACATTAAAGGTGATTATAATACTGAAAAATATTAAAAGGAATATCTCAAATTGGCGTCGTCGACTGACATCATATGGTTTGTCAAAATAAGAATATTGCCTCCCCAGATTGAGGGCCAAGATATAGCCTAAACAATGGGCGCCGATAGTCTTTGCCCAAGTTCGAACTCATCGGGAATAGAGTAGATTTTTCGGACACGCATTTGGTCAACGAAGGAATTATTGGCCGGCAACCATGCTGTCATAATGTGGTATCTGTGTTGCTGTCTGAACACACTAGTACAAATCATACAGTTTGGTCTACGTCGCCCAGCAAAGATTTAACGTCTTACTTTACTAATAGTTACTAATTTTAAATTTTAACTTAAGGCTTTGTTGGGTTTGACGTTCTCAACTATTCTAACTGGCCTGAAACCCCACGGGAGCTGGTTTAGAACTGGGAATCATGCCCGGAATGGAATTTCACATCCCTGTAATTGTACGGCGGAAAGTATAAAAGGGACAGGCTACAAGTAATAAGGTCTAATAAGCCCTCTTTTCTGGTCAAATCAGTGCTCGGAGTGAACGGTCTAGGTTAGGTATAAAGGAAGTGGGAGGGGGGGGGGGGGGGGGGGGGGGGGGGGGGTGAATATTTATGGCTGGTGCAGACCAGCATCAATATGTTGCGAGTAGGGAAATGGAATATTTTCCTTCTCCCACCCTAAAACCTTTTCTGTTTTTTCTACTTCGGATCCATTTCCATTGTTTCAATTATTTGGAACAATGGATCTTAATCATTCCCCATTCTCATTCAGCGATCGGTGGAAGAAAGGCCAGTTTGGATAGGATACAATTACAGTTCTTCTTATGGTGATCACGTGATCAGTAACGTCATAGCCAAGAGAAACACATTATCAAGAATGGGGCCGAGAGATTTATACATCAGACAAAGTTGATCATGAAAATACAAGATTTCACGGTTAAATATGTTGTTTTTATTGATTAGGGGATACGATATTAAGGGGAGAATGTGGTCACGTGACCTGTTTTGCTGAATATCCCCTTAACAGTAAATGATAGTCAAGTTCTCTAAGCGGAGTTCGTAGAAATCAGTAATCGAAATATACTGGATATACTGAGTAACTTGCTTACTTGGTGAAAAAATCGCAACCCCATTTTAGGAGGAGTTTCCCCCTGATATTCGTGTTAACAGGTCACGTGATCACCCAAAATTCATTAAGGTGAGTTAAGGTTCTTTATCACGTGAAGTTCTATTGATGTACTGAGTTTCACATATTTTTGTCAAGGTTCTAGCTCTGGTCAATGACCCAGGTCTTAACATATATACTTGAGGCCCTTCTTTTCCATATTCCCTGAAGAATTAGCCTAATAGCTGTTATTACGGCTGAGCCAAATGGTCAGCGGTTTCACCCATCACGCCTCATGAAAACGAGGCTTTCGGGTCAACCATTTAAAAAATGGTGCAGAGATGGAGCCACGTTGAACGGAGATCACCAAGAAATTGATGCCCCAAACGAATATTTTCTAAAGCCGAAAAGCAAGAATAATTGTTAAGTGGTGTCAGTGGTGTTTGTCCTTGGCCACTGGTAAGGAGTGATTTGACGGATATTTTTTACAAGCCTTGTCTTCAGAAGCTTCTTGGGTCCGTAACGTCAACAACTCACACGACAACTCCTCTTCGGCATTCAGCCTTATGAAATCGATTACCAGGAGCGTGCATCTTCCAGATTAGGTCTGTCCAACAGCAGAACAGATGATGTAGCTATTTTTAGCTTTGTGTTTCCCGCGAGAAGAAACAAAGACCGTCACTTTTAACCAATCAGGATGCACTGAAAAATTGTAATTAACACGGTTCAAACTGCTAAAAATACTAAAGCGCAAGAGAACAAAAGACAACGTAATCGCATACCAGAACTTCGCGACTATAAATAGCCACATCGCTACTGTGCTGTGGGCGCTACCCATCACATAGCTACGCTCCTGGTAATGGGCTCCTGCTACTAGTGCATCGAATGAAGAGACAGGAATTATAAAGCAGAGTAAAACGAGGATATTTCATGGAAACTTTCACTCAAACAAGCTCAAAGCTGAAACAGCCTCAAACGAGTCGATGACCCGATAAGATGGGTGAAACCGCTGTCCTTTTCATGGTATTTGGCTCAGCCGTAATTATAACAGCTATTTCGATCAGGTCTCCTACCTAAAGGTCGATACAGCTCTGGGTACAAAGACTGATTTTCGAAATTTAACCACCTCAACGTTGTTTATAAAAAAACAATCAAACACGCATGATCGCCATGTTGAGTTAACGAGGTAGAAAATATACCGGAACGTGTATAAACTGCTCTCGAAATAAAATGTTTAATCATTTCTTCCCGATAATAGAATAAGTGATAGATACAATATGAGCAGACGATCAGAGTGTATGTGTGGGTATTTACAATATGGCGAGCCGCTTTGGCGAGTCATTGTAAATCCCATACAGATCAGACGCGAATGTTGTATCTTAGTTCTTTTATTTGTGAAATTAATATTAGTTTATGTTTTTAACTTGAATAAGAGTCAATTCAGTTCCCAAGGGAAGCCTTAACAAATTTAGTTATTTCTTTAATTGATCGGCAACGACATGAATGCAGTTAGTTATCATTTTCCACGAGAATATTCAGTTGTTGGCTAACATGAACAAGAAGTAATTTCAGTTCTCAAGGGAGATCTTCTTACTCAGTCATTGACATCGGTATGAATGCAGTTAGTTTTCGATTCATTAGCCACGAGCACCAGAGGTCGGGTAACGGTTTGGATTAGTACAAATCATTTGCATTTTCAAGTTCAGTTGGAAGTGCGATGGCAGCTTCACGTTTTCGCCCTCCAAAACGTTTACATGAAAAAGTTTCTTTGCTTTTCTTTGCGAGGTAACCCCTAAGAATACTCAGTATAACACAAAGTGGTTTTTGAGGAGTGGCAACGGACAAGAGTAACAAGAATCCTGAATTTGAATCGCTGGGTTTTCACGCGGTAAACGTAGACGGCATACAAGATTTGACTACATTTAACTTTTGGCTTTATAAATATATTTCTGAAGTTACTAATTCAAAGTGCATGGTGGTCGGTATCCCCCGAAGACTCTGTATTTACTGATCTGTGAACTTATTTGGCGGAGGTGAAATGCGAAGACCGTTTCAAAATCCTAGAGAAAGCTGATCGAAGGTAAGACAATATTTTTTCTCGTTAAAATTTCTCGTCGCCGCTATAATTGTTTAGAACAAATATTATTGGGAATGTTTAAAAAGTATTTCATTTCATTGACAGATTCATGTTTAGAAGAATGTTAGATGCTGAAATGAAAGATGCGACCAGATCTGGGATTGCACAAATGTCGAAAAACGAAGAGAGAAAAGAAATTACTGATGCAGAGGAAGCTCTACTGTGGGAAAGGAACTTCTAGGAGTCAAAACAGCTGAGGCCTTGTTACATACATTATATTGTAATCAGGCTAATTAGTATTATGTATCAAAATTACAGAATACTAATTAGGTTAATAGTATTCTGTATCCAAATTACAGAATACTAATTAAGCTAATGACCATTTTGTATTATTCATCAACCCCAGCCTTTCCCTGCTGTCTGTTCAAACCCTCCCGTACTTTTAGTTACTGAGACTGTATGGGGTTATACAGAGGTATCCATGGGACTCGAATGTTGCGTTTGGAATGGTTAGCACCCTTATGAATTATTAAAGAATTTTACAATCTAATTTAAAAGGTAAAGGTATTCATTTATATAGCGCAAATTCTATATGAATATATCCAAATGCGATTCACAAGGTAATTTTTGTGTGGCGCAATGTGCTGCCGTGCAGTTTACAATCATGAGTGATTGTTAGTAACTCAGAATACCTGGCTGTTGTGCCGGGAGACAACCCCTACTTTTTCTCGAAATAACACAAGAGGTTCTTTCACGTCCCCCTCGTATAGACTAGAAGAGGAAGGAGACTAGGCCAACGGCTTATATGTCTCTGCCCAAGGACGCAGCCAGGATTCGGACCCCTGATATTTGTCTTGTTTCTTCAATCGCGTTTTGAATAGGCCACTTCCGCGATATGCTTTACTTGTCACGCACAAAGGTTTCAATACGAGGCTCCGTGCTAAATTTAATTCATTCTTTTCTCTGTGAAAAGAATGAATTTAATTTAGCACGGAGCCTCGTATTGAAACCTTTGTGCGTGACAAGTAAAGCATATCGCGGAAGTGGCCTATTCCGTGCCCTTCATTCTCATGCAGTCTGTCGTCTAAGCATCAAGGTTTATCATAAAATTCAGTTGCGAGAGCAGTTTCGATAGGTCTCTGTTTAACCTGAACTACAGCCGCCTCCTTCAGCTCGTTCTCTCGGGGAGTGGACCCTGGAACGACCCGAGGAGGCGGCTGTATTACAGGCTACTCTTGTTTTAGTTTAGTAAAATGTTTATAAAACACTCGGCAAAATGCCAATGCACATGTAAGTGATAATGGACACAGTCGAAGTTTTCTACTTTGTCAAGGATTGTGAGCAAAAGGACAGAAACATTCAATTTCCCATCAGAAAATAAATCAGAGGTACCTATGGGGATACTGCGGGGATTTTAAGGAAATATATGATTTAACATTTTATTTTGAGAGTAGTTTATACACGTGCACGTTCCGATATATTTTCTGCCTTGTACTCAACATGGCGATCAAGCGTATTTGACTTGCTTTATAGAAACAACTTTGAGGTGGTTAACTTTTTCAAACCGAGTCTAAAACTGAATTAAGGCAAGTACTGGTTTGGTGAACGAGAAGTTTTGCTGATATAGCGATACTTACTCACGTCATCCATTGTCATTATGTCCCAGCCAGAGATACATTGGTTTCTGACAGAAAGCGTCCTTTTGAAATCATGGTTGGCGCATTAGACATTAGCATAACAATTGTAATATTTATCAACACGAAGTATCGCTATTGCAATGCAACTGATTGTAATCGGCCGAGGAAACTATTTTCGTGTCTTAAGCGTAATTGCTTAAATTAACTTTTTCTTAAACTTCGTCCAGTTGTTACGCCAGACAACTCCTTACTCTAATTAGTATACATTGTATTCTTAACTAATGGCAAACTGCCAGATACGAAAAACCGCAAAACCACGAAAAAACCACCCTGGGGTTGTGGCCAAAAACGTGGAATGTGCGGAAACGTACTCTTCGACCTAATCAGTGCAGCAACCCGAATTCTCCGAGGGCTTGAGAACTAACTGTTGACTTACTAAGTTAATACAAAGTAACCATGCTATAATCAATATAAAGATATATAAAATAAATTCGAAACAAACGTGAAGCTGACTGGCCTAGAATGACTATTATTCCCGCTCGAAGCATTATATATGCCATATATATTACCCATAATGCTATCGTCTCCTCCCCAAAGCTCTTTACCGTGCCGGCAGAATATCCATCTCTGACTATATCGCTCCTGCGTCGCTCAAACGTCAGAAATTACATGTTTCTTTGTATTCTGCAATTAACTGTCCCCAGTAACGATCCCAAGCGCCTTTGTGAAACCGAACTCGCCCCATACCCCTACTCGTTTCTAAAGTGGCCGGTTTGAACTATTGCGTCAGTTGAATACAACTACCAGAATCCTTTGCGCTGATTCTTTTATTCTTCTAATTTGGACCGTTGTTTTGGTATTCTCAGGAATAAAAAATTCTGAATAAGAAAACGAATTTGGAAAGATTCTGGTAGTTGTATTCAACTGACGTAATAGTTCAAACCGGGAATCGAGAGTTTTACCACAGGAATCCCAAAAGAGATTAGTCTGAGGAGGAGGCTAGGCATAGCAATAGAAATAATTGGGCTCAATCCAGGATTGTGGGAAACTACTCACTCAACCCTCCCTTGGATATGCATCGTTCTATTAATGTTTAACCATTAAAGGTTAGGGTGAAGTGTGAGGGAGGGGTGGCTCCAGTGGGGATATCATTGTTATCAACGCGTGTGGGATATCACTTGACCAACACTTTATTTTGTCCAGATGTCTTTTTTTTACACCCCGTTTCTAAAATGAGAAAAACAGTTTTAAGTAACGGCTCGCGTAAGAACTACCCCAAGAACAATAGACCGGGCGCAATCAGCATAATCGCACATACGATATTGCTTGAATACGCCTTCAGTTATCACTCAGCCTTTGTAGAGTAAACATCTCTGTGATGCTCCGCTTGAGTGCTCCCTACTGATTGCTCATCGCGCGAAATTCAAAGTTAAACTTGAGATTAAGGGCTACAGAGTTCGTAAAAAGTAATAGTCATGATACCGCCAGAAGTCTTTAATAAACAACTGTCTTCCCTCTTTTTGATGGCTTGTTTAATTTTAAACCCTCGACATTATGCATTTTAACAGTAGGCTGATTCACTCTCTCTGCTCTGTAATATGAATTTTTCAAATTTCGAGTTCGCCATGCGTGAAAAGAGGGCCTACCCTTTTATACCGGAACCTATTTAGTAAGTGCTGTCCGAGATGTTCACAGTCAAAGTTACAGCGAAAATCGTAGGAAACTGTGTGCTGTTGACCATTTTTACTGTGAAAACGTAAAGAAAACACTATCTAGCCAATGGGAAAGGGAGAAAACAAAAGATCTTTAATCACAAATCCACAAACGGAATTTCTCCAAAATCAAACCATAGTTAGTTTTATCTAAAAAAAAAAAAAAAATCAAAAGTGCATTACTTGATGGTCTTCTATTGAATTTATGAGTATCAACCAATGAAATTACGAGAAAGAAACACCTATTTACATTCCTTGCCGTTCAAGGAATTTTGGTGATCTTCAAAGTTAGAAATGAAAATTTTCACAAACTGGTTTTGATGTAATAAAAAGCGAATTACATAGCTGCTTCTTTGGAGCCGATAAAGAATTTCTTCTCGTGTTTGACTTTATAAATCAATCGTTCGCTGTGCTCACTCGTGAGTTATCAAGCTAAACACTCGAAGATAAATTCCGCATCTCCGCGCGGCCATGTAATATCCTCTAAAAAACAATATTTTTGGAGAAATGGGCGAACTACAAAACCGCCAAACGAAGAATGAATAACGGAGTTGATTGTACAAAAAAAATCTCATGTATAAGCCACACAACAATAAACGGGAAGAATAATCTTTTGTTCGAGGTCATAAACGCTCGCACTTGAAGCAAAACTTCTTCAGAAGAGATTGTTGTCAATCCAAGTCATGTTACTGCTATCACATTTCGAATATCTTGGATTTTCAAGGAGGGGCCTGGGGCGAGTGTTTTCTTCGGACCGAATAACGAGAACTCGACGAAAATTATACTTTGTTTGAAAATTAAGATGACTTCCAATACCAGTTACGGTCTTTAGCGATAATAGGAATTCGTAGAGAAGATGACAAGCAAATGGACAGTTAGTTTTCTATAGAAAGCGACCACTCGCTGACCACTCGTGCTCTGTCGATGTGCCTTTCATCGCGGCAAAGCATCACTGGATTCTCGAGCATGCTTTACCATAGGCAAACGCAAACCGCAATTGTGAATTTGTCATTTTCTACCCTCCCTCCCTCCTACTTTTAAGATTACAGACCACTACCAACTCATTAGAATCGAGAACAAAGTCGGTAACTTCTCGCGCTGTGGCATGGTTAAATAAAACTCCAATAAAATTCCAACACCACAGATAAACCAATGACCAACGAAAGTACCTTTTCTGCTAAAAAAGATCCCAAGAAGCGATTCTTTCTGAGACATTTTTTAAAGTACATATCGGCTCCGCATATAAGCCCAAGATTATTATTAGCTGTTGGAAATAAAGGTGTTTCCATTGAGCTAGGAAAAGAATCGATACAACGTAATTTACTACGTTTTGGGGGATAAACACTGCATTACATGCTGATTTGGGTTACCTGTGTTAAACATGGCCGAGAACTGAGACCTTTCGACTTAACAGTGCCTGTGACGTCATGTAAGTCGCCCAGTAGCCTGCAAGCGGCTATTATGAGTGTTTTTTTGCTAATTTGTTTTCGGATTGGGCTACCTGTGGCGCGCAGTCAAAATGGGACGATTTTGACCACGCGCCACAGGTAGCCCAATCCGAAAAAGGCTAGTCGCCCAGATTCAGAAGATAGCAGGAGGCATAGAGAGACGACACCAACTGTAAAGATAATCGATGACAATTCCACTCTTTGAGATGGAGACTCCGAGGGTTTTCCTCCCTCCACAAAAACCAACACGCTAAATTCCAATTTGATCTGTGGATTAGCCGGGTCCTGGCTTCGATCAGCCCCCATGGTTGTTTCAGGTCCCGTTAGAAATTCAGAGACAAAGTAAGCACAGCGCGATAACTTACATGACGTCACAGACGTGTTTGGTCCCAGTCTCCCAAATTCTGGATGCGCAAGTTTTGAAGCTCGAGGGTATCATCGAATTCCTACTGGAATAGGTTTATTGTATTGCGAAGATTTCGGCAAAATATTAAGATTCTAGGGCTAATATGCACTTTAAGTTTCAACCAGTGCGGTTCCAGTGGACACTGGTATGTAATCAACTAAAGTCGATTGAGGTATGCTAACCGCCGTGGAAAGCGAGTAGCAGCTGACGTTTCGAGCGCTAGCCCTTCCGCGTCAGTGGACAGTCTCAGTGGACACTCGAGTTTAGTCGAATCCCTTCCTTTCGCTCCCCGACTAGCTAGGATATTATTGTATCACCAAACAAACAGACCTGTTTGCTCTCGTGCTAGGACCACACTGGTTAAAGCTTAACGTCTGGAAAATCGACGGTACCGTTATGTACTTGAAAAATTCGTCCATTAGAATCGCTTCTTGTAATATTCTAGTCATATTTTAGCTTAAAAGGTCATTGGTTTATCTTTCTGTAGTGTTTATTTAGTGTCATCTATAGTGACAATTTCCTCTCCTGTTTTGCCACAGCGATCGCGACACGTTCCCGACGTTGTTCTCCCTTGTAATGACTTAGTAGTTCTCGTCTTAAAACGGAGGGTAAAAATGACAAATTCACAAAGGCTACGAAAAACAAGTTATATTCTAGTTTTCACTTCACAAACGATACGTAAAAAACGTTTTATTCTAATTTTCACTTCATTATTGTGGTTTACCTGTGCCGTTACTATTGCTTACATGGCTGTTTATGGTAATTGCAAAATTAGGCAAAAACAAGCGTTTTGAAAACACACGTATAAGCTGCACTTTTGAGGCAATTATTGCTACGTTCATAATCTGAATGGTCAAAAAAGGTGGCTTATACTTGAGGAAAAACGGTAGATATCATTATGATCATGTATATGGGTTATTGCGTTCGACGAAGGAGAACGCATACTAATCTTCCAGTGGACTCCCTGTGGTCATGTGTGGGCTACCTGTGCTTCCCCAGGCGAATGAAATCGAGATTCGTGTCCGTCCTCATGTTTGTACTTTGTAGAATAAATTGTCTCGGCCGGGGAACTGGTAACCACACGTACATGATGCTGGCATTCACCAAAATGGCCGCTCGCATGGTTTCTGTTTTGCTCGCGATCGGTTAGTTACTTGCCTTATTTTCCGACAATCCAATGCATTGATGTTTCAAAGGTTCGCAAGTACAATTGAGCAAAGCCTGAGGAAAGTCTGTAGTACATCTGGAGGACTGACAAAGTCCAATATGGTATTTTGTACCTTGAACATTCAACTCGGCCATAATTATTTATTTATGCCGAACCCGCTGAATCTGCGATCGAAAAATATGCCGTTGGCTTGCTCGCTGCATTGAATTGTGCTGTTCGGTTTGCCTACACTACACGTGTGCATCGTGGTGGTTTCATCATGGTTATACAAATTAACACTGGATTCAGGGTATAACCACACTTGGATATCTCAACGAACTTAAATATCAAAACAAGGTAAGGAAATTTAAAGTACTCTATTGCTGTGTACCCTAATATGATCAGAAATTATTCTGCAATAACAATGGACACTCAATATTCTGCAACCAGCCTTGGTCTCACTTGAAGAATAATTTGAATCCTCTGTAGGTGTAGTTTACACACATGCACATATATTTTAGATATGTTCTACACTGGAGCATAATCACTGCATGACACATAGTCAGTATTTATGGAGACAGCCTTGGTCATGAAAACTGGGATGCAGTTTATACACATCTGAATAGGTTTGATTGTGTTCTATACTAACTCCTATATGTACTATTTCAAAAACAAATTGGAGTGGTATTACAAATGTTGAGAAAACAATTGAAAGCCGAGAGGCGTAGTTCTCATACAAAAAAAAATGTCGAACGCACTTTGATAATCTATGATTACTTCTATTTAGCTTCGTAGTGATTATCAGGGTTTTCGGGTAAAAGACTCGTGACCTAGCTGTCGAATATTATTCAGTACATGCAGCCCAAGAATTGGTTACGGCTTGATCGCGTTATGAGGGTTCCGAGTGATTTTAATGTAGCAACACCATTTTATCTTTAACTGGTAACAAATACAGCCTTTTTACCAGTCAACCAGCTTCTTTTTACATATGCCTTGGAGGTATGGGGTTGTGCCTTCTATTGTAAATATCTTAGTCGTATAGATAATATTTTTGCCAGAGCTTTTAAGTCAGGATTTTCTAAAAAGTGTTATCGCATCTTAGATATTCTGGCTGAAAAGGATATGAAGTTGTGGGAGAGAATTATTGATCCACAACTGCCTTAGCTGACTTACTCCCTCCTGTGAAAACACGCAAGCTTCGAGACAGGGGACATTCTTATATTCTTCCTCGTGTAAGAACAGAACGCTTTAAGAGCGTTTTTATAAATAGATGTTTATTCAGCCATTTGTAATCCAAACACGTCTGTCGTTTGGAATTTGTTTCCTTGATTATCAATAAAGACTTATTATTATTATTAACTAATTCGTACAAATCTCCTCACGCTTTGATTTTCGGACCCAGCAGCCCGCATCAATACGAGAATCATGTATGTATAAATATTTTATAACCTCTGTTTCATACCCTCGACAGTTCCTTCCTTTTTGTGTCATTAAAAGATGTGAATATCATTATGAGAAATGCACTGTTCAAGTTGGTAAGCTAACGCCTTGGATATACTACAACTATGCCCGTTCTCCACCCCCTCTCGCAAGCGGTAGCTTTGCAAAGTGCTTTCACGGCGAGATTTGTGAATTCAAATGGTTGTTAACTTATCTTCCAAACACAAGAAAATGAGGATTTTACAAGCATTTCACCACTGTCTAGGAGAAGTTAATCGGCGAGTAAAACTTCTTTGTAGTGTGCCATTTGGCAAAATGTGAGTTTTCTCTTGAGTGGAGAATGTTTCGGCGAATTTGTGGTTCAGACTTTGTGAATAGTTTTTTCAGAGCTCAGAAGTCTAGAATTACAACAAGAACTTTACTGATCCAGAAAAAAAAAAAAAGGATTTCACAAGCATTCCATCAATGACAGAAGTTAATCGATGAACCAAATTTCCTTGTTTGCTGCCATTTGTCAAAGAAAGCCGGTAATTAGAAGTGTTACGTTGACTTTCAATGGCCTTTTTCGACTCGAAAGCAGTTTATTACGTACTCATTTGAAGCTAAGTGCTTCGTCGTTGTAAAAAACAAATCGCATACATTTTTCCATTGTCCGTACTCGAATGTCCAGCTGTTTTGAACATTTTATGACGTCATTTCTATCAGTGATCAATACGAGTACGGACAATGGAAAAATGTATGCGATTTGTTAAATAGAAAACTAACATTTGTTATATGTTTGGAAGAGCAACTCGGTCCATCTCAAATTCCACCCATTTGATGCCCATGTGTTAATCTTTGAGAAGAGACGAGCAAAAAGTGGCGAGCGGAGCAAGTTCCAGGCTCGGTTTCCAGCCGTGGGGGTTTCGGTGAGCCCGCGATCCTCTCCCCACTCACGGCTGGGCGCGCGAGCTGAAACATTGTCGGTTTTTAGGCTGAATTTATTTGCATAATCAGTACATTGTAAACTTTTGAAAGCCGGACCAAAGGCTTTCGATTGCTGTTCCAAAATGCGTTTAAATTTGCTCTGGAAAAGTTCGGTTTCGAAGAACTCAAGGATTAGGATTCACACAAAGAAGCAGTGAGAGAGTTAGTTTTCGGGTGAAGACACTTTGTCAGTAAATGCACGAAACCGTCAGCTCAAAGGTCGCGAAGCTCGTAAAATGTTGAGTCATGACTGATACATAACATCTGAACTTTATCCACGTAAATTTCGGCTTTTAATTTCCGTCAGTGAGTGTCTTGATCGGCACTTAAATATTAAAGAGTAACAAATAAGTGTAGCCTGGTTTCCCAATGATTTTAAATGACATTTGTTCTTGAGAATTAAGTTTTAGTCCAATGTGTTTTGAAACTTTACGCGGAATCTAACCTACGCTCATGAAAGGGTAAACAGAAACACTCAAATAAATGAATAATATTGAATTTTTAATCAGATGACGTCACGGACACGGTGTGTTGATCGCGCGCCCAGCCGTTAGTGGGTGGGGGGGGGGGGGGGGGGGGAGGCTTTGGAGAAACGACACCCCAACGGCTGAAACCGAGCCTAAGCGAGTCCTTTCGCGTGCTAGTCTCCTTTTTAACTCGTGGATGCGCGTATGCGCAGGAACGAGTTTTTGCGTGAGGTGGGCGAATGAGGTCTAGCTAGCAAGCCAGCCGTTAGCAAAAAAATCGATCAATATCAAATCGTATGCTGTTCGGAATAACGAGCGAGGAAGCCTCGGGGACGAGTTTGAGGCACTGTGAGCTGTCGAGCGAGTGGCATTCAGAGCTGCAGAAGTGTTTTACAGGGAGACTACACACTGTGATGGCAGAAAAATCAACTTTATGAAATGATGGACTTGTTTACAAGGTTCTGTATTGCACAGAAGGTTTGGTTTCCCGGGAATATTTGGCCACTTGACTCGCAAACATGTCTCACGCCGAAGTCTAGCGTTGAACGGTCCTTGAAGGGGATGAGTTCCGGCTCGAAGACGATGAGTTCCGGCTCGAAGGCAGAAGAAAATACCGGTGAGTGTAATAAATCACAAATATATATGTATGGTTTAAGATGGTACCTCAATTCTACAGTAGGATTAGAATCCGTTTACACTTATTTACGAGTATTTGATCGAGTGTGTGTTCTTCGTGAAATTGTATGGCTGCTTTCCGAGATCATTCCGATCCGAAGTACACACGTGTAAGATCACATCTCTTATATCGTTTATGAGAAAGATCTTCACTAACCTAGTTCTTTAGATAAGATTTCTAACCAATGAAATGAGACCTTTCCCACGGTAATTCCAAGATGTCGATCACTTTATATTTTACTGGGCCTTCTGCCAACAAAATGAGACCTTTCTCGCGGTAATTAGGCGTTACAATCTCAAGATGTCGATCAGTTTATATTTTACTGGGCGTTCTGCCAACTCAGGGAAGGCCCAGGAACGAACATATGTTTTTATTTTATTTTGAAATATTGAAGCTCTGAAATGCCATTTTCAGCTATTTCAGATAGGTTATACATGCGTATACTTTTCAGATGAAGGCTTTTCTTAGCAATCCATTAACTTCGTCACTACATCCACGAGTTCACCATTGGGTGCCTATGTTTCCATGATCATTTTAACATTTTCTTTGCGTTGAAATAACACCTATGTAGGGCCTGTTTCGCAGGCTAGTGTTAAATACTCACTAAATGCAAGTTCGAAACTCCAAAATGTCAACATTTTCTTATAATTCGAACACATTTGCACCTCATTCAAAATGTTGGGGGGAAAACCGTGAGTAGTCGTCGGTGCATTTACTTTCGTCTAACATCTATTTTAAGCATCACTAATAATGAAAATATTAAAATTACATTCAAACCAATGGAAACCTTAAAATAACGGTCTAGATTTATTGAAAGATACGACTGCTTCGTTAATGAAGTGAAACACCTTATTTGTCGAGCCTATACAGACCACTGGGGCGAATCCAGGATTCTGTTGGAAGAGGCCGGGTTCGGACGAGAGAAAGGAGAGTTCGATATACGAGCGCGCCATATTTGCCAATTACTTTGTTGTCTTTTGTAAGCGAGCGAGAGAAAGGGGGATCGATCGAACCCGGACACGAACCCGAGGCTGGACCATCATTTTCGAGTTTTAAAGGTGGTGCCTTCCATTATTTAAGTGCCACTACGATCAAATTTTGACATATCAATGTTTTTGCATATTCATAAAGTAGAGTTGATATATTATTACCAGTTCAAATTGTTTTTCGATACAATGACAGGAAGTCTTATTTTTTGAGCTCCGAATATTGAATCTAAACCGCGACCGCCATTACTGGAGGCCGTTCCCTTTGTTCAGCTTTAAACAAAGGTTTATTCAGCGGAAGTGATGTCAAACACAACGCCTGGAGGCATATTTCTACTAAACACGTCTTCACGTACACAAGAAGAAAGTTACATTTATCTTTGCGAGGTTGGCTACTTTTTTATGCATACTATTTCGGCGGACAGGATTTTACCGGTAAACTCTCCTAAAATGTTGTGGTTTAGCATGCCCATTTGGGAATATGTTTTACTATTTCGGGTATTTCTAATACTGATTGACCAATTGACACTGCCAAAAAGTGGCAAATCGAAATGGTAAATTTTCGTCGTAGTGGCACTTTAAAGAAATGTATCTAGTTATACGAATCCGCGGTAAAATGGCAACGAGTAAAACTGCAAGTTTCATATATATTTGTCTCAATTGTATAGTTGTTTATTGATAACTTGGAGAACGATGTATACCATCTTCATTAACTGACCATATTTGCGGTTTCACCACCAATATTAAAACCTTACTACATAACACAACTGAACTGTAACCATACCAAGGAATCATCTGTTCTTATGATTCGAGTTTATGACAAAAGTAAAGTGAAACTGATATAATTTTGTGATGACACTATATACTCTGTGTTCTTGACATATAGAAGAAATTCAGACAAAAGGATTGATTACTCTGTTGAATAAGAAATAAAGATTTTAACTTCTGGGTGAATTTCCCCACAACAGCATTTACAGACAACAGCAAATGATAGATGTTGTTTTAGACAATCCCAAAACGGGTCTCGGACTAATCCCAAATATGTATAATGAATATTATCGTACAAATGCCTAGGTATAATGATGCTTCCAAAATAATATTGCAGTTGATATTCTGTTATGCAAGCCAACAGCACACGAGAACTCGCCTGAATGGTTCAAACAATCTATACTATTAAATTGTGTTTGCTTGTTCCAGCGATTTGATTTGTCCAACAATGTCCGCCGTTCAGCGATTTGATTGGTCCAACAAACTCGAAATTATTCAAGCTTTGGCTGTGTTACTTACCCCCTGGCTAGGCACAAACAAGATCTTGTGCTTATAAAGTACTTTCTCGGCTATAAAATATCTAATGTTATCTCTAATTGGTGTATATATTAATTGGTATATATTGTAATGATCCATTGTACGTATCTATTTATCTCTTCTTTTTTCATCGTTTATGTAATTACTTCTATCATTATTTACGCAGAAACATAGATAGGTCAGTACTGAGAAGGCCAGTTTTACACTTAAACAAAAATGTAAGGTCGAAAATTTTGCGGCGAAGTGAAAGTGGAAGTATATTACAAGAGACGAGTCTGAATTTATAAGGCTAGTGGCGCGCCGCTGAATTCTCTCGAGTTTCACCAAGTTGCGTTTAGAGGAGACAGACCAGACTGGCACTGCCGTTTCTAGACGACTGCGTACAAGCGAAAGGTAGTCATAGCCGAGATGGTAGTACGGAAACCGCAAGTGCGCTTGATGAAACCGAGAGAACAATTGGCTTTTTTACTAATCTTGTCTACATGGTTGTTCCAGGAAATATTGGACATAACTTCGAAGTTATACGTCACAGTAAGTTGAGGTAGCATGCAATAGGACAGTCACCCATATGGGAAGATGACTTATGGTAAGATAAGTGGAGTGAGAGAAAATGCCGAACATGCAGTTGCTAAAACTACAAAATGGAAGAAAACACTATAAACCTTCAGCAAATTCCTTTCTCACTTCGGTCACCAACTCGCAACTCGCATTCTGATTGGCTCCAGCGAATCTGAAGTACTGAAGTTACGCGCATTGGCTCTATAATCTGCCGCCTCGTCAATCTTTTTTCTGCTGACTCGGCAATAATTCGGCAGTGTTTATCATGGTTTTGGCCAAAAATGTTGGTGACATGGCTCCTGTAAGCTTATTTTACTGACAAAGAACAAATAGAGTGGAAATGAATAAAGTTAAGATTCATTTGGCAAAAAGAGCAAAAAAATTGCGCTGCTTGAACAAAAATTGGATAAACTGTTTTGACAGCATTTCAGAAACATGATATCAATGACGTTAACACGAAAGGGGCCTTAAGACTCCTTTTATGTTAACATGCTTGATCCTGTAGGCTTGATAGGCTGGTATTTCATTGTTAGATAACTATTCCATAATTTCTTTGAGAAGTCGAGATTTTCCATCTGGTACGAAAAAGGCATTCTATGCCGTATTTCTTATCAACGGCAACACGAAAATGAATCTACATGACGAGCACGTTATTTTGCTGTCAAGCGCATAGAAAATCCATTCAACTGCTCCGCGTAAAAAGCCGCCACTTTAAAGTTTTTGTTACAGAAGTTGAGTGGCCTTAGAAAAGAAGACTCCTTTTATGTTAACATCCCTGACATACATTTCCAGGTGTCTTTTTACAAAGTACTGCTGTCAAGGTTTTGCAACCTGCTCAGTTCGAGTTGTTCTAGAATTCTATGGAACCCACCAAACATTTTCTTTCAACAGGTTGACGTATAATAATATTTTTATTTTTTTAAATTAATAATTTAATTTATATAGCGCTTAATTTATAAAATGATATTCTAAAGCGCTTTACATGAACTATGATTATAATAAATATAAAAATGTTAAGCTTTATATAAAAAAGACATTCTTGAGTTAAAAGTATCTAAAATAAAATATTTCAATGTTAATAACAGTGTATATACATGTATATGTAGACTAACATTTAAAAGCAATTCTGAAAAAATGAGTTTTGAGATTGGATTGAGATTGGTTTCTTGGCGTCTCCCAGAGTATAGAGTAATCCGGCTACAATATCCAGAGATCGTTGCATAAATCTGTTTTTTTTTTACCGAGTGATATTCGATACCGGCAAATACATCTTTGATTTCCAGATAATAGTCACTCCGCATGGAGGAGAGAACTAGAGGGGCCACATGTTCTTTCTCTCGTCGCTTCGCTCGTCGCGGGCGGCGCAGTATATAGTTAAAGGCAGTTTCGTCTCAGTTGATAAACGGTGTTGCCAATTAACAGCAAGAAATTACGTCCCTGATTTCTCTTTACTGTACCACCACATAGCTTCTTGACTGACTCATGACGGCAGGAAAAAGGTCTGTTCGTCAGATAAGAGCAAGCTACGTAACTAGCGATCATGGCAAAGCACAGGCAACCCAAGCTCTATTTGCGGTTTTTATGACAGTATATAAGCTTTGTTTGGAAATTACGATTCTCGAGCACTCGGAACTAAAGGTTATTTTTCTCCTTTGCGAAATCAAACAAACGATTTTCTTAACCCCTCTGAAACTGAACGTTTCGGAGCGATTCTAACATTATCATTTCCCGGTCATTTCACTTCTTTACTTTCAATATTATACGAAAAACAGATTTTCTTGGCCCAAAAGTAAACCTATTATCGGACAGTTTACTTTGATCGCTTCCAGTCGAATAACGAAGAAGGTTATTGCCATGTATTTCTTCCTTCGTGATTTTTTAGTAGTTTTGACGAAGTTTAGATAACCTTATTCCTTATGAATTTCAAAATCGGCTGAAGAAATCAGTTGTTGACAAACCTATTATTGGACACACATAATTGATTTATGTAACACCTTTTTTAGCCTAGATACGATCGAGAGGCAGTTGTTCCCGGGGGGTTCTACAAGGTAAAAAGGGTAGGGTGACCGTCGGAAAACCTCGAAAAATACCCTAAAAATTACTAAACCGTGAAAAATTGCCCACCCTAAAATATGCCTCATGGTCTAAAAATCACCCTAAAAATGTATTTCGCTTGACCAACCTCTAAAAAAATACCGGATCGTCGATTTCAAACCATAAAAAAAACTACGATCACCCCTGCCAGTCGAATATAGGGCATTTGTTTGTCAATAAATCTTGGTTCTACCGTTTAGTAGCAACGAAACCGTTCCAAACGGTCTCATTTTCGCGCCTCAGTATTTCGTGTACCATTTAGGTTTCTTGGCGTCTCCCTATAATAAGTTCCGCGGAACCTTGAAACTTGGTCTCTGACCAGCAGAAACCACAACAAAATCGGGATTGAACAGGCTTCGAAGTGCAAAGGTTTTCGGTCCGAGTTAAACCAAACTTTTCGCCATGCAGGGTCTCGTCTTCGTTGTGAGGAAAACTTTATGCCACGTGACCCGGGCACGTGAAAGCGCCATTTCTCCAACTTTGCTATAAACGGGAACAATACTATTCTGTCAATACATTGTTCGGTTAACATCAAATGAAATAAACGTATAGAATCCGAATTAATCGATTCCTGGCTAGCTGTTGCTCCAGAGCGTTTATTCCAACTGTCACTTCAAACGTTAGTTTTATTTAACGGGGGAAAAGAACAGATTATTTTTTGACCTCGACTAAGTCGTGTACCATTGTTTACCAAATCCAGTCATACAAAGTGACCACGTGACTCGGTAACAAAAGGTCCCAAGAGTATTGAAATACTCGATCGATTTCCTCCGGCGCTTTGTGCGCGAAACTAACCGAGATGAAAGACCGTTTCGAAATGACGATCAACTGTCTTTTCCCGGAGATTCTTGCATTAATATTTGCTTATCTGGATGTAAGGGACAAGGGAAGGGTGGCCCAGGTTTGTTCGAAATGGAGGGACGCTGCTTACAGTAGACTTGTGTGGCGAGGTGTACAGGCGAGGCTTCAACTACGAAGGTCAAATCCCTACCTATTTCCCTCGCTAGCGAAGCGTGGCATTCGAAAAATTCGTATTTTGAGTTTAAAAAAGAGTCTTAGCTACGTTGTTCAGAGTTTACCGAATATAGAGAGTCTCAATCTTAAGGGATGTTACAATGTAACGGACAGTGGCATCGGGCATGCTTTAGTCAAATATCTTCCCTCTCTGACAGTGTTAGACTTGAGTTTGTGTAAACAAATCACGGACACTAGCCTGGGTAAGATTGCCGATTTTCTTCGAAACCTCGAGTTCTTGGACTTAGCAGGATGCTGTAACATTACCAACACAGGGATGTTGCTGTGTTCTTGGGGTCTGCCGAAACTGAAGCACCTCAATCTCCGAAGCTGCCGGCACATTTCTGATACAGGCATCCTTCATCTCGCCGGTCTCTCCAACAACAGCAATGCGCACGGAATCAAGAACCTAACTACCTTATGTTTACAAGACTGTCAAAAGATCACCGATAACGCTTTGAGACACATTTCCAAGGGACTAGTGAATCTAGAGGCTCTGAATTTAAGCTTCTGTTGCGGGATTACAGAAGCTGGGCTTTCGCATCTTGCTACTCTTCGAAGCCTTCGGGAGCTTAACCTTCGATCTTGCGAGGGAGTGAACGACGAAGGAATAGCACACCTCGCCGTTGGAGGACTGAATTTAGTTTGCTTAGATGTCAGTTTCTGTGATAAAATTGGCGATAATGCTTTGAATCACATTTCTAATGGACTAAATCATTTACAGAATTTGGGCCTCAATTCTTCTCGAATCACAGACGAGGGACTGTGTAAGATCTCGCGATATCTTCGTGAACTGCGTGTACTCAATATTGGACAGTGTACTCAAATTACGGACCAAAGTCTGGCATGTATTGCGCTCCATTTGATCAGTATTACGAACATCGACCTTTATGGTTGTACAAAAGTGACTAAATGTGGTTTGGAGAAGTTGATGCATTTACCAAAGCTGAGAGTCCTAAACCTTGGGCTATGGCAAAGGTAGCTGCCGCCGCGACGATGCTGTTTACCAGAAGTTAAACCACGTGCTACAGTTCAACACGAGCGAGCAAAAGGAATGTTTCATTCAATATCACACATTCTACAAGGAGCTTTATTATGCAAGGATTGGAATACACCATATACTTGTACATTCGAGAAACTATAAAATAGGATGCTGGCTGTAGTGATGCCAAAAAGGGCGCCGCCAAACCATTTAGATATTTGATGCCTTTGAAGGAAAGAAAAATTTGGGGTCAAGTGGACGTATACAGCTTGCGTATAGTGTTACTTCTTCATGCTAGTTTTCTGCAGATATTTAGTTTTCCATGTTTCGTCCTCTTTTACTTTCATCTAGCTGGTGATGTTTTTACTTGTGAATACTTTTTCTGATATTGATTTTAGAACCTGTGTCACAGCACTAATGGTAATTGTCTTTATTAGCCATGATTATTTTAAAAGTTTTTTTACAACTGAAATAGCATCATCGCAATTTTCCTTTCCAATATCAAGGCTATTTGATTTATTACCCTATCATAGCAATGCATTAATTCTTTTATTTGAGATATAGATAAGGTTAAGATCATAATTATTCAAAGTATAAATCCGTCAACGATATTTAAGCCATGCATTTAGTCAAAGAATACTTACTGCCAAGAGATAGACCGCTAAGAACACGCAAAGCTGAAAATTCACCAACTTCATACTGCCTAAAGAAGTAAAAGCAGAAATATAAAGCATAGAAACGTATAAAAAAAATGATAAAAGCTGTAAGTTAAGTGGCTGTGAGCCTGAGACTATAAGGAATACAACTTGTATGGTAACCATATACTTCAATCTTTATGTACAGGTTTGAATGACACATATTAATTCAATATTACGCTGCTTTGTTGTGTGGAATTCCATTTCAAAACAATTTTACCATTTCTCACTTATTTTTGTTTAAATGTTACTTGATGAAACTGATACAATTAATCGTACAGTTGTAGAGGGGAATTATGATACACGTAGATGTATTTTCAAACTTGGCTCCTTTACCGAAAGTGTTTTATTTTCCTGTTAAAAAGCATCTTTTGGATCTGTTTTCATAATCTGACAAATATAATAATTTAGTACTATTACATTGATTCTATTTATCCTTTGACAGCATCTTCAAGGATATTTTCAAACTGATGACTGCTAATGTATGTACCATCTGCTGCATAACTACAAAAAAGTACTTCCTATGTCAACCATAAGTTACATAGCAAAACTATATTGGTTCAACAACACTACAGCTTGGCTGTCATTAGAAGCCAGCCACCAGTAATTATCTATTGCCAGCAACTACATGTATGATGATGATTGCTGGCTACTTAATGTAAAAGTTAAAGCCAGAGTTGTAGCTTATGGCACAAAACAATTAGCCAGCTATTTTTCAGTTGTCCAGCAACTTTAAACTTAATGAAAGCCCTACCTAGTAAGAGATTGACACACAAAGGACATCAAAGCTTTTCTTCTACTATCGAGGACCATATATTGGAGATTAGTGTCAGCTAAAATTAGCCAGAAAATTAATAAGAAAATACAATGTACTATATATTGAAACATGCATCTCTTACAAGCAAAAACAGATTTGAAAAAAATCAAAAATAGTCCAAAAATCCTGTAAGGAATGCAGTTTAAAAATTATATTAGAATATATAGAGCATATTACATGGCGGCGCGGAGATAAAGATTTTATCTTCGAGTGTTGATGAAATATCTTATGAGTGAGCACAGCGAACAAGTAAGATACTCATCAACACGAAGATAAAATTCCTATCTCCAAGTGGCCGTGTAATGTTCTGTGTAATGTTCTGTTTAATATATAATTATTGATGAAATACCAGTTTCAATCTCTTACTAAAAAGGCTAGAAATCTTTGAAATCAAGTGATATTTTCAAAAGTGATATCTTCACGTGTGAAGATAGCATTTATATCTTCAAGTGTGAAAATATCACTTATTAGAAAGAAATATACACTGGTATTTCATCGAAAATTATATATTAAAATATTTTATTATATAGACAATACCAAGAAGCTCTAACATGGCATGTCTGCCATTTGTCTGGCTTAATGTAACTCTTGATAATGTTTATTGTAAAACAGCAAAAAAATTGCTCTGATGATAATAAAGAACAGCCTTCCATGTGATACATGTTCTCTGTTAAAAGTATAGACAGTAAGAAACAAAGCTACAGTAGTTTTGTTATAAGAAACCTGTGGGGTTCAGAGTTACAAACAGAAAGAAACTTTGAAAAAAGCAGAAACTATTCATCATTGGTCTAAATTAACAACGTCAAAGGCCTACAGTCAACCAAAGTGGAGGGTCTTCATGATGCAGATTTCAGAAGGGGCTTTATGAAGATTCACTGAGACTGCCTTGGTTCATACAAGAACTGACTGGGAGGGATGGTGCATAGACTGTCTCAGTGTCATTATGGGACCTTGCAGTACAATCATTTTTTTAATTTAACATACAGCACGTGGTTGTATTGTGTCATGCTTTTGAACCTGAATAAACACTAATGCACCTTACAGTAGTTGATTATTAGTACATGTAGGTTGGTTATCGTGTACTTGATGTGCTGATCCAGCTGAATTACCCCAAACAGAAAGTTTTATAGAATAAACTCAAATTATATAACATCCCAGGATACTATATACCAGTAATTTATTACTATTACATACATCCCAGCCACTTTTTGGACAAATTTGATAGGAAATATAGGCTGTGCAAGTTGTAAATATAAGAAAATATAGGATATTCCCCCAAAATATAGGCACTTTATAGGAGCTAAAATAGCTTTCAAACAATAAATAGTAAACAATAAACACACAATTTTTTAAACATGTTAACTTTTAATGTGTTTGATCAAACCTGTTTTTTTTATTGATAGGAAATAATTTTGCTTTTGTTAATTCACAACAAAAATGCTAAAAAGTGCAAAATATAAATGTATCACTCAGCATACATGTACATCCTATTTATAGGAAATATAGGAGGATTTCTTGAAATATAGGGTCTTTATAGGATCCTATACAAATTATAGGATATATAGGAAATATAGGAAGTCTGGGATGCCTGCTATTATTGAAAACAGAAGGGAACAAACTGCATATATAAATAAAATATACATATTTAGTAGCACTTAACTGGACTCGAACAGTCTGTAGACCTCTCTAATTATGTCCCTTCTCTTTCCTGTTGGTTCTATTGCAGCAATCACTGGAAATGTTTGAACTAACAACCAAAATGATTGTGATAAAGCATCAACAATGGGCATTTCAAACAGTTATTGTTTTGCATTTTATTAGGGAGATAATAATAATAATGTCATTTTTATAGCACCATTTCCATTTAGCCCATTTTTAATGATGCTTTACAATTATGTGAGTTAAAAAATCAAATAGTTTAAAAATAGAATAAGAATTAAAATATGTAAAGTACAGTATACAGAGAGGAGCTCTGCCTAATCAAGTTGGGAAGTGAGTTCCATAGTTTTGGGGCTGCAGTGGAGAATGCTCGTTCGCCATATGTTTTGAGCTTTACAGACAGAAATTGCAATAGATTATTTGAGGATGATCGATGGCCCAAAATACATAATTTATAATAAATATCATTGTGTTGTTTTTCCTTTCCTACAACTTTTTGTAATACAAGTAATCGGTTAAGTACATTAATTTATTTTGTACATCGTAAGTAAGGGTTAGTTACTTGTTCCAAGGTGACTAAACGATTTTGATGCCTGAGGATGCAGCCCGAGGCCATTAATAATTTGGTAACCAAAACATTGTTGATCATGATTCCCCTGGAGCTATAATTACTAGTATATGGTTATGTATTTGGATTAATGTATTGGTTCACCTATTTCGCCTTTTACTCTGATCTTGGCTGTGACTATCAGATCACAGCACATAACACAACCAAATAAACATTGGGTGTTAATTTACAGATTTCATTGCTTTGAGTCCATTTATAGCTATCAAGAGTAAGCAAATGCTTCAGTCAAGGCTAGAGCATAAAGTACTTCAGTCTAACCAACACTAATTGCTGGCAGCATAACCCTGAGTAAAAAAATATGTCCATCTCAATCTTTGTTTCAATTTATTTTACAGTTTCAGGGGATACTCTACTTACTACGTATGTGTAAGTTACCTAATTCAGAATTCACTTCATGTACTTTTGCACATACATTTGTACATGTAAGGTTTCTTTTACTTAATGAAGTGGGTGGTACAAGTGGTAATAATGAGCACTTTGCCTATCACCACTGTAGCCAGGGTTTGCGCCCCAGTAACATATGAGTCGAGTGTGTTGGTATCTCCCCCTTGCTTGGTTCTCTGGTTTTCCTTTTCCCACAAAAACCAACAAGCTAATTTCCAATTCGATCTGTAGCAATTAGCCGGGTCCTGACTTTGATCAGCCCCTACTGTTGTATCAGGTGACATATTTTCTTTTTCAGTGCTATCATTACACAAATGTTTTGCATATCTTAGGAATATATCTGTACTTATACATTGTACATTCAAGAAAAAAAATGAGGAGTTAAGAAATATTAATACTATAGTCATGATTATTTAGAGACAAGATAAATTATTGCCCCTGGATACCAGAGGTTCTATTTTATACAATAGAGTACCTCTCTCAGACTCCAAAGTCTAAGCTGTGAACCGCCACCAGCAATGAGAGAGAGAGTAACTGTTATTAGAAGCTCTGGTGATGTCTCCAGGTAATAAATCCAGGGCTCAAATCTAACTTTGAAAAAAATAAACCATTTGGAGTAATGTTTTACTAACCAACTGTGAGACTAATGGCTGTCCAAGAAACTTGGTTCGGCTTTCTCTGGATGTAGAATTATGTTAGGTCACAAATTTTACTAACTACTTCAGGTACCTAAAGAATTTTTCAGTGACCAAACTGTCATTGAAACATATGTAACAATGGTTAATGGCATACTGTTAAATTTGAGCCCTGAAGTCAATGGTGATTTACATTAGTATAGGAAATCATATTGTTTTGAGTGCAATTCGGGATAAATTTGAACGAGTTTTCAAAGAGTATCAAAATTGCACGAGCCCACTGCATGCGCAATTTGAGCTCTTTGAAAACTCACAAGTTCAAATTTATCCCAAATTGCACGAGAATACCATATGATTTCATTTTAATCATATACTCTACAAATTTACTTGAATCTTTGAACGATCTTCGGAAATATTGGAACAATTAAAGTACCCTTTATGAAGTAACGCTACAGCATCTGAAATGTTGATGTTTAATACTGTCAAATGAATTTACATGGTTAGACGTGTTTTTGCCATAACCACAGCACAGCACATTCGGAAATGTGCAGAAACACTTCAGAAATGTTCGGGGGGGGAAATCCCTTTACCAAAACATGACTCAGTGAACAACTTTGTGTACTTTGATTTCTTTCTGGAGCTTTTGTTTTTGATTTATAGATTGTCAAATTCCTGATTTGGAGTGCAATTTCAACCAAACAGTCCAATTTGGGATAAATTGCATTGCTCTCAGAATTGAGAAATTTTGTTGAGTATATGATTATACTCATTAAATTATTTCTCTTTTCCATGTTGTCTTTCAGGGCAAAGAATTCCTAAGTTAGGGTTGTATGTACAAATGTACATGTAGTTATACAGTGTATATTGTAAAAAAGTTAAGTTCCAAAAGTACCTCAACCTTGTTACTTTTGAATTTACAGCTTAAGCTGCCTTCTGGGATCGTTACTTTCGGGGGGGTCGTTACTTTCAGGATTTATTACCAACCATCAAATATTATTGTTACTTTCAGGGGTGCTACTTTTGGGGGGTTGTTACTTTGTGAACGTAATTTATGGTAATCCAAGAACTCAAATGTTGACCACATAAAGTCTGAGCACAAATATTAACTCTTTGATAGGTTAATTGCTTTTCAAGGTTCTAAGGACAAAACATTTTCTGTTAATCAGTGACACATTAGGACTTTGGTTCATCTTATTGTATAAACCTATTTTAATCATCCAACACCAAATGTTTGAATGAGACTTAATTCTTATTAAGCAGAGATAATAGTTTGCACAGTGGTGTAGCATGCCAGCTACTGCCTTTTATCAATTTATTTCATTGCATTCCTACATAGAGGAGGTTTCAATTGAGTGTCAAAAGTTTTCCATGATTGCTTTGGTTTTGTGTTTACTTAGCTTTTCTATTGGCTGTGAAAATGTTTTGTAATCAGTCAGCGAATCAAATTCCAGAGTAAAACCAATCATGGTTTTGGTCCGTCACGCCATCAAACCATGATTGTGTTTACTTTTCCTCCTGATTGGTTGCTTTCTCGTGCCAGTGAAACCAATCGGTATTCACTTTAGTTCGTGATTGGTTTGTTGTAATTGCTTTGGTTTTGAAACCTGCTCTATTGCAAGTAATGCACTTATCAGTGGCTTCCCCAGGAATAGACCCCTCAATCAAGCTTTTATTTATACTCGTACATTTACAAAGAAGGATTATTACAAAACTAACAAAATATAGGAAAATAAAATAATTTATTGCTGATGGTACTTAAGACTTATATAGAGTAAACGCTGCTTAGATTAACCATGAGGGCTATTCGAGCTAAGTAGCGTTAAAAATTGCTTGGAAAAATTTGAAACAAGATAGGCCAGGGGACAAGAACAACAATGTTTAACTGAGCTACAGTACATAAGTATTATAAAACTACAAAAATTAAGATGGCAATAGGAAGGTAGGAAGCTAATAATTCTGATAGTTAATTAAAATACATTGTAGTAATGGTAATGGAAGGACATTCATCAATAATTCATTATAAAGGAGTCTCTGAGAAGCTTTGCAAAACATTTCCGACTTTTGGATTTTGGGTTTTCATCAATTGAGTTCCTGGGACGACTAGAGTGATTGCAAAAAGGGTGTTGCAAACTTGACGATTTTCTCCAGGGGTGAGGGAATCTTTCAAGTCAAAGTCACCTGGGCCTGGGTCATGTTTTCCTTAACAGAAAATTCCTCATCTTACGAATTCCCCACCCCTATCTTGGAACTTGAAACAAAATCAAGCATTTTTCCCTATCCCTAGCTACCCAGGGGCGAAACTTACTTTCAACCCCTGGGGTAAAGCCGCTAATTATCGCGGTATGAATTGTGTGAATCATTGTAGTGTAGGAATTAATCAGTAGCCCCGAGCACCCTAACCCTTGGTTGGGGTTAGGGTTAGGTGTTAATACGACTCTAGGCTGATTTTATGACTGCTTCACCTTTCACCAGACAATAGGGACCTTAAGCAACCAGGACGGCGACGGCAGTGACGACGGGACGTAGAAAAAGTATTCTCCCGAAATTTGATGTTTATTATTTCCCTTGTTCGCCTTGAATTGTTTTTCCAAATCAGATTTTCGAAAAATATAATGGCTATAGTGTTCCGTTCACGGCGAACGAGAAATGATTTGATTTACTTTCTTACGTTCGCGTTGTCTTTAAAACGTACAATTTGGGGTTTTCACGTTGTGCTTTTGCAGAGAACGGTGAAAATGTAGGCGACTGCGTGCATTTTCACGTGCAGTTATTGTATTTTGTAATTAAGGCTATTGTTTTATGCCGTCGTCCTAGACGTTGCCGTCGTGGTTGCTAAAGGTCCCTAATGACTGTTAAGCGGCGGTGCACGACTCGACCCCGTTCGACTTCCCGTCTTTCACCTCTTCTCTTTTTGAAAACGGGTGTTATCAGTAAAATAAAAAGGAAATATTGACCGTACTCACTATTTAGTAGCATTTCTCTCCGTTCCATTATAAAGGTTGAGGCTTCCCGGCTTCCCTGTTCTATTCATCCAGAAGAGGAATTGCAATCTATTCGAAAGCAACGTCTTGGTCATTTTCGAGATGAAGTTTCTTTGAAACTTTCGGTGTTTTCGAAACCCATTTTGAATGGATACACTTGCGTTTTGTTTTAAGATATCTCGTAATAAATATAAAGGCAGGAAGAAAACAAAGTGGCGAAGAAAACGAGAACATACGTTCCTTGCACCTCCATCGCTACTATCGCTGTTTCACATCGTGCGAGTCAATAATTTATTGCACACGCGCGCAAACTCATGGCTCTATTTCCCGCCAAAACGTCCCGCGCATGCGCTTTTAGTGGCATACAGAACGATGATTGGCTGAGTGGGTGTGAGTAGATAAATAGGGTTTTACCACAGTTGCCGGTAATCTCGCGATCTGATTGGTCGATGTGCGGTGGTAAATGAGAGTCCAGACAACGGTGCTGACACGAAAAATGTATAGACAATGCTGGCTCTTTCAAAGCTGTCACGCTTTGTCACGCTTTGTAACGAAACTTCCTTGTACGTTTTCTAATATTGTTGTAAAAACAAATTTCCTCTGGTTTACCGTGGTGTGGACTCGGCTGCGCCTCGTGAGTCCACAACAAATAGTTTGACCATGTGATGACGTAAATCGTGGTAAATAAGAGTCCACACCACGGAAAACTAAAGGAGGCCCTGAGTGGCCTTAGTCCACCTAGGAATAGGTGAATACATGTACTTTGAACATGGAGTTCTAGCATATTTGTGTGTCATACATGGTTTGTACTAGGGGAGCCAGCGAATAATTGATTCACTACTGATGCTCGTGATAATTTATATATAATGGTATGGACCTTTTGCAGGAATGCAATCACGTGGTTGTATTTACTGATTCATATATTTAAAGACTTTTGTACGAGATCGGGAGTATTATTATAGCAAAACCTGTTTGTAAATTATGCTATTTTCCACCTCCAATCGATTGTCGCCATCTTTCTAAAACAGCGCCGGTTTTTAAAGATAGCTTGCCATCCAGCATCCATGGCAACATCTTTCCCATGGAGATCACATGCTCGATTCATTTGTTAACAAAGTATTACACCAGCACATGATTGTTTCCTGCAAAAGTCCTATTACAACTGCTCCCAGTAATTATAATAAATCAACTTCACATAACACAACTTGCTCAAAAATATTACAATATTAATTGTAGCCTGCAGAACAGGCCGGCGCTTTGAGAAGAGACCCCAGAAAGAAGGTCAAATTATTTTATCACTTCCTTTGCGTTGAAATAACACTAAGGGCCTGTTTCACAGGCTAATATTAATTGAGATTTCTTATTTTAGAAAACAATTATTGTTAACAGGGCTTACTTTACCAACCCATACTTTTCAACATTCTTAGAAATCAACGCTTTTCAGTAGGATTCATTGACTGATAATATTATTTCTAACTTCACTGTCCAACTGCACAGATGCTATTGTAGCATACATGTAACTTTTCCTTTAGCTAATACTGGCTTGTACCCTTGTGAATATTTAGGGTGTGTCGTTCTAAATGTGAAATAAAGTCATCTATCTAGATCTCCATGCAGTTTTATTTTCGAGTAGAGTGGTGACTTTTCAAATATTAGTGCTAGTGTTCATTTTCTACATCTTGAAGGAGGCTGAAATTTATAACGGAAACGTGATTTCCCCGACTAGTTTTATTTCGATCACTGGGGTCGCCGTTCCCGAATTCTTACTCATGTCATGAAGTGACCGAGTGAAAGTGCCGACGCTGGCCTGGAACAACTGAGGAATCGGGCCATTTACTACTATATTTGATGCCATTAATTTTAACGGTAACCGGTCGTTTCGCCCGAGAGTCGTTTCGCCCGGAGTCGATTCGCCCGAGGTCGAGGTCGATTCGCCCGAATCCAGTAGTCGATTCGCCCGACATTAGATTAGTTGAACAGTCGAACAGTATTCTACAATGACTAAGACCGCCACCCAGCTCCTAAAAGCATGCTCGCACTTGAACGGACCTGTCCGAGCACAGTAACTGTAATTATTCCATTTAATCAATCTAAAGCTAGGTTAGTTTTATAAAATACACATGTAGTTCACATATAGTCAACCCCCAGAAATATTATATTGTAAATAGATAATTACTATTAGGTTTGAATTCGTTCTTAAAATTTATTGTAAATTGTTTGTTAAATATTCAATACTACCTGCTCCACAAAATAAAATAAAAAATTACAAGTATTTCCAATGGTTCTCGATTTTCTCGTTAAAACTGTTCGACTGTTCATCTAATGTCGGGCGAATCGACTACTGGATTCGGGCGAATCGACTTCGACCTCGGGCGAATCGACTCCGGGTGAAACGACTCTCGGGCGAAACGACCGCAATTCATTTTAACACAAACGAATGTTAAATAACAACGTACAATGCAATCTGGCAAGTTTTATGTGTGTTTTACTTACAAATGTCGGTTCAAATTATTTTACCACGTCAGGCCACTAATCCCTACTGAACCCTTTCGTAAAATGTGAGAAATTTCCATCCAAAGTCCTCCTAGAAAAACTCAACATCTTGCCATTTCCATCGAAGAAACCTTTGCTTTCAGCAAAACTTCGCTCGCGTTTTGGTAACTCGTATGGTGTTCGTCGTGTCGAATAAATATCTGGGGTCTGGGTAAAACAGCGTCCTTCGGCTCCGACAAGAGCGCCAGTTGAAATATCCTGAGCCTGTTGGAACGCTTTCTCACGAATGAAATTAAGTAAAACATTAAGCTGTTTACATTTGAGAGAAATTTCCTTCGCGACGGACTTTTAATATCTCTCCCGGGTCTCGGCCATCTTGTTTTCTCTGTTTTAAGTTGTGTAAATAAATTAAGTGACCCACAGTGTCCCGAACGATATAGAACCCGATTGGTTGACTCTGTCGCGTGTTGAGCCAACTCGCGACGAAAAAAAAAACACTTGCAAACTTGACTCGGGCGGCCAAAGGCCTGGGCCGAGTAATAAAGCTCCGCTGCCCGATAAGAACGAAGGCTTTTGAGTTAGAATACAAGTTTCCGAGTTTAATTTAAAGTTTTAGGCTTAGCTATTAAAGCGCTTTAAAGAAGTTTTGGTGTTTTTGGCGAAACATTTCACATGTTACGAACGTATTTTAGAAAACGGTACGCGTCATGGACAACCATGAAATTCAAGCATATTTAGCATGTGTCGGTGGCGAGCGCTTGTTTGCTTCGTTCTGTCAGCCGGACTAAGGAAAGGGTAATGTCCCGGCAAAATGCCAAGCGTGTGTTTTGACAGTCGCAGGATATTTCGCTTTCCTAGCCGCTGAAATAACGAAGCAAACGAGCCACCAACACACGCTAAATAGGCTTGAATTTCATGGTTTTTCATGACCGTGATTCACTGCCAAGCAAATGAGCAGCCTCGGTAGTTATATACCTTGAAAGTAACTGTTGTCCATCTCTACGCGCGGCAACTAAATTGCACTAATTTATAATTATGAATCGTTAAACTGCTATCTGCCGCTACGTCATCAGTATGGAATTTTCTGGCAGTGCCAGTGGGGAGCGATTAAGTATTTAAGAGTTGGCTGTCTGGTCCTGGTGGCTTTTTTTTGTGTGCAGATTTCAAGACGAACCATGGTGATTCTCTAATGTCAAGCTTGTATTTTGGTGGAAAAAGTTGTGCAGGCTAAGTTGCCGGCGATCCCTTTTTGCTTATGGGGTTCCTGTGGTGGGAGAAAGGAGGGCCGAGGGGGAGAGAACCTACTTTCCCTCTCTCCCCTCACCGGTACATGCACATTTTTAATTATTTGGCCTATAATGACAAGCAGGCCAAGGTAAATTTGTGGTATCAAAACATGTAAATTAAAGTCAGAATAAGGCATTCCCTAGGTAATGGTCTTGATCTCTTCTTCCCGATTTATAGATTGACTGTTTATTTCCCTCGTAGACCTTCGCCAAAATGGCAAATTTAGGTTTTGATGATAAATCACATCTTGGGCTTTTTCAGGATACAATCACGGCGTGGTTGTATAATAGGCGGCAAAACATATTTGACTTCCGTTATTTACAAGATCGGTCGTGTAAACACCGTGTAGCGCCGGATTGCATACTTGCCAGTAGAGGTTCCATTCGAAAGGGAACTGAATAAGGGGTAGCCAGAGTCCAAGGTTGAAATTAAATTTATGGAGGGAGGGGGGACTGAATATTTTTTAATTGTGATCAGCCCAAAACAAAAAAAAAATTCGACCTTCTATTTTCTAATTTGTTCAAACATTTCATCAAGACATATCGCATATAGTATATCATGGGCATAAGTTGGTCCATTTTTAATGTCCCGGGCCGGGCCAGCAATAACCTAGATCAGACGACAATTATATAAAAAAAAAATTATATTAAAAAAACATTGTGCATTTCGACTCAGCGAATTAAAGAGCGCGAGCATACGTGACCTTGACAATTCTGAGTTTAGATATTTGCCCATTATTCCCAATCATATCTATGACCACACACGTTGTGAAGCGTTCACACAACAAACACAAGGCATGTACATGATGTATGTACAGTTGAAACAACAGTTGTAGCTAAAGACAGTTTATACCTAAGCAAACCTAGGCAGCTAAAACATACCGGTTTACGAATCTTTGATGTCTTCTAATTCTGTCAGAATGCTCCGGTGGGATCTGTTAGAAGGATATGTTAAAGAATGACTGTATATTTAGCATTGTATCTCATGTCTGACCTTTGGGGTTATGCGTCAACAGTTTTACTCCAGGAGGAAACAGTATGTCTTTCAATGGACTTCAGTGTGTAAACGTCTTATCACTGTCCCATGTGTACACGCTAAACGGTGGTAAGTCACTACTGATATGCATTAGGTAGGAGTACCAAATGAATTTTCCACAAGTTGCATACAGTTCCAAGATAGTTCATTTATCGAGTTATTTGATGCCAAGAATGACCCAAATGTTATCATTTTTTAATACAAATGTTTGTTTTTGCAATTTCTTTGGTCCGTACGTATACACGTCACTCATAGTGCGATGTCAGTGATGTCAGTGCTAGTGATGTCAAAGTGTCATTATCTAGCATGTAACACTAGCCAAGTAGAAGTCATTAGCATGCATGAAATACTTATTTCAATGAAGCAAGAAAACAACAAGACGTAAAGGGAGATAAAACCACCATTGATTTTTCAAATATCAGACGTGCTTCTATCGATCCTTGTTTTACAATTCAGTGACCTAACGGTATTTTCAGAATACACCGAATCATACGTGCCTACGAATGTGCCGAATTTTTATTTGCTTCATCATTAGTTGATAAAATTAATGCTAGCTACAGGTTTTTATACCGCCGTGACAAATTACCGTCCCGGCTACCTGTTTCAAAAGCTGCCAACTATCACAGACCGGCCGCTTTCAAAAGCACCGAGGCGGCACCGAGAATACGCGAGTGACTCCGGCGCATTCTCTTCTTTTCTAGTACGTTCTGATTAAATTCGATTAATTAATTAAATTTACAGGCACGAAATTGTCCCATGTTACACACTATATTAATCTGAATGCCTTGAAACTGGATTTGGCTCGACTGCCGAAGATCCGGTTTGACTGAACAAATTTCCACATCCAAGTCGGGTTATCCTTGGCACGGATCGATGGATCCCGGGGGGGGGGGGAAGACTCCCCATAAAAATAGACGGGGGTGCTCGACCTATCTTTTAGGGGTTAAAATCGTTAGCAGTGCTATCTCTTAGGGGTCTTCCAAAGGTCTGCTATCTTTTACGGGTCTCAGAGACCCAAAATTTTTGTGGCCGAGAAAAAATAGCGCTGGATCCTCGAGCATGAGACCCCACAAGTTGAATCGGTATTTACGGCTTCGATATAGAGTTTGATCCATCCGAATATTAAAGACGAGGTTATGGGGCAGAGCTTTGTCTCTTATTTCCTTTAGTTTGCACAAATTTGTCTTTTGGAGTGCTATCTTTTAGGGGTAATTTTTTTGTGAGCCACGCCCATATTGCTATCTTTTAGGGGTGAATTTCATTTCTCACGTCGAGCACCCCCGTCTATTTTTATGGGGAGTCCCCCCCCCCCCCCCCCGGGCGATGGATATTCATGATTTTATTCTCAACAGCACAAAGTAGGACATAATAACGGCTTACATAATGAAGCATTGCATTATGAATGATTTCGAAGGAAATGCCGGCGTTGCAGTTGTAGTCTATCCTACCTATTATCAGTATTGACTGATAGACAATAATTCAGACTTGGTATCATTCTCAACTAGTATCGCGGTCTAAAAAAGATGATTCACTGATGTAGGGAAAATTTGGAGTGCAATTTATTATTGATCTATTAAGATAGATCCGGCCTTTCACTCTGTATATATACCATTACTTGATACACAGCATTCACGATAAATCATAAAACTGATAGAATTTCCGCGTTTAAATAAATTATGTACAATTCTAAGTATTCATATAATACATGCCAACTGGTACGCATGAGCAAGTATGACTTTTTAACTCGTCTGTCTCTTGTGGCACCCGCGACGGTCGAGTTTCTAATAACATCAGAGCTACTGAATAAACCACTTAAAGTATACTACTAGGGCTCGTAACTTTCCTTATTACATTCTACACTATTAACAATTGGCGTCTGGTCGACCACGCAAATCTGCTTCTGGTGTACATACTGAAGAGTCCAATTGATACACTACTTCAGTTAGGTAGATATAATTTTTGTTCGAGAATTATCACTTCAGTGAGATAATGGGACTGCATGCCCCAAGTGCTTTCACAACAATGGTGTTTTCTATCTCCATCATTAAATCACCACGAATAGCGACTTGGGCTAAATGCATGGAATCCATGTCTGTTTGTACATTGATCACCTTTTCAAAAAACTATGTAGGACTACCGAGGTCTCTTTTAATTTAATTTATCTAAAGCACTTCAATTAACACTTACTTGAACAATTTGCAAGAGAAAGAATCATATACTGTCGTGTAATGTAATATATCGCCAGTGGGGTCCACGCGTGAGATCAGTGGCTCTGCCGTACGACACATCAAGGGCTCGTTCCGATACGCCACTGAACCAGACTCAGTCTACGAGTTGTTGTTTTGAAGACTATTTTCATTCCGTCTATCGTGTGAATATGAGACTTTTGTTATTGCGCGATGAAAAGAGATGCATTCAAGCAGTGTTGGGCGGGGATGCGTTCGGCCTGAAGCTTATTCAAACCACAGACAGCTATGAAAAATATGCAAAATGAGCTTCAGAAATGGCTTATAAAGGATGCAGTTCTTTTAAGTAGGTTTACATACATACATACTCTTTATTTATGTACACGGTCTCATTCATCCTGAAAATTATAAAGATGCTATTCCAGAGAGTCGTGTGTTTAGTTCTAAGCTAATAATAACAATAGTAATATTAATAAGATTAATAACAATTAGGTAATAAAAACTAAGAATATTCTATTTAAATATGTTGGGTTCTTAAATACTAAAAGATGATGCGGGAGAATTTAAAAAAGAGGCTACAAGTATTTAAAAAAACTGTTTAATACTTGTAGACTCGTGCTACTTTAGGTAGACTGTTCCATAGAGATGCCCCTCTGTATGAAACTCTTTTTTTAGATCTTGTAATGAAGAGACTATTCTGAGAACGGCGCAAACTATGCTGATGAATTGTGCTTGTTTTGGTAAATAAATCAGTTCGATATGGCGGAACTTGGTTATTCATGGTTTTGTACATAACGCTTCCCAGTTGGCAGCGTCGTCGTTCTCTTTTGATCTAACGTCGTAATTAGAATCTGTAATGATTCTAGTAGCTCTGTTGTGTCTCTGTTGCGTAGGCGTGTCTTCTTATGATATGGTTGGTCTGCTCGCTAACGAAGTGTTGATTGTTCTCGGGAACACTGAAGTGATTGCTAAAAAATCCAATCCATTTGTGCGGTTGCATTCGTTGTCCATAATGAGGGAGACATTGGGGTTTGCGGTGTGGGTCCGTTTTTAGTGCGGTATTTCGGTGAATTAAATCCTATATTGCGGTATTGCGGTGATCTCAAATCCTGCGGTGTGCGTTGTTTGTGTTTTCAAATCTGCGGTGTTCGGTGAAACGTTTATTTTCAAAGTCAAATCCATGTAAATCATGGGACTCTAAAAAAATTATTGCGTCATCGCGGTGTCGGTATTTTGTCAACGTTACATGCTGCGGTGTTTTCGGATTTTTTTTGCGGTGTTGCGGTATTGTGAGCCCCCCAATGTCCCCCTCTATAATCAGCAAATCTGATCCTAAACTTCTAGATTTTAATAGGACACGAGCATATCGATTTTCTTTACTGGTATCTCCCTCCTGGATGTCTCGCGATGGTTTTATTGAAGTAAAATGAGTTTTTAACACAAAAACAGCCGTAGGTTGTAGGCGCGAAGAGCTGAAACCCTAGGGGACGAACCTATCAATGGGCGATTTGCAGGAATGCAATCACATAGTTGTACTGGACGGCAAAAAAAATCAGACTTCATATATTTAAAGCTAGGCACTTGCACGAGATCGAGTGTTATAAGCAAAACCTGTTTGTAAATGCCATTTTCCACTTCCAATTGATCTTTCTAAAACAGCGTTTCGAAGTTTGTTTGCCGTTCAGTTGAGACCTTTTCCATGGGTTGATTATTCCTCGTTACGAAAAGCCCTGTTTGCAATTGGCGGAGAACTGAAAACTTGATCCCAGCTTGAAACAAGATGTATATTCGAAACAACTGAATCAATACAAACGATCGTACCATGTGTGTTGCGTGTAGCGATAATCAACAATGACAATTGTCAGGTTGACGAGATTTAAAACATTACGATAATTGCCCATGACTATTAGCCAAGCAATGCTTCGTGAACTCGTATGTCACGTATCCAACTTAGGATAATGGCCTGGCGTGCAAGGAGAAGAAAAATAAACACAATACTAAAACAAAAATGTTAACAAAAATGCGACTGACTCGGTTAGCAGTTTACCAAAACCTATAGACCATATTGCTCCGCCATGTTGGATCCGGTGTGCGATGCACTCTGGGAGAGACAGACTAAACACCCCAACCCAAAGAACAAGCTGTACAAAAACAATAGTCTAATACAGGCCTGGATGTGGTACAGTATTTAATTCTCCTCTGGGATGGCAACTCCAGCAATACAACAATAATAATATTATTTAACATTCCTATGGCGCAAGTTAACATATATAACGACATCTCTGAACTTATCCCGCTCCCCGAGTTGCGCGCGGTACAGTAACATTTTAGATCACGCGACTACGGTTTTACATGGTCTAACCGCGCGGCAAGAGTGCGCGTTTCTCGGAACCGAAGGCGAGCGAGCAATACAGTACAGACCTGTATTGATTGGACCCGTTATACTAACTGTAGCTCTATTGTTTTTGTACCGCTCGTTCTTTGGGTGTCTGGCTCCTGAAGGCATGCTATCAAATTTTACTATACCGCATGATTTTTATGCTCTGGTGACAAAGTTTGATTTATACCATTCCTTGTAGCTATAAAATCAACGTAAGGAACGAAGTTAAGAAATACTTCAACAACTACGTTTCCCTTCAAGCAAATCAGATATCAGTTTATTCATTATTAATTTTTTTTCTTCACTGTACATGATTCGTAATAAACTACAATTATCTATAAATGTCAACACTCATTTCAAATCTGATCATCTTTTACATAATTATAAAATATAGCAATATATATTGTCATTTTACCTACTATAGACACAAAATATATTAGGAAATGCTATTACTTCAGGTTTGCTGTTTATTTGGAGATCCGTTACTTAGCAATGAGGCCTACTTTATAAATGCAAAAAGTGCAGAAAATAGACCGCGGCCATTTTGGCTACAAATAGCTTTTGCCCTTCCAGCCTCAGTCTCTGCCTCGAGTTTGGAAGTGCAAGAACAAAGAATGTTATTCTCCTGGGACGCAACAAACTAAAAACTCAGGCTACGCCGGTCCACATTAGGCCAGATACAAAAAATGCTTGTTTAGCGTCCCCGCCCGACCTAAGAAATGTCCCCGACCTCTAATTTTTTTTTTTTTTTAATAAAAAACTTTAGAAAGTGTAAATGCGCCCGCGAACACCAATTCTCGTACCCAGACTAGGGCTGTCCACAAGTTACTCGGCAACTTTTTTCGCTTCGAGCAACTTTTTGCATTCTGAGGAATTTCTACTCATACTGAGAAATTGGAGCAGCTTTTAGTGTTTAAATTGGTCTTACTGTCATGTTCCACAATGCTTACTTAGATACTTTGGAAATTTCCTGTATAAAAGGGTCATACAGGACTTACTGTTGGAGCAGTTTGGTCTTCCTGTGGTTAGTTGTCAATGCGATCTGGGCGGGTCAGCGTTTATTTTAAAGAATATTCAAAATGGCGGACGATTTGTCATGCTCCACTGGCAATGAGTCAGAAGAACAAGGTGATCGAAGGTAGCAGTATGATGTTGTATAGAAAGTGCATAAAGGAGAAACATTCATAAGAAATTATTATTTTACTAGTGACACTCAAATACATGTTATCTGTTTATAAGTTTGATAAAACTCTTTACACATTGATAAACTTTAGATTTTTTCACTGCCTTGAAAATGTTTTAATAAAGGCTAGTAACTCCGGTTGCAGTAAAATGACATGAAAATGCTTAGAAATCTTACTCTTATAGGGCAATCTTAGCAGACCAAATGACGGAAAAAAGCAACTTCCTTAATAAAAAGCAACTTTCTGGATTTTTTGAGCAACTTTTGAGCAACTTTTTGAGAAATCTCGAGCAACTTTTTAAGAAATTTCGAGCAACTTGTGGACAACCCTAACCCAGACCCCTACATGTACCATTTAAAATATGCGCCGGCGCATTAATAATTTTAACATCGACGCCATTTTGTTTCTACAACACGAGGTCATGAACGAGGTGAGTGAATAATTGTTCAAGACAAAATAAACTTCACATAGAAAAAAAACAAAAACTCCCTCCCTACCTGGAAAAATTGAAATGGGTCGACGCTAAACTAGTATTTTTTTTATCTGGCCTTAAAGCATCTTAGGCACTCCCCGTGTCTCAGAACCCCTAGATTTTCGGGCACGCGTACTCGGCACATTTCCATGTACACGGCAAAAATAAGGGTTGCCATGCCGAAAATGTTTGGCCCGCGTACTAAAATTTAGGAATGCCGTGCCCAAGTTACAAGTGCCGTGCCAAAAATACTTATCGTGTACACCGGTCTTAAGTCTGGTTATTTCGTTACGTATACGTAAAACGTGCGTAAAGAAAACGCCCTTAAACAATTCCCACTGTCGCGTTCAAAGTTCATAATTTAAAACGCCGCGATCGTTTTTACTTACGTTTTTAAAACGTGTTTAAGCGCGGAAAAATATATTTTTGCTTTTTGTTAAAGACAAACGCGACAGTGGAAAAGTATTCATCTACGCTACCGTTTTCGCCCGCCACACTAATACGTTTTCATTTGGAAAATGCTAAAGATAAGTTTGCGCATGTCTAGACATGTGACGCACATTATTTTGATTGACACATCAGTCGTGTTTTTGAAAACCTCCGTTTTTGCAATCCACACTAAAACGATAAACCTTTGTTTTAGAAAACCTCCCGTCTCTGGAAAGAGTGTACGAAAACTTCGAAAAAGTATTAGTGTGAAGGGAAGACCAAAACGCATCGAAAAAGAGGCGTTTTCAAATAAAAATGTACGAGTGTGAACGGGGCCTCCAAGGACTAGTACTAAAGATTGAACATGTGAAAAGTTCACTGGGCTTTAAAGTGTAGAGAAGTCATCCAAATTTCCATCTCTCATTCAGCACGTACGTTGTTCGAAATATGGCGGAAAAAAGTCGCACAAAAGCTAAATGCGAGCAGCTTTACAAAAATAGTCAGTGCTTCTCGATGTTTAATTTTCAACTGTGAAACTGTTTTCTTTCCGTTGGGTTATAATGTGGCAGCAGTACTGAATTATTAGGCTTAACAATTTTCTTGGCCGATAGTTTGCGTGTACCAAGCGTCAATCAAGAGTTACTCAACTCACACTAACGCTCTGTGAATGTCTCATCTTCAAAAATATACACTTTAGAGAACCATTTCGAAATTGTCGTATCTTAGAAAACTTTTTGAAGCATAGAGAAGTAAAATTGCTCCTATTGTGCAAGGTTTCCGATTGAAGCCAGTTCATATATCTAGACTACATTTTGATCTACTTCAGATATACGAACTGTATAAAGTCTCTCCAAAACAGGCGAAGGGGCCAATATCACCCAACCGTAACGGAAAAATACGCTGCTGACATTTGACCACAATCCCTTGCGAACCTAGCACCCAGTCAAAATAACACGTAGGAATCCTGTATTGCCAACAGCACTGTACTTGCTTGTTTTTAGGATTTAAGAACTCTCTACCGCAATTTTATAACGGATTTAAAGTTCTTTGCGCGTAAAGGATTGTGGGTAAAAGTACAAACCGCCATCTTTTCAGTGGATTGCGACACCCGATACTAGGGCGGTTTTCGATTGAGTGTCGAAAGTAATAGAGCGGTTTTCAGTTGAGTGTAGTGAAACCAAACGCAAATTACCTGCAGCCAGCCAATCATAGGAGCGAGTAATCACAAGTAACTCATAAATGGCTTCCCTGTGAGCCAATGACAAACCAAAGCAAAACCAAAAGCAATTTGCGTTTGGCTTCGATTCTGATTGGTTGGTTTACTTTCTCAGCCAATAGGAGAGCTTAGTAAACGCAAAACCAAAACACTTCCGACACTCAATTGAAATCCGCTCTAAGTGATTGCTTTGGTTTTGCTTAGCTTTTCTATTGGCTGTGAAAAAAACGGGTTCTAAACTAAAACCAAACATCACGTAATCAATTTTCGTTTTAGCGCGTGATTGGTTAAAGTAAAACCAAAACCACGAATTACTTCAGTTCGTGATTGGCTGTGTAATTACTTTGGTTTTGGTTTTACGACACTCAATAGAAAACTAACAGCACACAACAGCAATTATAACACGAGCTAAGAAATTTCTGTTGATTGATTGAGAGCAGTGGTGTTTCAGCGTAATTTGTAACGCCTACATGTAGGTATTACAAACCTATTCCATATATGGTAGCTTTTGCCATATTTGGAAAATACGCAACCAGTGTTGGAAAAGAAAAATGGCGGACATGTTTACCAAGGTGCAAAGGGAAAATCCTGGAAAAGCAAGCTTAAAACAAGCAAATATGAAGAACTGACAACTTACAAACGCGCAGAATCATGCTGTTGTGATACCGGTTGCAAAATATTTGTGAAAGACTAAAGTGCAATTTAGTTATCGGGTCCTTGAACAAGCTGAAGTTTGACCAGAAAATTCCCAGCCCGGCGGGATCCTTACTCCTGAGTAAGGAATCACACAAGACCTTAACTTGATAAAGAACTTTTCTTCCAGATCTTTTCTATTGCTATGCCTGATCTCTCTGAGCATGAGTTCGTTGGGTTTTGACGGAGCACGATCAAGCAGCGAGGATGGCCCAAAAAAATTCTTAGCTCGTATTATCAACATGGTTTGTACACGATATTTGGCATAATTACCACTCGTGAGATTTCAAAATTCCTTGTCATTTCACTCACCGCTACGCGGGTCGTGAAACTACAAGGAACTTTGAAATCTCTCTCGTTACTATAGTACTAACATTAGAATAGCCGTTGAAATAGTCTTACCATGAATGGTCGTAATACGCTTGATTAACCTCATCTACATGTACAAGCATCTTGATGCTTGTAACATCGCCACGAGACTAGTCAGACCAAGGATGCTTACCATTAAAACCGAAAAACCAGAAATTCGTTCGGTAAGTCTTGGAAAACGTGGGCTACGGGTTGGGGTAATCCACTTTTCCCGCTCTTTTCGGTCTTTCCGGTGGACGCGCGTAACCTTTTTGTTTATTTTGAAATTTATTTCCCATCTATTTTATTTCCAACCAGATGGTTTGGTGTATATGGTAAGCATCCCAACAAACAGGAATCACTGGAAAAGTATTTGTTGTTCCCTGTAAAACCTGGTTTTCACCAGTGATATAACAACATATCCTCGCTCTACAATAATCAGTAATTAGCTTTTGCTCTTCAATTATCAATAATCGCTAATTCTGGAACGCAAATTAAACAATGACATTTTTAAAACCAGTCAAGGATAAAGATAAACAATTGTCCAAATCCGAACGGCGGTAGACGCTTTGTGTAGTGGTCGTGATGCCTGCACAACCAAGCACAACACGCAAACGATTACGAGTTCGAGTTCGAGCCCGAGTAGGAGCGCTCAAAATTCTCTCGTTTACCTTCTCTTCTTGTTTACCTGTGAACCCTAGCGAGTGAGAGAACCCGTCGGTGAGAGAGAACCCGTCGTTTACCCGCGAACTCGTCCGATGGTTAGGGTTTGGTTTGTGGTTCGGGTTAGGATTTGTCGTAGAATTACCAATAATCGGTATTTCAAGCGTGTTTGCCATTTATTGATTATTGGTAATTGTAGAGCGAGGATGCGTTGGATATAAGCATAAGCAACATACGCAGACACAATGCCATATTTATCATTAGCGGTACTTGTTATACTCACAGGTGTGAGATAGGAACAAAGTTATCAGTGCATTACTGATTCTGCGTATGGTGCTTGTGCTTATGTCACAAGTAAAAACCAGACTTAACCTCGCTTCATCCAAACTGGGGCCAATGTAATAAATATTTTACACGTGTATTTCACAAGTCTGGTCACTGTTTCTGCGTCGGAGAGCAATGGCCACACTCGTAAAACACATGTATAAAACAGGGTATATGAACTGTGTTCCCACATGTGATCTCAACAAAACTGGAAATGCGTTACTCGTAAATAGAGAATTCAAGGTAGAAAAATGCATTTTAAAATTGCAATTCGTTCCTCTTCTACTAGCATTTGTAACAACACAAGCCACTTCTATATACTAACTGTCAGTCAAGCTGTCAGTGTTCGCCATAGTCTTCTATTAGTTCTAATAGCTTGTGCGCATAGTCCTGTAGGTCTTGCATGTCCTTCTCAAGGGTCTGTAAAAATGACAGCCGCTGTTGGGATAAAAATAGACTCAATTACTGCTGACTGTTAGAAATTAAGATGACCCATATGTACGCTAGTGTATGAACGTTAGTACTCCTAAGTGAAGCTCGTGTGTCTTGGGTAAGTGCGCAGGCTTTTGTTAATAGTGACCTTACACAACCACGACGGCAACGTCTAGGACGACGCATAAAACAATAACCTTAATTACAAAATACAATAACTGCATGTGATAATGCACGCAGTCGCCTACATTTTCACCGCCCTCTGCAAAAACACAACGTGTACACCCCAAATTGTACGTTTTAAAGACAACGCGAACGTAGAAAGTAAATCAAATCATTTACCGTTCGGCGTGAACGGAACTCTATAGTCATGATATTTTTCGTTGTGAAAAACAATTCAAGGCTAACAAAGGAAATAATAAACACCAAATTTCGGGAGAATTTTTTTCTACGTCCCGTCGTCACTGCCGTCGCCGTCCTGGTTGCTTAAGGTCCCTAGTAACGTGTGCGTTTATTAGCGAAGGATTGTTATTTGGTATTGATCTTAGTCGCTGGGGAGATGTGTGCGCTTCGCGGTGGTTCCGAGTTAACCCTTTCACTCCCAAGGGGTTTTAACTGATTTTTGGCTCTTTCTAGACTGCAACGAACCCTTCCCCTAAGAAAACTGTAGTCACGGTTACCATGGAATTTTCAACTGACCTATAATACTGGGGGCTCAAAGATTTTTTGGTCATCCATTTTGGATATTTTAACGTCAGATCTCTACGGAGCTGGAGGGAAGTTTGTTTGGCGGAATACAGAATTTAAGGCTTTTTAAAGCCTTCATTTCCCACTCGTGAATGGGCTAGGACTTCTTCTGTCACTTTAGCGTGGGCTTTATAAATGGGGGTCTGGAGCCACCTATCATAGCTTTTTTGGAATATTGGACAATATTTACTTGCCATTGATTCCAATATGAAGCTATTAGGTTGAAATGGCTTTAGAATGAAGATGGGGAAAGGGCCATGTCGCTGTTTGGTAGGATTTGTTCCGGCATGCTTTGCGGTCATTATGGATCAGTGAATTTAGCTTGCCATGAAGTGCTTGTGCACAGAATGGCTTGGTTCTGGGCAAGTTTAGGTGTTGGGAGACAGAAAGTGATGTTAGAGCAAACATGAAATTCTAAATTTTATGTGAAATATGCATTTTTGTGAGACGATTTAGAATCTGAGGATAATTTTTTTCTGTAACTGTCATTTTAGTCACGCAAAGAAAGGAGGATTTAGATGAAAATTATTCATTTTTAATATGCCTAATGCAGTTCAATAGGATCATTTGTCTATACATTAAGGTGTGTGGGAATCTCAGGGCATTGCTCTTTGAACTTAGTCAGATTTAAACTCTCAAAGCAAGTAACCAGTAATAGTGCCATATGGCACTCTTGGGAGTGAAAGGGTTAAATGCGTGTTGAAAGGGCTGTATGACGGTGAGAGACCTTTATATTCGCTGTCCCCAGAGTTATTTTCAGTGATTTTCATATGAACTGACGAACCTCGCGTATACACGTGGGATGGTTAAAGTCAAAGCAAATATGACTAACAAATATGTAGACGTAGTCTTCAAGGAAAATACTGCGTATCATTTCAATTCAGCATCGAGAAGGGGGATTTTAACCGAATGAAGCTAATTAACAGCCACCAATCAAACATTGACTCCATACGTGTGCAACACCATGACATAGCCCCTTCAAGGATGTTAAGTCAGTACGTATGACGATAGCTTACATCACTATTGGCGTGTGTTCAACGATGGCTTGCGCTCACTGATGACATGACATTCAATAAATTTTGATCGCGATACCCGTATCCAACTCATCTCTTTACTTTTCTGGGAAACTACCCACCCCTCCCTTGGATATGTACATGTTAATTTAATGATTCACCATTAAAAGTTAGGGTGAAATGTGGGGGAAGGGTGAGGGTTTACCAGAAAAGTAAAGAGATCCGAGAAGGGTAGCTTACATATTTTTAAAGCAGGACTATCTCTTTGCTTATTTTTAATCATGAACTGGAATTTAAGATTTTTTATAGTGGGTATTTCTAACTAATTTTTAATGTACATGTATCTTAAGTAGTAGTTAAAATATGAGCGGGAGATCTGTATGGGCGTTTACAATGGCGAGCCGCTTCGGCGAGCCATTGTAAAGCCCATACAGATCGGACGCGAATATTTTATCTTACTTGTGAAATGAATAGATAACTAAAAGCGATTGATATGCACAACATAAAATTTTAACCTTTGATTTCTCCCACCCTGCTATCGATGTGGGATGAATTAGTTTCTCACAAAAACATCCCACATCGAAGAGACAATGTGTATGCAATAAGAGAGCAGAGCGTAGCATGCAGAAAAACAGGTCCCACATGGAATAGATGGTGTGTACATAATAAGAGAGCAGATGTACTTTGTCATTTCACCCGTTCCGGGATAGGGGTAGTCCGTGATCGGTCATGAGACTTCCCTCACTAGCTTAGCTAGTATTCTGTACCTGATACAGAATACTACTAGAGCTATAACGGACCATGGGGTCTGTATCGCGGACCATGGGGTCTGTATCACGGACCTAAGTGTCTGTATCGCGGACCATGGGGTCTTTATATCGATATACAGAACCTGATGTTTTATTAATCAGGTTTCTACGTGGGTATACAGAGGCGATCATGTGGTGTCATTCAGCACATGGGATTGGCTAGTACCCTTATGAATTATTAATGAATTTTACAATGTATCTTAACAAATTGAAATAAAGACATTATTATTATGCTCGGACGACACCTTATAGTTTTACCTACCTCTTTTTGACTTGCATCATTAATAATGTTCTTGTACTTGCCATATTCTCGTGACTGTAGCTTGGGTAACTTTCTCATGACGTCAGGGAAGTGGTCCTTGGCGACATCTAGCAGGTCGTCTGCATACAGCTGTAGCTTCTCCATACTGTCTTCTATCAATGCTACGGCATCAAGGATCTGCAACAAACAGAAAATGACATTTCACCAGAGATAATTAGTTACTGTAAAAACTACTGTAGGTCTGCGTCAGTGGGGAAGTTAAACACTGGTACTGAATCAACTGAGAGTCGATTAAGGTACACTAACACCGTGAGAACGAGTAGCAGCTGACGTATCAAGCCCCTCTTTTGCTATGACGAAGGGCTAACGCTCGAAACGTCAGCTGCTACTCGCTTCTCACGGCGGTTAGCATACCTTAAAGTGTATACCAGGTCAATAATTGTTATCACTAATGTCGATTCTGTATCGAGTGAATAGTTGAATAGTACATTATTTTTTTATTTGAGTGTTGTATCTATGAGTTTTTGAGGTTTCTATTTCCAATATGCTAACTATGTGATGTCACAGGAGGCAAACACAAGGTGATTTCTTTCACCTTTTGAATGAAACTATTTCTGATTTATTCAAACTCTTTGATAAAATCACTGGATATAAGGCCTAAATATAACACGTATGTACATTTATGTTTCAAGAAGTGAACATTCCTTTAAATGAAATAATCGATATGTGCACATACGTTTCCTGTAAATCTGTGAATACAAGTGGTGCGGATGTGGTCAAAAGCACAAGAGTTAATGATCAATTGTTCTTCCTATTAACATTCAAACTGCTGATGACCTTGCTTTTATCTAGGCACCTATCGTTACCCTGCAGGACATGTGGCGGTCAAGAGGGCTTTAAAAATGCCAATATATAGTACTGACTCTTAATGGAGCAGTGTTACAGTGAGAGACATTCGTGTTAGCTGTCCGGGCTGCTGGACAGTTAGGGACTGGTTAGATTTTTTAGGGGGGGGGGGGGGGGGGGGGGGGGGGGGGGGGGGGGGGGGGGGGGGGGAAGAGAGTAGGGTCAAAATATTTCATACTTCTTGCCCAGAGAGGGTTACATATGTTTAGACATTTTGATTTCAATCTCCACCCCACCCCCTGCTAATTTGCGATCAGTCCCTTATTTTCAGCGATTCTCATGCGAACTTACGAACCTCACGCACATGTGCAATGATAAAATTCAAAACAAATATGGAAAAATAACTAACAAAATGTGAAAAGATAGTCTCCAAGGAAAATATCGAAAATCCTTTCAAAATGTATAGAGGGAGGGTTTTTAAACTGTTTGTAGCTAGTTAACAGCCACCAATCGAGCGATGACTCCACGCATGCGCAGTACAACCACATAGCCCCTTTAAACGATGAAAACATGTATGCACAAAATTAAACGATTGTCTATCAATACCTTAATTACTATTCCAAAACTTTTACTTCGATATGATTCTTTTTCATATTCAACTTTGAAAACTCCCCTAAAAGTGCATAATTTAGACTCCCTCAAAACTCTAGGTCGAAGCAGCACTGCGTGTGCGCGCAGTAGTCTCCGTATAATTATTTTTGTCTGAAACCAGCCTGAGCGAAGACCGACAGACAGACAAAGCAGAGAGCCTACCTTGTCTTTCGGTGCCTGAGCCAGCTCTGTTGCCAAGTGAACCTCTTTACTGTTGTCCTCGTTCGTTATTAGAATCATCCGCTTTTGGGTCTTGAAAAGAAAGGGAAAAAGATCTAAGAACAGCGAGATGCTGCTCGCCGAAACAAACATGCCCACTAAAGCCTGGTTTCCATATAACCTTAAAAATTGTGCTTTGTTTTTCCGTGTTTTTCAGATATAACTGATCCTATCTCCACAACGGTAAAACGACATCACCACTAAGTGATTTATGGGGACCCAATACCATGTCTGTCAAAGTATGAGCTGCCTGCCATTAGACATGATGGAGATACGGGTGTTTATGTGAAAACAAGGTTTAACACTACCACTACCAACACCACATTACCTGTTCCTTTAGTTCAGTGACCAGGTTGTCCTTCTCGCGTTTGAGTAGTACCACTTCGTTGTCACTGTTCTTCGTTGGAGATAACTCCAGCAGCGCGATATTCGCGTCCTTCTCAGATATCGTGGCCAACAGCGCATTTTGCCTGAAATGAAATCCACAATGCATGTCTACGATCCTGGTCAAATGTCTGTTGGACACACTACTTCTAACGTAGTGATGACCAATTGCCTACAATACTCGAGTAGTACGTTGTTACAATATGCCACCCCCAGACAATGTTGGGATATTGGGTCATTGAACAGGCGACTTTACTTGTTATAGACCAACATTGAATTGGGGGAAGGGGTATAAAATATCTGAAAACTCGCCAATTCTCCAAAACATTACACATAGGGGTGGAGCTTCATTTGTTTCGGCCAACGGAAGCTTATCATACTGATTGGTATAATTATGTCGGGTTCTATAGAATGTATACATTGGGCAAAACCGTGATAAAGTGCCTTGATTTGTCACAAGTAACAGCAAAAATAAAGTACCGTAAACACCAGTGTATAAGCCGCACCCGTAGATAAGCCGCACCCCAAGTTTTGAAGCTTGAATTTAGGAAAAAAAAAATAGAAAATCTTTTGTCCGAGTTCATAAACGCTTGTACCCGATGCCAAACTTCTTCCAAAAAAAAACAATAATCTTTTGTTGGAGTTCATAAACGCTCGTACTTGAAGCAAAACTTCATCAGATTGTCATAAATACATAATCGCAACTTTAATTCGATCGAGTATGATTCAACTTGCCTTGTCATTTCTTGTGTATATTTTAACCTGCAGTCTTTAAATCACTCCAGAATTCTTCCGCTTTTATTCTCCCATTAACTAACAACAATTCCAAGGAACCGCATTCCTTTTATCGCTAGAGCAAGAAAGGTTTTCTGGCGAAACTATACTTGCACGAGTAGGTCTGAGGTCCGCCATCTTGGATTTTCATTAACTAGTGCCAATCTCCCACGTGTAAAATTGCGAAGAATGCCTGGTTGTTTAGATGCCTGCTTTGACAAGCGCTGCGAATCAGCGTGTTTTGGAAGGTAAATAAGCTTAATCACGTTTAAATATTCACGAAATTCTAATATATTAGGTCTAAGGTGGGTCTTAGAAGAGTTTTTGCTTTAATTCTTTCAAACCGCGTTTTTTTTCCAATGATTATGCTTAAAATTGCTATATTTTAATACACGATTGGATGCGATTTGAACCTGATTGTATTATACGCACCGTCACATAATAAAAGCTTCATACAGGTTCATAATATGTAAATATATGTTAATGTTGGGTCTCCTTTCTAGGTGTTCCCGTAGATAAGCCGCACCCCCGATTTTGAACGAAAATTTTGGGTGAAAAGGTGCAGCTTATCTACGGGTGTTTACGATAGCTTTGGTTCCTTCAATTAAAAGTACTACTTGTCGAGTTGCATGAAACTGAAAACCCTCCCGGCTGTCACAGGGTTCCCACACATTTCCAGGAAAACAATTTCCTGACTTTTCACTGACCAGGAAGCATTATTCACTGACCAGGAAGCATTATTCACTGACCTCCCGTGCATGCTTGTATTTTTTCCAGATATTCGATCGTTATTTTGAGACAGAAACATTGAACAGAAGAGCCCAAAATAGTCCAAAGGAATAAGTATGTGAAACCTGAAAATAAAAATTCACTGACTTTTCATTGACATTTGGGATTTCCCTGACCCAATCATAAATTCCCTGACAATTCCAGTGACCTTTAATTGTTGTTTTCCCTGACCGTGGGAATCCTGCTGTATATGCTGTTTCTCGCGCTCTCTTACTCAGTTTTCATTGAAAACAATTGAGGATACACTTGTATGTACTAGGCTTTTTGTATTTATTTCGTTTTCAAATCAATCGTCTGCTCGTTAACCTCATCGCCTGCCAATTACCTCATTTCCAAAACTTCTTCTAACATGTGCCGTCTCTCTGACTTGTAATAATTCAAAATCGCGTCGTTTTCGTTAAGTGCGAGTAGAAGAGACGCGTTCTTTGTGTTCGTGATGGCCATTTCTATGTGCCCTCTCTCCAATTCCATCTCTACATCTTCTACTCGCTGCGCCGCCGTCTCTGCACTGTGAGCCTGTTGCGCTAATAATTCTTCCCGCTCTGCAGCGATTGTTACACTCTCCGTCAAGGCTTCTTCAAGTACTGCAATACGTTCTTCTTTTTCCGAAAGTTCTTTCTAAAGTTGGCAATAAGAAAAACAGGAGAATATGTTGAGTACTGGTGACAACGTCACATCCCAGAGTATCATCAAACATAACGTTTCATCTAATATAACACTGAATAATATAACGTCACAACAAACATAACACTGTCCAACATAACGTCACATTCAACATAACAATGTTCAACATAATATCGTCCAACATAACGCAACATGACATCATCCAACATAACATTGTTCAACATAATATCGTCCATAACAACAAAGCATGACAACGTCCAACATAACATTACATGATATCCAACATAATATTGTTCAACATATAATATCATTCATAACAACATAACATGACATCATCCAACAACTACCTTCGTCCAACTTACAGGAGAAGAAAATAAAAGTTCATACTTGCCCTTCGAGAAAGCTTTAACCTTACTTCACTAGCCCATGGGTCGATTGGCTAGCCCAAATTCTAATATAAATTAAATTTAAGTTAAAGGACGTACATTTTAGCTCCTTATATACCCAGTGGGAAAGACGATAAATCGGTCTACTAGCCCGGCAGGAAGACCCACTAGTCTCAGGCTATCGGACATGACCCTTGTCGTGGCCTGGCTTAATATAGCATAGCATCGTACAACATCAACAAACATTGCATAACATCGACTATTATAAAATAACCCAAAGAAAACGTACGCTCTGATTGGTTGAAAGCCGTTAGGGGGCTGGTGACAAGAAAATGTCAATGAAAAGAAATACACGAGTGAGAAGCTTGCTAGCAGCGCATAGACATCGAAAGTACCCCTTTTGCCTATTTTGGATTCAGAAATTGCATTGAAGGATTTCCAATCAGCTCTCTCCACATCAATGGAATTTAGATAAGCTCTAATCTGACATTCTCTGGCTTTCAAATAGTCAAGTATGATGCCTGAAAATAAAGAAATAAGGATCTGGAAAAACACTGAAAGGAATTAGCGTGGGTGAGCACTGCTAATGGAAGTTGTCTGGCAGTTCGAGCTAAGCAATTCCGAGCCATCAACTTCGAATACTGGCTCCAAATACCCAGCAAGAGATTCCTCAGTCCCAGAATATCATGGCCAGAATAGGAACACTTTTACAGGCAGGACAAATTATCGTTGCTGAAATGCTGAATGCTTTTCGGCTGTCCAGTTCGTGTTTGACAATATTCATTCAGCAGCTTTGATCAACAACCAGTAAGGCAGTATTTAAAACGCTTTTCGTGGAGATTTTCGTCATTCAGGACGATTTTCGTTGCATGTCTAGCCCGATATGGGTCAATACTTTGAGCTTTTCCTATTATTTAGGATTTTTATCTATTAAAAAGGTAGTTTTTGGAGCATAAAATCGCACCATGCAGTACTTTCTCTCGCTTCGCGTGCCATGCATGCCGATTAAATCTGCACGCAGCTAGAGCAAACACGGCCAGCGAATATAATTGACATTTTACAATGTATGGGGAATTTCGCGTTTGATATTTACGAAAATATATTTTAAATCGTTTTGCGCTCGATTTTGCGTCTAGTTTATAAAAGAAATAGAAAACGTTTACTGTGTTTGCATAGCCTGATGCAAACACTCGGTTGAGTTTGGGAGAATTCTCAAGTTTTTGTGTAAACCTTCGACTTTCGGTCTAGGGTTTACACAACAACTTGAGAATTCTCCAAAACTTCCCCTCGTGTTTGCATCAACCTATGTAAACACAGTAAATGTTTTCTATTTCTTAAACATAACACAGCAAAATAGCGGCGACAAGTACAGCATCAGCATATCACCTTGATCTCGCCCACTTTCTCGTCATTCTCGTCCTCTTGTTTCTTCACTTCGTTCAGTAGCTGAGCCTGCTTCTCTCGCTCCAGCTGCTGGCTTCTTTTGATGTTTGAAAACTTCTTACTTTGTTCCTTTAATTGTCTATAAAACGATAGAAAAAAGTAGAACAAAACGCGTTTCTACTAAAGTAAAAGTAAAAGTAAAAGTAAAAGTAAAAGAGTAAAAGAGTAAAAGAGTAAAAGAGTAAAAGAGTAAAAGAGTAAAAGAGTAAAAGAGTAAAAGAGTAAAAGAGTAAGAGTAAGAGTAAGAGTAAGAGTAAGAGTAAGAGTAAGAGTAAAAGTCCTCTAGAAGGAGGCCTCTAGAAACCACATTGAGCTTATTGTAAACCACGCAAAAAGGAAACAACGTATCAGTTATACCTTTCCTTGGCTTCTATCTGTTGGTCCTTGGCAGAGCATTCCGTGTTCAGCTTGGTTATTCTCTCGTTTTCGTCACTCTCCATAGCCACCTTAGAGTTCTCTACTTCTTTCCTCGCACTCCTGACTTCCTTTTCCAGGCGGGACACCTCTAACTTTTTGCTACTGAGCTCTGATGATATCTCCTCCTTGTGGTTAACACTCTGTTGCAATATAATATGGATGTTTAGAGGAACAACGAGCACTCTAATGCACACTCAACAGCAACACAATCTCATTTTATCGTGTTTATATTCATTGACATTTGCTATTAAGCCTGATTTCACGACATAAGCACAAGCAACATATGTAGACACAGTAATGCATTGATCATTAGCGATAGTTGTTCTTATTTCACACCTGTGAATAGAGCAAGTACTGCTGGTGACAATTGCAGTACTGCATATGTCTATGTTGCTTGTGCTTATGTCGCTTGGTCAAACTTTAACATTCATCTGACTTTGACTAAAACGATTTTTGGTAGTGAGGGCGACAGGGAATTCCATATCATTTAAGAGGTTAAATTTTGCCACGCACCTCTTCCAAATCTTGTTCAAGTCTGTTTACTTTCTGTTCCACCACTCCTAGCCTTGCTTCCTTCTCTTGGATGGTAGATTTTAGTATCACAATGTCTTTCTCTTGTCTTGAGATAATTGTCTGGCAAACAAAGGTGATACCTTTAGTAAAAGTGATGCCTCCATTGGTCATTGTGAATCAACAATGAAAATAAAATGCATAGATATGTTAACATGCTTTAAAGTGTATATATGGTCAAACATTGATATCATTAATATCGATTCTACCTCAAGTGAATAGTTCAATAGTAGAATGTAGGTTTATATTTATAATACATTCAAGACAGTGATGTAAAACCGATCTTCGTTTATTATTCAAAAACATGCTGGTAGAGATAACGGACCTTTTGTAAACATCTATGTTATATTTGAAGCTTATATTAGTGCTTTTACAAAATATTTTGTCATAATCAGAAAATGGTTTAGAAATTACAGTAAATTTCCGTCAAATTTCCGTTACATCATTAGCATATTGGAAATAGAAACCTCTACAGCTCATTGAGGCAACACTCAAATCAAGAAATATTCTACTATTCAACTATTCACTTGATGCAGAATCGACATTTAATGATAAAACATTTTTGACCATATATTGTTCCGAGGTTACAAACCGATTTTGATGTCCGAAGGCGCAGCTTATTATTATTATTATTATTATTATTATTATTATTATTAGTCACTGAGGGACTGAATGGCTTAGTTCATTGTTAGGAAGGTTTTCTAACCAAAATACCAATTGCATATAATGAGCTGCATCACACCATTGCTAACCAAACCATTGATCATCATGATTCCCTGGTACAACGCAAACAACAGCTGTTTGACATGTCCACTGTTAACGCTTTATCGCAAGGATTTTGGTTGTTAGTTTGTTCAAATATTTCCAACGATTGCTGCAATAAAATAGGAAAGGGAAGTGGCACTCACAGAATTCGAGAGGTTTACAGCTCGAGTCCAGTCAAGTGCTGCTAAAAATATGATTATTTCATATATGTAGTTTGTTCCTGTCTATGATTTCAAGAGCATATTCAAATGAAAATGAAGTCACTGGGATGTTATATAATTTACGAGTAGATTCTGTAATACACTAAATGTTATGAACTAAGAGCTTTTAATTCCCAGTCCCAATAAGCGAGATCGGCGTTTCAGTGGGACGAGGAAAACACGCACAACAGGAACGAGTCGAAATAACACAATTCAGAAACTAACCTTTGTAAACCACCTCTCTCTCCTGTCTTTCTTCATTGATAAATCACAGAGATTCGAGAGCACGTTTATAAAAACACCTCACTTTCTCTAATAAGTAACGCATGAGAAACAAGTATTGCTTATCTCCACTCCTTACAGTCCTGCGCATTTTACTCATTGTACCGTACATTGTACCGCTCCGCTAGCGGTGTCCGTACATTTACCGTACTTGTTACTTTGGTCTTCACATGGGTCATAACCTTTGCCATGGTAACTAAGAACCTCTTACCCTTTCCTCAACATATGAGGAGTTGGTTAAAGGGGCTATCTCATGGTACTGCACATGTATTGAGTAATCGCTCGGTTGGTGGCTTTAATTGGATACAAACAGTTAAACGTCCCTCCTTCAATGCTTGATTGAAAGGATTTTCAATATATTCCCTGGAGACTTTATATACACTGTTTGTTGGTCATTTATGCATATTTGTTATGATTTTAAGCATCCCACATGGCCGAGAGGTTCGGTAGGTCATATCAAAAACGGTGGAAATTGCTGTTTCCATTCCGGCTCGGAACACGAAGCCTATTAGCCAGTAACAAAATGAGCGGGGGACTGGAGCCGAGTAAGTAAAACTAATTCAATTAAGAACTAGTCAAAGTGAGCATTATTTTCCAAAAGAACAGATCAATCTTAGCTAGTCTGGAAAGTTTGGTGAACTTTGGTTCAATATTGATGATGCTAGAAGGCATCAAATATGTCAATTTTCCCATACAAACTCTCTTATTTTTTAACGTTGTCCCTCCAAACCATACATTCATTGTAAAATTTTGGAGGGACAAAGAAATTTCAATTGCTTATAATTCGGACAAGATTCACTTGAATCACGTCAAACTTAGCACACATACTAATTTCAACATGCTCTATCATGTGATGAACTTCATTTTAGAATTAGAGTAATTCTTATAAACTCGGTCCCAGTCCCCTGCTCGTTTTGTTACCGGCCAATTACAATGACACAGCCCCTTTAACCTCATCGCAAATTTGCGTAACGCAGCGAGGAATAGATCCGCAACGATCTGCAACGTTGAGCACACCAAGCCCCTGCTAAGCTTAGGGGGGTGCTCCCACAGTTAAGGGTGAAACCGCTGACCAGCAATGCCTCAATTTTAACTTTGCCTAAATTGCGTTTATCCACATTTAAATAGATCAACTGAACTAGAAGCATACCTCTTTGTTAGAAAGCTCATCTTTCACTGTGTTAAGTTTAGAGTCCAGTTTCTCGTTATTTCTCTTCACAAGCAGGACCTCCTCTTGCTGCTCCAGTCCACTCCTCTGCCGCTGGTTTTGCAGCATCTCGATGTAGCGGTCCTTGTCGCGGATCGTGGCCTCCAGGTTATTAATCGTGGTTGCAGAGTCTTGGTGCTCTGCTCGTAGTGATGACAACTGAGCTCTCGTGGTGGATATGGAGGTATCCTTGTCACACAATTCAGTCTCCAGATTATCGCACTGTATTAGAAATACAAAGGAAAGTTATTAACTCTTTCTTATCAGAACCACATGAAGTATGGGTGGCTGAGTGGTTTGAGTACTCACCTATCACCTCTGTAGCCTAGGTATGATTCCCGGACCCGGCATCATATGTGAGTTGAGTTTGTTGGTACCTCACCCTTAAAGGGTTTTTCTTTGGGTTCTCCAGTTTTCCTCCCTTCCAAAAAACTTAAAATTTCAATGCGACCCTGGAGTTCGTAAGAATACTTAATCATTGGTTTGGGAGACCCGGTAATGCTTTCCTGCATCTTCAATGCAAAATAAACCATTTGGCATTAGAACCAATGAGGGTTGGGGGCATGGAGTTAAAAGCTCTTTGGTTTTTGCTTGAACATAGTAACATTATTACTATTTTCATTGAAGTGCGACCGTGGAAGTTTCAAGTCGCATTTCGAAAACAATCAATCAAAATCTATTTAAGTCTGTGGTCATAGATTTGTAAGAGACTAGACTCCACATTTTGATTGACGGTCGGTGGAATGCAATTTTCCAAATGTGACTTCAAACTTCCTGAGTCACACTTCAACGAAAACAGTAATAAGGTACTGATGAAGCATGTATAGGGGATGTGGCTGAATACAAAAAAAACTTGAAATCGTATACAAGAAAGCTGGAGCTGCAAGGAGCACAAAGGCCTACTGTAGATGCGATTAATTACAATTACTCTGTACTTACCCTTTCTCTAAGGTTTGCCACTTGTCTCTCCTTTGTGTCGATCACACTCCTAAGATTTTCCACAGCATAGGAGTTCTCCGACTGCTCAGATGTCATTGTGTGCATGACCTTCTCCTTGTCCTTCAGACTAGCCTCGCGTTCATCCAAACGGTTTCGCAGTGACTCAAGCTAAAGAAAAAACTACAATAAGAAGGTATCCTCCACAAAAAGCATATCTATTAAAATGTAAGATGATAATGATAAGTGCCACAGCTGGAGTACCACGATGTCTCAGTGAATAAAGTCGAATAGCAATAGCCTCCTCCACAGACATCTCGGATTGTGGGCTTCCTGTGGCAAGTGAAAAAAAGAGAAGAGGGAGATTGGAGCCCAGTTCCCCTCTACTCTCGAATCACAGGTAACCCAATTTAAGATGTGCTACTCGGAGATGCCTACAGGAGGCTAACACAGCACAAAACTAACAATTCAATAATCTGATGCTTATTAATGTTGTTGCTGAGAAATACTTTTATGCCTGTCTAGAATCTATACAAGCCATCTCACATGTTTGCATATTAATCCCATTTCTAGCATCTGGTTGACAACAAGCATGCTGTGACACCTTATCAATATACTGTAACTGCCTCTCAGTTGCTACTCTTTCGCTTTGACAAAAGCACTCAAAACGTCAGCTGCAACTTGCGTCCCAAAAAGTTATCATACCCTTACCAACTTTTAATTGATAAAATCCAGTGGAAAGACCACAGATCTGATGCACAATCCTGCTCAAATAATTTGCATCCACTGCTAGACACCAGGCGGAGACAATGTTTCTCAGTGGTGTTGGCGCCACCTGGCATTTACCGTCTGTGGCATTAATCTGTCAGATGCTTGAACCACACATCTTACTACATGTACGGGAGGTTGTGGGTTTTATCAACACTCGATAATTATTATTATTATTGTTAAGTGAGGCAGCTTTAGTTTTGCCAGTGGTAAGCCATAATGTTTTTTTTTATTTAATAGCTTTTCAGGCAGAGACAAAGTCCAAACAAGTTAAGCCTGTTTAAAGCAGCTCTGCAATGTTGAATTTACTTGCAGGGTATTGTGAAGGGCAGAGGCTTAATTACCTCACTCTGCAGGTTCTTGATATGGTGATCTTTAGCTTGTAGAGATGACTGAAGCACACCAATATGTTGGTGCTGGTCTGACTGATGAGCCTTGAATGTCTCGAGCTTGGTCTCTGATGCACTCAGAGCTGCTTCCTTCTTTGCAATTTCAGATTTCAAGGACTCAACCTACAGGAACATTAAAACAGCAGTATTTTAAACTGAATTATGAAACATAAACAAACAAAATGTGCTCTGGCATACTCTTCACGAGTTTTAGTCAATCAGACTGGAATATACAATTACAGTATTTATTGACACTTTATACACTAGCAGTACTTATGTTACCGAAACCCATTCATAACAGGTAAAGTGAAAAGTCTTTTACAGTAAACAGGCTATGTTTTCATATTTCAAAGATCTGCAGACTCTTATCTATGACCCTGTCGTGATCACATCATTGTTTATTATTATCTTGCAATCCACTGTGAGGAAAGCCAACCAAGCTCATATCGGAGCGGTTTTCGATTGAGTGTCACAAAACCAAAACCTGAGCCAATCACAGGAGCAAGTAAAACGGCAATGAACCAATCACAGGCAAGTAAAAACCCAATGAACCAATCACGAACTGTAGTAAAACCAATCACAAGGAAAAGTAAATGCAAGGATAACTAACCAATCAAATTTGAAAGCAATCACTTATTAGTAATTACTTTTTGATGCAAAATCAAAAACAAAAACCTGTACTCACCTTAGATTTGAGGAATTGTGAATGGCTCTGGTAAACTTCAGCTTGCTTTTTCTCCTCTTGTCTCTTAAAATCATCAGAAGAAGAATATGCCTTCAGATGAGTGATCTGTAACATGAACATACAGCAAACATTACAGGCACTGTGTCATGGTTTTGCGCATGTAAAAAAATCAACCCGAGTCGAGTGTTCTTCCAGCACACCTTCAAACTTTGAAAGTTTGATGATGAATCATGTTACGTTTGATACCCAGTTAGAACATGTTTTTGCCTCACATGTTCACACTTAGATGCAAACAACAGTATGTGCTAACCATGATTTCAAAAGGTCACTTTGTGTCAGGAACGAATGACTGTGGTTGGCACATTAATAACTATAATAGATGATGTGGGATGAGAGGTTAAGCTATATGATTATCACAAGGTTCATCTGATGCACAGCGGTGAATTCCCCCTCTTTATTGGCATTACAATATTCAATTTTAGGGATCTTTAGCAAGCCCCAAAATAAAACAATTGAAGACCTTGGAGGAATAATGACCTAAGTATGTTTGTCCAATACACTTCCCCCTGCTAGAATCGTAGAATTGTGAAGTTTACTCAGATTCTAAACTGAAACTGAGTATTGTGTGTCTAAATTTCACAATTCTAGAGGAGGAAAAATATTGGGCAAAATTACTACTAAGGTCGTTATTCCACTGATCATGAGGACTTCAATTATAATAGTTTGCCACAATAATATTATATTATCAATGCCTTTTCTTAATTTTCAATTATTTTAAATATTGAATAATTAGTGAGCTAAAATATTGTGGTTAAGTCTCTCACAATCATGGATTTTAGTTAATCAATAATGTATGAAGAAGGCAGGCCACAGTTTTGAACATATAAAATGTCTATGTTTGGCAAGGCTTCGAACAAAGATGAAAAGAGAAGATTGAAAAAGGCATAACTATGCATATATACACCAGTTATATGAACAAAGATCATGAATTGACCTAAACTCCTACACATTAGAAGGTAAGACAAATGCATCAACATAGAAGGTAAATGTGTTAATTGCCTAGTACGTTTAATACATGTGCATGGATCAGGAAATCCCTTGACAGGAATGCTGAATCATAATATTTTATTTTGATTTGTCAACTAAAACTGTTACATTGACCAGCTTCCTTCTGACTTAGATCAACTAGAAGTTTGTTACAGAGTACCAGTAGTTTTATAGTAAATTGACATCAGTTATCTACATAAAGATATGGCTTAGCAATTCACTAGCATTTTTTATTTGCATGTACATGTATATACTGCCAGGTAGTTCATTAAGAATTTTAATAGTTTTTAGCATTTAGATATGAATTGGCAAAAAAAATACATGTACTTTTCTTTTAATTATTCTTCACATTATGACATTATACATGTGTATGTATACTAGTTATACAATGCTTTCAAATGGTATGTGTATGTCATGTAAATATCCCATGGGTTCTATTCACAAAGGCCTTTAGGAGAACTAGTGCGTACAAAAAAGTTACAAGTGATCCAAGTTAATTGAATTCAGTCAGTACAGTACTGTATAACCATTCATCATATATTTTATTCCTGTTTTGCTCCCATTTTTAGTCACAAAATGCTGGTAATTTTTTTTTTAAACATACAAGTAAATCTTTCGATTCAATTAAGATGTTTCAGTTACCGTTATTTTTTTATCATATATAAGCTGCACCTAACATATAAGCTGCATAACTTCAGCCTGATAAACAGAAGCCTCTTTTGCCAAAAAGGAAAAACCTCAAAATACACCCATAAAATACAGCAAGAATATTATTTTGTTTGAGTTCATAAATGCTCATACATGTACTTGAAGCAAAACTTCTTCAGAGATTGTCATATCACAACTTCGAAATGGTTACAACTTGACTTGTCATTTCTTGTGTATATTTTAACCTACAGTCTTAACTCCTAAATCACTCAAAAATTATTCTGCTTTATTCCCCCACTAAGTCTGACTTAGACTTTAAGATACAAAAACTTAGAATATGTAGTGACTAGCATACTAAGGTACTAAGACTATAGGACAGTCGAGGCAGGACAAGATTTGCAGTGACTATTGTACTACCAAGGTACTGAGGCCCCAGCACAGAGGACCTGAAGAGATATGCGCACTAATGTACTAAGACTCTACCACACAAGACCTGATGATATACATGATGACTAGTGTATTAAACTAAATAATACTCTAGCACACAAGACCTAATCACATACGCGATGACTAGCATATACATTGTACTAAGTTACTAATTAATAAAGACTCTAGCACACAAAACCTTAGTAGTATACAGTAGATGTAACAAGAGGTCCTGAGTGGCCTTAACTCGGGCCACTTTTAATTAATACATGGAGTTCTAGCATATTTTTGTGTCATATATGGTTTGTGCTAGGGGAGCAGGATAATTGATTCACTACTCATGCTTGTGATAATTTACATTGCAATCACATGGTTGTACTAGATAGCAAACAAATCTTAATAGTGTTATTAACAAAACCTGTTTATAAATGCTATTTTCCACCTTATTCCAATTCTTTAAAACCACCAAAGGTGGTCAGTCCCTTATGGGAGCTTCAAATTACAAAGTTTTACTGATAATTAAATTGGGGTTTCATGAGGGTTGTTGCTGAAGGGACTTGTCAGAAATTAGTAGGGGGAGGAGGTTGAGATGAAGGGTCTAATTTTTTTTAAATCCCCAAAAATGGAGGGTCATAAATCATAGGGAACTGAGAAAGGGGTGGTTATAGGGGAGAAAGGGTCAATATATTTCATACTCATTGTCTAGGGAGGGTTATATGTTTTTTTAGACTTTTTGATTTCATTCTCTACCAGGCATTTTCTTTCAGTTTCCGTGGATTGCCTTAGTTTGTTAACTTTTGTAGGACCAAAGCCTTCACTCCTCCAACCGTCCTCGCTTCACATCATTTACTCAAGGCTGAAAAAATATTCGCTGTGAGCCATGTCACATGACATGACGGCCACGTGTAGAATATGCAATGTGATTGGTTGACGGCGCGATAGCTCGACACAGAAAATAATAAAAATAAAAATAAACACTTGCGAAACTTGACTCGGGCCCAGCCTACGCTGGCCCGAGTAATAATGTTAATACTGCTAACAAATAATCATTGTTGTTGTGGAAAAACCTCTACAGCACATTAACTAAACGTTTATTTGTTTTATCATAAATATTGATTTTATTTCAAGTTATGAGTACTTGTGTGAAGAAAGTTTTGGTTTACAGAGAATACTATTAGATCTTCTACCTTATTATAGGAAATTAACAATGCACGTTGACAACGCGAAGAAAATTTACGTTACACTAAATTAACGCGAATTTTTCAAAAGTTAGGTTTACATGCATTAAATTAACGCGAATTTTTCGATAAGCATCTTGCTTTATTTACTGCGATTTTCATAATTCTGCAAACTCGCACTTTACATTTCTGAACGCCAAACTGCGTTTTGGCTTCCGTCAATAAAACCTTCCAAGACAAGTGCACGGATGTTTCTAAGTTTTTTTTAAAGCCGAAAATTTGGGTTTGAAGCCGAACTAGACCCTATCAATTCAAAAGATCTTTCAAAGCCTCACGGTGAAATCACCAAGAGCTGCTCACTCGTTTGATTGACGGAAACCAAACCGCAATAGTGACTCTGAAGAGCCAATAGAGGAGTCATGAACTAATAAGGTTTTGAAATGAAATAAAGGTGCTTTAAAATAACAATGTTGTAAAATAGCGTGCATTAAATTTACATCGACATTAATTAAGATACATTAAATTAACGCGAATTTTGTAAAATCGCGTTAATAAAGTGCATTGTTAATTTCCTATAATAAGGTATGCTTGTTTGAAATGGTGAAAACTTGACTTTCCTGATCCATGACTCAAAGCCTGTGTCGATTCCTGGGTAGCCTGCGTGCAGACGTTCTCTCTCCCTGCAAAAATCGGGAAAGAGACGTCTGCGAAACGCCGTTGATAATCGTGTTCTGGTCACGTGTTTCTTATCCAGTATTTGAGGACCACACGCTGATTGGCTGTTGACGGAGGATTGTCATAAAGTCATATATGATTGGCTAATAACTTCCCGAGATGATCCCATGTTTACTTTTCGAAACCCTTCATCCCGTAGTGGTATTCATTCACAACAAACGTCTAGTTGTGACTTATGTTTTGCCAGAAGTTTTGCCCCATTTTTTTTAATGGGCTCCTTAAGTTTTGCTGACTCTACGTGTAACCTTTAATTATAGACCCTTCAAACATTAATTTTCATCGAGCCTTCGTCTTTACCGTATCCTGACTGTAATGTCGGGTCGGGGACACTCTCGGGGACGTGACCGTTCGTCACGATCTACAACTTCATATCGCTCACCAAGGTCAAAGAATTCTGGAAGAAGTAAGGCTAGATCTTCATCTTCTTCATCAGTCAAATCTCGAAGAAGTATTCCTCGAATTGAACCCCGAAGAAGCGCTCGGCTAGCTCGTAGTCATCGAAGCCAGTCATCAACTCACGATCGTAACTCCGTATCTCGCTCATCTAGAAAGAGAACCAGATCTTCATCGTTGGAACACAAAACCACGAGCGAACGTCACAGAAGTTTGCGTGATATTTTCCACGAATTCCGTGATGTTTTTGGCCAAGAATCGAGCTCGAGCGGATCACATCGATTCAGGGCTTCACGCCAATCACGGCCCAAAAAACATGGCAGTCGAGATGTGGAGGATCTAACTCCAGAGTGGGCGAAACAACTTCTTGCTACACAAGATCGAGAAGCCAGAGACAAGGGTTCTGAATTACGTAATCTTCGACGAGAAGTAAATTTACTGAAACGGAAACGCGACGATGACAAAGATTTCGAATGGAAGTTTAAAGGTAATAAACTTCAACACAAATTTAATCTGTCAATTCTAAACCAACTCGCGGATGTGAAGGACTCACACAATCTTCAAGAAGCAAAACAGATTGTGGATGAAGGTAATAAACTAATCCAGAATAGGAATAAGTTATTAAAAATAGCCGATCGGGACGGTTGGGACACAGTAACTTGCTACGAAGACGATCCGTTAGCTGGGAACGAAAGCGACGAAAGAAAATTACGAAGAGCGAGGAAGGACGCTGAGCGTCTTCGGGTTAAGAAAAAGTCCGAGAAAGATGCCCAATCCGTGAAGAGGACCAAAGCCTTCAAACCAAGGGGCGGTTTTAACGGACCGCGAGGGTCAAGTTACCCACAATTTCAGGGCTTTCAACCAAGAGATACCAGGATTGTTTCGTCTAATGCTTTTCAAGATAACAGGCTGTCCATTCCTCGTTGTTTTCGTTGTAACAAACCAGGCCACATCCAGAAGGACTGTACGATGCCGATGAGACATTGACTACAGAACGAAAATGTTTACAATTCTGAAGAGTGCAGTGTTGATTGTTCCGACTCTCACAAAGCCGAAAGTTTTAAGGAGTCTGGTGAATACGTTGCAGATCAGGATGTCCCCCAGGTTAGGGGACGCTTAAAACGTTGCTTCGACCATTGGAAATCCATAGGAACATCTGCGTGGGTTCTTCGTGTGATTACTGATGGATATCACCTGCCCTTGATCTCTATTCCACGATCACGGAAATTTAGTAATCACAGGAGTGCTCATCTGAATACTGATTTTGTGGAACAAGCCATTCTTGATCTATTGGACTGCGGCAGTATACAAGAAATTCAGCTGTGTGATTTGTGGATTTGTAATCCCTTGGGGGTTGTTCCAAAGAGAGATAATAAACTTCGCCTTATATTGGACCTGAGATATCTGAATTCACACTTATCGGTTGCAAAGTTTACCTATGAGGATTTACGCACTGTGTCATCAATCTTGGAAAAGGGTGATTGGTTTATTTCATTTGATTTAAAGAATGGCTATCACCATATTGATATTGGTTTGGATCACAGGAAGTACCTAGCATTTTCGTTTAGAGTACATGGCTTATTACGGTATTTCTGGTTTGCCTCACTACCTTTTGGATTGTCCACTGCCCCTTATGTATTTACCAAGGTTCTTCGCCCTCTGGTTAAGGATTGGAGGTCTAAAGGCCATAGGACCCTGTTATATCTGGACGATGGTATTGGTCTATGTTCTACAAAACATGGTGCTTCAGAGCTGGCCTATCTAATGCGAAGCGACTTGGAAAACTGTGGATTTTTGATTAATCAACACAAGAGTAATTTTACACCCAGACAAATTGGAGAATTTTTGGGATACATCCTGAACTTAGTAGATGGTATCTTTACTGTTCCAGAGAGGAAGGTCAATCAGTTGTTGGAACTTTTGGATTTTGTTGTCTCTCATAATTATCATGTATCAGCCCGTACTATTGCTCGGCTTACTGGAACCATTATATCTATGGGCCTAGCCCTGGGTCAAGTTTCTCGGCTGATGACCAGATCTCTATATGCAGACCTGAACGGTGTTCCTTCATTGAGTTATTGGTTTACGTTATCAGAAGATGCTGTTAAAGAGATCCACTTCTGGGTCGACAACTTTGCGGAAGTTGTTGGCCAACCTATATGGAAATTGTCCCCTAGGGTGGATGTTATATCTTTTTCAGATGGAAGTGGCACTGGTTGGGGTGGTTATATGGTTAACATGAGCGAGTCTATTGCTAGAGGAAACTGGTCAGCAGAGGATGTACACGAGAGCTCAACATTCAGGGAACTGAAAGCGGTCAGACTAGTCTTGGAGTCTTTTGCTTACCTAATTATCAACAAGGAGTGTGTTCATCGAACTGACAACCAAGCTACTTGTTCTGTTCTTTGCAATGGGAGCCGGATTCCAAAGTTGCAAAAGGAGGCTATTCGCATATTTGCTCTTTGCCGTGTACAAGGCATCAGACTCACTCCGGAATGGATACCAAGGCAACTTAATCAGAAAGCAGACTATTGGTCCAAAGTTATTGATGTTAATGACTGGATGCTCAACCCTCTACACTTTCAGGAACTCGATAGTCTTTGGGGTCCACATTCTGTGGACCGTTTTGCTAGCTACAATTCTAAGCAGTTAGTACGTTTCTGTTCAAGATGGCCATGTCCAGGTTGTGAGGTAGTGGATTCCTTTACAGTTGACTGGGGAAATGACAACAATTGGCTGGTCCCTCCAATTTATCTAATCCCTAGAGTTCTAAGACATATGCGTTATGGCCGTGAATTCGGGACTCTGATTGTACCACTATGGCAGTCTGCTCCTTGGTGGCCCCTGCTTATTACGTGGAACTTTAATTTTCACCCATGGGTCAGATCTTGTTGGGAGATACCTCTCCACAGGTTCACGTTCCTTCCAGGCTCGGCAGACTCTGACCTTTTTGGCAATGGGATACCTTCATCTAGGATTTTGGCACTTAGGATTGACTTTAGGAATCTTGAAATTGATGCCTAGAGCTTTATCATCTATCATTGGGTGAGCTACCTCATGGGGAGCCGTATACCAGTTGCTGCTACTTTGTGACCTTGGTGAGGATCATTCATCTGTGGTGGCTAGAATCCTCGACCTCAAGGAGGTCTCTCGCCACCAGCAGTATGGAATTATGACTTCAAGGAAGTCTTTTCCATTGACCTCAAGGAGGTCTTCTGCCAATGATTGGAATCATTGACCTCAAGGAGGTTTAGCAGTTATCACCTCAAGGAGGTTCTCTGCCAATGATTGGAATCATTGACCTCAAGGAGGTTTAGCAGTTATCACCTCAAGGAGGTCCTCTGCCAATGATTGGAATCATTGACCTCAAGGAGGTTCAGCAGTTATCACCTCAAGGAGGTTTTCACCATTAGCAATTGGAATTTCTGACCTCAAGGGGGTCTCTCACCATCCGTGTTTTGGAGTTCATGACCTTATGGAGGTCTTCCATGGTGGGCAGTAGGGAACTTATTACCTCAAGGAGGTCTCCCATTGGCAGTATGGAGATAATTGCCATTATCAAGAAAATTAGGCCTCAAGGAGGTCCTGTTGGCTCAGACACATATACATTAGTTGCTATAATTGAAAGCATTACAGTGGCCTTATTATTGTTAATGATTTGTTGACTCATTAGAACTATTGTTTCTTCCACTATGGTCCAGATTGTTAATCATTATTATAACAAACTGTGTTATCCCCCTAGATATTTTCTCCCATCAACCATGGAAGATGTTAAAGGAACTGAAACATCCAGAACTTTCTTGCTTGGTTGAAGAGATGAAAGTCAACTGTCTTCGGGATAGAGCGCCCTCAACGGTAATCAAATAAACAAGATGCTTTCATCGCTGGAGGTGTTGGGCTTTGAAGTATAACCTCCCTTATCTTCCTGCCGAGTACAGTCATTTTGCATTGTACCTAACACACTTAACCAAGATATCTGCTAGCCCTAGCCCAGTTGTTGCTGCTGCTTGTGCTGTGGGCTGGGTACACAGGAAGGCTTGTCTTCCAAGTCCAGTTGATCATCCACTTGTGTCTCAAGTCATCGGTGCTGCTAGACGTTTGTTGGCTAAACCGATCCGGAGAAAGCAACCAATACTTCTAAAACATGTGAAACAATTGTTTACAAAATACGGTGGGCCTACAACTGAACTTCCCGATCTCCAAACCTTAACGCTCATTGTGCTGGGCTTTGTTGGGTTCCTTAGATGGAATGATTTGAGCAACATCTTAGTTGAGAATTTGCTTTTCCACTCACAATTTGTATCTATCTCTCTGAAGCAGAGAAAGAATGATCAGTTCCGCAATGGCCAGACCATTTTTGTGGCTCGTTCTTTTGGAGTGACATGTCCAGTAGCTCTTTTGGAAAGATTCCTGGCAAAAACAGTTATTATGGAGGGTCCCCTATTTCGTTGTGTGAAAGCAACTACACAAGGATTTGAGCTTACACCAAGACCTCTGTCTTATGGAAGTGCCAGGGAACGTGTGCTGGCTATGCTGTCTTCCATTGGTCTGAACAAGAATAATTACGGTCTACACAGTCTACGTTCTGGTGGAGCTTCTGTTGCCTCATACCATGGTGTCTCAGATCGTCTGATCAAATGTCATGGTGGTTGGAGGTCTGACATCGCAAGGGATGTTTATATCAAGGACTCTTTGGAATCACGGTTATCTGTATCCAGGCTGATTGGCCTATAGTATACACTGAACACTCATGACTGTTGGGCAAATCTTCAAGTTGCAGGCTTTGACATTTATATTTAACCTATGCTTTTGCATTCGTGTGTGCGGTTATCTGTCAGGACCGCCTCCCGCATATTGTGTATGTTGTCAGTATTGGGAGAAGGAAATGATATTTCTCTTTGGATAAAAGAAAAAGAGAAATGAGTTCCTTATCCTAAAGACTGTATTGGTATCCCTGTGGATCAATCCTTATATGGTCAGCTAAGTTTTGGCGGGAACTCTAGTACTTAATGATGTGTTGTTATCATTCGAGAGCCACAAACGCAGACCTGGTCGTAAAGAAGAGAGAGAGTACATGTGCTAGGGAATTGTTTGAGTCAAACTGACTCCAGCTCTGCCCGAAACGAGCTTCTCTAGATGGAAATGCGATCGAGCCGACGTACTTCTCCTCGGAGATGGTTGCCGACCACAAGAATATAAACTCCTGCAGCGAGAAAATCAAATAAATCTACGTACAAGTACATTTGCACCTCCATGATATTCCACTTTCTCCCATTTGTCCGTCCGTGTTACCAATTCTGGATGATTCAGTTGTTGTAGGTGTAAATATTGAACCAAACAAAACACAGAAGACAGTCGTCCAAGTCAAGCCGGTTGAATGGCCGAGCAAAACAAATGTTAACACAAAGGCCTTGAAAGTTTGGGTAAGATGTAATATGTTTCGTGGAACTTATAGCCAGATTGCATTGGCTGTATGGAAGAATACAGTTTTGAGAGAAAATGTCCAGCAACTCTTTCTCAAAGAAGTAGACAGAGAATGTACGCAGTTGTGTTCGCTAAAATCGCCTTGGGAAAAGTAATTACGAATTTTAATTATGATAATTTATGACCATGCAGAACACGATTATCAATGGCGTTTCGCAGACGTCTCTTTCCCTATTTTTGCAGGGAGAGAGAACGGCTGCACGCAGGCTATTCCTGGGTAGACGTCATCTCATTATTTTAACACAGCCGCCAATTTTCTCGCAATCTGATTGCCTAATTTTCATATGCAATATTTTAAGAGATGCGCGGCCGGCTTTCGAAGCGGGCTTTGCAGAGATTTGTGAATTCAGGTTGTGTACACATCTGTTCCAAAAATCAAGAAAATGAGGATTTTAAAAGCATTTCATCACTGGGAAAAGTTAATCGGTGAGTCAAACTTCCTTCTGTGGTGCCATTTGTCAAAATTTGAGCTTTCTCTCGAGTCGAACAAAGCATTTTCGGCTAATTTGTGATCGACTTTGTGACAAGTTCTACCGATCTTTTAGAACTAGAACTGAGAAATTGTCTTATACATAATCTTCTAGTTCGTGATTAAAATCTCTTATTCAGGATATTGACATAACATTCTTAAGTAGAAACAAACAGTTTAGAGTATAGATTATGTATTTTAATAATTTATAGAGTTCGGGAAAGCAGAAAGACGTGTTTACGTTTTGGACTTTCCGACTCGAAAGGCAGTTTGTACACACTCGTCGAAGACGCCTCGTGGATCCACAGCTATTTTGATATGTTATGACGAAAATCATTGTCAATATTACAACAGACACATAAAAAACTAACTTCAATTTGTTAAATGTATTATTGTCCATGGTACCTTTCTATCACAACGAATATAGATTTTTAGATAAGATACACACTTTGTGAGTGGTAGTAAAGGAAAAAAATATATTTAGTCAAAATTGTAAGTATTTCTTCATATTATTGCAATGTTGAATTAATTAAACGATGTCTACGAAGGAATTGACCCAATCTTTTACTTACATGGTCATGGATCAGGAAAGGCCAAGTTTTCACTTTTTCAAACAAGAGTAAACCAAAACTTTCTTCACAGAAGTACTCAAAACTCGATGTAGAATTGATATTTATGATAAAAAAATAAACGGTAGGTGCACTTTACATGTACATGTAAGTAACTAAATACATGTAACACACATCATGTACTTACTTGCTGTTCTAAGAGTGTGATTTGGTGCTCTAAATCTGCAATTTGACCATCCTGTATATAGGATAAGGAAAGGTTGGTATAAATGTAGGATTATATCATTCTTGAAATACTACTCATTAATTATTCATGAAGGAAACCACCAATCCTCATTCTGGATTTGTACCACATGCCATTCATTGAAACCCTCATAGAATACTCTCAACTAAATGTACACTTCAAAGTCTAAAGACATTGAGATTGAGAGTACTATGGATTTTGAAATGTCTAAGTCCTGTCCATAATAACTGGAAAACTAACATGTTAACAGGACAGAAGAAAACCTGCTTCCAACAGGATTCAAACCACCTTTCAAAGAACTCACACCGAGTCCTAGTCCTATCCTGTCCCTTACCAACAACACTACTGAGTCGCTATTGAACTCTCTGGTCCCAAAAAGAGGTATAATTATACACAATAGTCCAACAATACATTTAAACAATGCTTCAAATAAAATATACTTCCATGAAATAATTAATGAGTAGTAGAAGCTGTTTAATATACTTGTCACCATATTCGGTGGGGCTTTGGGCTGTGCCCTCAGCTTTTGAAATTATTTTCATACAGATTTTGAAATCCCCATTGAATCTGATAACTTGTATAATTTATGAAACATTACATCAAGTACATGTACAGGCACAAGTCATGCAATATAAATTGGGTAAACATGTTCAACACTAGGATTACTGAGAACAGGTGATTGCCCCAATGATAAACCAATCATAAATAGCCTTTCTAAAGTTAATAGATTAAATGCTATAAGACCGGTAGAGAATCGTTTAACAAAAATGTCCAGTTGCTAAAACCTTTGTCAAAACATTAGAATGTTTACCAAAAAGCCTAAAATGCAACATCTTACTGTATTTGGTGTTACCACCATACACCATTTTTATTGTTTGAGATTAATGCAAATGATAAACCATACTTGCTCTGAATAAATTATATAATAAATAAGTGGCTTAATTCTGCTTCAAAACTGTTCAGTCTACTGGTTAAATTTATGGGTACATGTACATTTGAAGGGCCAGGTGCAAAAAGGATTAAAGTGTTGATTTCAAGAACTCAAAAAATATGAAAACCTGCATTCTCTCTATTCGCTAGTCAAGAGAGCCTTTCAGATGAAAGAGGAATTTATGACAGCTCAAAACAAGCAAGTAATCAAGATGTTTCTATAGAAAACTTATTTCATGTTATTGTTTGTTATTTTGACCGGTGGGGGAAGAAGGCTATTTTGAAGAGTGTGCAACTGCTTTGTTTAAAGTTTTGGTGGAAAAATGCTTTTGGTAGATAAAATAAGGCTCGAAGGAGGATTCTTTCTCTTTCACCTAGGAAACCAAGCAGGAGAGATGACACCGAAGCATTGAAGAGCAGAGATTCTTGTTGGAATAACAGACTAACATTTCGAAACAGCAACTCTGTGTAAAGTGCCATTGGGCATCATTAAGTAACCGGCTTAACTCACGGTTGAAAGAAGAACTGTTTGACTAAAAGGTGGTTCGTTATCGCTGGAGATTTGTAACACAGAGTTGCATCTTCAGGTGAAACAAATTGTAAATATTCTGGAGCTAAGGAGGCCATTTTGGTCAGTTTGATGGTCTGAGCTTTCCAAAGATAGTTGTGTTGGGCCTTGTTTGTGCTTTGTCTTTACACTTGGGGATAGCTCATGAGCATTTTGGAAATATTATAATTTTATTTTCAAAACGCAAAATTCGGTCATCCATGCAGGTAATAACTCTGTTTTGTGATCAAGCTAATAAGTGCAGGTGTGAGAACTTAAATACTTAAACAATGTTCCTTTGTGAAGTGCACTAGCATGAAGCAAACTTAATTAGAAAGGGCTAATGTTCCAAATAAAAAAAAAATTGGCAATGAAAAAGTTGAGCCGGAATGAGCATATCAGGAATGGATGGCTTGAAACTCCAAAATAATCCAAAACAGAATAACCACAAACATTGTTAACTCATGTTTGACTCAGCTCTCCGGTAAACAAGCTCCTAGTTCTAAAACAGAGTGGGGGATGCATTTCATGCAATAGGAAACTGGGTAACTGGTTATTTAAATGTATGATTATTTTTCTTGTTGTTTTCAAAGAATATTGGTGTGAAATAGACAAATTGAATATTTCGAGCGGGGAAATGAAAAAATAATATTTGTGATGCAACAACTGGGAATCAAACTTGGGATCAATGGCTTAATGGGCCCATGATAACCCCTGACAGGAAAGACTTTTTTTTGGCAAATCTTGATTTTTTTTTCTATTATCAGCATTTTCACAAAAAAAACACTAAAATTGTGGTCTCTAATTGGCTGGTGACCAAATGGTGGTGAACTTTGGGTCATTTTCTCCATATGGACTGATCAAGGCCGGTAAATAACATGTAATCAAAGGGGTGAAAACGACCTATGTGACGATTTTCGGCCCATGTTAGGTCCGTAGGTAAACCAAAGGGAATCACCAAGGTCTAATCTGTGTAATCCACGAAAATATATATTTCTTTTCCAAATCTTTTTTTTTCTATAATCAGCATTTTCACATACACGATCTGTGTAAACTTTGACTTGAAAAAACCTAAAAGCGACCGTAAAAGTAAAAATGGAATCGAGTGATGAAAATACACTGTAGAACATTTTCATGCTCACCCCTTCAATTAAGTATTTATAATATTATAAAGCTGTCTACGTGGTTCTTACCTTAGCGAGGAGATTGGCTGATTGCTGTAACTCATCGCTCACATTACTTATGCGCAAGTTATCCATTTCCTGCAAAATAAGAGGATTGTTTTAAATATGATAATCATTCAAGTTTTATATCAGAGTCTTTTATCCACTGGCTATTAGTAGAATTGGCAAGCTATTTTTATCACTATAATACATGTAAGTTTATAGCACTAAGGCAACATATCTTTTCAGGAGTAGTGGATAAAGACTACATTGTATCCTTTTTAAGTCTCCGGAGAAGCTAGTGCATGCCTTTGTCACCTCCAGGCTAGATTTTTGCAATTCGGTGTTATATTGGTTTACCGAAATATCTTTAGTTATTGATCATGTGCAAAGTGTACAGAACGCTGCAGCTAGGGTTGTAACACTCTCTCTCAAACATGAACATATAACACTGATATTGCATGATCTGCACTGGTTACCAATCGAGCAACGCATAGTGTATAAAATACTATTAACAGCTTACAAAGCCCTACATGGCCAAGGACCTATTTAATATGTATTTAATCTAATTAATATTCATAAGCCCAAGCATAATCTGAGGACATCATCTGATAACAAATTAGAAGTTAGGTCATACAATTTGCGCACGTACATGTATGGCTATAGGGCATTTTCTCGCACAGCTCCATTATTGTGGAACGCACTACCTAAGAGTATTAGGCTATGCAACTCTCTCGAGTGTTTTAAAAAACAACTTAAGACACACTTATTTAAAGATGCCTATTAGCTATAATACTTTATATGGCCAAAGACCTATTACACATCTTATCTCGAATGTTCTTTTAAATAAAATAGCTTGGGACACATAGGACACCAGACATAAGTTAGGACATGATCTTGTATGCTCTCTTAAATAATTTAAATAAAATAGCTTAGGATACACAGGACATCAGTTATAAGGACACAAGTTATAAATTAGGACATGAGTCTAAGTTAGGACACAAGGTGTAAGTTAGATTTGACCATTATATGATTATATAAACATGTAATATGATACCGAGATATTTGGATATAATTATTACAAGTGTAACTTAATTTTATCTATACTCGTAATTATTAATCGCACTTACTATTGTACTCTGAATATTTTAGGACAAGTTGCTAGTCAGGACACAAGTTATAAGTCAAATTTCTTTTTGATGTCATTATATGATTTTATATACATGTAAATAGATACTAAAATATCAGGATATATTACGGGTGTAATTTAATCTTATCGATACTCTGACATTATTATTAATTGTATTTACTATTGTACTTTAAATATTTATTTTTCAATGCATGTGAAGCATTATTGGACAACTCTACATTGGAAATGGCGCTATATAAATAAAGATTATTATTATCAAATATTATTATTATCTATTTTACAATCTTCACAGCACACAGAGTGTGTGGCCATGGTGTAGTGGTAAAGACAGTTGTCATATACACTGTACATAGCAATTATATCCTTGCCCATGAGTCTGTTACTCTTCCTAAAAGTACATTATTATGAGCCTTCATGCAATTTTCATAGTTTTAGACCCTATGCATACAATGTAAGTCCTGGTGACTTGCATATCAATGAGGCTGGTAGGTCCTCTGGAATGTTGACATTGAAGTGCCCAGGGAGATGTTCAGGAAAACAATGCCGTTAATTTGCTATGTATATTATCTAAAAATCGATGTTTTTGTGATAGAAAGGTGCCATGGAGAATAATGCATTAATGAGATGACGTCTACCCAGGTATCGACCAAGGCTTTTACTTACGCGGTCATGGATCAGGAAAGGTCACGTTTCCATGATTTCAAACAAGTGTAGAAGATAGAGTATTCCCAGTGTAAACCAAACATTTCTTGATCGCAGAAGTACTCAAAACTTTTTGGAGGTTCATAGCTATGAAAATTGCATGAAGGCTCATACCTGCACTTTAAGGTTACCGCATACATTTACATTCAGACTGCATTTCCATTGAAAAATATGTACAATGTAGCACCTCAAGGAAACTTTGTGTATACCTCAACCATCTCTCATTTCAAAGCTTAAAATTGGCTACAAGAATACAGTAAGGTTTGAGTTATTTCGAAATCTCGATTTTTTTTTTGCCATGACGATCCTGTTTATTCGATCTAGTGAGATAGCTTCCAGAAGCTCCAGTACCTAACCTATTTTAAGGTTTTACAATATGTTTGCTTAGTTTATAACATTTTTGAGGAATTTTATTACAAAACTGTGTCAGGGATTATCAGAATTCAATTTAGGTCAAAAGTTATTAATAATGCTTTCTGTGAAAACTAAGGCAACTAAGATATGTGGGAAAGGAAGGCAAGAGCTCTGTTTTCAGAATTTCTCAATTCCCTGACATGGAAAGAATCCATCTGAAAAGAAAATTACAGAAGTCTGAGCTTAAAATGTGTTTTCCACAGTTATGACATTCAAAGGCTTAAATTTTGCCTAATAGATCTGCCTTAATCTGCCCCCATCATAATCTCATAATCTGTACTTGTGAATGATAAGGTTAAGAAAAACAAAAAAGGTAAAAAGAGTATTGAAGTTTGACTCCACAGTGCAGTAGTTATGTGATAAACTAATTCATCCCCATTCGATGGGACAATGATAATGGATCTGTTTGCAATTTCCCACTTGTGATGGGCGGAAAATTATGAAGAACAACATATGCACAGAGGCGAATTTAAGACTCAGACCCCCTCGCATGGGCCAAGTAATAATATTTTTTGTAAGTTACCGTAGCTGTTGTCCATGAACTTTGATTTTCAATAAACAAATATGGAAAGTTGTGTAATATAATGTGACTGGGGATTTTAACATTTTCTTGCCTTTCATAATCAAAATATAAAACTGACAAGTAAAACTTCCTGGGCATATTACACAATAATGCCTGTAATTTTTGATTATATGACAATCAACAGCATTAAGGAAATTTCACCTCAAACTGCGACCAAAGAGTGCAACAAACTGTTTTGTTGAGCTTTCAATTAACATTCAAGCATGTTTGTGCAGAACAAATCTGTTTACATGCCCTAAAACCTCATCATTTGGTTATTACTTTAACAGCCTCATTTTAATTGACTCACATGTTTACAACACCTTTCAAGTGTTTTCAAAACTAGTGAAAAGCAATCAATCCATGTACCATGTACAATATGAATTTGCACTTACTTTTACCCATATTTGCACTCGAAAATGCCAAGTTGTATAATACAAAATGTGAAGATATTTTTTTTCAAACATAAATAAATTATTCATGACTTTTATATAGGCAGTAAATACAGAAACAAAAAGTTATTTCTTTGAAATGAAAAAATATCTTGAATATATAATTTAATATATGGTTTAGAATAACTAAGAAAATAAATAAAACTAGCAACAATCAACAGAGTAAAACAAATTGTAAGAGTAGTATTATCAGCAGTGTTTAAAATGTTTTGTCCAAGAAACAGTGCTCTTAGTAAAGTAACAAAATCAATGACAATATATAATGTGTGAAAATATTTTTGTGTTAAAAAAATCAAAGTTTCTGAATTACAGTATAAACTCAGTGTACAATTTTGACATACATGATGTTTTGACAGGAATTCTAACTACAACCAGCTATTATATAAAGCTAAAACACCTTCACTATATAATAGAAGAATACAGAATATGCTAATTATACTTTTTAAATCTCTGAAATTTTCAAACTATCCAGGCTACCTAAAAGATATGTTTACTCTAAGATCTGTAATCTATTCCTTAAGAGGCACTGATATTTTGAACCTACCTAAACCTCAAACAACAACTTATGGCCTGCACTCTTTCAAATATTCGACTGCAAAATTCTGGAACTCCCTACCTGATAATCTTCGATCTTTAACAACTATCACTGATTTTAAGAGAGAAATCCGTAAATACAATCTAATCTAATTTTACAGTAATGTCTATTTGTTAATAATTTCTAGGTTTCATTGTAAATATTTTTAGTATTAGTAATATAACAATAGTATTAGTATTAGTAACAGTAGTTTTCTCGAAGATATTAGCATGTATTTGCTACTCTGAAAATTCGAGTTGAAATAAAGTTTATGTATGTATGTATGTATGTTTTACCACTTACATGCATAGGAAGGTACAAATCCTGTTTCTCTTAGTTCAGTTTGATATTAGTAATTAATCCCCTAGTGTGTGTCTCAGTGGCAGGTATATGAACTGATATCATCAGCCTGCAGTGTGCCTTACCAACTACCAATAATGACTATAGAGAAAGGTACAAATGTATATAGCATAACTGAACTGCAGTCATTTGTGAGTATTCAAATCCTATTGGTTGGTAGTAGAAAGTTTAATTAAAAACAAGAACTTCTCTGTCCTGAATTCTTAATTTGGCAGCAGTTGGCCAATCTTAAGTGCTAATAATACCTGTAGGCAAAAGTATCAGAGTGAAAAACCTAATGTTAAAAAATAAAACAAACTACATGATTGTAAATGTTGTGGTTCAACATTTTTTTGGTTTAATTTTTTTAAATTGCAAGTTCAAAATTTTCAAACTGGTTATTTTTTTTTAAACAGTTCAATTTTGTAAAACTGGTTTATTTATTTTAACCAGTTATCTTTTTAAGACTGTAAAAGGGAAGTTATTTTATTAAACTGATGTCACGTTTAAAGTCACTGCTACTACGATCAAATTTTGGGATAGTGATATTTTTACGTATTTCTAATGTAAAGTTACTATATTTTTTTCTGCCCAGAAGGTTTTTTGATATCAGAAAAGAAGTCTTATTTATTGGGATCCGAATCTCGAGATTTCATTTCCACCATTATCCGAACCCGTTCCGGTGACAGCTAATTTCCAGCAGACGTGAAGAAATTTTCTCAACACAACAACATGCGGGGCTACGTTTCACACAAACTTTTGCACAAACTTATAAGTGAAGTACATGTTTACATTTTGTTCCAAAATGGAAAGGAAAGAACAAAGTTTTAAATGGAAATATGCATATACAAGAGCGACGCGTTGAGAAAATTACGTCATAACAGCAAACCGCTGGTCAAAAACACGAAGTATTTAGAACACACTTCAGCAATGATGGATGTGATTTCGACAGTAAACCCTCTGCAAAATTCATAGTTTAATTTAGTCCTTTGGTAATATTTTTCACTGATTTGGATATTTTCTACACTGTGTGTCATTTTGGAAGACAATAGAGTAGAAAAGAAAATGGTTTAATTTCATTGTAGGAGCACTTTAAAATAAAATAATGTTGGTTTCATTATAGGGTTTAGATTAGTTCACGATTATTGGAGGATTACAGTCTGTTATTTAGCGACTTAAAGTGTAGCCCTAAAAACCCTAATTTGACAAGCCCTTAAAACAACCTAAATTTTAATAGATCAGAGGTGATTCGCTTTTCTTTCATCCTTATTTTAGCTGTGATTACTCTCTAAAAGTCAGTTGAGTTGACAAAGTTTGTTTTGAAGTACGAGTAGAGCAATAAAGTACACCTGATAATCTACAGACAATGTATTTTTCTGGATTTAGCTTTCTTATTACCCTTGATTCTTCTTCACATTCTGATGAGGACTTCGTCTCGTATGCATTTTTTTGCCTTAATACTTTGTTATTCTTTAATTGTTGTTCAAAGGCAATCCTGCTTGCTTTTGAAAGACATAATATTAATGACAACAACCAATGGAATTATTGAATCATGCACAGATAAATATAAACACAAGTTTGTATAGATGAAATGAATACACAATGGCTTTGTGAGCACTTGTTGTATGTTAATTGTTCTGCTGTCAATCAAACAGAACAATTTTCTTCCAGTTAAAAGCTTCCTTTTGCTAAATTTCTTTGACAATGTTGATTATTAACAGAGTTTTTGGTATATATTTAACATTGCTTCCAGAACTACATTTCTGTGGGAAAACATTTCCCCCATCTTTTCCATTTTGAAGGTATCTGCATGCATGGTAACCTTAAGATACAGGGTTCACAATTTAATGTTTTTAAATTATTTAAACATGGTACATCCATTCAGGAGAATAAGAAATGATGACTAAATCCTACTCTATATTATCCACTAAATGTTGAAAGCTAACAAAATGTTAGATTATTATTACAAATACTATATAATTAAAGTGCCCCTAAACCCTTTTGCATTTTTTATATATATGAAACTTTGAAAGGCTTTGAGTACTTCTGCGAAGATATTTGTGGCTTACAGATAATACTCTATGTTCTATGCTTGTTTGAAATGGTGAAAATTTGACCTTTCCTCACCCATGACCATGTAAGAAAAAGACTGGGTCGATTCCTGATCTTACGTCATCCAATTCATTCGACTTTGCAATAACTTGAATAAATATTAAGCATTTTGTCTAAAATATCTGTTTTCTTTACTAAAAACTCAGACTGTGTATATTGTCTATATATCAATGCTGTTGTGATAGAAAGGCGCCATGGACAATAATGCATTAACTCTTTGTCGTCCGATCGTGTGTGAGCTCAATTGGTGAAATCCTGAGTGCTAACTCAACCCTCCCCCCTCAGTTCAAGTTTAGCTAGCCCGGGCTAGTTAAATACTGCTGACTTTTTAAGCCAAGGGCTCAAACTTTCTCCACAATGCCATTCGGGTGAATTCTACGAACTGGTCGATGGTAGGTATGGCTGCTTCGGTAGAGTTTCCAATGAAATGTGCTCTAATTTTGGAGAAAAATGCCACTGTCAGAGAGCTTGAAGACATCATTAAGTCTGAGGATGGCTGAAAAGTACTTGGTTTGCTTCTAGTAGGCTTTGTGAGGGGATTTCACAGGGTTTTTCCGTTGTGTTTGTGCTTTGAGACACAGGAAAAAATTCTTCAATGAAATCCTTGGAATCCTGCAGTTGGCAGTGTTTTACCCCTGCTCAACCTATTAGGATGTGTTTTTGTCACTTTAAAGCAACGGCTTGAGTCCAAATCACCGCTCTTGGTTGTAGGGGTAAAAGACTTACAAAAAAAACCTACCGGAGTCCCAGAGGGGGGGACCCCTTCTGATTTTTGTCCATTACCCAGCATGCAATTGGAGGTGGGAGCAGGAAAATGAGGTCGAGTGAAATGCAGTGCAAACATCGGCGTGGTTCACCGTCGCTTGGTGTGTTTTGTGAAAACAAACCTGCTGGTTGGAAAGATTAAACAAGGTACTGTAACGACTGAGTGGTTATTTTGTGTTTGCTCAGCTTGATTTCAAGTGCGAATGGGAAGGTTTTTTTGAGCCGATTTTTAGCTCCTTAAAATTCGTGAAAATCGAAGAAACAAAACAATCGCCAAAACAAATGAGCTTTTCTCCATAGTGAAAGAGTCGAGTGATCCCTGTTATAGCTCGGACTTTGAAGCCATACATACCTTCGCATAATAAATTATCGCAACATCGTCTTTCCAGCATGTCTAGATGTGATGCAATAATTTTTCTAGTAATGGACTTATACGTCTCCTATTTACAGGCTCGGACGGCAAAGAGTTAAACAAAAAATTGAAAATCTATAAATATCCATTCTTTTCCTTCAGAATCGGTGTATTGGATATTCACCAAGTAACAAATTATTTGACCAAGTTTTGTGATATAATTGTTTTCCAGACAGGAGCTAAGGGCAAAAATGTACTTCCCTTGCCTTCTCTTATAATGGACACTAATTCAGAACCACACTAAAGGTTGGAGTGGGTGGTTAAAAATTCAAGTTCATTACTAACAAAGATTTGTATTAAGCACAACATATGTATCTTCAAGTTGCTGTGACTTCATTTTTGGGAGACATGTTGCTGATGAGTCCAATCATGTGATCAGCCACACCTCCTTCTTGTCCATAATTAGGATATTTGCTCTCCAACCATAGATAACCTGTAAAAAATTCTGCTGTCCAAAATATAAGGTCATTTCACATGCAATTGACATTATTCAACTACAATGGATGCTAACATCCTGTAAAATAAGTTTGAGTGCAAACAGAAGAGGTCACATTATATGGGTAGGGTGGTGTATAACTCTTTGTCGTCCGATCGTGTGTGAGCTCAATTGGTGAAATCCTGAGTGCTAACTCAACCCTCCCCCGTTTGCTTTTCACACGAAGGTACGTTTTCCTGTGTGTGGTCACATATTATCGAGATCAGAATTTAGATTAGACGCAAGTTCAGCTGTATCAAGTGAGGATGCAAAGATTTGAGTATCATCTGCATATAAACACGGAGTGGTAGATGTAAGACAGTTAGGCAAATCATTGATATAAAGAAGAAATAATAAGGGTCCGAGAATCGAACCTTGCAGAATTCCACAGACTCTTTTGCCGATGACAAGTATCCGTTTACGAAGCATTGCTGTTTTCTGCCAGTAAGATAAGTATTGAATCATTTTTGTTCTAAGGCTGAAACCCCGTAAAACTCCTTTTTGTCAAGCAGAATCGAATGATGACTTGAATCGAATGCTTTATGAATGTCCAAAAACACTACACCTGTTAATTTTTCATTGTCCATGTTTTCTAACCATTCGTCGCACATCTGTATAAGGGATGAAACAGTTGAATGTAAGGGGTGAAATCCTGATTGGAATTTGGAAAGCATTGAATTTTCAATAAGGTATCGATAAAATTGTTGGAATACCTCTTTTTCAAAAACTTTACTTATTATCGGTAAGATTGAAATTGGTCAATAATTTCCTATTTCACGATGGTCATCCGCTTTGAAAATTGGGCTTTTTTCCAATCTTCAACAAAGATCCCAGTAGAAAGTGACAGGTTAAAGATAAAAGTCAACGATGGTGCTATTGTGTCTGATGCAATCTTCAAAACCTTAGCCGGGATTTTACCGAGGCCTGTGCTCTTAGACACTTTCAACTGTTTCAAAGTTGAAATAACATTATCTACTGATACTTAACCCTGTTCCACTAGAAAATGTTTCTTGAATGTTATGTTAAAACTTCACTCACATTTCTAACAATCAATCTACATTGTACTCACATTCAGCGAGTATTCAAGCCAATGATTGAGACCCAGTATCATATGAAAACATGTTTATTAAAGACTCACCTCCTGTAATGTTGTAATTGCTCTGTCCCTCTCCTCTATCCCTGATCTTAAGTGTTCTAGCTCAGCTATAACCTCTGCTAACTTCTTCTGTTGAGCCTTGCCCTGTTCCATTGCTTTGTTCTCATGTCCCTTGCTTTGTAGCATTTCCATTAGTCTTGCTATTGTCTCATCTTTGGCGATCAGAGCCTGCTGTTGATTCTCCAGTCTAATGCTCAGTTCTTCTAACGACTTCTGTAGCACATAACTCTCGTTTTCCTGTTGCTCTCGTTCTAATCGTAAAGTTTCTACTTCTCTGTGTATGTCTTCTTGGGATGAAAACAAACCAAGTGACGATGCTGGGGACACTTTACTTAAAGGTTCAATGCTTTCGCGATATTTTTTCAACTGCTCTTGTAGATCTTGGATAATCTCTGTCCGTTGCTGCAGACAAAACATATTTCAAACATTATCAGCACTTGTCAATGCCAATTATTCTAACGACTACAGGAAAACAGTTATACAAAATAATGTACATGTAAGTCAACAAATCTTATTTTGACTGTTGATGAGAACATAATTTTTATTTCTCAATTACAATACATCTGGTAGATACATGTACTACAGTGTATAAGCAATGAACATGAAGGAAAAGCTTTTCTCCCTCTCAGCAAAACCAACACCCAAGCTGAATTTAGTAAGAGCAGTAAAAAAGTATATGCAGTAGATCATATACAGTAGTTAAACTTAGTAAAGTTATGCAGGCCACAGCATTGAAATCACTACCCATTTTTGCCAGTCTGTCATCCAGTTAAATTTCAGGGTTATGGCATGGATACTTTATAGCTACAGTCTGGTGCTTCGCTAGTTCTTTTACACTCAAACAAAACCCACTCTTGACTAGAGCAGATTTCGTATGAGTGGGACAAACTACAGCACTGACTACAACATGGTTACTGTACATGAGCATGCCATAACATTGAAATTGTTTCCCATTGTTTTTGTCCTGCTGATCCAATCAAATTACAGAAATACGGTACAGCACGGTTATGGACATGCCGTAGTTTGTCCCACTCATAGGAAATCTGCTTTATCGATGGCAGCTAGTGCTGTAACACTGAAATGGCTTTTTATAACTTTGTAATTTTAACCAGTCAGATATTCTAGAGTTTGGAAATGCTGTTATATAACTATCTGGACACAGCCAGCCAGGATGGTGCTGTTTTAAACACTTCCCCTCTCACCTCTGTGGCCAGGGTTAGATTCCCAATTGTGGCGCTATATTTCAGTTCAGTTTGTTGGTATCTCACCCTTGTTCTGAGGGTTATTCTCCAGGTTCTTCAGTTTTCCTCCCTCCTCAAAACCAACTAGCCTGGGAAACCAGCCGACTCTTATCGCTCCCCGACTCGCGAAAGAGACATCTGGGCATCGAGGCAGAAAATTCCATACTGATGACGTAGCAGATAGCCATTTCACAATGCATAAATTAGTTGCAATTCTCAGAAGCCGAATGCAAACAACAGAGTTCTTTTCAAGGAAATATACAGTATAACTACCGAGGCTGCTCGTTTGCTTGGCATGCAATCACATAATTGTGCACTGTCTTGTAATTGGCCAATGATCTTCAAGTATAATAATAATGGCCATATTTATATAGTGCCATATCACCACAGTCTCATGGCGCTTTACATAATTATTACTGACATATCCTGTCAGTGATTTTTTTGGACTGCTTACGGCGCTAATGGCTGCCACGCAGTTTACAATGTTGAGTGTGTGGTTAGTACAAAGGCCAGGCTGCTCTACCAGGTGACAATCCCCTGCTCTTTTTCGAGTAGTACAGCACTGAGGTTCTTTCGTGTCCCCTTCAAATAATGATTAGAAGTAGGAGGAGACCAGGCCAATGGCTTATAAATGTCCCTGCCCAAGGACGCAGCTGGGATTCGAACCCCAACCTCCCGCACTGTAGACCGTGCTCTATCAACATTTTTATAGTAGACAGTGAGGCAGTACGGTATGTGCCAGGAAGCTTGTTAATTTGGTAAACATACATGATTACAAACAAAATAAGGAAATACATGCTCAGTGTTAGTAAAAATGTTAGTGGTTGGAAGATTTCCCTTTAAAGAAACAGAAGAATTCACTCTCACACATAAGAAATACTTAAATTAATAAGGGGTACTTTGCTAATGTAGAGGATTGCACTTAGCAGTTAAATAAATGAAAGGAGGGGACTTAAATTACATTAGCCACCATACCACCTGATAAAAACAAAGTATTTTATGTGAAGTTTGCAGCATTTACGTCAGAACAACCATAACATACATTATTTGACATTAAGCTAGGTTATAAGCAACATCATCATATGAGAACTTTGAGGATCAACAAGTTTAGTTTTCCACATCCTCTATGGGCTGGCTTAGCAGACATGTTTGTCAACAAATTTTGTTTGTGGTTGGTGTTGCTTTTTTGCTGAGACTAAAGTGCAACTGGCAAAATGACAAAATTGGAGAGCTACTTCAATTATACAAACACTAAAATGAAGTGCAGGATGAGGGATTGATACAAGTCAAGCCATTATCCAAAACCATTGGCCTATACATGTTTAGCATAACCACCATCTATTGGCAAACTCACCATCTGATTGGCTAGCAAGGCACTGGATATTGATCATTAGCATAACCCAGCTGCTGTCTATTGGCAAACTCACCCTCTGATTGGCTAGCCAGGCACTGTCTATCGATTGATTAAAGTCGGCCGTGCATGTACTGCAAACAAAAATTACTTAGATTTTGTTTTGTTTTGCAAGGTTTGTATAGTTTTCTCCATCGCTAAGTTGATAGATTGGTTATGCTAAAACAATAGCCTACTGTTGATATATGCTTCACTTGTCACGCACAAAGGTTTGAATATGAGGCTCAAGGGTATAATGCTCAGTGATTTGTGAAAAGTTAAAAGAATAAATTTAATTTACCCAACTACATGTATCTGCTGGTAGAAACTTCAAGCTTAAATGGTCTAATAAAATTTTAGATATGACAACAGCTACATGTATGGCTAGCCCATAATTTACAACAAACCCTTCATTTAATACAACAAGAGCCCATCTGGGCTTCCACTCGGGCCACATGAGATTGAAGATGAAATATACTTTCATTTGAAATCCTCTTAGTAATATCAACCAAAGGGAATAATTATTAGTTGAATTTAGCAGTCTTTAGGAGTGGCCGGTAGCGCAGTAACTTTGATTCTCTGCTCCCCTAGTATATATGTAATTTAATATTTTTGTTTTTCTCGTATGTTGACCTTTTAATTTAAACACTACTTATTCATGTAACACACGTGTACAATTTAGTCTGCTGTTCTGTTATACTGCAGGTTCCGAGTACTAATAGCTGATTGTCTCAAATGTATGTTTATACAGTATTTGTACCATATTATAAGACAGTGGTATCCTGTCCATCCTGTGATGGAGCTAGCTATGTCAATTTGTGTGCCTATATATACTTTATCTGCTGTTCTTGCCATTACGAGTCCATCTTGGTCAGTATTTTTTGGATTAAAGATTATGAACTGAAATGCCTGTTGGTTATCTAGTATATTTAAAAGCTTTACTCACATTCCCAAAACTTCAGTCTGCTAATTATATTAAAGAACTATAATTAAGAGAATTGTTGGAAGCCTTTAATTTCTCAAACCAAAACCTCGGCCATGAGAGGTTTCTTGTTTAAGTTTACCTTGAGAGTTAAATATTGCTTGGGTCATCATATTAATTATTCTGTGATGGCGAGCGACAACTGCTCTCACAGTTCAGGAGTTCAGATGTCTTCAGACTTCGATAGAGGATAGTAACCCATAACTGCTCAACCACAGTATATATATTTACTAGCAAATCGCTATATTTCGCTATAAATCAGCTATTCAGTATACCTGTATATAAACGCGGTACACAGAGAGATCGTACGAGATCGGTAAACCAGCCAAAAACGCGGTCAAAATTATTTTAGTGTTGGCCTACCGATCACTGTGTTTGTGCTGGTATGTATTATGACTGAGAGTAAAATGAAATGTGGCATAAAACCTACGAAACGTACCTCAAACAAGCTGATAGCGTCCGTAGAAGCTGGTGACTCGCCAACAATTAATGCATAATTTAACGCATGCGCAGAAATTTTGTTGCACCGAACAAAAAAAAACGGCCTGCAGACTTCAACTCGGGCCTGCCACAGGCAGCCCGAGTAATTACAATGTATGTATTCATGTCCATTTTTTTTAAAAAAGCTAGGATTGGGGTATAAAATGAGAGGGAGTATATATTGGGCTGTGTCCCTATTTTATATTACTTTGTACAAATACTGTACGTGTAGGTGTTTAACTGTTAACTTCAATTGAAACACATTGTTTGGGATTGGAAAGCAAGAATTTGTTTCAGTAATTTTGTCCAGTTTTCCACACATTGTGGACACCTATTCCAAAAAAGGTTGTAGCTGAAAGTCTGGAAAAATTAATGTGTTTGTTTTGGTTGTCACAGGGTTAGAAAAATCCACCTCTCTGCTTGTCGAGATGAGTGCTAAATGACATGAGTGCTAAATGTACATGTATTTTTAATGATAGGACATCACAATACTTTATGAATACAGAAAAAATGGTTTGGGCAAGTAAGAAGAGAACTCTGGCAAACTGTACAATATGGAATCCCTTGCCCGGGGGCGCAAGTGGGCCATGAATATATTTTTAACTCCGAGTCATAAGCTTTAAGATGAATATTAACCCTAAAATTCATCACAGGACCAACTTGGGCTCTAGAGTGCATAATCAACCCAACCCAACCCCCCCTCCCAGGGTTGGCTAGCCCTCTAGTGCTCATCAAGCTTTCCCTAGAATTATATGACTGTACAGTGATGGCAATGGTTTGCAAAGCTTGCTCTTTTAGGGTTTTAATGAAAACTGATCTAATTTTGGTCAAATAAGCCACTGGAAGAGAGCCAGAGGACATCCTGCAGTCTGATGAAGGCTGAAAACTACTTTGCTTGCTTTTAGTAAACTTTACAATGGGGTTTCATTGCATTTTTCTTGTGTTTCAGCTTAGACACACAACAAAAAAAACTACAGGAGTTCCAGAAGGAGAGGGGGGCTGTGTAAGAATGACAAGATTCACATGCACAGTTGCTTGGTGTGTTTTGTGCATGCAAACAAACCTGGTGGTTGGAGAGATTAAAGAAGGTATTGTAAAGACTGGCTACTGACTTTTTGTTTTCTTTGATTTAATGTGTGAGTGGGAAAGGATTTTTGAGTCGATTTTCAGCACATCCAAATTGGTGAAAATCAAAGAAATGAAAGAGTCTCAATAGCAAATATGATTTTCTAAAACATTTGGAGTCACTGTTATAGCTATGGCTTTTAAGTCAGTCATCCCTTGAAATAATACCTCAACATTATATTTCGAGCATGTCTAGTTGATTTGATGCTTTATTTCTTCAGTTACTTTTGGTGCCTTTGTGGAGCCTGGGTGGTGCACTGGCACTTTGCCTCTCACCTCTGTGGCCCAGGTTTGATGCCTGGAGGGTTTTCTCTGGTTTTCCTCCCTCCACCAAAACCAACATGCTAAATTCGAATTCGGTCTGAGGATTAACCAGGTCCAGACTTTTATCAGCCCCTATATGGTTGTTTCAGGTCCTGTTAGAAATTCAGAGTTCAGAGTAATAAGGGTTAATGGTTTATGTGAAATTGATTTTTAAATCACACCGAGTTTTGTCCATTCTGCATACATTTCACTATACAATTACATGTATAACCACAACCCCTTTGGTCTAGGAATATCTGTCCTTTGCTGTTTGCCATTTGTATTCTTTCTGTGACAATCTTTTTTTAAATAGGTACATGTACATGTATTCAGTAGAATCCCGATAACTCAAACCCTCATGGGAAACAAAAAACAGTTTGAGTTAACCGGGAATGTAAATCATTGAATGTGGCATCAAATTAAGAATTGACACTACAGTGTACCTACTCATTCCAGGTTTGAACAGCAAGAATTAGGACCTTTTATCCAGTCATAATCCCTTGGATTAAAGTGCCCCCCTCCCCCAATTGATTTTGTACATTGATTCTGTATAGCGCCCTGACTAAGAATTCGAAAATATAAAAGTGAAAAAACTAAACTGTGATAATTTTAGTGGCGTTAAAGTTAGGGAAAACATCCGTTTCGGGTTCCCTGTTTCCAGTTGGAAGTCAGCGCGAGTCTTGGTGAGGGCCTGGAGTTGTGATGTCAATCGGACATCATTTTACTACAACTACCAGAATCCTTTGCACTGTTTCCTTTGTTCCTTTAAGTTAGACCATTGTCTTGCTATTCTCAAAGGAGTTGGAAAATCTGAATAAGAAAAAGAATTCAAAAAGGAAAAATGTCCTATTATAGTCTAATCAGTATGAAATAAACTCCATCACAAGAAAGAGCACATTGAAATTAGTAAATTTACCAAGTTTGGTGACATTTCATTGGATATTTACCATGCGGTGAGCTTTCAGGAGTCGCAGATAATAGAGATGTTTGCATGGAAGTGGAAGGACGCTTTACTACATGTACATACACGTCACAGGTCACTAGTCTCCAGGCCCCCAAAGGAAATTCAAAACTGACGGCCACATGTTTTAGTTTTCAACTTGTAAGGCCATAAAAAATTACAGTTGAGTTTTAGCCTCCCATTTTTGCTTTAAGTTCTAAAGAATAGTTTAAAGTTTCAATCAAAAAATAATAATTTTGGGGGTTATAGGCACTTTAAAACAATATGAATTTTTATCACTAATGCATATTATTATGCACTTTAACTTCATTCTTAATAAAACGTTTTCAAAAACTTTCTCTGGCATTGCCGTTCATCAAAGTATGGCTGTACAATGTTTGAGTTAGCAGGGTAAATCAGTTGGGTTGACTTATGTCACAATTACATCATTAGTAGGAGTGATCGGGTCAAATTTTGACATCATTAGTTGTATCAATAAATTTTGTACTGTCATGTTTGCGCATGTTTGTGAAAATTTGAACAGAATCAGGTAAAAATCTTAAAAGTTATGACATTTTGTTTATATTCGCAAAGTGGCTTGAGTTTTGATTGAGACACCTAACTGGGGATTCTACTGTATATAAGCATTCTTCTTATGTAAAAAAAATATGTTTTAAAGAAAAAAGAAACAACAATACTAGTCTATTTTTTCATGAACCAACATCCCTTGTATGATGAACTATCCACTATACAATTCAACGAAACCAGAAAGGAACAAAATATATGAAGTTCTTGCAAACGGATTTCCAATGGTTAGTTTACATTCCAGATCCCATTCCACTTTACTATCTGATTCTTCATTATCTGATTCTTTATTATCATCATTATGTCACACATCAAGATATCAATCTAAGGTAACAAGACACTTAGATAAACACACTGGATTATGTGTTAGTATATGAAGGCTACATGTAGGTGAGTGCACTTAAAACAAAAAATGATCAATGGTTACAAGCCAAAACTTTCGAACAGAAAAGCTATTAAGAGAGGGTCCATGTGAAAACCATGCAGACGAGTCTACAGTGCACCTCTCCGATTTCCTTTAAACTTGGCACACATTTATATCTTAACTAGCTAATGTCCCATGTGAAATAGTTTGGCTGAAATGTAAAAGGCCTTTGAGATATGACAATCAAACTGTTTGACCCCCTGAAATGCTCAAAATCAGAGCAAAATATACCTTATGTTGTAACATGTCGCAATCGCAAATGATTTTAAGTAGAAAGATAATATTTTTACCTGCTTTAGTACTAAGTCCCGTCAGCATATTAAAACCAAAATCAACTAATTTTATTTATATTTTGTCGCTTCTGTCGAATTTTTATTTAACGCTACTTTAATAGGTCTTTTTAAAACCCGATAAATGCTGTCTGGCAATGGCCGTTTGCAGAGTTGCGGCCTTCTTTTCTTTGAATTTAGAAATATTCCTAGATTGACTTACAATAGATCTTTGCATCTGTTAAAAAAAATCTCTGTAAAGTTAATGCTGGGTTAGAGATTACGCACTCTCAAAATCCGCAATGTTCAGTTATTAAACAAACGACGATATGGCGACACGGCGATTTTTTTTCGATTAAAATCGAAAATACGGTGAACTTCACAGATTTTCTGCCAATAATTGCTTTAAGAATTCGAATGCACATTCATTTTCAATATTATTTTAGTTTTGAAGGGTGACCAAGTCCATCACCCGATATGTAGATGTCTAAAGTGACTGAATTATTGTCGAGTTTGACGGAGTCAAAGCTGAAAAATAGGTACTCATAGTTTATGGCAGTATCTTCGTTTAAAATTGTTTGATTGGATCAAAGACAATGAATTTTCTTTGAATATGATATATAGAGGATTTCAAACTACGCTACGCTTTAAATACAGCTTCTAATCCGGCGAGTCACTCTGAATTTTGCGAGCCTCTGTAGCGGGGTTAATGAGTGACAAGTAGAAATGCACGTACAGTCGTATTTAGGTTCTTCAGCCGATTCTCTATTCAAGTTTTTAGTTTTTATTCTGTAAAGAAACGATGTTTTCTTTTCATAATAAAAAAAACCCTAATGGTTTCGTTTTCTTGGAAGCCCTTTATTATATGCTCATCGAATAGTTGGCCAAGTTAGAACCGTTTAGATTCAGCAACGGGAAGCCATTCTGATGTCGTTACTACCTTGTTACGGACTCAATTTGTTTCAATCTTGTGCATAATATTCTGTTCGTTCCGTTGAAATACCAAAATGTGTGTATAATCCATGAAATCAAATGTGGTATCACCGAAATAGATGAAATCACTTCAGTGATAAAATGATATCTCAAGAATTGCGTGACAGGAACTGCGTGTAACGTCTGCACGTGTATTTCCCGCCCTATCCACGAGATGGATTTGTATTTGATCAAGTGCTCATTTTGTGTATATTCAACGAGGGAATGTGGCATATCTTCTCGGCGTTACCAGGGAAAAACAACTATATTACCGTTGAAGGCATGTCCCGACCCCCTTACGAAGAATTGTATGAAATGCCTTGGCACTTGGCGCGGATGTTGTTGATGGCGCGTGTCAAGTAAAATTATCATAAAATCTATAAATATTTTCACCTGTACTGTACTGTCTAGACAGGGTATTTTATTCATTTTCGATTTTAGGTAATGCACTAGTCAAAGTAACCCCCCCCCCCCCCCCCCTCCTCCTCCCCCAACCCGGGACAGGGTGGGAGGGGGAGGGGGGGGGGGGGGGTGGGGGTTGACTTAGACTAGTGCATAATGGCTCACTCTCTTCTTAAAGCTGCCTGTGATACACTTGTATGCGATTTGTTACTGTCGTCCTCGTATCTCTTTATAGCGGAGCTCGTTGCATAAAAAAACAAAGAAAATCAATATGGAAAACAAAAGATAAAAGAACAACCCACACAAGTGAAAAAAAAATCACGCCGCGCGCCTCGCCCGCTCGCAGACGTAAAGGTCGGTACACACGAAGCGACAAGTCACGTGTCCTGATATCCTGTTCCCCGCGGACACCGGACATCCTACAGCTGAGAAACTACAAACCTCGTACACAAAGAATAACGTATTTCTTTACAGTTTTAAGGTAATAGACCAGTTCGCGGTTTATTATAATTCCGATATTTTGAAAGGGGTGTAAACATGGCGCGAAATACAGTGTTTGTATGGGAATCCGATGACTACTGAATAAAATCCGTAAAATCGAATTTCTGAAATATTCTTCAGATACAAACTTAAGATACCAGGTAAAAGATTAATTGATCGAAATTTGAGGGATCTAGCTGTGCTGGGAAACATGCAATCGTGGATTTAGTTTTCCATACATTTGTCTGTAAAAACGAGTCAAAGTCCGCGGGAAAATTTGCGCAAAAAAAATCAATCTTCCAGGAAGGAAAACATTTTTCTGAAGCATTTCAAAGCCATTTTTTTGTTTCGATGAGGCAAAATTTGCTTCCGCAACAATGTTTTCACGTTGGCTATAGAGGAAAACAATGTTTACTAGGCTCCAGTGACACACAGCATATGTGTTTCTTAGCAACACAAACCCAGACCCCACCGGCAAGACAATTTGACAGTGCCATTCGTTAGTTTTTTTTCGGCAACAACGTTTCCTCGTATATCCACCCGTGCAGCAAAACATTTGTATGCTTCCTGCTCGTTCAATTAGCCACCCAGGCAACATTAAGAGAAACAGAGAAGCGCAGTGTTCGCGCCTACGCCTTTTCGATCCCTCGTGCCTCGATCGGTTTATCACGTAAAATGGCGGTCCCGTCTCACGCAATCTCGTTCTCATAACCCGCGATCTTTTGGCCAGTATCTTGGCGCTGGTCAAATGATCGCGGGCTCTGGGAACGAGATTGCATCTCACGACGCTCGTATTCATCAGCAGCTGTGTATCACAGGACGCTAAGGAACCACTTTGGACATTAAACAAATATCTGGCAGTGACCACCCTCAGTGCTTGTTGGTCAGCCGCATTAATGGGAAGATAACTAACATAACTACTCATGCTTGTAAACTGCGTGGCTTACCGTGTGTCTGAACAAGCGCCCCGCACATACATGTATATGTAAATCCAGCGTAATTCAGGTCTGGATAAAGTCTGTCACGATCCACACAATATGTTTCATCGTTCACCCAGATGTTTTCTGAACCCTTTTCTAAGATAGTTTGTAGCAATAGCAACATACGTCAGACATTTCTGAACTTCGCTTTCCAGGATGGCACTGCGCTCCAGTTCGGCACCGACACAGCTGATTAGGCCATCCCAATAAAATGCAAATACGTAGAGAGCTAGGAAAAGAGGTGTAGTATGAAAGTATGTTCTTAAAATTTTTTTTTTAACTTTTCCCAAAAATTGGGTCAATGTCAAGCTTTGTATTTTTGTTAACTTTTCCAAAAAAAATTGGGTCGGTCTGGCGATTGGAAACGGAACATTTTATTGGGATGGCCGTATGTGGGTCGTGTGGATATACAGGATATATGCACGGGATGTTAGAAATCATTTATAATTCATTGTTGTGACCTTGTGTATGAATGTATGCAAACATTTGACCCCATAACAGTTACATATATCAGGTGCATCATGGATAATTTTAACCTATAATCAGCTTGAAAAAATTAAAGTTTTGCAAACAAAACTATGTAGATGTATTAAGTAGTGCATTATGATTATTTTCAGTTCTGTTTCATGAGATTCATAAATATTTCAATATAAATTACCCACTCTGGTATATATGTTGGGCACCACAGACGAAATGATAAAACACCGGATATCCTAGCGTGTAGGGATCTGATCAGCAATATATATATATAAATAGACAAGAAAGGAAAGGCTGATTCAACGGTAGAGAGTTTTTTCTTCCAATATTCCACATGGAATGTACACATATGTGTTCGGGCTACCTGTGGTGCACAACAGCAGACTGGGTTCTAGTCCTAAATAAAATGGCGGATGCTACAAAGCCATCTGTATAAACTATAATGGGTAAATGTTCTTTCGGTGTAAAATCGACAAGAAGATAATTATCGTAAGTTGTGGCTTCGAGACCATGACAGAGCTGGGGAGGAGAGCACAAATAAGGCTAGAATCAGGTATGCATTTATCGCTGATTCATCCTTCGTATTACTAATTTCTCTTATTTTGAAGTTGATTGTTAATTAGTTGTTGTTTATTGCAAAACCATAGGCATAAGTGACAAATAAATTTATCACCCAGTTATTTTAGGGCTATGTTTCTCATTCCTGTCCGTTATTTGTCCCGTTATTCTGCACACGATACAGATTGCATCTGGCGTTGATTGTTTATTTACGTTGGACCCGGGCGTTGGGAGTATGTTACTTTGGCCTCACTGCTCCAAAGCTGAATAAACTTTACAAACTTTTTAGTCCCCAGTTGTATTTCCAAATGACTGATCTACAAAATAATAACTCTCTCATCTTCTACAATTTCGCCGCATCGATAGTATTCGAATGTCATTTTACCCTAAAATTTGACTTTTTGAAAAATAATTTCGGAAGTCACTTGTACATGAAAGCCTTACTCCTTGAATACTGAATATTTGTTGGCACTTATATCATAATTAAATTGCAATTGGTCGTGTTTATGCTGTAGAAACGTTTTGTGTATATAGCTTATATGGTTTGTTCAAAAATATTCTGTAAACATGACTAAAAATACATAGTGGAAATACCCCTCAAACCGAGGCAGTTCGTACTGACCCCCATATCTCTTACAGTTTTTGGAATTTTTCCAAAATATTCTACCAAGTCTAATGCCAGGCCAATAGTAACATATGTGCAAAATATGAACAAAATCTGAGATGTACCATGTAGACTCATATTTTCAGGGTGCATGGTTTTCACATGGATGCCCTCTTAAAGCATAAATAATTTTCCCACAAATATGATGTTAAGTACATCGTAGTTTCATTTATTGTTGAAAAAAAAAAACATTCAATGACAAGGAATATACTTGATTGGAGGATAAATAACAGATAAGCTTCTAATCGGATTTGATTGAATGAAGCACCATAAAAAGAAAAGCTGGCCAACACAAAGTCAATATTCCCGATTCCGGTAATCCAATGGTTTCATTTTAAAGCATGCCAAAAGTCACAAGTGTGATGTATTTAAATTATGGCTGTTTCCTGCACTCTGTATACATGTACGTGAAGGGCTTGTTAATTTATTTAGGAGCTGACAAGACGTGACCTTTTCCTACATGTAAAACAATCCAGACAGGATTCTAGTCTTTCACTTTCAAGGCTAAAACTTTGCGATGTTTTCATTAGCTTGTCACATGCGAATCACGCTTTCTACCAATGTGCCTAGCCTGCGTAGCAGGCGTGGTCTGCTACGCAGGCTACCATGTGCCATGACATGGTTATTGCAATATTTGAAAACAAATCAATTATGATTAAATAAATGGGACAACTACTAAAACCACACAATGGAAAACGTGCTAAAATGTTCAGATCGGAAGTATAAGGAGTGTTTGATGCCAAATCAATTGGGTTCTCAAATAGTTCGGACTGTGAAGTCACAAAAGACTGAGCGAAAGTGTTGACAATACGAGCTCAACATGCCCATACATCAACGTTCCGTCTCTCACCATAGGCATAGCGATATCTAATACTTCCTCTAAACATTTACAAATTACACTCATATTTTGAATAAAATCACTCTAAACCTCACCTGAGACTCTTCAGAAACAACACTGAACTGCTCTTTGAGTCTGGTAAATCTCTCGGCCTCCGCCTTCCTCGCTGCCCTCTCTTTCTTTAGCTCGGGACTCCAAAACATTTTTATGCTCCGCATGCTTGAGTTCAGTTTCGTTTCCTTTGCCTCGATATCCTTTGTTAGTCGAGCATTTTCCCTCTGTAGTTCGATAAGTTGAGTTTGAAGGTCGAGGGCAAACGTGTCCCGAACATGAGACGAAGACGTTGAACTCATGCCAGAGATTTCGTTCGAAATCGATGTTGGACTATTCAGTGAGGTTGGAGAGCTTGCGCTTAAATCCGAATTTAAAGAATACATACTCATTGCTGACCTGGAATGCCTACGACAGATCCTCTAGAACTTGATAATTTCGTAGTAGGACGAAGCTCCGTCGTACTACAAATAAATTTTAAAATAATACGAGTTGCTGCAAGTTCAGCGCAATAAACTTGGGCTCGAATTCACGTCAACATCCAATCTTACTCTTAGTAACTGAGTCTTAGTAACATCCCTCACAGACGTTGATGGCGACTGTAGTGGAGCAAATTAAGAACTTAAAAGCCCGTGTTTAAATCCTGAAGCTATTATATTTATAATCCCATTCAGAAGTTCGGATGCTCAGAAAAAGATAATAAATACTTCTAGCCTTGATTTGCTGTCTTCAAGTTCAACTTCAAGCTGCAAGTGAGCAAGTACTCGTCGCCATATTGAACCAGCTTGATACTGACATTGATAGTTGATATCGTTACCACGTTGCATTAACTCATTATTTTCCCGCCTCCTGACTCGTAAGTGGTTGTTTAAAATGTATATAATCCTTATTACGTCGTTCACGTTCCCTTAGAATAATAGATACATTACTGCTGGCTGGCCACGAAACCCCCTTTGCGACAACTTCGCTCGACCATCGCAGTAGTTAGCGAACCTGCAGTCAGCACGTTGGTCAGCGGAAACTGGAACCGATCACAGTTATTAATTCATGTTACGTTTACGCCAAATATGCGCAACGGGTTCAGTTTTTTTTCGTCGTAACATGGCCAAAATAGCCGTGGCAGGGGCGGATCCAGGATTTTGTGAAAGGCGGGGGGTTTGCAAAAGGATTTACTTTTTTATCTAGATATTTTAAAATTGTATTTACAGTGATTTACAGGAATCATAGTGGGGGTTGCAACCCCAAAACCCCGCCGTCTCCTCGGATCCGCCAGAGCTGTGGATACAGCTATTTTGGCCATGTTTGATGACGAAAATGGTTGTCAATGTTAGCCATTTTTAATAGGCCAGACACTGACATAAGAAACTAACTTCAAATTTTTTTTTTACAACAACAAAACACTTTTAGCTTCAAACTGCCTTCAAGTCGGCGAAAAGTCCAAAACGTAAACACTTTCCCGAACTCTACCAAAAATACCTAAGCTACTCTAAACTGTTTGTCTCCACTGAAGAACGTTATGTAAATATCCTGAATAAGAGATTTTAATCACGAACTAGAAGACTATATATTCAATTCAAGACAATTTCTCAGTCAGTCTAATATCAGTTTTTTTAGGCACATATTTTTTGTGACGTCAGTGCAAACGAAGAATAGTTCAAACGTATCGCCTATCGGTCGAACTTGTCACAAAGTCAATCACAAATTCACCGAAAAAACATTTGTTCGACTCTAAAGAAAGCTCAAATTTTGACAAATGGCACCACACACACAAGGACGTATTATGTATGTGCCGCGGGGGTGGGTCAGGGTTTTGAGCTCAGTTTGGGCAGGTAGGGTCAGGGTTTTGACCTGATTTGGGCATATCAGGGTCAGGATTTGAGAGTTAATTTGGGTGCAGTCAGGGTCGGGGTTCAGTATTTTTTAGGCAGTTAGGAACAGGCGAACAATTTATTTCACAGAGCTTATTTGTTTTTATTTAAAGAAGGGGCAATCCGGCAGGTTTTTTTTCCCGAAAAAAGGGGTCAATCAGGGTTTTGGAGCTCGGATTTTGGGTCAAACAGGGTCAGGGTTTGAGCCTCTTGGCCTCACATACATACCCATTTTTCATTTAAGTACACTTGTTTCCAATCCAGATGGTCCTCCTAACTATTGTATACCAAGATAGAAACATTATATAATTACATTACAAGACATAATAGATAATTATTTAACTACTCAAAAAATAGGTAATATACATTATTGGGAAGATATGAGAAAGATTCAATAAAATATAAACACTACAGCTTTAGAATTAGACAATTAAAAACATATATATAAACGTAAGGTGGTTACAGGTATTAAAAAAAGAGATGTAGGAACCGATGGTTAGACTCACAGTTAGTAAAGCCTAGTGCTCTTTACTGAACTCATTAGCATTAGTCAGTCTAGTTTTAAAGTATTTCCTGCTAAGGTAATATGTCAGATTTAGTAGCAGTGGCAGTAAAACTATTCCATAGCGAAAATTAGCCAATCACACTGCGAGAAAATTGGCGGTTGTTGTAAAAAATATATACTACAATTCTTCGGCCCCCAAAAAAACTAACACACTCCTCAGTAGTTCAGAAACCTTGCTGCATGAATAGATCGTTTTCATATGACGTCATTCAAATACCTGGAAAAGCTCATCATGTGACGTCATCACCGCCATCTTCGTTGACGTTTACCAAAAGATTCCTCGTTTATTGCCATGTCTTTGTTATCCGAATCTCAGGTTGGGGATCGATTCATACCGCAATAGGGTGTTTTTGATTTTGTACACGTCTACAGCTACGTGGCAGGAATGGCAAAGACAGGCCATCGTACTTATTATGCATGGCCACGTTTCCGCTAACGGTTAAGCGAAAGTGGCAATTTCTTTTATCAAACTTGATGAATCGAAACCCAATGCTTTTGATGTAAAATCGAGGTTTATTTGTACCGTAGTTTATGGCCGCCATGTTTTATTTCCTCACCAACTCGGTCAATAGATCGTTTTCAGCTGATATTACAGTGGCATCTACGAAAAGCAGTTTCAGCGGTGTTGGCCCGAACGCGAAACTCCTCACTTCGATGTAATGAAGCGCCATTGAAACTATCATTCTTGTTAGTATGACACCAACACCCTATAAACAAGCACGACTAATTTAGATAGTTTGAATAGCGCTTCATTACATCGAAGTGAAGCGTTCGGGTCAATACTTCTGAAACTCAGTGCTATTGGTGTGTGTGGTTCAGGGTAGGGTTTCAGTTTTTAGGCGAGGTCGGAGCATTCCTGTATTTAGCCGCACGTTAGTACATCGCCGCCATCTTGGTTCCTTTAATAAACGATTCCTCGTTAGCTTCTCTCGTTAGTTCATCCAACAGCGCCAAACTTTATTTTAATCTTGCACACAATGCAGCAATAAAATAGGCCATAAAATATATGAGCTTGTACACCAGAGAGAAATAGACAAATGACCAAACTTCTAGAGAGGCAATCCTGTTTTTGCTACGCTAAACTTGTTCTGATATCCCTGAGAGGCTAATCTAGCAAAAACAAAGGCCGGATTGCCTCGCTTTGAAACCTTGGTGGCCACCATGTGAAAAGAATGAATTGTCAGTCGCCCCAGCCACAAAAAAACTAGTACTGCTCAGAAGTTGTTTTGAGTGAGTGTGACAAGAACCTGAGTCAACTCATTCTAACACTGAGACTCGTTCCGAAATGACATGCAGGTATCATGTAAACAATCGGATCGCAACAATTACAGAGCAACTGACAAGTAGGACCGGAATAACTCCTTCCGGCTTCCCAACATTTGCATGAAAAAATTCCGACATTTTACTGTCCAAGAAGCATTTTTCGCCGACCTCCAGCGCATGCTCGTATTTTTTCCAAATATCCAATCGCTATTTTAAGACAGCAACATTGAACAAAACAGCCCAAAAATAGGAATGTGAAGCCTGAAAATAAAAATTCCCTGATTTTCCAATGAATGACCAAATCCTAAATTTCCTGACAATTCTCCGACCTTGAAAAGTTTCTCTCTGAACGTGCATGGGAACCCTGTCTTTCTGAAATGAAACTCGCTCCGGCATCTTGGAAACACCCCCCAAGATAGATTAAAATCAGTGACCAAAAGACAGAATCAAATCATAGAAACTATCAGGCGGGACGCACATAAATAGTGTTCATTGTTAGTTTATTCTCAAACCATTTGCTGTGACAGCATGACGGTGCACTTTGTGCCAACGCATTAGTGCCTTAATAATTAATAAATAAATTTGCAGCAATATTACAATTCCTTTTCTAAATGCAAGGGCTCTGAACATATCGTTACTGTGCACCTGCTATAAACGGGGCCACTTACACAACGAGAAATAAACACCTTGCATGCAGGGCATTTCAACTTCGGTTATTTGAACCAATCAGTGTCGAGTACAATATCATAGCATTTCAACGTACTCGAGTTTTGAAATGCTTTTCGTTCTGCAATGTGATTGGTTCTCATTGTGTTAGTGGCCCTGGTTAAACCAGGTGTTAAAGAAAAGAAGAAAAACTACCATCCCACTTCGAGGTAATACCCCTGATATACATAGCCTGCCATGCAGACGTATTTTTTCACTCTCCTAAATTCGAATAAAAAAGTAGTCTGCTTACCCGAGCGCTTAATTAGTTTCCAATATGCAAGCATGACGTCAGCAGGTTTTTTATTTTTTTGCCCAATCGAAGCCATTGTTAGAATTTTAGTGAACTGGCGTACCAGTGAACACTCTCCTCTGATTTGTCAATGGCAAACGTATTGTCTGAATTCCTTTTAAATTAACATACGTCACTTTCCATGGTATGGAAGGTAAAATCTGATTGGCCCATAACACAATGAGGTGTGCATATTGGAAACTAACGTCTTCTTACCCGAGCGCTTAATTAGTTTCCAATATGCCGGCAGACGTCAGCAAGTTTGTTTTATTTCTCTGCCCAATCAAAGCCGTTGTTAGAATTTTAGTGAATTTACGCGCCAGTGAACACTCTCCTATGATTGGCCAATGGCAAATGTATTGTCTGAATTCCTTTTAAATGCAACATTACGTCACTTTCCAGGATATGGAAGGTAAAATCTGATTGGTCCATAACACAATGAGGTGTGCATATTGGAAACTAATTAAGCGCTCGGGTAAGCAGACGTTACTTTTTTCTTCGAAATGAAATCAATGCATTTCGCAATGCAATATGGGCGTACGTTGTTATTTAGGTGCATGTGTTGTGATTGGAAGTGATTTCATTACCCAAACGAAAAACAGCGCTTGCAACGGAGAGTAACCACATGGACTAGGGTGTCATGATTGCAATTCTGTGTAATCATGCATGACAGTGTATAACATAGCCTGCTATGTACAGACGTATTTTTTCACTCATAAATTCGAAGAAAAAGTATTTTTTGTTACCTCTGCGCTATTTACGCGTATAAAAATAAAAAGACGCAATTTAATGTTCGATAATTTTTATGCATCCCCAGCCACATTAAATTTACCCGCTGTGCGTCCTTAGTTAGGCTACAACCCCGGCCAATACTCTTGGAATGGCCCCCTTCCCCCTCTCAAAGTTGAGCAACCGAAGGTCAAGGCAAACTCTTGCATCTCGCAAGGGGGGGGGGGGAGGGGATTGTCATACGATGTAGATAAACTACCTGCACTGTATCGCAAAGTGTAGTATAAAACCTGCCAAACTGAGCGTGTAGCTAATGGCGCTATTACAGACACCAACGATAATTTGAGTACTGAAATTCTGATAAACATTAATTTGATTCTTGTCCGTTTTTTTATGGAACAAGTCCTGAAGACTTATCACTTGCACTTTGTGACAAAATCACTGCATCCACCTTTAAAACATTAGTACGTTTTTTTATTCACTGCTCTCATGAAAAGATAAAATTCACTCAAATTTGAAATTCATTAACCCAACTGCGATCTCAGTGCGAGACGTAATCCACAATACTGAAAAAGATGACCACAATTCCTTGCGAACCTATTAAACACAGTCAAAATAACACGTACAAATCCTCTATTCTCTTCAATTACAGTGTATTAGCAACATCACTTGCACTGGCTTGATTTTAAGATTTAAATCCTCTCTACCGTAATTTCACAACTCAGAATTTTAACGAGAAACAACCATACGGGCTGATCAAAGCAGGACTCGGCTAATTGACCGATTTAGCTTGTACATTTGTTGTCCCAATTCGGGTCACCTGACTTTTCCCTTGAGTAATGTTTTCAGCTCTAACATGATCTGAATTGAGACAACAAACGTACAAGCTAAATCGGTCTATTCACAGATCGAATTGGAATTTAGCATGTTGGCTTTTGTGGAGGGAGGAAATCTGGAGAAACCGGAGAAAAACCTTCGGAGCAAAGGATAGATACCAACAACGTCAACTCACATGTGGCGCCGCGATCGGTAATCGAACTTGGGCCACAGAGGTCAGAGGCGAAGTGCTTTTAAACAACTGCGCCACTCGGACTTAAGCTTTTCACGCGCGAAGGACTGTGGGTAAAATGAGAAGCCGCCATCTTTTTCTGTACAGCGGAATTAATAAATACAATTTACAATTCATTTCGATTCGTATTGAATTATAGTTACAATAATGAAAAACCAAAGGCAGAGGCTTATGTGGTAAGGGTCAGGTGAAAAAAAAAAGATAGTTACAAGAAGGACGGGCAAAGAATTGATAAATGCGAAAATGTTAAATCATATTTACGCGTATGCCGTGCCTTTAAATACGTTGCCGTTTCTCATTTCTTTTTTTTTTACAAAAGAACCCAAACAAAACATGCTTCGATGTCCATTACAATACGTATAGAGAAATCAGGGCCACCCAACAGTAAAACTTCATAACGAATATTCTGACCTTTCTATAACATCGATTAGATGTATTTAAACATATATGTTTTAACTTGTTTTCAGCTGCCAGACGAAGAGCTATCCTGCAGTGCCATGCAGCCAGCCTAAAGCTCGTGAAAAAAATTCTACATTTCCCAGCTGGAAAATTTAAGTGAATGCAGTGGTAGAAAATGAGTCAAGATCATGAAGAAATCACAAACTATGTAGAAGAGAATTGAAATACCGGCAGGCCAACAAGAAAAGCTTGAAATATTTCAAATTAAACTCATTGTACTTGTGTCAGACAAATTTCAAGACTCTGCAGAATTCAATATTTTCGAAAAATTGAAAACGAAAAGTGCATAATTTGCCAGCTGAGAAATATCACACTGCAGAATTTGCCAGCCGACTGGCCCAAAAGAGATATTTTGCAGAACAGTTCGTTGGGTATTCCTGAGAAATTAAGAACAAAATGGAGGACTCCATATAGAGGTCCCACATATTAGCGAAGTATCTTTTACATTTGACAGGCTTTAATTGGGATCTGAATTCATATTATGGAAAACTGTCTCACCTTCAAACCCAAATATTTCATATATTCACACGTGGTATATGGATTACTTTTCTGTTCTACGTAATTTGGTTGTAGAGTAGTTTAAAAAGAAATCCAATTCATTTCCTTATAGTTATTTTTCTTCAAACTCCGGCTTAAAATTCAAAAATATATTACAATTAATTGATCCTGTCCTCCTAAGACAAATTTTCCCTGTGCGTGCCCATCCGGATTGGGCCAGAACACGGCTTGGGCTGTACTACCTTGGATGGAGATCAAAATCTAAAATCCAGGGGGTCGTCTATCGATGATGAGGGAGGGGGAGGAAGGGTCGGTGTGTCCTCAAGGTCGAAACACTCTAGTGTTTGGTAGTGACTGGGACCGCCACTACCCCTGGGATGGCGTCTGAGCTTCTCGTGTCGTAATCTGTTGTAAAGATATAGGGAAGTTGTTGAGACAGAAAAAGTCTGGAGGCATGACCGAGGCTTGGAAATGCACTCGTTATGTACGAGGTCAGTCAAACGATTTCAACATCAGTTCAACATCAGTTCAACATCGGTACAACATTTGGTTGAAGCCGATTCAAAATTATTATAATCTTTATTTATAATCTATATTTTTTAACAATTCAGCGAGGCTGCTTTTCAAGTAACCGTGTCCTAATTACAAGAGACTAATGTCAGAAATTAAATAACTATCTAATACTAATATTAATACTACTACTTCGAGCTAAAGTTTGAAACCGTTTGAAACTGTGCTCAAGCATGTTGGAGAGTTTGACTTCGTTTCAAAGCCATTTTAAACGATTTCAAGATCAGTTTCAACAAAACTTTGTACTGATGTTGAAACCGCTTGTCCGCGGCTTTGTTGTCAACGAAGTTAGATTTGGTACACACTGCAGCAAAAAGAAAACAGAGGCAATCACCCCTGTTTCTAATTTTAAAGTGCCTATAACCCTTAGCCAGCTTTTTTTTTCTTAAACTAGGAAGGTTGAAATTCTTTTTCCTCAAAAGAAAAAATCCGATTCGGTTTTTCCTTCATGATTTTATTTGCATTCAAAACAGTACATCAGCCCTAAAAATGTGAGCACACGAGGAACCTGGGCCGAGCTGTTCTGTGACGTAGCTTAAGGGACCGCTCTTGTTATCTTCACCGATTCCGAGAAATTTTAGGGCTGTTTTCGGAGGTAATAACTAAATAATAATGTCAGACTGCAGTCCAGGTAGTAGTTCTGACTCGGAAGGCAGTGAAAATGATTCAGAATGGAACTATATTCCTTATGCACGTCATCAGCCGACTGGTTGTAGGCATACATGTACATGAATTACTACCAAATTGTATTGTGTATTTCGATCTATTGTTTTGCATTGTGTCAATTCTATTGTATTTTGATGCAATTCATGTGTTGCCTACGTGAAGGGACCAGCAGCCGACTCGTCCCCAGACCTTTCTATGATTATGAAATTATCCCACAGGGAGCCAAACTGATGATTTTTCGCTAACTTTGAGTAGCTATAGAAAAACAAAATTTTCAAAGAATGGACGTTTTTTTTTGCAAAATAATGTTCTATGAGGCAAGTACCTTCGGAAAAAATAGGGTGAGAAGGCGATATAGGCACTTTAAGCACGTACGCGTATTTACGTGAAATGTTTCGCGAAAAATAAGAAAACTACTTAAAAGATAAGCCTAAGGCTTTAACAGGTTGAATTTTCCTTAATTTGTAATTCACTGTCTAAGTTATAAAATGATTTACTAAAAAAGTTTAAGCCCTCGGTAATTTGTATTTGAAACCAGAGCCTTCGCTTTTTTGGCCAGCGGAACATAACGAGACAATGAAAGCAAGTCAAACCAGCTTTCCCCAACCAGCTAAACTGGTTTTAGCAAGTGTTGTTATTTTTCTGCACTTAGGAATTGGAGTGTGCAGTCACAGTGCAGGGAAGATAGGTGGCCAAGGGACGTAAAAAAAATCAGTCTAGCTATAGAATTCTTAATATACGTAAAAACATAAAAAGACTTTATTTGAGTGTCAAATATATTTAGCATGGTATTCATATTATTATTTTTTTTTGGGGGGGGGGGGCAGACTTCACCGTTTGCAACCTGAAATGTTATTGGTTACCCAAACAATAGCCTACCCCTAAAACTTAACAAACCCTAACCCTAAAAGAATGGGATTATTTATCAGTGAAGTCCAATAGGATACGTCTAACCGAAGTCTAACCGAATTGGGGACACTGTTTTAAGAACTCTATACCCAATTCTTACCATGCAGGTTGTTCGTTTACTTAATTTACACCCATCTGAACAGCCAATTCATGTCAAGTTTTTCACAGGTTTTGCGTGTCATTTGGCCTAAGTAACAATCCATATTTCAAAGCAGTGCTCTTCAAGTTAGACAACAAGATTCCTTAAGTCCTAAATGTTATTTGCTCTCTTCGTTGGCACATGATGTTTTGTCCCTTTTCCCAATGTCAAGCTAGGTCCCTTCCACCTCCCCCCCCCCCCCCCCCCACCCCCCCCCCGTGCAGCTTTAAAGACTACTAGCTGCAATCCACCGTACCGAAAAAGAGGGCAGTTGTACATTTGACCACAATTCCTTGCGAACCTAGCACAGTAAAACACACACGTGTAAATCCTCTATTCTCTTGAATGACAGTATATTGGCAACAGCACTTGTACTGGCTTGGTTTTAAGATTTAAAGCTCTCTATAGCGATTTTATAACGATTTAAAGATTTTCGTGCGCAAAGCATTGTGGGTACAAATGCAAGCCGCCATCTGTTTCGGTACGGTGGAATGTTATCATAGCGGAGTCATGAAGTATAGTTAGAAGCTTACCTCTTCCCCATTCCCGTTGACATTGGTTTCTTCTTTAATTCCTCAGCGATGTCGCGGTCGTTTATTCTGTAAAATGAAGCTAATCATCATGACACTGGATCAATCGAGTAATACAGTACCACTCGAGACCTGTAGTCTGGTTGGACCATTATACTGTAGCTATATTGTTTTTGTACTGCTCGTTCTAAAGGTTAGGGTGTTTTGTATTGTTGGGTAAGCCAACACTGTGGATCGTTTGGAGCGGTACTGTTTGACTCCACGAGAGCCTACCGCACCGCACTTCGTACACCGCGCCATTCTAGCTCTTAACTGCTCGACTGTCCTTATAGCGGGACCAATATTCAGGATGTTAAAGCAAAACGCCAGAGAATAGATCGGTTTTCAATTGAGGGTCGACAATAATAAGTGATTGCTTTGGTTTTGCGTTTGCTTAGCTTTTCTATTGGCTGTGAGAAATGTTTTCTATTTATCAGCTAATCAAGTTCTAAACTAAAACCAAACGCAATCACGCAATCAGGTTTTGTTTTAGCGACAGTATCGACGATTGCGTTTACATTTCCTCGTGATTGGTTCAAGTAAAACCAATCGTGAATTACTTCAGTTCGTGATTGGCTCATTGTGTTTTCACTTGCTCCTGTGATTGGCTATGTAATTACTTTGGTTGTGGTTTTACTACACTCAACCATAGTTAATAGATTGGAATGGTTATGAAACCCAGCGACCTTCTTTGTTATATGTCATTGTTAGAAATTCCAATGTGTTAATCAATAAGCCAATAGAAACGTGTGAGTTCAGTCGTTCAGGGGACGCTAATGAACTATGACCCTGCACAATCTTTTGTCTTGCCCCCTTCCAACATAAATCGCAGCGCCTTTGTTAGCCCCTTTGAAGACTGCCGGGTTTCATAACCATTCCACTCTATTAACTATGACTCAACTGAAGACCTCTCTATCTCACCAAATGTTAGGGAATGCATTTTACGGGAAGAAGGACATGGGGGACTGGTTCATGTGTGTTTTATCGAATTTATGTGTCTTCTGTTGATGCTGTTTTCATAGATTACTTTAAAAAACATTAAGGGAAATAAAAAATAGTTTCTATGGTTGCATAGCCTTATGTATAAACACGAAATAACACGAGCCTCTTGGCGATTTCTTTTATGAAATAGAAATGATAATTTTAAAAAAACATCCCAATTTCGCTACTTTGAAATTATGCCCGCGTTTGCTGCATACAGCGGATTTCGTATGAGTGGACAAAAATACCGCATGTCCGTAACCGTCCCGTACTTACTGTACCGTAACTCAACTCTGTAATTTAATTGGATCAGAAGGACAAAAACAATAAAAAAACATTTCAATGTTATATTACGACATATCGCACAGTAACCGTGCCGTAAGTCATAGCCGTAACCGGTCCACTCATACGAAATCCACTCTAACCTCATGCAAACACGGGTAACATCATGTCCTCTTGAACATTTGCCTTTTAATCACAAGACTCGGTAGCGGCCGTTTGCCGCCCTGTTATAAGCTAGTCTACGGTTATCACGAGTATTGGACGGACAATAGCAACGGTAGCCGGTTACATCGTCCATCATCATACTCACATGAGTAAGTCTTTTGGTTTGTAGGTGGGTACGTCAGGTATGGCTGTAGACTCCTGGAAAAAAGAGAAGACGAGATCACACATGTATTTAAAAATAACGAATAAATATTAACAAGTAGTTTATTTTGTGTCGAGATACAGGGAGCCGTTACCGGATCTCCCAAGCCTGTGGCGTGTAATGAAGTGTTCGACAAATTCCTGTAGGCGAGCCGGGATGACGCAATGGTGAGCACTTCGCCTTAAATCTGTGACCCAATCGCGGCGCCATATGCGAGTTGAGTTTGTTATCTCGCCCTTGCGGGATCTCCGTTTTTCCTCCCTCCACAAAAACCAACCTAATTTCATAACCACATGGCTCGACAGAAAAATAGGGAGAAAGTGGGCTCACGAACAAGGAAGGCCGAACGTGATTTGATGGTAGAGATAACCCAGCAAGAGTGAGATTGTTGTCAGTTTTAATACGAAACATCAACAAGAGACATAACTGAGCTCCGGACCAATGTCACATGCCCCCACCCCCACATAAAAATGTCATCAAATCGCACAAATTTGTTCATTGTCTGTTCTCATTGATCATGGCCATTAGCGAATCAGAAAGCGAGAAGTCTGAAAATTGTTGCAAAAACCCTTTACCTGATCCTCAGCGTCCTCGTTCTCGTGACTGGTGCACAGGCCGTTCTCCTGGGTAGATGGTCTGGTAGCTATCTTGATAGGGATCTCAGGTAGAGTCTGTGGGTCCACCAGCACATCATACGGAGCCATTGGGTGCTGGTATGTTGCAGGCTGGGTGATGTCCCAGATTTTCGGCTGGCCAAAGGTTCCTGACAAAATGAGACAATCGTGGATAGGGGAGAGTGAGCAATCAGCATGATAGCACAAAACAATGTCCACACAGCCCTCTACAGTAACTGTACCACAAGAAATCTGCCCTAATAGCCCACTTCCGAGATATGCCTCACCTCCTGCGTACAAAGGAATCAATACGAGGCTCCGTGCATAATGCTCAGTCGTTCGTGACAAACTACAGAAGTGCCGTAGTCTTGTCACGAACGACTGAGCATTATGCACGGAGCCTCGTATTGATTCCTTTGTACGTAGGAAGTGAGGCATATCTCGGAAGCGAGGCATTAACCGTACAGAAAGTTTACCCACAATCCTTTGCGCGCGAAAAAACTTTAAATCCGTTATAAAATCTTAAGAACAAGCCAGAAGAAGTGATGTTGCCAATACACTGTCATTGAAAACGATAGATGATTTCTACGTGTTATTTTGACCGCTGTGTTAGGTTCGCATGGGATTGTGGTCATATGTACATTCCGCCATCTTTTTCCGTCCGGTGGATCGCCTACCGATGAAGTGTCCTTCCCACGTCCACACCCTGACAGTGCAGTCAGTTGACGAGGTCAGCAGGATGCCATAAGACTCGACGACCTCGATACTGAAATTGAAAACAGATGGTCACAATACACCTCTGCCAATAACGCGGCCATGTTGGGAAGAAACAATTTAATGGGATATCTACTGTCCTGGTCAAAGGTTGGGACATTTTTCATAAAACAAAAACGTTTTGTGTCACAGCCCCTCCCCTCAATCAATGTTGGTTCCCCCTCCCCCTCAATCAATGTTGGTTCCCCCTCCCCCCTATAAAATCAATGCTGGTTTTTCTTTTGGTCAAACTCATGATTTATCATTACAGCATTCATTTTTTTTTTAGGGGGGGGGGGGGGGGCTACGTTCATGTCTTCATGTCTTGATAAAGTGACAAAAATGTAGTCAGGTAAATACGGGCAATCAAACATCAATAAAGTCGAGAAGATAGTAAGACTATCATTATAATATAAACCAATTTAAGACTTACATTGTAATGGTTTGTATATGACATCTCCACGCATGGACTCCTGGGATCAACAAAGTCAAGATATCCAATGAGTCGACAGGCGATTTTAAAGGGGCTATGTGATGTTGTTGCACATGTGTGGAGTCAATGTTCTATTGGTGACTGTTAATTGGCTACAAACAGTTAAAGGGGCTATGTCATGGTGTTGTGCATGTGTGGAGTCAATGTTCTATTGGTGACTGTTAATTGGCTACAAACAGTTAAAGGGGCTATGTCATGGTGTTGCGCATGTATGGAGTCAATGTTCTATTGGTGGCTGTTAATTACTATAAACAGTTAAAGGGGCTATGTCCTGGTGTTGTGCATGTATGGAGTCAATGTTCTATTGGTGACTGTTAATTACTACAAACAGTTAAAGGGGCTATGTCCTGGTGTTGTGCATGTATGGAGTCAATGTTCTATTGGTGGCTGTTAATTGGCTACAAACAGTTAAAGGGGCTATGTCATGGTGTTGTGCATGTGTGGAGTCAATGTTCTATTGGTGACTGTTAATTGGCTACAAACAGTTAAAGGGGCTATGTCCTGGTGTTGTGCACGTATGGAGTCAATGTTCTATTGGTGGCTGTTAATTACTACAAACAGTTAAAGGGGCTATGTCCTGGTGTTGCGCACGTATGGAGTCAATGTTCTATTGGTGGCTGTTAATTGGCTACTAACAGTTCAAGGGGCTATGTCATGGTGTTGTGCATGTATGGAGTCAATGTTCTATTGGTGGCTGTTAATTGGCTACAAACAGTTAAAGGAGCTATGTCATGGTGTTGCGCATGTATGGAGTCAATGTTCTTTTGGTGGCTGTTAATTGGCTACAAACAGTTAAAGGAGCTATGTCATGGTGTTGTACATGTGTGGAGTCAATGTTCTATTGGTGACTGTTAATTGGCTACACACAGATAAAGGGGCTATGTCATGGTGTTGTACATGTGTGGAGTCAATGTTCTATTGGTGACTGTTAATTGGCTACACACAGATAAAGGGGCTATGTCATGGTGTTGTACATGTATGGGAGTCAATGTTCTATTGGTGGCTGTTAATTGGCTACACACAGATGAAGGGGCTATGTCATGGTGTTGTACATGTATAGAGTCAATGTTCTATTGGTGGCTGTTAATTGGCTACAAACAGTTAAAGGGGCTATGTCATGGTGTTGCGCATGTATGGAGTCAATGTTCTTTTGGTGGCTGTTAATTGGCTACAAACAGTTAAAGGTGCTGTGTCATGGTGTTGTGCATGTGTGGAGTCCATGTTCGATTGGTGGCTGTTAAGTCTCCTCCATCAATGCTTGATTGACATGATACGCAATATTTTCCTTGAAGGCAGTTTGTTAGTCACTTTTCCATATTTGCTTTGATTTTAACCATCCCACATGTGCGCGAGGTTCGTTAGTTCATATGAAAATCGCTGATAAGAACTGTGTACGGCCCGGACTGCGACTATAAACGCCTCTGACCGTGACACAGCTACTTTAATGGAATCTCGAGAACTCAGGAGTCATAATCAATATGACGTTATGAGGAAGGGGCATACAGTCCAATTACACAGTTACTGTACGACTATACTGAAACCGGGCCACTTAGACAACGAGAACCAATCACATTGCAGAACGAAAACAAAGCATTCCAACTTACGGTTACTTGAGCCAATCAGTGTCGTTTACAAGACAATAGCATTTCAACTTGCTTGCTCGAGCTTTGATCTAGTAGAAGACGAATTTGGTAGACATGGATATGCTGGGATGTATACTTTGGAATGCGTTGTCTAAGTGACTCTTGTTACAGTATAGTCACACTGTGTTTAGTTCTCGTTGTCTAAGTGGTCCTGGTTACAGTAGTCCCACTGTGTTTAGTTCTCGTTGTCTAAGTGGCCCTGGTTACAGTAGTCACACTGTGTTTAGTTCTTGTTGTCTAAGTGGCCCTGGTTACAGTAGTCACACTGTGTTTAGTTCTTGTTGTCTAAGTGGCCCTGGTTACAGTAGTCACACTGTGTTTAGTTCTTGTTGTCTAAGTGGCCCTGGTTACAGTAGTCACACTGTGTTTAGTTCTTGTTGTCTAAGTGGCCCTGGTTACAGTAGTCACACTGTGTTTAGTTCTAGTTGTCTAAGTGGCCCTGGTTACAGTAGTCACACTGTGTTTAGTTCTTGTTGTCTAAGTGGCCCTGGTTACAGTAGTCACACTGTGTTTAGTTCTAGTTGTCTAAGTGGCCCTGGTTACAGTAGTCACACTGTGTTTAGTTCTTGTTGTCTAAGTGGTCCTGGTTACAGTAGTCACACTGTGTTTAGTTCTTGTTGTCTAAGTGGCCCTGGTTACAGTAGTCACACTGTGTTTAGTTCTTGTTGTCTAAGTGGCCCTGGTTACAGTAGTCACACTGTGTTTAGTTCTAGTTGTCTAAGTGGCCCTGGTTACAGTAGTCACACTGTGTTTAGTTCTTGTTGTCTAAGTGGCCCTGGTTACAGTAGTCACACTGTGTTTAGTTCTTGTTGTCTAAGTGGTCCTGGTTACAGTAGTCACACTGTGTTTAGTTCCCGTTGTCTAAGTGGCCCTGGTTACAGTAGTCACACTGTGTTTAGTTCTTGTTGTCTAAGTGGTCCTGGTTACAGTAGTCACACAGTGTTTAGTTCTCATTGTCTAAGTGGCCCCGGTTTCAGTAGTCGCACTGTAAATACTCACGATCGGGCAGCCGATTACTCTTTCTCTTCAGACAGTAGTCCTCTATGTCCCAGATGAACATAAATCCTGTACACATAATTGGACCAACACTTAGAAACTTCTCATAATGAATAGGAAGTGAGTGTACAAGGTTCTCATAAGTACGCTCTTGAGAATCCAGCTTAGTCGCATACACTGCTATAATAATAGTAATAGTCAGTCAATTAATACAGGGCGAACATTCTACGCATGTACAGTGCACAGGGAGCAGAAAAGTAACATGCGTGCATCAGCGAAGGGTGGTTCCTTTTAAGGCCCCGCCATCTTGTTTTGGTGTAGTATTACCGCTGTACTGTACAGCACCAGCTCTACGACTGCGACGCCATGCCGACAGCGTGCGCGAGGCACGAAGTTCCGAGATAATTTTATTTTTCGGCGCGCTGTTGGCACTACGGGCAACGGACGGCCTCGTTCTAGCTTCATAGAGCGGGCGCTCATCAGTTACAGAACAGCGATAATACTACAGCAAAACAGATGTTACTATTCTGCTTCCTGTGACAGAGTACGAGTTCATGATGCACAACTACCACAAACTCCATGCCTTCCCCTTTTGGAGGAACACAACATACTCCCTCGTAGGTATGAGCCGTCCATCATCAATATCTGTTACTCTATGCAGTTGTGATCGACTACCATTAAAACCATTATCATTCGACTCACTCCCATCTCGAATCCTGATTGATCGATTCACCTGCAAATAACTGCGTGCACATAATAGTTTCCTACTAATAATTTCCTGTGAATGCGCGCTATTGACCGCGCCAAATATCTCACAGCTCGCCACGAACATTTATGATACTATTTTGCTCAGCCTCACCCACTAATTACATATTATTACCGTTTTCATTGCGACCATGGAGGTTTCAAGTCGCGTTTCGAAAATTGCATTTAGCTGACCGTCAATGAAATGCGGAGTCTGCCCTCATATACAAAGCTTTCAAAGGCACACTGCCTAGACTTAATTAAATCTAGGTGGTACTCGTTTAATAACAGAAAAACGGTAATAACACAAGTGAATTTAAGTGTAGCTAGGACATTTAAGTATTTCATACCTAACGAGTCCGCCGTTAATAACCTCTTGTTGTCAGAGTCTGTCGCCATGGTTGACACTCCGTATGGGGACTGACAAGCACAATGATAAGATCAACTCATGGAAAAATATCGTATATTTAATACAGTTCAGTCATTCGTTATTCAGTATGAGCGTCTTTGTAATGCAATAGGCCTTTTGCATGATACAATCACGTGTTTGTACTGAACGGCAAAACAATCTGACTTCATATACCGCATTTTCTCGAATAAGCGCCTGGGCGCTTATTTCAAATTTTGGCTAAAAGGGTTGGCGCTTATTCGAGGGGGCCGCTTATTAGAGGGTGGCCGCTTATTCAAGAAAATACGGTATTTAAAGGTACTCGTACGAGATCGATAGTATTATCGGCAAAACGTGTTTGTAAATGCTATTTTCCACCTCCAATTGATTGTCGATCTTTCTAAAACAGCGTTTAAAAGTTTGCTTGCTGTCCAGTAAAGCATTGCACAGAATGAATGGACATATCTGATCACCAAGGGCTAATTTGCATACGAAAGTGATCAACCAAGCGCGCGGGTAATTCTCCCATGGAATCACGAGCGCAAGTCATTGGCTATTGAAGTATATATCAGCACGTGACTGTTTCCTGCAAAAGGCCTACTACTGTCTGCTTCCTCTTCCATACTTGTTCTCTTTGTTCTCTCTTAATGTTGTAACTACAACTTTTGTTTCCTTGTAAACCATTTCAGTCTGGCATTTCGAGACTGGTCTAATTTGCATGGAAAATTCCCGGGGGGAGGGGGCATGATAAATGGTATGTATGTACGGAACCGGTTTTTCAAGATAAAGGTAGCTCAAACCCAAATTTCCGAATTATTGTTATTTCTTTCTGTCCAGAATAATATGATCTTTCGTTAATAACCGTGATTGATTAGCTTAGTCGTCTATTACCCGGAATTCTTTATTTTGTTTATACAATACTCGGACCCTAGGTCTAACCTAGGTTCAAACCCGGACCAATTATAGTATGTCATAAACGTGAGTGTACCCCCACCCGGGAGGGGTCAGTCTAGTTCTTCTTCTTACCGGTCTAAACGCAGCATAGAGTGTTCCACCGGAGTAGACATTCCAAAAGTGCACGTAACCTGTACAGTGACAGAAACAGAATGTAGTACCGTAAAATCCTGCTTATAAGCCCTGGGTTTACGCAAGTTCGTAAGGGGTGTTAAAACCGAGGGGGGTTATACTCGGGATGCCAAATACGTTCTAAAATGCGTCAACAAAAAAATGCTTCAACGCTCTTAAACACTAGACTTCACTATCCACACAAAATGTTAGTACTCATGGTAAGGTTTCGCTTTTCTTGTATTCTAGCACGAAGTATTACGACGATAAACCGTTCTTCGGGTCTAACAGACCAGTTTACGGTTCATGCGCAGTGGTACAAATCCTTAGTTTATTTGGCAGGCCACCAGATGTAAGACAATGGTGGCCCGTCAGTTGGAGACTAATTTTCTCCACATAGACGCGCAACACAGAAAAATAAAATAGCAGAACCTATTTATTTCGAATACATGTTTGTATAGACATTGGGTTGAATTTAGGGATTTATAGCCACGGGAGCTTATAGCCGGGAACAACCGGGAGGGCTTATAAGCGGGATTTGAGGGTATGACACTTGGCCTTTGTAGTTTCATGCACATTCACCACAGCAGGCAGAACAGGCAAACACTAAGAACGTGTCACTGAAACCTGAAGCGTCAGTCACTTGTACATAAACCAATGCAGTGCGCAATGAATAATGGGATCGAATTGACCTTATTTACAATAAAAGCATCAAAGCGAGAAGAGAAAAATCGACACTCGATGGCAGGAAATAAAGTTAATTTCCTTATGACACGACAGAACACAACAGTGCGGTACGACAGAAACTAAGACATTTCTGACCGACTCCAATTTTGCGATCTTTGGGACAACTCTTTGATATCATTGTTATCAGAAACTTTTTGAGATATGAATAAAGTGCATATAGAGAGTCTCTAAACATAACTGCCAACCAATCTTTTGTGGATCAGATATCCTATAAGATAAACTAAGGGTGCGTTCGATTGACCGTATTCCGAAATAAGAATACACAGAATGATCACTACCAATCGCTTATATCGGGATCATTTAGCCACTGGAATATTAAATGTGTCCTGAATATCATATGTCAGCAAGTGTTTGTAGCTTACAGTACAAAATGTGCCTGAAACAGTGATTTTCAGAGATTAGTCCATCTATTCTTATTCCGGAATACGGTCAATCGAACGCGCCCTAGTTCTACCCGTAGTATTTATAACACCGTTTCACCGTACCTTGTGGACCACTAGCCACCAGTGTCGCCGCCTCCTTGTTGGATGACCTCTTTGGTAGGAAGACGAGCTTGTCAATGGCGTTACCACCGTCCACTGCAATACAATACAGAAACAGGCGAAATTGAGCGCGAGAATAAAACACTTTTCACGCCACCGGCCACGTTTCCAAGCATTCTTCTTCTTTTTCTTCCAATAAACTCACCTTCTTCAGTACTGAAGATTCTAGCGAGTGTCTAACAAAAATAAATACCGTGCAGGTGCTATAAATAAGTTAAGAGAAAAACCAGCTGTGCGAATACGATTGTATTCATTTTTTTCTTGAGCATTGAAATTTATAAAGGCGGCTGCATGCTAAGTCATTAAAAATTGTCGTTTTTCCGTGAAACATGCCAGCTTTCACTGGATTGGATTTGAGAAGAGTGGCCGGGGCGCTTCACTCTCCTACCCATGTTCTGTGGCACACAGCGGTCAAACGTCTGCGCGTGCGTATTACGGTGAGTCTGGTGGGCGGCCGCTCAAATTTCCCGCGCAAAATTTACCTTAAAACATATTACAGCAACCCGGCGTTTAAAAAAAACTCGGCTTGTGAACTTCTACCCCAAAAAGTTACGAAAAATACGTGAAAGTTAAGCTTTTTATTTTCACAGTCGACGGGAAATTGAAATAACTTCAAACTTCATAATTTAACAAAAAAGTTCTCAAGGTTTGAAAACGGGTGTGTGAACAATGACGGCCGCCGGCTCGCTTTGAATTTGTTTTGGAATATGTTGTTGTTGCAAGACTTTTGACGCATACGCAGACGTTTGACCGCTGTGTGGTTCTGTGGTTCTGTGGTGGTGGTTGTTGAAGCTCCGCTGGCCGAAAGAATGAAGGCTCTGGTTTCAAATACAAGTTTCCGAGGTCTTAAACTTTTCTAGTAAATAATTTTATAACTTATTAAACTCACAGTGAATTACAAATTAAGATGAAGTCTTAGGCTTAGCTTTTAAGAAGTTTTCTTGTTTTTCGCGAAACATTTCATGTAAATACGCGTACGTATACGTAAAACTAAAAACACGGGTGATGGCCTGTTTTCTGTTAGTTTCGGCGGGAAACTGGGGCGGCCGCGCGCGCTGGGCTCGTCAAAACGCATGCGCGTGACGTTTTGCCGCGGTGTGTGTCGACCCTAACCAGCAGTTCAATCAGTAGCCTGTGTACTGCCGCCGCTCACCCCCAGGAAAAAACGCGCATACGCCCTCTCACCGTTTTTACGTGGGATGGACGGTAGGGTTGATTCATCCAGAGGTCTTGTTAATATTTTGACCCCGCGGAAAGCCGCCGGCTATTCAATGAATTACATGCATAAGAGATCAAACCAAATTCCCTCAGTGGGAACCTAAACTGTCGTGTGTGATTGCGACTGTCGGGCTACATGTAGCAGCACCCTTTCCCGTATTTTGGTCGAGTTTACCAACGAGCTCGAGGCTGATATATAATATTAGAACGAACGAACAGCAATATAGTGATGGCGTTACGTTAGAATGAGGATTAGTGGTTAATATTAGTGCGGAGTGGCTAGTGCGTCGTTACTAACGTTTGCTCGTGTCCTTATGATATATCCTCTTGGCATAATGAACGTCACCTTTAAGCATGGAATCAAGTAACGGTTAAACACAGTAAGTTGGGTTAAAATGGGTAATTAGTTTCGGTTAATACTAATAGTATACTTTACAAATAATACTCCAATCAAATGTGCGTATTTGGGTCACGTGTCAGCCCAATATTTTACAATGTAGCACAGTTACCTATTGGAACAGTTTGCACGAGTTGGTCATGTTATTGTTCTCAGTTGTTGATGGCAGGATTATTTGTTCGGTATAATCAAAACACTTAAATGATTCATCTTCGCCCAATATGAAATATATTTAAGTCTCGACTTTTAGTATTAGACTCGGCCTTTATTTTGCCATACTGAGCTTGGATGAATGCAATAGGTGTATATAGGGTAGGTCTGCGTTGGTGGCGAGGTTAGACGTTTCGTATGCGCTGGAACATGTCGAGTTGGCCGAGTTATTGTCATAGTACGCAGGGAGTCCCCGTCTAAGCAAACATGCCACAAAACCATTACACTGTTGCCAGACTGTACCAGTCGGTTGTTACACCCACTCACCCCCTCTCAAACCTCCCAAAAACCTCTTAAATTCACACGTTTGAATTTCTGAAAACAAATAACAGTATACTGTATATTAAATAGCTTCCTCTGCTGTCAACCTCTACTAATATCCGGATTCTCTCCCTACTCGCTACAGTCTCTCTCTCCTCCTCGCCACAGGTAACCCAATCCTGAAGTAGAGAGGCTACGAATGACAGAGATTCAGTGGTTTTTACCAAAGGATGCTCGACTTACGTGTTGAGAGCGCGTCCTCCCAATTTCCTTGGCGTCGATACGGAGAACGTATGTGACAAAATATATGACCTGATACACGGTTCCATATAATGATCTGGTGGAGAACAGAAAGACAAAGGTTTACTTAATGACTACACAGGAATAATGATTTAAACCAGCGCTCTGTGGAGAATGTATGTGACAAAATATGCGACCTGATACACAGGAATTCACAGGAATTCACGAACGACAACCAACATCAGCGTCAGTGTAAAGTGTACCCTGCATGGGTGCCAGAGGTTCTGACTAGCAAGTGCCCACTCTTTCGCGGCCTTAAAAATGCCTGGAGAGAGCCGTAAGGTCGGTTCCAGCGAGGGACAACAAGGGCACCCAACGAAGTTTTCGGTTAAAAAGCTGTTCGGGAGAGTAAGTTAGCCTAAAACTTTCGGATTTGAAAACAATTGTCCCTAGAAAATTGTTTTCTGAAATACTGGCTAGAAAAAAAATTTCAATCCCTAGAAAATTATAGAAGAAAAGGGAGACTAAAAGGTTTCCCCTAAAATATTCGTACGTCCCAATTCGTCTAATCAATAGAGTCAGAACAACACATTTTCATTCCCTAAGAATTGCTTAAAGGAAAAAAGAATCCCTAAAAAATTCGTACCTCCACAAAACTTTGCAACATGAAGTTACTTGGGCTAGAAAATTCTTGTTTATGTTCTAGACTACTAACAAATTCGTAGGCCGGGAATATTTTTCCATAGTATTTTCGGTTGATGCGATTTCCACCTAAAAAATCCGAACAGCTAATAGCTTTCTAGAATACGTCAAAAGACACAGTAGGCGCCTTAAAATGGCTAGATAAGCTGCAGACAACTGGTTTCAAACGAATTTCAAAAAGTACTCGTTGGGTGCCCTTGGGACAACAACTTATCAACTCAGTCTTGCGGTCGAAACTGCTTTTTGGTAAATAAACTTACAGGGAACAATAATAGGTCCTTTAACAAACCCGCAAGACGGTGCCAGCAGTGACGACGAGACACGAGGAATTGTTTTCTCGTCAAATGTCGTGTTTAATTTCTATTACCAACTGACACATTCTGTTGATTTTCGCATCCAAACATTTCAGTGTTAAAACTGAGCAAAGCCCTCGTTTTCTCAAACCGCTCAACATTTTCTACTTTGCAGACAACGGCCTGAAGTCAAGTGTATTGATTGGTGCTGTCGTCCTCGTCGTAGCTGCCATGGTTTGTTAGAGTTCCTACAACATGTTTTTCTAAAGGTCATATAAGTCTCCTACCTCTCCATCATAACTGGACGTAGCCAGCAGGTTGGGCGGGCAGACAGCTACTGACAGGATATCTTCCTTGTGACCGTTCAGCTGCAGCAAAAGATGATGCGTTATACTTCACCACTAAACTCTCTATGATTCTGATTGGACAAAATTATCAGGCGTTATAGTTCACCACAAAATCTTGGCAAGTGCTCATTGGCCAAAAGCGATCATGTGACGTGATAGTTGTGGTCCGCGGATGCAAACTATCAGGCGTTAAAGTTCACCACACAATTTTGGCGTGCGCTCATTGGCTAAAAGCGACCACGTGACGTGTTAGTTGTCATCCGCGGATGCAAACTATCAGGCGTTATAGTTCACCACAAAATTGTGGCAAGCGCTCATTGGCCAAAAGTGATCACGTGATGTGATAGTTGTTGTCCGCGGATGCAAACTTTCAGGCGATAGGGCCCGCTGAGAGCGGAAGACAATTTTGTGAAGAACAATAACGACAAATAGTGTGTGTTTGTCTCGGAACTATCAGCTTATAGTTTCCCTTGGAAATTTGATGTTCTTAAAACTAGCATATACTCGAACTGCGTTCTCGGGCTTATATTTGTTTTAAGAACATCAAATTTCCGCGGGCAACTATCAGCCAACAGTTCCTCGACGGACACACTATTTCTTAATTATTGTGGACAGATATGGCAATTGGCGTTCTTCATTCACTGATACATTAGTTTCAACCATGTACTCACCAAGTCGTCTGACCAGTCGATGTAGGGTCGCTGAACGTGATGGAAGTCATCGCTGTCGTCCTGTCAGTAACACGTTAGAGTGGATTTCGCATAAGTGGGAAAGCAAAGGGAATGACTTTGGCTGATGTTACAAAGCCATGATGTTTCGTACAACATTCATAGTGTTGCGCGAAAAGTCAACGGCGAGGGTGTTACGCGAAGGAACTCCAACAAAATGCGGGCAAACCTGTTGCACATTTTTGAAGGTACATATGAGGACAAGTTACGACAATGACTTATGGCACGGTTACTGTATGACATGCCGTGACGTTGAAATGGTTTCGCTCTTCAGATCCAATCAAATTACAGAGTTACGGTCCAGTTAGTTACAGTACGGTTACGGTAAGGCCACGAACATGCTGTAGTTTTGTCCCACTCCACACCGCGGCAAAACGGTATGCTCCGCTGGCCAAAAGAACGAAGGCTCTGCTATCAAATACAAACTACCGAGGGTTTCAACTTTTTTAGTAAAAAAAATTATAACTTACAGTAAACTCACAGTGAATTACAAATTAAGAAAACTTCAACCTGTTAAAGTCTTAGGCTTAGCTTTTAAGTAGTTTTCTTATTTTTTTGACAAAACAGTTCACAAATGGATACTTTTAAGCAGAAATTTTAAAATCACGGTTATGTGCCTGTTGTTTCATTTCAGTTTTCGCGGGAAACTGGGGGCGGCCGCGCGCCGACAAGAAATAGCAAATACGCATGCGCGTAACGTTTTGCCGCGGTGTGGTCCCACTCACACACTTGCGTCGCTAGTGTGAACCAGGCTTTGCTGCTCAAGACAAAAGCGTTTTTTTCCCTCTATAAATGACCACGCATTTATATTAAAAGATTGAAGAAAAGCTTACTTACCGAGAAGACATTGATCCTTCTGTCCCAACCAACTGAAATAATATACCTGAAACAGAGCCAGATTGTTGAGAAAAAACATCCATCACATTTGCCTTACAGTGCGTCTACTGAAACCGGGGTCACTTAGACAAGGAGAACCAATCACATTGCAGAACGAAAACAGAGCATTCCAACTTACGGTTACCGTATTTACTCGAATAGACGCCGCCCCCGATTAAACGCCGCCCCCGAATAAACGCCGCACGTGAGAGCAAGAATATGAATAAACGCCGCCCCCGAATAAACGCCGCACCTGAATGCGGCGTTTATTTGAAGAAAATCAGCTATTGGTTTCAATACAAATATAACAGTATTTAATTACGGTAGACAGCACAAACATGTCTACATCAGCAATGGGAATTTTTGTCCTTGAGTGCCAATGTTGTTCAGCTCGAAATGAGTATACTTTTTGGCCCTTTCACTAAGCTCCCTTTCTAGAATGGTGGCGATTCGCAGTTCTGTAGTGAATGCTGTGAAATTTGCGGGTACAAAGGATTTTTGCTTCTTACACTTTGTCAATACGGTAAGGCACTTTTTATCTTGAAATAAAATGGATTACGGTACTAAATAAACGCCGCCCCCGAATAAACGCCGCCCCCGAATAAACGCCGCACCTGAGTCATGAAAATTTAAATAAACGCTGCGGCGTCTATTTGAGTAAATACGGTACTTGAGCCAATCAGTGTCGAGTACAAGACAATAGCATTTCAACTTACGGTTACTTGAGCCAATCAGTGTCGAGTACAAGACAATAGCATTTCAACTTACGGTTACTTGAGCCAATCAGTGTCGAGTACAAGACAATAGCATTCCAACTTACGGTTATTTGAGCCAATCAGTGTCGAGTACAAGACAATAGCATTTCAACTTACTCGAGCTTCGATCCCGTAAAAGGCAAATTTGGTGGACTAGTTCTGAAGTCAAAGTCTTTCGAATGAAAAAAATCGCGTGGATAAGCTAAGTTTGTACAAATTAGTTTTTCTCATACGTGATTTTAATATCAATGATTTTAATTATCAACCTCCTTAATTATGATAATTACCCTACGACCACTCCTATGGAACATTTCTCAGAATGATCTGATTTATAATGTGAACTCCAACTTATCCATGCACGCGGACGACCACTAAATCTATGAAAAAGGAGAAGATCTGCACATAGTAATTTCTAAACTTAAGGAACGTGCGGCTATAGCAACTAACTGTTACGATTCTAATCTTTTAGAAGGCAACTTAAAAAAAAAAAAAATCAGTCTATGAACACTTGTAGCAACGATATTAAGGGGGCTAATGATGATATATGTACTGTAGCAAAAGAGTGCGAAGTCTCTCCATCTACAGTTCTGAGAAGCATTTATCATTTGTTGTCATCGCGAATGCCAAATAATGTCCGAGAAAGAACAATTATAAAATAAACTGCATTGTAAAATTCATTAATAATTCATAAGATTGCTAACCAATTCAAACGCAGCATTCTAGTCACATGAATATATATCACTGTAAACTCGCATACATAACTTGATTAGATATTCAGTCCGTACTTAGTGCTTGATTGATACAACAGTGGTTAATAAAATATCAGTGCTGTATCAGATATACAGACTCTTATTAATAAACATATGTATCACTGATACTCTTATGTCGTGTCACTGATACAGACACTGATGTTTTAATCAGCAATTCTGTACCAACAAACACTGTGCTAGTATCTGTTGGGGGAGGTCTCACAACCGATCAAAGACTTCCCTTATCCTAGTTGGGTGAATTGTCAAACGAAGACTTTTCTGTTGCATATTGCATAGAGACCGTCTAATCAGTGTGGGACCTGTTTTTGGGCACATGGCGCATGACCGTTAAGTAAACTATAGAGCTGAACTCTATATGTTACGTTTTCCAACACAATTTCCTATATTTTTAAATAGTAAATAGTTTCTTTTTATAAGTAGAAACTCGTGGAGTAGAGCTCGAGTAAGCATAGGTCGATACAATACTCTCGCTCATGTTGTTAACACTGCATATCAGCTTTTTTGTTAAGTACTTACTTAACGGCTTCGTTGTATTTCAATAAATAATTACTTGGAAATGTCAAACGTGCTGATTTAAAGTTGTTACTAAAATGTTCGACTTTACTTTGGATTACCATCGGTTTACCATCGGTTTACCATCGGATTACCCGTTAAATGGACGCGTTACCACGGTTAACCACGATTTACCAACAACTTTACAATAAACAAAGACTGCTAAGAACATACTTTTAATTCAATTGGTAAATCGTGGTAATCCGTGGTAACGAGTCCATTTAACGGGTAATCCGATGGTAAACCAATGGTAAACAGTGGTTAACCGTTACAAAACCCGCTAAAGTTAAGGTACTGTTGTTCAAAATGATATTCTTTACAAGTTATTCAACGTACATTTGCTGTAACACGAGGTTTTATAGCTACGTTGTGTGTAACTGACATGCGTAGTTGGGATACGGAGCGAAACTTTTAGTCCCATAACGTTAGGCCGGTTGCGTATTAATACCTGTGGGCTGTGAGCCACGGGGCATTTGTTCTTGGGTGCACTTACGTTGTTGATTGAGCAACCCTGAATCTCATCTTGTGAACTGAAACTCTCCGCTTAGGGTCTTTTTAAAGATTTTCACTGTACGTACGAGGGTCTTTATAATGTTTCATGGTGAAGGATTGACTAGGAGGGTTTTTATAAGACGTTTCACTGTACGAGTGTGGCCCTAAATAAAACGTCATTGTTGAGGCCTTTTTCCTTTGTTCCTTTCACTACAGTGAAAAGTCGTATACAGACTCTTTCGTCTTACCGGGTATAAAGGCGCATACACGTGAGTGATTTGCTTCATCTAATTGGACAACAATGTTACAACCATGAAAGAAAAACACAAAACGAACGGCAATTTTGCCTCGTTTTCATGTCGAAAAGGACAGCAAGGCTAAGTAGATCACCAATACTTACATGGCTGATTATAATCTGAAATTCGTTCATTTAGATTTGTATTTTAAAAGAACTGTAAATACATTTTTATAACATTGATATTAATTGGCATATATATATGGGAGTACATTTTTAGTAATTATAATGGTGGTAGTACTGACAATAAACTCGCTTATAAAAACATAAACTCGTACACGGCGCGTCTTATCTGCAAATACTCGCCTGTGATTAGATTAATATCCATTAATTGTTATAATAGCCGCTATCATCTTTGACTTTAGTACTGCTAAAAAACTACTAAACACAGAGACATTACAAATGAATAAACACCCGGCAAGAAATGATGTATCTCGTACTTCAAATTGTGTTAAACTACATTATGTGACTCTCAATCGAATTTGTTTGGGTTGCACGTCGATAACACAACCCGAATTAGCAGTAGTTTAAAGCATCTAATTCAACATTTTACTTGCTCTACTCTAAAACATATCCCATGAATAATATTTCTAGTCGATTGTGAAATGACGCTTACTATTTTCTAATGAGTTTTTCTCGTGAATATAATGGCTACAACCTATAAAGTCCCACTGACAGTAATTAGTTCACTGGTTTAATTAAACGTCGCGTGACGTTAATGAATGTCTATTCTCAGACACCTTTGGACATGACTCTTGCAACACTAATCCTTTAATTGTTATGGACCAGAAGCAGCGCGCAACCCTGCAGTTCCTCTCTCCCCCCTTCCACCCCCCATTCAATATTGGAAAAAAAAAGTGACCAAACCAGTACGAAAGTTTATCCAACATTGAAATGAGGGGGTGCGGGGGACGTGTTCCAACTATTCATGTCCAAAGCTGTAGCCGTCCTGCTCCACCTTACATATTGTCATCTGGTGTGGCACCTCTGTACCCCACTACGGCTAAGTTATAACTTTTTAAGGCAGCCATCCTGCCCCACCTTACGAATTGTCGTCTGGTGTGGCACTTCTGTAGAGCACGTGACACTCGTAAATTAGAAATACAGGAGAGGACTTAGAGCGTTTTTGAGGGATAAACAGTCCAATTATTCGCAACTGTTAGAAAGAGCCAAATTATCCACTTTGTTAAATAGATGGCTCCAAGATATATGTATTTTACTGTATAAAGTTAAATATAACTGTATGTAATCTAATTGACATTCAGACCTTTCAGTACCTAGATTCAACACCGTCACATATGGACAACATTCATTGAGATACCTACTTTAGATCCTGAGCTACGGAACAAGCTCTCTGCTAAAGCGAGATCCTCTCCTTCTCTCAAATGCTTCAAGACATGTATTCGTAAACGTGACCTTAGTGTTTTATTAGATAACGGCTGTAATGGTTGCTTCCTCTGCAATACTTGATTTATATAAATAATATAAATTTCGAGTGAAATTTTCGCCAGTATTCCATATAAAACCATGAAATAACCATATTATCCTATAAAAACAAATTTACGGGAAGATTTATCAGGAAAACAACGTAACTTACCGGACGATAGACTGCAAATTTTCTCGCCGGGAAACAAAAGTTTCGAGTGGCGGATGCGTCTGTAGACTAATTATATATTCAAAATCTTTAATTCTTATTGGCTGATAAAGAAAGGGCGGGAAATTTCCTGCATTTTGATTGGCCTGATCTAGCCATGTATTTCATAGAAAAAACATGAAATACCGCCCTGTATTGTGCATAGTAAAGCTGAGCTCTGATTGGCTGAAATATAATATTTATAGGATAATAAATTATTATTTATTGAAATTGTATGAACTTATTTTTCTCTCATCTACATTTTTCATTTATTTAATATTGTACTTAAATCGTCCTTTCTCATGTATTGTATTATTTTATTGAGTCAAATAAACAAAACCTGAAAAAAAAATTAAAACTATACTTTAGAATGCTTTACTTTTGTTTTACAATGTGTTTAGTTCTCATTGTCTAAGTGGCCCCAGGTGGTCGGCAAGGCAGTTTTCTTAGTTTAGAGTGTGAGTTCTTACCTGTTTTTGTGCATAACAATGTAAGTGAGGTCTGTTACCTCGTCAATATCTTTTTCTAAATGACAAGAATAAAAAAAGACAAAGTTCAGCATATCGTCGAGTAATGCACAAGTCTAATTTCCTAAATAATGGGTTACCACTTTAAGAGTACTGTCAAACGAATGGAAATGCTACAACATGACTTGAATTATTAGAGGGAAATACCACTTGCAACTGGGGTGCTAGTTATCGCTACTTTTTACTTTATGAACATGGTCTGATCCACTAGCAACAGCCATAAAACCACAAATAGTTCAGCAAGATTCTACTAACTGGCAACAGTTGCGAGGTGTCATGAGATTTTACTTGCATTTCTAGAAATTCACTTGCATTTTGCAAGTATGTGAACCTAATTTCCATCCCTGCTACAAATACACCACCATACAAGAGAAATACCCTTGTAAATGCCAGGGGGTATGGCTTGCAAAACGTTTGATAAGAGATAGCAAAGAATAACTGTTCTGATTTTAATTCCAAAATAAGCCAAGTAGAGCATATTTCAGTCCCATATCTGCATGCTTGTCCCAGGCACTCATTTCGCCTAGCGCTTTTCAGATGCCTGGGGACGAGGCACGTTCCACAAACTATTGGTGATCACCTTTTTCTAGAGTTCTAATACAGTGGCCATTGTTGTAGTTCCATATTCTAAGACGACCATCCCGACCTCCTGTTATCAACCTGGAGAAGAATGTATGCTGGTTATGGAATGTACACATGTGAAACACTCAACAGCATCGGTCTGAGGTGCATGAGATCGTGAACAAGAGAGTTGCTGTAAGAGGCTACATTTAAAGGCCTACGTTGGGTCCAAAAGATGCCATGTTTAGGATAGGTTGTTGGATTGGATATGATGGGATTGTTGGATTGGATGGGAAAGAATGGGTTGATGGATTGGATAGGATGAGACAGCATGGGGTGGTTGGATTGGATAGGATGAGACACAATGGGGTTGTTGGATCAGATAGGGTGGGGTTGTTGGATTGGATAGGATGGGTGGGGTTATTGCATTGGATAGGATGGGGTGTTGTTGTTGTTGCATTGCATGGGATAAGGTGTGGTTGTTGCACTGCATGGGATGGGATGGGGTTGTTGCATGGCATGGGGTGGGGTTGTTGCATGGCATGGGATGGGTTATTGTATGGGATGGAGTGGGGTTGTTGTATGGCATGGCATGGGATATTGTATGGGATGGAGTGGAGTTGTTGCATGGCTTGGGATGGGTTATTGTATGGGATGGAGTGGGGTTGTTGCATGGCATGGGATGGGTTATTACATGGCATGGGGTGGCATGGCATGGGGTAGTTGTATGGCATGGGGTGGATTAGGGGTTGTTGCATGGCATAGGATGGAGTTGTTGCATGGCATGGGAATGGGATGGGTGGTATGGGGCTGTTGCATGGCATGGGGTGGTATGGGGCTGTTGCATGGCATGGGGATAGGGCAGGATAAACTTTAGTTATACATGCTAAAGGCAACAAATGGAACCTTAAGGCGATTTCAGCAAAATATGGAAAACCAGAAGGCCATAACCATGAAGTAACTGACAGCAACTTTAGGCAACTTAAAGTGCTTCTAACCCTTCTTGCAATTTTTATACCTATCTAATTAATTCGACTTTCCAATAATTTGAAAAAAAACTTAGCATTTTGTCTAAAATGACTTTTTTCTTTACTAACACCTCACAGACTGTATATTATCTATATATCTATTGTGTTGTTATAGAAAGGCACCATGGAGGATAATGCATTAATGAGATGATGCGACCCAGGCTTTTTCTTACGTGATCATGGGTCAGGAAAGGTCAATTTTTTACCATTTCAAACAAGTGTAGAGTATAGAGTATTCTCTGTAAACCAAAATTTTCTTCGCATAAGTGCTCAAAACCTTTCAAAGGTTCATAGGTATAAAAATTGCAAGAAGGGTTAGAAGCATGCACTGTAACTAAACCAAAGAACTAACCTTCTTTCCGTCGAGTCAAATGCCATACACGTAATAGCATGCTCGCCATGAAGTTGGTTGAACTCAAACACAGAGTACCCAGTCTCTATGTCCCACACGCGACACACCTGCAGGACACAAGTCGTTTCTATAATTTACCACCAGAGGTTCTGCCACCTCACTACGCCAATGTTAAGGACTGAGCTTTTACGAATGTCCCTTAGAGCAGATTTCGTATGAGTGGGCATATTATGGCAATGACTTACGGCACGGTTACTGTGCGGCACGCCATGACATTGAAATGATTTCCCATCTTTCTGATCCAATCAAATTACAGAGTTACTGTACAGTAAGTTACAGTACGGTTGCGTTAAGGCTACGGACATGCCATATTTCTCCCACTCATACAAAATCTGCTCTAAGAAAGAACAAACCTCTGGCACCACCAGGATAGGGATTTTCATGAGCGCGAATATACCCAGTGATTATACATACATGTACGGTATGCAAATATACTTAGTGATTATACATAATACATGCAAGGGCATAGGGAGGTCCTGAAAATTGTGTGTGTGTGTGGGGGGGGGCAAAATGATGAATTCTGGAACAATTTCATTTATAACTTCTGTCTATCTCTCTTCTGGGACTGGGCAGAGGGGGGCAACTGCCTCCCCTCCCCTCCCTATGCCACTGCATACATGTACGGTATGTGAATATACCCAGTGATTATACATACATGTATGGTATGTGAATATACCCAGTGACTATACAATCATCCAACTATATGGTATGCAATATACCCAGTGACTATACATACATGTGCAGTATGCTGTGGCACTGCACACACACGGTCTGGTATTCTTTTATTCATAGAGTTGAATTAAACCACATTGACATGTATATTGCCATATTCATTCCCATATTCATTCCATGCTCATAATATTATACTAAATTCACTCATCACATACTTACAGGGTATTACACCTTAATTAGTTTCACTTGATAAGCTTATGTTTCGATTTCATAAAAAACTCTGCACTCCACAGTTTTAAATGTACTCTAAAATACGTCATGCAAGGCTCTAAATAACAACTGCTGGTACCGGTAGTTCGTTGCTTTTCTGGCCGCCAAGACAAAAGTTTGACTGGTCACATCCCTATTCTGACTGGACATTGGCTGTTGGCCAGCTGTTATTTAGAGCCCTGTTATGCAAATGATCTTCAATTAGATTTGTCGTTCAATTCGACCGGAAAAAATATTCAAACCAAATAGGTGTGGTCAAACCTGATCGTGTACCTCTTAGAAATATTCAACTTGTTTGTATTACAGCAGGTTTCAATAATATGCAGACTGATCTCACAACTCAAATGTCAACCAACATTTTGTGTTTTCTGCTGCCATTAATCATAACTACGATGGCAGCCGAATATTTACGAACGATGGGCCAAGCTCTCCATTCCCACGTAAATCCGCGATGTTGAAATACTACCCACGGCCATCGTTCGTAAATATTCGGTGACCGTCGTAGTTATGATTGACAGCAGCGAAAAACCCAAAACATTGGTCACATTTGAGTTATCAGTCTGTGTAACATTGAAAACCACTGTAATCAGTTTTCAAATGACATTTTTTAGCTCATACATTCAAACAGTTTGACTGCACCCTAGTCCTCCAATATTTAGCTATAATATAGCCAAAAGGAATGCATTTTTTAGATTATAATCTGGCAACAAGATACCAGGGTGGTGCAGTAGTAAGTGCTTAGCCTCTCGTTGCTGTGGTCCTTGCCTGTGAACAGGCTCATGGGAGAGAGCATACACAGATGCAATACAAATGTGAATTACACCCTACATTAAGCTCGGTTCATAAGCCGCTCCATGTCCACTCGTACCGAACACAATTGAAATAAATGCTAATAATTGGGCGGCTTTGTTTACCTAATTAGGTTCGGCACATGAGTGCAGCAGCATCTGAAACGAGCCTAAGATATAAAATCTAATTAACATGTGAATAGATTTTATTGTAGAATGGACCAATAGGAGATTGCATCGAAAGTTTAGATGCAGATAATTATATTCAAATTTGTATTGTGTCCAGGCAGGCTGTCCTGCCCCCTTCTCTTCTTCCCATGAGCCTGTTGGCAGGCTACTGTGGTCCATGTTTGATTCCTGGTCACAGCACCATATGTGAGTTGAGTTTGTTGGTACATTACCATTGCTCTGAAGGTTTTTCTCTGGGTACTTCGGTTTTCCTCTACTCCAAAACCAACCTAAATTCCAATTCGACCAGGAATTTGTCAAGTACTTGATTACAAGCCAATGCCTTGCGAGACCCATGACCAGTAACAGCTCCCTGTATCTCAATGTAAAATAAACTATTTCCTCTATTGAACTCACCGATCCTTCTGACCCTGTCACCACGTGCTTGAAGCTCCTGTTGTACCTCATACACATCACAGATTCCTTGTGGGTGGTAGTCAGGTTACGTGATTGTAGCCTGTCATGGGAAGAAAATGTTGAACATAAAGTTAGGTTATAGCCCAATTTTTTTCGTTATTACTGTCGCTTCTACATCAAGTGAATAGGTAAATAGAAAAAATATCTTAATTTGAGTGTTGTGTCTATGAGTTTTATAATTAGAGGTTTCTATTTTGTGATATCACAGGAGGCCAACAAAAGGTCATTTCCCTCTCCTTGTGACTGGAACTATTTCTGATTTATGCAAACTATTTGGTAAAATCACTGGATATAAGGCCCAAATATAACATACATGTAGATGTGTAGAAAAAGTTATTTATCTCTGCCAGCACATTTTTAGCCTGAATTTCAGCCGTCTCCTCTGGTTCGTAGGAGACGGCTGAAATTCAGGCTAGCACATTTTTGTATAATAAACAAGGCCTCCTGTGACATCACATAATTAGCATATTGGAAATATGTCTATAACTCAGTCTACATGTATAACTCATAGATGCAACACTCAAATCACGAAATATCTTTTCATCTATTTACTTGATGTAGAATTGATTTTAATGATACAAAATGTGGTGTTATAGGCACAATTAATGCGCATCTTGGCAGCCAAAAATAGTACTTCAACACCTTTCAACAATGTTTTCAGCCCATTTTGGCTTCGACAAATGTTGCACCAATGTTGAACCAATGTTGAAACAGTTTGACAGGGATTTAAGTAGACTTACCTTGTTTTTAATGGAAGAAGTGCTACTTGGTCTGAAGTTGCAACTGCTAAACCTCGTGATGATGGATTGTAATGGATCGCTGAAGATGAAACAATAGAAAAAGGAACGACCTCAAAGAGGGCCCAGTATGAAAAGATCCAGGTTGTTGTTGTTGCAGTGTGCTTCAAACAGCCATTTTGGCATTGCCATAAAGAAAAGATAACAATTTGTCACAGCCTGGACACTGCAACAGCTGTCACTAATTACCGCAGGCTAGTGATATCAAAATTATATACAAAATTTATACCGTCCTAGAAACCCCATTAAATTAATGATTATACAAAGTAGTATAGTCGGCGTCAGTTAAATACCACTTTTTCTTGTACAACAAAACTCAAAAGGTTGTGAATGTTATGGACGCCTTGTTTTCTTGCACAAGGGGCGTCATAAAGTGAATTCAGAAATCCACTTCATGACGCCCCTTGTGCAAGAAAAAAGGCGTCCATAACATTCACAACCTTTTGAGTTTTGTTGTACAAGAAAAAGTTGTATTTAACTGACGCCGACTATACTACTATGGGGTAACTAAGGGTCATTCAAAGTGTCACTAGACATTCTTGTACGTAAAATCCAACTTGATAATCCTATTAGAGATATGATTACATATAGTTATATCGACATCGATTGCTTGTACATAAAATCCAACTTGATAATCCTATTAGAGATATAATTACATATAATTATATCGCTGCAACGTCCTTACACATAAAATCCAAATTCGAGTACCTGTTAAAGCTATCCTAACACATAGTTATATCGAAGGGAGAATGGTGAGACCACGTAGTGAACCACTTCCACGGAGTCTAGCTCGAGAGGCAGGTGCCATTCTAGAGGAGAGAGATGGAATGCTCGAGGGGATGGAGATAGGTCGCCGTACTATCCGATGGCGCTTCTTCCAAGGTGTGGCAGGAGACTTGACTCCTAGGATCATGGAAAAGTTAGTTGCAAAGGTAACCACCAGCTTCTACCTACGCTATAGCTACACCTATCGCATTCGCAATGTCAATGACGGACGCGTGATTCTATTCTCCAAGACTGTCCCAGGCTCTCCATGGGTGAACATCCTAGAAGATGCAGAAGAGTGGATCAATAGCAAGGAGACAGCTCGATTGAATCCCGACAACATCACTCGACCAAATACCCAATGGGCCTTCGTTCGTTGGATCTACGTAGATGTCAAAGTCGTGATCGATCGTCAGCTTTTGTTGGGAACAGGTCCACTGCCCCAATGGCTTCGCCTTAAGAAAGGAATGCTTGCCCTTGATCGATATGGCGACAACCTATGTCTTTGGCGCTGCCTTGCCATGCATGAAGGAGCAAGAGTAGATAGGTGTTGCGTCAAAGCTCGAAAACTTGCCCAGAACTTCTATCGCCTGACAGCACCCACACAAGACGTTCCCAGAACTTCCTTAGACCAGCTGGAGGAAGTCGAGTTACACTTTGGAATCGGTATTCGGGTGTATGAACCCACGGAGGACGGCGCTTGGCATCTGACGCGACATGCAGCTCACTACAAGCATACGATGACGATTGGGATATACGACGGACATGCCTTCTACATCAAGAACATCAACAAGCTAGGGCACATCTACGTATGTAACGATTGTAAGCAACGGTTCACGAAAGCCTCAGACCTTCACCGTCATGCAGATCGTTGCAGGCGTGGCGAAACAAAGATCGTTTGCCCCGGAAAAGTAATCACAGTACCCCAGTCGGCATACGAAAAAGCCTTCTGGCCAGAGAGCACAGCCAGCAAAGTCGCTTTATGCTGGTTGGAACGCGAAACCAAAAGGATTGGACAACACATTCATCATGCAGCTTGTGGGCATGGTGGAGAGCATTGGATCGAAGGAGCGCCGGTCGACGGCTACGAACCTATTTCGAAAACCATCTTTCAATTTCATGGATGCTATTTCCATGGCTGCCCGAAATGCTTCCCTAGGGAAAGGAGGCTCTATCTCAAGACCTGTGAAAGAACGGCAAAGCTACAAGGAGCTGGTTATACAGTAGTGGAAGCTTGGGGTTGCTCTACAAAGAAGAAAAACAAACCGGTCCCCACACCAACACAAACTGTCTACCCACACTTCATAGTTTACGATTTCGAAGCCTATCTCGATACAACGAAAGGAAGACAACCAACAGACCACCTGACCATCGAAAACGTCCATGTCCCAATATCAGTATCAATTGCCGACACATACAATCGAAAGTCAACCCACATCTGTCGACGCAATCCAAAAGAACTCATCGAAGCCTTCGTCGAAGAACTCCAGCGAAGAGCGAAAGCGATCCAAGAAGTCATTGCAGAACAGTTCTGCCCCAAGACACCTGAATTCTCTTTTGACACCCTACCAAAGAAACAACAAGCGAAGATCGACGAATGGATCCGCCAAGTTCCAGTAGTGGGATTCAACTCTGGCAGGTACGATCTTAATCTGATCAGGGAGCACTTCGTAGGAATCATTGCCGACACCTGTTCAAAGATCCTGGTAGCAAAGAAAGCCAATTCCACTATGTTCCTATTGACCCCAGATTTCCGTTTCCTTGATGTGATCAACTACCTTGGACCTGGAACTTCTTATGAACGTTGGATCAAGGCATATGGATGCGAATCGCAAAAGAGTTTCTTCCCATATGAGTGGTTCGATTCTCCAGACAAGTTGGATCACATTGGATTACCAGACTATCCAGAGTGGGGTTCGAAGTTGAAAAGAGAACATCTACTATCTATGTCAGAGTTCGAAGACTGTGAGTGCACCTTTCTCGACAAAGGAATGGAAACCTTTGCAGACTGGCTACGATACTACAACGACCTAGATGTAGTTCCATTCCTAGAGGCACTCGAAAAGATGCGAGATTTCTATCACGAGAAAGGAGTAGACATGCTGAAAGACGCAGTGTCCATTCCAGGAGTCTCACTACAGTTCCTACTTCGAGGTAGTGTAGAAAGGGGAGCTGAGATGTACGCTCCAAGTAAGGAAGCCTACCGCATGCTGAAAGACGCTGTCGTGGGAGGTCCAAGCATAGTGTTCACCAGACTCCACGAAGCAGGAGTGACTAAGATTCGTAGTCATCAGGGAGGAACTAAGACTTGTCGTAAGATTCTTGGATACGATGCCAACGCCCTATATCTTTCTACCATGGAATTCGAAATGCCTTGTGGAAAAGAAAAGGTTGTGCACTATGACGATCCAGGTCCAGCCACCGAAGGATTCGTTGAATGTCTACTTGGTGGAACGTGGTTTGGATATGCAGAAGTAGACATCGAGATACCAAAGAAATTGTGGAAGGAATTTGAGGAGATGCCACCCTTCTTCTACAACAAGAAAATCCCCAAAGAAGCAATCCCTCCAGAAATGTTGGCCTACCTCACAAAGACAGGTAGAAAGCTCAGCGAGGAAAAGAAGTTAGTTGGAAGTCTCTCTGGAAAGAAGTTGCTACTCTATGCTCCTCTTCTACTTTGGTATGTAGATCACGGCGCAGTGATCACTGCTGTCTACCGCACGATAGATTACGAACCCAAAGAAATCTTCGGATGGTTCGTGGACCAAGTCACTGAGGCACGTCGTATGGGAGATGAAGATAAAGGTGAGGCTTTGCTGGCAGATGTGTTCAAGCTGCTAGGAAACAGCGCCTATGGAAAGTTGCTCGAAGACTTGGGACGCCAAACAAAGGTCACCTATACAAAAGATGAGAAGGTTGTGGACAAAGCATTGCGAAGTGTTTGGTTCGAAGACCTGGAAGAGATTGGTGATGCATATGAACTCGAGAGCCGAAAGGACCAGATCCAAATCAAACGCCCTTTCCAAGTAGGTATCGCTGTGTACCAGCTCGCAAAGCTGCGTATGCTTGAGTTCTACTATGACTTCATCGACAAGTACATTGATCGCAATGATTTCGAATATATACAGATGGACACAGACAGTGCCTACATTGCCATCTCGGGAAATAGCCTCGATGAGGTTGTAAGACCGGAACTGCGAGAAGATTTCGAAGCCGAAAGGAATGAATGGCTAGCTTGGGACGAATGGAGCAGTCGTACACCAGGACTCTTCAAACTCGAATTCGAAGGACAGCGCGCCATTGCCCTATGCTCGAAAGCCTACTACGTCGATACAGGTGGCAGCAAGAAGTATTCCGCTAAAGGTATGTCTAGACGGCACAACGACATTTCGTGGGAACGATTCAAAGCAGCCCTCCAGGGTAGTATCGACATGGCAAATAACCGAGGCTTCCGACTATCGCCAGAAGGCATAGCAACCTACAAACAACGGAAGCTTGGGCTATCGGCTTACTACGACAAAAGACGCGTTCTTCCCGATGGAATCCACACCGAGCCAATAGAGTACGCTGTTTAGCGTCTAGGAACAAACAGAATTCCTTTTGGTGGTAGTTCTGTATCCCTAGGAACGACTTGTAGCTCTTCACGAACGAATCCACGTTTGGGTGCGTCCTTCTCCTTCGCAAGGTAGTAAAGCACAGGCTGTCCCGAAGATACTACACTTCGCGAAATGGTGTATATCTGCAAACTCCACACAGGATCAGTAGCTCTACGTTTTTCACCTCCTTCCAATTCTCCTGGTGCATAGAGATATCGAACTAGGACGTCGAATGGTAGACGCTCTTCTCTCAATCCAACCGTGCGCGAATACGTAGGAGTCTTCAGATCTACTTGTTGCGCCACTACAGAATTCGAAGGCTCTTTACCAGTCAACCGAGTCACCTCACTGTTCATGGCTTTGATAACCATTGGTAAACGAACTACCCATTCTCTACTACGCTCATCTGATCCTTCCGAAGTAAGTACCATCTCTTGTGCATATTGATATCCAAACAATCTCTCAGCTAGAGTCCTATTTGCTCTTTCAACAAAACTTTGCGCTCTATGATTACCAGCCTCACCTCGTTGAACTTTCGTACCATGTAGTTCTAGCGTTTCAGACATACGTCCCATGAATTCTCTACCAGGATCTACTTGCAAAGTCTTTGGCCATTCTAGTGGACTACGTTTATAGATTCGTTCGAATGCCGCAGAAACTTCACCACTATCTTTAGATGCCAAAGGTTCGGCTTCTTTGTATCGAGAAGCTACATCGATTACCACTAATGCATACTTATATAGTTTCCTTCCACGTCCAGGACGATCGTGTGGTAGAAATATCAAATCAGCTTGGTGGACTTCATTTGGTTTCGATACAGTCCAATGTGGTCGTGGAATGTGTTTTGGTGGTGGTAGATATATTTGCCACATAGATTGCTTTTCCAACCAACTCCTAGCTACGTCTTCTGATGCTTTCGCTGCTACCGATAGCTTGCCAATTGCAGTGTGACCTTTCCAATAGCCCATAGGCCCATAGAAGATATTCGCAAGTTTAGAATCCATCATACATCTATACATTCTAACCTTCAACAGATGAAAAAAAAGGAAGAATAAAGAAAGTCGTTGCGTGACCCTCTTCATTCTTCCTTTTTTTTTTTAGTAGTAGCTTAGTAGTAGCTTAAGTAGCTTACTAGTAGCTTAGGTAACTTACTAGTAGCTTAGGTAACTTACTAGTAGCTTACTAGTAGCTTAGGGCAACTCACCAGTAGCTTAGGGTAACTTACTAGTAGCTTAGGTAACTTACTAGTAGCTTACTAGTAGCTTAGGGCAACTCACCAGTAGCTTAGGGTAACTTACTAGTAGCTTAGGTAACTTACTAGTAGCTAGTAGTAGTATCTATATCCATTTACTAATAGCGTATCCAACACCTAGCATTCCACCACCAACGTAGAGCAACTCGCCAGTCTTCTGATTGTTTGAGGGTTTGTAGTAGTCAGATAAGCGGGGTTCTTTCATCTCTTTGAGCCGTCTTAGCTCTTTACGTAACTTATCGGATCGCACTAAGGCTTCGTTGGTATCTCTTTGATCGTTGTGTGCTTTGCGTTCAAGACCTTCCTGCTCTTGTGCATAGTCATATAAGCTTTGACGTTTGATTCTATACGCTTTCATTTCACGTTCTAGTTTTTCGGTGGCCCTATCGTGTCTCTCTCGTTCTGCATCTACATCACCATCCTTTCCAAGCATTCTAGCTAGTATGCCACCACCAGTAAATGCCGTTGCATTCAATATAGCCCCGAGGAGGGCCATTCCAATTGCTGCCGCCATTACGGTTTGGGTTTGGGCTTTTATTTCTCAAGTTGTTTCTCAAGATATTCCTTTGCGTATAAGCTACCAACTATCACGGCAGTCCACTTTGCGTAATTCACTATGGAAGAAGAAGGATCGCTAAGCATAGATTCCTTGGTAGTCTTTTTTACGATCCACCCAATACCAGCAGCGAGTCCAACGATTTTGACTGCATCGGTTGCCGTCTTCGTCAATTCCTTCTCCATCTAGATATATACTACTATGATCTCGAGTCTTTAAGTGTTACTCCATGTCTAGTGCCGTTGGCTTTGCCGGAGCTGCAGGTTGTGTCGTGCTAACGGTGGCAACACGCTTATTACCATCTACATACTTCTTGTACGCAAAGTACGTGCCAAACAATGTAGCGCCAGTACCAATGACTGCGAGGATAGTCAGGCTTTCGAACCGACCTTTCTCTACGTCGACTTCTTTACATGATTCGCTTTCGCGCATCAACTCTCTCTTTTGAGCTTCTTTAGCGAGTTTGTTGCTTAACGCTAGTGCTTTTCCAGCTGCGACGCGCTTTGGGTTTTTTATCTTAGTTGGTGCAGTCGTCGGAGGATTCGCAGTTATCTGATCCGTCTGTCCTTCCATCTTGCTTCGATATAGTAGGTATATGTGAAGGTTCAACAGTTGTACCAGGAATGACTACGTGACCAGATATGTGGAATAGGACGCTAGCTAGAGCTACAAGGCGACCGGCTTTGAGCGATAGTAGGCCAGTCGCAGCACTGATTTCGTTGCGGACTAGAGGGTCTTCTTGTAGGTCCTTGATCAGGGCTTCTTGAGAATCTATTGGTACTAGGTAGGCAACTAGGCGGGTAGCTAGACGTGTCACACCGTCGACTAAGCCTTTCGTTACTTGCTTAGCTAGAACGGCCTGATACCTCCTATGCAACTTGTCTACTTCTTTCTCAGGAAGTCTAGAGATGTCTCCTAGAGAAAAGTTCTTACCTAAGTATTCTTTCGTTACGCCTGTTGCGGCTAAGATCGAAAGTGATTCACGATTGTCTGACGTAACGTCTAGATCGGTTGGTGGTGGACCTGTTACGTCCTCACCGAATATCTCGAGTATTTCCTTATCAGTCATAATATGTTATAGATGCTGGGAGCTCTAACACTACCTCGAAAGGATGACGGAGACAGAAGCACATGCGAGCAAACTTATGGGATCCAAGTATCATTCGTAACTCTTTACATTCTTGAGAGCCTCCATAATCCTCAAATATCTTTTTACCATCTACGGCCGATGCTGTATGGAACGCTACTACGATAGCTACGTTCTCACGGAAGGGCTTACATATGCTCGTTAGTTGTTGGGACAGCACCCAAACGGAAATCCCTATATGTCGTGCAGAAAAGGCTAAGTCCACTAGCTTGTCAGTTCGTTTCTTGACGTCCTTCGATGCGGCGCAATCGTCGAGAATCAATAGAGTATTGGTACCTGACCAAAATGTTGCGCAAATACTCAAAGTAGCATCGATGGCATCCTGCGGTGGTGATATGACGAAGAAACGAGGATCTCGATTTGCAAATCCACGATAAGTTTTGTTGTGGGCATACGTAGGACAAATCAGTACTATGTAATCGAACTTACCACGAAATGCTCCACGAAGTTGTTCTATGAGAAACGCAGTCTTCCCACAATTCGTTGGACCGACTATGAGTGCATTGAACGGCACGTGCTCTACGAGAGAATCCATCAGTATAATATACTCTGCAGAGATCTGTTCAATATCGTGACCTGAGCATCCGCAAGGACATAGATGTGCATTTTCACATTTCCACTTCCCTTAGCAGTTCTATGTATGCGAATGTCGATGTCCTTTCCACTGCCGGTTTGTGCCAAGCCATCACCATGAACGGTGGAATCTTTTGCTGTGCGACAATCGATTAGAATAGAGAATCTATTTTCAAAGAACTTCTTTGGAGTCATAGAAGTATTGGGTGTACCAAACCAGCCTCTTGCAGCCTCCCAGAAATCTAGGGGAAGCATGCCGCTTGGAAAGAGTCTGTTGGGAATCCCATTGACATCTACTTCTACCTTCGAAATATCGGGATTCGAGAATGCTTCACTATCTCGCGTGCCAATGGTAGGTGGATCTATGAATAGTAGAAGTAGTCCAGCAAAGGATCGTCGTGGAACATTAACGTTTTGAGATATCAAAGTATCAGATGTTTTAGCGATATCTACTGTTTTGAAGTGAACAGCGTAGTTGTATAGGAATGCAGTACCTATTTCATATTTGTGAAGTGCATTACTAGCCAGCGTTTCGTTCCTGATTGCTTCGTATTCTAGTTGGATGTTGGTAAGTTGGTACGTACCTATCTTCGTCGTATCCGATCCAATTACTACCTCGTTGGCAGGCGCTAGAGTCAACTCGAATGTAATGATACTTTCTAAAGCATGTGGATATAGAACTCCATGTTGTGTCAGAATGTCAACATCTAATGGAATCCTATACTTAGAACCACATGCGGCTAGGAGCGCGTTGTCTGCAGCAACAGAAGTACTTGCGTCACCAGCTTTCGATCGTAGCTTATTCAAGTTCTCTGATTGAATGCCTTGTTGTATTCTAGACTCTCTCTCCTGCGTAGATAGGTATACATCGGAGTACGTTTGTAGGATGTCTGGCCTGACAAGGTCTTCTACTGTTTCAGCTCCCATCCTACAGATTCTACGCATGACCAAGCAGCGTCCAACGTTCGAAACGACTCTGTTATTCGCATGTCCACCAGATAGTACGATGTCGCCCAATAGTGCTAAGCTACCAGGTACTAGTACTACATCTTCTGCTAGCTTTGGGACTTCTACGTATAGAGTCTCACCTGGATTGGCAGATGATCGAGTGAAAGTTTTCCTATACAAGTCTCGCGGAGCCTTGAGTGCATGAGGCTCTCTTCGTACTTGTGTGGGATCCAACTTTGATGAGATCATGTTGAATATAACTATATATATAGATATGTTTAACATGGCCTCTGAGGGTAGGTATGATGAAAGAACTGATGAAGCTGAAAGAGGAAGAGACTACGACAACGATGATACTGTCAATGAAGAAGCACGGAAATTGGCGTCAGACTCTACGAATGTGGATCCGAGTGAATCACTCAACCTGAAAACTAGACGTGACTTCTCCAAGGAAGGTGCTCGACCAAAGAATCGGGAAACCTCGTTTACCGTAGAAGATAACGATTACTTCGACGAACTCGTTGCGGAGGATGAGGATAGAATCAAACATCCGAAATTTAGCGATCGCCGCGTAGTCTTCAAAGCAGGCACATCGGATGAACTGAAACAAATGCTATTTGATACTGTATGGGAACATTATGCGGATGTAGGGACTCGTGGAGGAGTCCTTGAGATAACTGGAATATGGGATGCCAATAAGAAACTAGGTAGGATCTATCTTCACGTACTTGGAAGTAAAGAGAAGCCCATACCTTTGACCACAGTGAAGGGTGAAAGATACCAAAGTATGGGTAAGGATCTCAAATTTGCCCTAGGCCCTACGGATGCAGAAAGAGCAGAACAAGTCCTCCAAGGTCAAGAAAAGGCCATTGAACATCTCGAAATGGAAGATAGTATACTTCAAGATCTAACGTCAACTGAGGACCAGAAGGAAGCGGCTAAGGAAGAGAAAATACACATCCATAACGAAATAGAATTACTCGAACGTCAAGAAGAAGCCATACTAAAACGTATGTCGCTACGTGAAAGGATCAAATACATTTTCAGAAAGCATGGAATGACCGTTCTTGCAGTAGTAACTTCTATTGGCGCTATCGTTAGTACGATAGTTTCCCTGTTGTCGAAATCCGTACCGAAACCAATAAAGACTGGTATTGATAAAGCAGCAGATGCAGTAAAGAAGGGATTGCAAACGACTGGGGGGTTGTTGAAAGAAATGGGAAAGAAACTTGGACAGATCCTACCTGGAATGATTGGATCGATTGCGAGTTTCATATTTACTATGGCTGGTAAAGCTCTGGGAGTACTAGCACAGAACGTTTGGTTATTCATCGTAGCAATAGTGGTGATCACGATAGAGCAATACAAACGACGTTAACGAAACAACATCCATGCAATTCCAGCTGCGGCAATGGATGTCACTGCGAGATTAATCTCATGTTGTGAGCCAGCCTTTGCCTTTGCCTTTGCCTTTGCCTTTGGTACAGGAACTTGTTTCTTGTGCGTCTCGAGAGGCTGCACCAATTTCTTATCTGGTGGGCCTTTCATAGGAAGAGGTGAATGTCCTTTGCCTTCTGCATTGATGTCGTTAGTGCCTAGCACCATATCTTTCGTAGCTTTCGGGATTGGATTCTTATAGCCATCTTTCTTACCAAGATAGTACACTAGATCGCTTGGCAATAATCGCACGCCTACAGCTATTGCTAGATCGAGCCTCTTATGCGTTGATTTTATAGCGGTAAGATAGTTTTTGTAGCTCACCACTAAGTCGTTTTCGAGAATAGCGTCTTCGACTAAGCTCTTAAACTTTTCTTTGACGTTATGGCTATCTATGATGGAGCCGTTCAAGTCGGCTTGAGCACCAAGCATGCAATGTCCAAAAGCCTCGACAGATCTATTCAACCTACCCAATCCAGCATCTGTCAAACCCTTTCCGATTGGTGGCGTAAACCAATTGTATTGCTTTCCTTCGTGTTCGTCGTTCCGAATAAAGGATACTAGATCGCCCTTGTCCACACTGCCTTTCTCGTCTGCAAATAAGTTATTGTGGTTGGGCCATGTGTCTGCTTCCTTGTCGTAGCTTCGGATTACGTGGACGTTCTTGTAGCCATCACCATACAAAAGGAATACGTCTCCTAATCCGTGATTCCTACCTCCGTGCCATCGGAAGTCTGGTGGGAAATCTGGTGTTCGAGATATACCAAATTCAATGCACAATTTCTCAAGAGCTGCTTTGTTATAGAGGTTATCCATTTGCTTGAAATGAGAGTTACCAGGTAAAGGAACTCCATTGGCACCACCAAGTTCATGCAGAATTCTTCGTATTGTGAAATAAACGTGAAATCGTAGGAACCCCTGAACGACTGGTGGATACGTTTTGAAAATAGGATCAAACAATGACACTCCACATCCAGAAGTCGCACACCACGTTGCGAAATTCAATTGTTGAGGCCAATATTTGAAATCCGGACCATGTAACCAATGGTAGGACTCATTTGCTGTCATATGCTTTACGACGGTCTCCTTGAATATGTTTCGAACGCCTGCTTTGAACCTATTCTTTGAGGTGGCATATATCCATAGATTAGTGAGATCGATATCTTGTGCCGGTCCAGTAGGAGGAACTGCTGTAATAGGATATTTCGCACTTCTATCTAGGGTCAACGTAGATGGGAAACCTTTATGCACATCCCACAATGCGTCATCGATGCGTCTTTGAGTGACTGCAGGTAACTTTGAGACATCATTGCCGTAAATGACATAGCTAGAATCTCCATCTCGAAACCAAATACTCGTCGAATATTTGCCTGGACCGTTCACTTCCGTAGAGACATAGAACTTGTGAAGATCTGCATGTGGATATCTTTTCTTGAACTTCACCAACAGATTGGCATTCAAGGTTGCAACCTCTCTACTTTCCACATCTTTTCTATCTATCCGAGCTTGATTCTCTCTCCTAGCTTGATTCTCAGCCTTTGACCTTATGTTAGCATTCGGTGTTGGGACCTCTTCCTCTTCGTCTTTCCCTCCGTAATGGTAACTGAAAAGACCTCCAGACCTCCTCATGTTGAAGCTATACATATATATAGTTATACCTTCAACATATAATGACGATCCTTAATGTCACCACCACATCGACTGACCATACTGTCTACTTCGACGACCCAATTATTATCAATAATATTTCGCTACTCGAAACCACCATTGAGAACAGTTGGTTGAATCTAAAAGAGAAGGCCACGTTTCAGTGGGAAGTCAAGGGTGTGGGGTTCCCATACACAATCAATCTAGGGAATTATAAGATAACTACCTTAATGGATCGCTTAGCACCTGCAGTCGATGCTGACATCGTTAAATTTATAGACATATCCAGTAAAAAGTATTGGACCCTAGATGTGAAGAAACCAATCAAGTTCAGTAAAAATCTCTGTGAAATATTGGGTATCAAAGGAAATGAAGACGAGGATGGAAACGTAACATTAAAAGTGAGAGAATACGACCTGATAATGGAATATATCCAAACAATATATATCCACTGTGATGCGGTGGATCCCAAATTCTCACTCCTTGAGGGAAAGCGCTCGACTGTACTAGCTAGCCTTAACGTAGAAGGCACCTGGTTTAACAGAAGGACCTATCATTTGATGGAATCAACGAAAGTCCAAGCTCTAGGAACAATGCGGAACAGCCTTCGACTGACTGTTCGCGACGACAAAAGCAACATCATGGACTTCCGTGGTCGACCTCTACGATACGTGTTGAAGCTTGAGTAAGTTATACGTATAACGTACAATGGAAGGCGATTCGATTCCACCGTTTCCATCAGCACCAAGTATCTATCCACAGATTGCTAGTGACACTGGAAAGAACTTTAGACTGCAAACGATCCGAGACACGCTTTCGGACATCGAAGTTCAAGAAAGGCACTACGAAGGTGTGCGCAAGAAATATGCACGTTCTCAAGGAATAGTTCATGGCATCGCAGTGGTAACTGGAGGTCTATCTGTGATCTTATCTGGATCTGGATTGGGTGCAGCGTTGACTGGGGTTGGAATAGTGATTGGTCTACCACTTGGAGTTATTGGTGGTCTATGTGGATTAATTTCAGCATCTACGACCGTTGGAGCTAAGAAGTTAGGAATGAAGGTTTCTAAGCATGAAAGGACAACTATGTTGGCAAAGGCGAAAATCAATACGATTCGCGATCTAGTATCGAAGGCCTTACGCGATGAAAACATATCCGACTCCGAATACAGTCTCATCCTGAACGAAGCGAATAAGTATGAGATCATGAGATCTGAAATTCGTCGCAAGGCTTCCATAGGTGAAAAAAGCACGGATCGGGTTCGAGCCGAACTCAAGCAAGAAGTGCAAAAGGAAATGCGAGAAAAACTTGGAATGTAAGAATCAACGTTTCCTATGAAAGGAACGAACATGGTTCTCACTTTCACTTTGCCAAGTCCTACTGCTAGTTAGCCCATGCTTAGTGTAGATTGGTTCGAAGTGGGAATGGTAAGAAGACAACTCCTTGACAAAACGCTTGACCGCATTTCCAAATATGTCACATCGCTTAACGACATCCTTAAAAGACATAGACGATCCGGAGCGACGTAGCACCTCGTAACTTGCTCCAACGACTTTCGTCTTAAGCATTGATTTGGGGCCTATATTGTTTTCCATTGCCTTAGTAACGACCTCGTGGACTATTTGTTGAACGTCCCTAGGTACTCCTACAAGATCTAGTTGTAGGAAAGTCGTCGCAATGTGAGGAACTATGCGCTCAGCATCCAAGTCTACATCAATCTTATCGTCGTCACACAGAGAACGTATGAAGACCTCTCCATTATGGATGCCTTCGTTTCTTAGTTGCATGAAGCGAGCGACCTCACCTTTAGATCGGACGAATCCACATTGTATGCATGCATGGTAGAGTAGAGCAGCTAAAATATTTTTCTTAGCATCACTACGCTTGAGACAAACTTTCATTACTTGGGTGAATGCGTCGGCTACGATTTCTAACGCGTTCATAGGGAACGATAAATCATAACTTTGTTTGTAAATAGTGTCGTATGCTCGTAGTTCTTGTAGTAGCGTTCGTCGTTTCAGTTCTATGTCATCATCGCTTTGCTTTGGTTTTGCGCGGTCTAGATCACTTTGATACTGAAACCCGTCCGGACCTACTATATGCAGTCGAGTAGTAATAATGTCGATCTTAGTTTCTGTACATGGTTCAACCTCGGAAACAAGACCACATGTGGGACACACGAATTCCGTTCCTTGTACTTCCAAGGGACAGAGACAATCAGAACATGTTTCACTGGTGTTAATACGTTCCACTTGTGGTTTGATATTCAGGCTTCTACAAATTCCAGGACCAAACAATCTGACTAGCTCGTCCATGATACAACTATAGATGTCGTACGTTCAATAGAAAAAAAAAAAAAAGAAGAGGAATGAAGAGGGCCACGCAACGACCTTCTTCATTCTTCCTTTTTTCTTTTTTCGTGGCTATTCCTAAGCGTCCTTCTCGTTCCTCAAGGCAGCCAACACCTCGTTGAGCGCATGGTTGAGAGACTCTCCAAGACCTTCCACTGGTTCCAGCACTCTTGATTCAGCGGGCAATGCTACCTCCGGTTCCACCATGTTTGGCTCCTCCTTTCTTGGATCCTCTAGCTTCTTGCTGGACTTCTTAGCGCGTCTTATATAGACACCGGAAGACTTCACCTTGATGGTGAGACGGTCACATCCTGAGCAAAGCTCGTAATCAGTACGACATCCTTTACCGCACTTCGAGCATGGTACGTATGGGGCACAGCCTTTTGAGATTTGGTAGTTATGCTGGGAACAGAACTTCGTTGTCTTCGAAATCTTCTTTGGACATTTTGAGTCCTTCCCTCTCATCAACCAATCACAAGTTATTGCGGCGTCTACATTTGAGTTCTTCTTCGACATGTTCGATCTGTATGGTGTTAATGCGTACTAAGATAACAACGTAAGCTAGTATTGTGGAATAAAGAATATATACTAATACCATTTAGTGGTAATATACAGTATAATAATCATTCCTTTAACATATACTTCAAGTTTGGATTTCTTAGGTGCGCGAATATCTAGTGACACTTTGGCTTCCTACGTGGCAGAATGAGCATCCATGTAGTTGCGTAGTACAACCCTTTCGTCCTCTGTGAGCTGGGAGTACTGCCACTTAACGAACCATTTAGCGATATCAAGATGACCATTGTTACAGGCGTATTCTATAGCAAGATCAATGCATTCATACTCTAGGGTTATCTGAAAACGTCGCATGAGCCACTTAACGTTATTAAGATGACCATTCCTACTGGCACCTAATATAGCAAAACTGACGGCCTTATCCTCTTTGGTGAACTGGAAGTGCTTAATGAGCCGCTTAGCGATACCAAGATGACCATACTCAAGGGCAGCGCGTAGAACGTGATTGGTGTGTCTGTCCATCATATCGAAACGTAAGTGCTTGATGAGCCACTTAACAGCATTAAGATCACCATATTCGCTGGCGTAGAGAAGAGAAAAGCTATCGTCAATGGAGCTTGCGGAAATACCGAAAGTTCGAGCCAATTCGTCTCGATCGTCGTCACTATGAGTAGACCTCAAACCCAAGCATAGTGCTAGTTTACGGAACCTTTGGTCTACGTTTTTGTAGCGCGCGAGAGATGCAGCACCGTTTAGATTTTTCGATGTCCTTGAGAGGCTTGCGAATGACCAAGGATCTGCATGCTCTACGATCTTAGTCAGAATTTCTAGAGGGAGGCACGATATATAATCCATAGTGGAAGAGATCGATATAACTATATGTAATTATATCTCTAATAGGATTATCAAGTTGGATTTTACGTACAAGAATGTCTAGTGACACTTTGAATGACCCTTAGTTACCCCATAGTAGTATAGTCGGCGTCAGTTAAATACAACTTTTTCTTGTGCAACAAAACTCAAAAGGTTGTGAATGTTATGGACGCCTTTTTTCTTGCACAAGGGGCGTTATGAAGTGGATTTCTGAATTCACTTTATGACGCCCCTTGTGCAAGAAAACAAGGCGTCCATAACATTCACAACCTTTTGAGTTTTGTTGTACAAGAAAAAGTGGTATTTAACTGACGCCGACTATACTACTTACAAAGAGAAATTATGTTGGCTAATGATAATGCAAAATCATACAAAATCCTAGCAGCTCGTGATTCTTCTTAATTGTTCTCCTAATTAAACTGTGGTCTGATTTAAAAGAAAATCCAAATATCTTTTGTCTTCCTCCTTTCGATTGTTTCAACTGGTGGGCCATGCACCCACTATTTAACATCTACCAGCCTGCCAAATAAACAAAGGATTTGTACAATTGTCCGTGATCGTGAAACTGGTCTATTGGAAGCTTAAGCACCAGACGTTCGTGAGTCACGGATGGCAACCGAAAGTAATATGTTCCATTTTTGCAGCATTTCGACATCAGCACGTGCGTAACGTCACAAACGCCAAATCAATTGAGTCTTCCTGTCCATGCTGATCGGCCAGAAATGTGTATCAGCCAGGTTAATAAGATTTTACCACTGTTTTCAATCCAGTCTTCTCTCAGTGTTGTGACGTCCGTGTTGTCAAAAACGTCTGGTGCTTAAGCTCTCTATTGACAGAGCAATTACTGAATCTGTTCAAGTATTAATAATTATTATTTAAATTCAATATCGATGGGTATTATCAATATGCATTCCTGGTGTTCCATTCTGCTAACACCTTAGTGAGTGAGTGAGTGAGTGAGTGAGTGAGCAACACAATTCCCCCAACCATCCCAATAACTCGTTTCTGCCACCACTTTAAGTGATTTATGGGGACCCAATAGGCATCATATGGGAGATATGAGCGTGCTCTTAAAATCATGTGACCGATGATGTCATCGTTATGACATCACCACTATTAAAGTAATTCAAAGGGACTCAATACCATGTGTCAAAGTTAATGCTGCCTGGCATTAGAAATGAGGGAGATACAGGCATGTACTAAAAATCATGTGACTGATGACATCATCGTTATGACATCACCACTAAGTGCATGGGGAACCAATACCATGCCTGTCAAAGTTTGAGCTGCCAGGCATTAGAAATGAGGGTGATACATGCATGTACTAACAATCAGGTGATCAATGACATCATCGTTACAACATCACAGTGATTCATGGGGACCCAATACCATGCCTGTCAAAGTTTGAGCTGCCTGGCATTAGAAGTGAGGGAGATATGGACATGTACTGAAAATCACATGACCGATGACGTCATCGTTACAACATCACCATTAAGTGATATATGGGGACCCAATACCATGTCTGTCAAAGTTTGAGCCACCTGCCATTAATATTAAGTGCATTAAGCAGGACTATCGGCAGGACTCAGGTATTTACATCTCATGTATGCTCAGCTGAATGAGCACACATCTCCCACACGGATAACACAGTTGCTTGCTCAAGTATATCAATAATTACGTTGGCCTTCATTTTACAGTTAGTAGCAAGAGGAGAACCAGCGATGAGGACTTGAGCAACATCACTCCCCAATAGCAATAATGTTCCACATTGATCTTCAATTATTAATTAAATGAAATATTGATTACTCTTATCAATCTGCATTCCAAGCATTCCATTCTGCTAACATCTTAGTGAGCAAGTGAGCAAGCGATCCACAATTTCCCCCAACCATCCCAATGACTTGTTCCTGCATCCACACGTTTAAAGTGGGATTATCATAACAGCTAACCTGATACATCGCCCCTAATTTTATGTGCCTTGGGTCTAACAGTCAGTAGACAGGTCTGATCATGCAGGTCCCACACCTGCAATATGAACAGCAGACGTGTATGAGTAATCATAGAACCTAATTTTACCCATTGGTTACCATGCAGTATAATTATATGGTTTTTAAGCATGGTAGATGTGGGAGTGACAGCTCAAACAATGCCAGTTTGACCGTTTACTTAACATGTTTTCTCAAAAGTTGTCTCAATTTATTTTCAGTTTGTCCCAATTCATTATAGTCAGTGACTCACAAATAATTGTGCAGTTCCCGAATGTGTCCCAGTTTTTCTTGTTTCCCTGTAAATTCCCTGAGTCTCCACTGATTCCCAATATTTTCCTTGGACTCCCAGCAAAATGTTGCTGTTCTCCCAAAACAGGATGTATTAGAGCTGATCAACTTAACACTTCTAATGGGGGTGGCATGACAACTTGTTTTACCTTGACTGTCTTATCTGTAGATATACTAAATATTCTGTCATCTTCAGCAACAATGAATAAGTGGAAAATAGGAGCAGTGTGTCCTCTGAGAATACCCGTAGGTTTGCTGAAAAATAAACGGGCAGAAGAAATGAACTGACATGAGAATGTACTCACTCAGCTCAGATAAAAATTCTAACTGTACCAGGGAAAACCTGGGGTTGCTGGGTTTTTTTTCATGTGGTTCTGTACTGAGAAAACATTTTGTAATGGTACAGAGTACCAGCTGATAGAAGAGACTAGCACTAAAAGTGAATCACTGATACTGTTAAATATTTCAAGGTTTTACCGGTAACCACATTTCCACCCACAAAAAAGCTTGTTTTCCAAATTTGATCAAATCTAAATATCGGACATCTTTCAGTTGGCTTGTCGAATGATTAAGGACTGCATGCCAGCTGTCTACCCTCAATACTACATGTGCATGTAGCTACATGTAAATGTATCATTTACCATACCTTGGTACGTATGGATTCCACATCCTGACTAACCTGTCCATTCCTGTAGACAACAAATAACAGATGGGGTCATTATTAGTTATTATTATTAAATGTACTGTATTTTAGGACCAAAGTGTAAAAGTGTTTCAAAGGTTTGCTAATTTCCCCCTTCCCTTCCCTACCCTCCTCTCATCCCCTTTTCTTTTTCCTCCCCTACCCCCTAGAGCCAGTTCACAGGCTACATGTATGTAGATTGAAACAACTTAAAGGAAACCTGGTGTCCAGACTGAGATTAGGACAGAAGTAGTGGTAAGAGAGATTCTTTTTTTGGGGGGGGGGGGGGGAGACAGTTAGGGTGTGGGGACATAGACAAATACATGTACGAGTAATTGAACAAAGTCTGCTGAGACATTTGCTGCCAGACAACAGGCTTACATGTTCCTTCCACAAACTACCAAATACTATACACCAGTATACCTATGGGATTCATCCAAGCTCAACATGGCAAAATATTAAAAGTTGAGGCAAGGATGAATCCAATTTAGTGTTTTATTATACCAAACAAATAATCCTGCAATCAATAAACACAATGAATGAAATTATAAAGAACTCACTCACTCATGTGAACTGTACAAGAACTATAGGTAGCTGTCCAATATGTACATGTAGTTGTCCTACATGGCTAAATAGGCACATGACCCTAGTGCACACACTTGATTGGAGGTATAATCCATTGAAATTGCATGCTCTGATTGGCTGGCGACCTGTTGCGTTTTTTTTCTCATCCAGACATGGTAATTCCAATTAAAAAGCAAGAGGCCCTGAGTGGCCTTAACTAGCATGTACTGCATGGAGTTCTAGCATAATTTTGTATCAACATGGTTTGTGCTAGAGTAGCCAGAGAATTGGTTCTCTACTGATGCTCTTGTCTGTCAAATGTCGATGTGCAAATGCCCCACGTATGCCGGGGGGATTAGGTTAGGGTTATGGTATGCTATGGTAATTGTAAAATTATCTTTTTAAATTATGGTAACACTAACGTTATTTGGAACAAACAATCAAATGTAGAACGTTTGTACACAATCCAAATAAAACCCATGTATGTATGTATGTTGTTGTTGTTGCCGGGGGGGGGGGGGGGGGGGGGGAGGGGGGGCATTAGAGCCATAATACACACACAACACACGCATACATGTAGTTTAATATTACTTTCTTTTCAATATTATTGTTCCTTGAGGGTCGTTAGAATTATAAAAAAAACTTGGTATGGGTGTCAGTTGTTGATTGAAGTGCAATGGTTATTTGAGTAGTCTGCATGACATTGAGTCACTGAAATTTGATGCATTGTAATTATATCAAGTGCAGTACGACTACGAGAAATGAAGCAATTTTTTAAGAACAACAAATTCCACATAATGTTGCTGTTCATTGTGAATAGTTAGGTACATGTAATGTCGTTCTACATGTGAAATAAAGTCATCTATTTGTAATTCTCATTAACAAACCAGTGGAGATGGCTGAAATTCAGGCTAAATTCTCAAAACAATATTTTCGATTGAGGTCGTAAACTACAGACCACCATTTTCTAGTATTAGTGAGCTGCCACTGTTCTAGTGCTCATTTTCTACATCTTGAAGGAGACTGAAACTTATAATGGCAGGCCACAAAGAAACATGCAATGTCCACTCATTTTTTTCTATCATTGGGGTTGCAGCAAGATTAATTTTAATTCCCAAATAATTCTTAAAAGTACTTATACTCCTGATCGTGACCGAGTGAAAGTGACGATGCTGACGCCAAGAACTGAGGAACAACAATTACATTTATTTTCTCATAAGATGATGGAAATGTATACGAGTAATAAGGCATAATAAGAAATACAATGATGAGAAGGTAGGTCCTTAAGGTAACCTTAGGGTTATCTTAAGCCAGGACCACCTCAGATGGAAAACACTGAAACAAGATCTAGCTTGCATGGATATATAATGGTACCAAGAAAGGGGAAGGGAAAGAAAAAGTGCCACTTGCATGTGAGTATACTCTCACAGTTCTGGACCAAATTTAGTTTATTTTATAAACTTGCAATAATGATAAATACACTACTCTATACATAATATCATTATGTCAGTTAAAAAACACACATTAAATACACTGTAGAATGCCTGAACACAGAGATAATAATCAAATACAAAGAGGTACAGGCCAGATGTAAATAGACCCGGGTAATAGAACAAAATAAAAAGCCAATAATTGTACATGTGTCACTGTTAGGTGGTAACTGTCCCTTGGTCTAGTGCTTAGGAAAGATTGGTTTTTACCAGTGTCAATAACACGCCACAGATAAATATGCAATTTCCACATCAGAGTCATTTATCGTTCGTTTGAAAAAAAAATCATTTCGGATTACTTACTCAGTTTATACTCACTTATTTACTGCATGCTAGATTTCTATTCCCGAATTTATAAACATTGAAATACATGTGCATATAATATTTTAAAAGGCCCCTTTAATTCTTTAATGAGTTGCTCCTAAATCAGTACGAGACTATACTAGGAGTGGACCTACGATTTTACGTCCTTATCTGAGAAGACGTGAAGGTCTAACCATTTGCAGTTGGTTCACAAAGGCAGCACCTTCTACTCAGTTATTTTAAGACCCTTAGTGTTGGTCCGGCCGGGGTTTGAACCTGCGACCTCCCGCTCGATAGACCCTGTCAGTCAGAGAACTGAGAAATCGGGTCATTTCTACTATGGTTTCGAGAGGTTAATAACAACACAACGACAGTCAATTGGTATAAACTAAGGTTATCATGTTCAGATTAAATTAGCGGCTACTTACAATTACAAGCTGCTGTCTTTATAGCCAACTGTCACATGTGTATCTTAAAGCATGTCGCATAATATGTGATAAATTCCCGTCCAAAGCCCGTGAAATACCTCTCAGCTTTAGAAAAGATAAAAATCTTGGTATTGCACTTGAAGGAACCTTTGGTTTACACAAAAAAAAACAGCTGATATTAAAGGTTTTGCTAAGTCAAAACTCCCACTCGCCGCCATCTTGAAAAACCTGGAAATGTTGTCCACTGTTCACATGACCAGCACAGTGCAATCTGATTGGTACGGTGGCAAAAAGAACATCCAAAAAAGGTGCTATCTGATTGGTTAATGGCGAAAAAGTCCGACATTGCTGGCCAAAGGCCTGGCCCAAGTAAAAAGGCAAATGACAGTTGAGACAATGCATGGGTATTGCTACCCCAGATGCATTGGTGGGGAATCAGAACCCCCAGGGCCCTTGGGGATTTAAGGACCCTCAGGGGTGTTGTGCTGGTTTCTATTTACTACTTTTCCTGGAGTACTTCACCCTCATCCCCTTACCCCCCACATGTTGTTGTTGTTTATTGTCTGGGGCAGCGGGTTGGAACCATTAAATAATCATTTTTCACTTGATTCTTACTTTTAAAAACGTACCTTAGAATTGAACACATTGTATTGAAAGCCTTTCAAGTAAAGGAAAAGTGCAGAAAATTGCCAGTGATTTGAGTGAAACAAAGATTGCATGCTCACACTGACAAAATAATGTATCACTTCTTGTGTGAGCATGTGACTGAATTAACAAAAGCAAGTACAATCAATTGAATTGATAAGGAAAACAAAACAAAATTATTTACCAGCTAACCCTAGTCGGTCCTAAGGAGAAAAACTTTGCCCTCAGTCTTGAAAACTACCCTTGGCCTGTGGCCTTTGGCTGTTTTCAAGACTTCTGGCAACGTTTCCCTCCATATGGACCTCCCAACCTGTACATAACATATAATAATTATTCAACTAAAGCCTATAGTCAGCTTGTATGCATAGCTTTATTCAGTCACAAGAATGAACCAACCTACCTCCAGTGACAATTAAATTCTTCTCCTTACAAAAGTCGAATGTCTTAACACCTTTGTAAACCCTGAAGACAGTCTGGTCACTGGCCAGTCGTCGTTGTGGCTGGCTGTCCCTAGCAAGTGCAACCATGGTCTTCCTACGTTCATTTTGGCCTGTTTTAACTTCACGCAGTTGAGATGCTATGTGTGTGCTGCCCATAGTTTGGCCTGACAATAAATAAAAACATGGCGATTAGACACACAATACTCTCCATTATATTACACCTGCAGTACCTTGACCTCAAAAGTCAAGTGATTTAGCAACTCATGACAGTCCTGTGAATGACAAAACTTAAGTTGGCCATCAATTTCATGTGAGAATCCTACATTTAAAGCTTAATTTATTATTAAAACTAATTGTTTCACAAGGATTTCCACCACTGAGAAACATTGTATCTGAATACATGTAAAAATAACAATGTGTTAATATCGGCTCTCAGCTAGTCTTCTTGCCTTATTCGGCAATAAAATTGAGTCAGTATTAGTATTGTTTTAAAATAACCAGGCTAATTAATCACATGGATGCTTAACTTGGAGATATGTATATGGTGTGCTCACATTGTGATATCGCGATCAATTCCATATCTTTGCATGCCCATGTATTGTTCCCTATTAATTTAACTCCATTGACATGTACCTATTACTAGTGCTGTCTCTTGGTGGTTGGAGCAGGAAATGACAGCTCTCAGAGAATCATAGTACTTGAGCTGGGCCACCCAATCATTGTGAACCTTCCACCTGCAATCAATAATGATTATTTAAATTAACACTTAATAGTGTTCAATGCAAACAAGCATGTAGTATTTTACCCCAGGAGGAGGTAGACTTTCCCTGCTGGCAGAGTCCACTTCCTTCCCAAAATGATATACATGTACTGCCATCTACAACCAATTGGATGAACAAAACAAGTTTTGAAACTGGGAACATGTGACACTCATGACAAAACATAGCATGCCCCTTACACTATTTGAGCCCTGGTTTCAAAGTCATGTTGAGGATTATGACACTGAGGTTGCTACAATTGCGGACATGAGTTGTTGGGACACTCCAGAAAAAACGCAATTTTTCAGCCGTGCGGTCTTTTTCCTCCTCCTCCCCTCCCTCAATGTTGGGACTCAACAGGCCCAATCGTTCTACCCAACATTGGGAAGGAAGAGGAGAAAGTGTCTCAACACTCGTGTCCGCAATTGTATTTAATTGGAATGAATAGTATGCTGAGTAAGCACATTTTATGAAATAACGGGGTTGAAGCCGTTGCGTTCGGTTAAAAACAATTAAATAAATATTTCAATGAGATATAACATTTTTTTTGTGAAGCAGTAATGAATAGGTCGAGTTATTCAAAAAAGAAAATAAATCAAATTGTAAATGTTGAAAAATAAATAACAAGGTTGAGGGAGAGCGGAAAATTTTAAACTTGCACTGAAAACGCGCGACACGGGTTGTACATTTCATTTGAGCCGTCTGAGACCCAACACTCCTTCGAAAAGCACTATTGAATGTTTAAGTATTATTTGATAGTTCGGCTGTGTATGTAATGGAGGAAGAAAGAGGAGATTTGAATAGCGAAGCTCGAGTAGTTGGAGGGGGAGCAGCTTGCAGTACCATCGTGCTGTCGGTACTTTGCCGAACTTGTCTTCTGCCAAGCCGTAGCGTGATATATAGTTGGTGTGACATGACAACAGTTCACCACACGGTTCACCAATCTATTCGATAATGCTGATCAAAGCCACGGGAAATTATCTCTTAAATCAATTTACATCGCTAACAGATCGGGTATATTTTACATTTCTGTATTATTAATGCCTCTAGCAAACGTTTTCGCGCACTGTAACACGTTTCTAATGGTGAACCGTAGTTTGAAAGAAAAATTAAGTATGTTTTTTTATTGCAACGGTTCACCATGCGAACAGTATCACAGTGCGCGAAACCGTTCGCTAGAGGCATTAATAATACAGAAATGTAAAATATACCGGATCTGTTAGCGATGTAAATTAGTTTAAGAGAGAATTTCCCATGACTTTGGTCAGCATTATCGAATAGATTGGTGAACCGTGTGGTGATCCGTAGTCACGTGACAGAATGGTAACCTGTTCTTTTAGTAAAACGAATGAAAAGTCCGAAGACTACAGCAAAGCTGAATATATACCTTTTAGTAAACCATTTTTTTCTCTCCTCCCAAGCCTTAATTAAGTCAGGGTAAGTCTCTGCTGGGAACAGTTTGCCAGGATTTCTTTACAGTAATCGTTTGTTTAAGTTCACTTTAATTTCGAAATTACTCCTCTATTCGGCCGCGGTGTTTAGGAAGATTTCTTCTTTGGCAAAACCTCATTTCGTATTCTACTTACACTTGCTTACATTTCGCTACTTTACGATTGGACAGCCCTTGAACACGGCATAAAAGTAATGTAACGCGACTCCGTGTCACACTGCCGATTATTTGTCCCAGTGTCGAGTAATTGTTTTTTTTTCTCAACACAAAATGTATATTTCTAAAATAATACAGTCTTTTAGCTACCGTATTTACCCGTGTATAATGCGCACTTTTTTCCCCAAAATATGCCCTCTAAAATCACGATGCGCATTATACACGGAATGACCTTATTCAGCACGATCTGATTTGCATAACAAAACAAACAAAAGGAAACTTCTCACTGGCTCTTTATATTTAAACTACCAATGAATACTTGACAATTTCGATCCGTGAATAAATCATAACAACTATTTAAGGCATAGTTCAGATTAGTTCTGTTAGTCTTTACCATGGCAACTGTACTTACGAAGCGTCAAAGTTATACTACATCTGAAAAACTTCGAGTCATCAACTTTGCTGAGAAGAATGGGAATCGTGCAGCACAACGAGAGTTTGGAGTTGCTGAGAGCAATGTACGGCTGTGGCGAACAAACAAAGAGAATCTGGAGAAAATGCCTCGACTGAAGCGTGCTGATCGCGGGAGGAAAGCTGCTTGGCCTGCACTGGAGGTTGACCTCGTGGCTTGGATCACTGAGAAACGGAACAACGGTCTTGCCATTCTGCCCTCCTTAGTGAGACTAAAAGCCCTTGATCTTGCAAAGGATGAGAAGTACAGGATACCAGAAGGTGTATTTAAGGCCGGAAACCATTGGTGCCAGCGATTTATGAAGAGGAATGGTCTGTCAATACGACAAAAAACAACATTAGCTCAGCGCCTTCCCGCCGATTACGAAGAGAAGATAGTCCAGTTCCACCAGTATGTGATCAAGCATCGAAAGCAGCACGGATATCCGCTTCATCTGATTGCGAACATGGATGAAACTCCACTAACATTTGACATGCCGCCAAACCGAACGATCAACAACATCGGAGAGAAGACCGTGAAAATCCGTACGACAGGAAATGAGAAAAATCGAGTGACAGTCGTATTGACGTGTGCTGCCGATGGCTCAAAACTGAAACCAATGGTGATCTTTAAGAGAAAGACATTGCCGAAGATAAAGAACACTCACGGCGTTGTTATTGCTGTTCAGTACAAAGGCTGGATGGATACCGAGCGAATGAAACTGTGAGAGCACGCTGCGGAGGACTGGGGAGAGAGAGAAGCCTGCTTGTTTTTGACGCTTTTGACGCTTTTGACGCTTTTGAGGCCCACGTGACAGACCCCGTGAAGCGAGTGCTTCGATCAGAGAACACAGATTTGGCTGTCATTCCGGGAGGTTTAACATCAATTCTTCAGCCTCTAGATGTTTCTCTGAACAAACCATTTAAAGATCGTGTTAAAGCAAAGTGGATGGAGTGGATGGCAGACGGTATTCACGAATTTACTGCTGGGGGAAGACAGAAGAAGCCGACTGAAGAAATGATCTGTGCGTGGATTGCCGAAGCATGGCGAAGCATTCCACAGGAGATGATCGTGGGAGCTTTTCTGAAGTGTGGAATCTCCAACAAGCTGGATGGAATGGAGGACGACCTCATTTACCAGGGTGAGGACGATGACAATGAAGCCATTGATGATTTTGGTGATTCGTTCGCCAGAGAACTGTTTGAGTCGGACTCTGAATCAGACTTCGAAGGTTTTTGAATTGTTTGCTGTGTACGGTACTGGCTGGTATGAATACTAGGAAACTGTAATTATTTTAATACTACAAATGTGGTACGTAAAACAAGTGATGTAAATAAAAGCATTTAAAATATATTTTATTTGTTGTGTTTTTCATTTTCTCAGCATATCACAAGAAATTCTAAGATACAGGCTGAAAATTGACATGCGCATTATACACGGGCGCGCATTATACACGGGTAAATACGGTATACGTACATGGGATATTTATATGACCGTAAAACTGCAAATAGAGAGGTTTCGCAGGCGTTATTCACTAGTACGTAGCGTTTACGTGAACTCTTATCGCTGCCTTTCACGGCATGACTGCTAACATTAATAGCTTGTCAATCAACACCCGCACCACTTAATAGCATAGACAATTGCGGACATGAGTTGTTGGGACACTCCAGAAAAAATGCAATTTTTCAGCCGTGCGGTCTTTTTCCTCCTCCTCCCCTCCCTCAATGTTGGGACTCAACAGGCCCAATCGTTCTACCCAACATTGGGAAGGAAGAGGAGAAAGTGTCTCAACACTCGTGTCCGCAATTGTAGGTAACTATTGCATGCATGACAGAGAAAGTGCCCTACACTTCCAGAGTTCAACTTTTTTTCTCTCTCTTTGATTTGGGAAGGAAGAGAATTCTGCCAGCATGGAAAGAGGGACTCGTTATATTTGGTGGGCAGGAGTGCTTGCCATGTACTTCTTAGGGGTTGAAATTGGCTGAGGGACTATTACATGTATTAAAATGAAAACTAAATGCTTCTAACAGTGATCTGGAAATATTTTAAAGGCCTGTATATAGGCCCTCAGAACTAAACAAAATTATACTAAATAATACTATATTGAACGCAGATCGATTGTCACATGAAAAAAAAAACTATCACCGACTTTTAGCTTTTTCACCACCAAATTCTCCCCCAAAGATATTTTACATGTGCATGCCAGCTGTTGACCTTTGACATCATTGGGTATAACATTAATATTGATATTTTGGTGCTTAATTAAAGGTGCTACGTATATACAGTGTACATACATGTACCGTATTTACCTGTGTATTATAATGTCCACCCGTGTATAATGCGCATGTATCTGAATTTTTTGTGATTTTCTAAAAAAAAATAGTTGGGGGTGCAGCTTTATGGCTGAGTACAAGTACTTTTCAGAAAGAAAATCAGCTTTTGAGTCTTATGTTTACCCAATTATGAAAATAGTCAAGTGCTATTGGCTAAACGTAACTAGAAATATGCAACTCCTTGCCATTTCTTTTGCTTTTTCAACTTGCCATCTCTAAATGACTTGAGAAATCTTTTGCATTTATTCCACCATTATCCAACAACATTTTCAAGGAGCCTCATTTCCTGCATAAAGTGCAAGAGGAAGCCCATTTTCCTTCACACAACGCACAAGTCCATCATCCAACATCTTGGATTTTCACAGACGGACCTGGGGTGAGTTCTTATTTTTTACTTGGAATGCATAGTTCACAATCGATTGTAACGCAAATGTACTTTATTTGAAAATTATAGGGGTTCCAAGACCTGTTATGGGCTTTAACACTGCTATAAAGCGTAAAGTATATTATCAATGAAGATGACAAGCAAATGGACAACAAGTTTTCTTCGGTTAATTCTTATTTGATTCATGGATTGTGTAGTTGTTATGATTTATTCACAAATCGAAACTCATGATCAGTGTAAGTAAGCTTACCGGTATTCACTGTTAGACTAAAAGTAAAAGAGCCAGTTTGATTTTTACTTTTGTTTTGTGTTGTTCATGCTCAATGAATTGATTCCTTGTATAATGCGCATCAAAATCTTAAAGGCCATATTTTGGGTAAAATAGTGTGCATTATATATACACAGGTAAATATGGTAACCGTAACTGAATAGACCTTTATTAATACCTGATGAACTTCGTATTTTCTGAGTTCACAACGCTGTAATTAAGACACAAAAATAAATGTGTTATTTAATAGAAAAACCCAAGCAAAACATTTTCAGCAATTAACATTATATTCCTAGTACATAGAATTATTTCTAACCTGTCAACATTTACACTTGCAATTCCTTCCACTTTCGGCATCTTCTTCCAATTTCTATTAAATTGATAAAAAACGTATTTCTTATCAGATTGCTTGTGTGTGGCTTGTATAAAGTATATTTAATCCATTCTATTTTGGGAGGAAAATCAGATTACAATTATTATACTTATAATGAAATATATGATGAAGGCAGCTGGGAATTTTCAAAAATTCTTCAGAATTGCCAAGAATTCTTTGAATCTTTTTGCCTGGGTACTGGCAATTATCACCAGCAAAGTTATGATGATAGCTGGCTACTTTAATGTAAAACTTAAAGCCAGAGTCATACAAATGTACATGTAGTACATTGTAGCTTATGGCACGAAAAGACTGCCTATTTGTCACAGTTGTCCAGCAACTTAAAAACTTAATGTCAGCCCTGCAAAGGTCATTAATATTTACAGACTGGTGCAACTACTCAGTAACTGGGGCCACTTAGATAACAACACTTAACTAAACACATGCAATTGCAAAATGAAAATAAATCATTCCAAATATTATTATAAATCCTAACAAAATTTATTAACAATGTTCTTAATTCGAAAGACTTCAACTTCAAAAATTAATTTGCCTTTTACCAGATCGAAGCTCGAGTAAGTTGAAATGCTATTGTCTGGTACTCAACACTGATTGGCTCAAGTAACCGTAAGTTGAAATGCTATTGTCTGGTACTCAACACTGATTGGCTCAAGTAACTGTAAGTTTAAATGCTATTGTCTGGTACTCAACACTGATTGGCTCAAATAACCATCCACTGTATGTTGGAATGCTTTGTTTTCATTCTGCAATGTGATTGGTTCTTGTTGTCTATTATATTGGCCTCAGTATAGTTACAGTAGTTGTACTGTAAAATGACCACCGTACATGTACCTGAGTGTACAGTTACAGTAGTTGTACTGTAAAATGACCATCATACATGTACCTGAGTGTTTCTCCAGTTGAATGCATGATGAAAATATTTACACAACCCTGTGACAAAGACAGAATTAAGAAACATTTTATTTTTGTCAAGCAGCACACAAATATGTCATGTAACTAATATATAGCACAATCAACAACTTACAAAATAATGTTGTGAATCAAGGTTAATACTACAGGACTGTTTAAAGGGGCTATGTTATGGCATTGTGCATGCTTGAGTCGATACATGTACGATTGATATATGGCTGTTAAATATTATTGGACTGGTTACAAATAGCTAATTAAAAGTTCCCTCTGTCAATGCTTGATTGAAATTAGATGCAATACTTTCCCTTAAAGAATACGGACCAACCATCATGCTATGCTGTCGCTGCCATTTTCTCTCAGTTTTATCTTCCAATATTTCGCAACCCTGTTATTTTGTATCAATGCCAGTTTAAATTTGAATCTGTTTTTGGAAAGAGGATATAAAGCAACACAACAAAAGGCCGCTAAGCATCACAGTTGCACCATTCTTCAAGACTACATCAGTCAATCTGTTTGTCTTTTTTTCATAATTGCTTTGATTTTTAAAAACATCCCATATTGTCAGCTCATACAAAATCACTGAAAGTAACTGTGTCTGGGCCAGAACAAATATGAAGGCCTAAATCTCACCCTGAGAGCCCCTTTAATAATTGTTAGTCATCTCACCTGGCTGTCTCCATAGATAATGATACATTCATCTGTACCTGGGGAACTGAACATACAATGAAAACAAAAGGTAAGAATTAAGATGCAGAAATTTAAATTTATTTAATAATTAGTCCTTCCCTACTTTTTGCCATTTCTCTTCACCTGACCCACAATTTTGGCCTTTTGAAAAACTTCAGTGATGAGAAACAGAAAATAAAAAGGGATGGGCCCAATAGACCAGTTCGTGGTTAATTCTGACATTTTGAAAGATGTGAAAACATGGCGAAAAATACAGTGTTTGTATGGGAATCCGATGCCGAATAATTTCCTTAAAATCGAATCTCTGAAAATCACTGTCTGCAAACTTAAGATACCGGGTAAAAGATTAACTGATCAAAATTTGGGGGATGTACAATGTAGCTGTACTGGGAAGCGTGCAATCGTGTTTTCAGTTTACCATACATTTGTCTGTAAATTTTCCCATGGTCTTTGACTCATTAATAATTGTTACAGACAAATGTATGGAAAACTGAAAACACGATTGCATGCTTCCCAGCACTGAACTACATCCCCCAAATTTTGATCAGTTAATCTTTTACCTGGTATCTTACGTTTGCAGACAATGAATAAAATTATGTCAGAAATTTAATTTTACAGAAAATATTTGGCAACGGATTACCATACAAACGCTGTATTTTGGGCCATGTTTGCACCCCTCTCAAAATGTCAGAATTAATGAAGAGGCTAGTAGGAATTTATGATATGCCGTTTGATAGAAAATTTGAAACTATTTTTAGATTATTTTGTAATATTTATTGCTTTGAGCTCAACAGGAATAGAATTCCATAATTTATGAGCACAAAATCTTTGCCATAATTTGTACGGATCTTTGAATGTAGAGAGTGCCTTTAGAAGCTATAAAAAATATTGTGTTGTAATTATGGAATCCATATTTGTAACTGGAGTAAAGAAATCATTAAAGTGAAAATAGTTGATGGGCTATATGCATACCAATAGTCCAGCCTTAGAGGGGTTGTCTCCAGGCCACTAATTTGGCAATATGGTTCAAATGTAGACAGCTCAAAAAATTGGATCTCTCTGTCTCTGTAAATAGAATAAAAACACATATTAATTACGACATAAAATGTTACACAGGGCTATCATCTTTCAAGGCTATTAAGGTTACATATTATTTTCCATTCCTATAGGCCTGTTAAAAGCATTCAAATTATTTAAAGTTAAGAAAACCCTCTGATTAACAATAATATTATTGATCAGTTTTCAGCATACAATACCCCTGGCTAGTAACGTTTGATTCAAATACTGTCTACACCCCTGGCTAATAACGTTTGATTCAAATACTGTCTACACCCCTGGCTAACAATGTTTGATTCAAATACTCATATGCTGCCTGTTTTCTAGCATCCTTAGATGATGATTTCTGTGGTTGTGAAAAATAATTTGATAGTGTATAATAAGTATTATTTCAGAAATCTTTCCTTTCAAGCAATAGATTATTCAAGCCCAGAAGTATATTCTAGCCTTCTCGATAAATCAGATGATTTGTATTCGCTATTATCGCACTTCGGCCATCTTGGATTGAAAGCGAGGCTTCCGGGTTGTCGGTTACGTAGCGCTTACTATTTGCTCTGTTGTTGGTCGCGAGTTTGGATGAAAAAGCTACTTCATCTCCACTTCTGTAATTCCAATTGTACAAATAATAGCCAGAAAAGAAGATCTAGGGATTCTTTTCACATATTTGATTCCAATAAACAGCTCAGAAAGCGACGGAGTTTGAAAATACGCGGAGATGTCGACCCACACTTCAGACTTCGATAAATATCCAGAGGTATAGAGTGAGAAAAAAAAACAAGTAATACTTCTTCGGTTAAAGTGTCACAGGTTCCCTCAGACTCACAGCTAGCGGCGGTCTCTACAGGTAAAATAAGAAGAGAGAAACCTCACCTAGCAGGGCGAATGGAACATGTTAAGTTATTGTTCTCAATAAATATATATACACGTGCACCAGCCACCCTCTATTATTATATTTTGATATTTTTTAATGCACATGGGACTATTTTTACGTTGATCGTTATTTTTCATTTTACGAATAAGACTTGTGTACTTTGCACACCACTAATAATAAATTGGCACTAATTTTGAAAGTGTCATGACCATCATATTAAAGTTTTAATGTGTGAATAATATTTTTTATGTCAAATATATTATATATCATATGTATTTGTATACTGAATCAAAGGGAAATATTTTGGGAGGTTTTATTAGAATGGTCATGGGTGTTATGCAATGATATTTATCACTGTCAAATTTCTGGTATGAAATGAAGGTTTATTTATTAGTTAATCTGGGATTTTCTTAGTAATACCACAATCACCTCAGCTTTCTTTGTTTGTTCAGGGACATTTAAACTCTAAATTCCCTCATCAGCATGGATACTTGTTCTAATTTTCTCTCGTTGACATGGAGAATGAAAATTAGAAGGGCATGCATGCTGATGAGGGTTATGGCAGGTCATTATAAAAATTAGTCCCTAGCAGAGTGCATGAATGCCTGTCAACCCTGTATCCTACCTATTTTATGGCTCAAGAAAGGTCTTCTCTTCATTTGTCAAACCCACTTCTTCCATACATGTGAGATAATTATACTTAAAACCACAAACATGACATGATTAAACTCTATGCGTGCTCCTGGAATATTTAGTCAGCCACATATTACATTTTATTTTTACATTTTACTTGACATTTTATTTATTCTTCACAAAATCAACACACTTGCAGGGTCCAGTTCAACCAATGGTGCTCAATCAAGCAAAACAAAACATAAAAAAAACTCAACCATGGTAACTTTAGTTTAGGCAGAGAAAAACTAAAGTCCTCTGGGATTAGTTTCATTAGTCAGTGATAATAGTATTACAAAGTAATAGCATGAAATTAGCTAGTGATTAAATTTCCCCTTGACCCTTGGGAGGATTTATGCAAATTCTCCCTTATCCCCGTCAGCTCTCGGGGAAAATTTGATAACTAATTTACCTTATGCCATGCCATTACTTATAATAATAATATTTTGGAGTTTGGACTGATTTTACTTACCAGTAACCAGACACTGTTAGGTCTATTCGATTTTATTAAACAGGGTTAAACAAATCTGCTCTATCTGTGAATAAATTCAAATCAAGCTATCCTCCATAATTTCTGTGGCTTGGCTTGGGAAAGAAATAATATTAATTATAATAAATTGATAAACAGGATGTAAATGATGCTGGAGTACCAATCCAGCTAGCAGCTACATGTAGGTTATAAAAAAACAGTTGCATCATTGCAATGATTATGGCAGAAGAAAATATATTGTACAAAATGTTGTAATATACCAAAACAGACAACTGAGACAGTGTTGGGGTCTGGCAGTATTTATTAACATAATATAAATTATTATTACAATATATTTTAATATGTTACAATTTATTTACATGATTGAAATATAATATTAATAGTGATACAAAAGCTGGATGGTACTTGTTAGTATGGCTGCTCCCCTAAAGCACGAGATAGTTGGTTTACAAAATAGTTACTACCGAGACATACAAGGCCTAACCCATTGGCTATATCCAGCCTGATTATAATTTTACAGTATTGCTCAACTAAAAGTAGGCTGTACCCTGCCAGACTCCAACCTGATCAGCTGATTCTGAATATCTAGATTAATATTCACTTCAATTATAAATTAATTGGAAATTAAAATAATTGTACAAAGTTTGAAAACTAAAGTTAGGTGATTTAAAAACAATTAGGTAGTCATTGTTGCAATTTTGTTGCCATTATTAGCACTGTCATCAACATCAATATTGTTTTGCATTAATACCATCACCAGTACCATTTCCATTGTCACTATCATCATTGTACATGGTCAAATGACCCATATCTCAGTTTCTCTACAGGTAATTTTGGTCAATTTCCAAGTAGCCATTTGTTGATAATGGCCCAACATTGCAAGTCAGTAATACTGTCATTATCGTCATCTTAACATACACTACCTGGTATACATATGATGATATATGTATCAGGAGCCATATTATGTATATATGATATAGTTACAGTACCAATGCAATGTTATCAGCCATCCATGCAAGTGAACCATTTTGTTTCATTGATAATGCATTTCCTCAAATCCTCATACAAACCTTCTAAAAACCTAACCCAAAATTTGCCAAAAACCCTAACCATTTCCAACCCAAATCATTCCTAGAATGAGTACACCCAAGCTATAAAATTATGAAGGATTTTTCACAGGTTTTCAAGTGATCATTGGAAGTGGCAGGGTATACTGCAGTGAGGTTTCTCTCTTGTTTTTTAGGTGTAGAAAATGGACTTCTGCTATCTGTTAGTCTGGGGGAACCTGTCACACTTATTTAAGCGAAGAAGTATTTTATAATCAGCTGTTTTTTACTCACTGGATATTTTATCGATGTCTGAAGTATGGGTCGACATATCCGCGTATTTTCAAACTCCATCGCTTTTAGAGCTGTTCATTGGAATCAAATATGTGAAAAGAATCTCTAGATCTTCTTTTCTGACTATTATTTGTACATTTGGAATTACAGAAGTGGAGATGAAATAGCTTTTTCATCCAAACTCGCGACCAACAACAGAGCAAATATTAAGCGCTACGTAACGGACAACCCGGAAGCCTCGCTTTCAATCCAAGATGGCCGAAGTGCGATAATAGCGAATAGTACAATCTTACATGTAAGTTTTCAAATTTAGTGCTTATTGTTAAACTGTATCTCAATCACTAGTAGCTGGCAAATCCTACCCTGTGGAGATGATAAACTTGTTGTAATGTGGCATAAGAACAAAGTCTGTTATCCATTTGGTTTTCTTGGAAGAACTCTCAATCTGGAAGATAAGTAACTACTAACATTATATTTGTTTCAAAATGTCACTTTCATTTACTGGTAATGAGGTAAACAATTATTATAAACAATTTTCCAGGGTTGTCATCAACTTTTGGTTTTAACAAGTTTTCCTTGTGTACGGATTAACAGACAACTTTCGAGACACCTTCTCTGTCCTCTTAACATATGGATCAAGTGTAGTTTACAACTCCAATCAAAATTTTCCTATTGAGAATCCCTAGAAAATCAAAACATTATGCCGATGGCTGGCAAAGACTTGACCATGCAACGCTTAACTCGAAACAACTCTCTTTTTGAAGGTTTAAACAAATTCAAACAACTTTTGAAGCCGCCAATTGCAAACCTGTACATGTATTTATCCTAAACTTGTCCTACACACCCTGGCGAAAATATGTTCATGATTTCATGAACCAGCATGTACTATTCATGAAAGTTCATGAACAGTTCTTGATATGTTCTTGACTGGCAATTGTATCAGTTCATGTACTAAAATTCATGAAATGTTCATTGAACTGTTCATGAATATTTCATGGTCACTGATAAATACCAAATATGTTCATGAACTTATGATGAATTGTTCATGAATGGAACAAAATACATTTTTTCTTGAAAGGTTCACTGAATTATTTCAAGAACATTTCATGAACATTTCAAGAACCTAAGATGGTTCAGGAGAGTTCATAATTAATTCATGAAATACAATAATGATTGAATCTCTAATGAACTTTCATGAACTGTTATAATTTCACACAATAATAAGTTAAAGAACCTTTTATGAACATTTTAAAAATGCTAGAAAGTTCACGAGAGTTCACAAGAAATTCATCAACTGCAACATTAATAACCTATGATGAACTTTTACCAACCCTATATTATTCTTCAGACCACATTCAAACTGTAATCAACATAGCAATAGCTTTTTCCCATGGTCTAATAGCTCCCTGAGCGTAGTTAACAATAATGACACTAACAAATTTAAGACCGCTGTACGCCAACATTTTATTGAATCAAGAGAATGGTTTTATTTTTTAAATGTTGTTATCATATTATTAAGTGTGTCTCCTTTTATCATGGCATTATTATTAACCTAGTTGTTATTATTGTAAAAAAAAAAATCATTTAGACTGATGTGATATGGTTACACCGTTTTATCAGTTAATAAGGTAGAACCCGTCTGGCAGACAACATAATCAATGAAACAACAATGCATTGTCTTTTCTGGTTCAAATGAGTTCGTTCAGCCAAGTTCCCCTTGCAAAATGAATTGCCAGGTTTCTCAGGGAATCCTTAAGGAACAGAGACTACTGCATGCATTAAGGCTACATAATTATTTTATTTGAAGGCAGGATAAACATCACAATAAATACAATGAAATGAGAAATAAAATAAGTTAAATTAAGATAGCAGTCATATGAGGAGGCTGAGGGATGAGACTAAAATAATATTAAGCATCAGCATTCTCCTGGTTATTTTAGACTAAGAGTTGACTTACCATTATTTGACTGGCTTGTTCAAAAAGCAAAGTATTTCTGTCTGCCCCTTTGAAAATGTGTATTTCTGCTAATAAATTCGAACAGAAGAACGTAGGACCTTCGATCTCCGACTCTTACTTTTATGAGTTAAGACTGGAACCAAGTTGACCATATTTGGTTAGCAGAGTTGCCAGGCCTCCAGGGGCGGTTATTCTTTGAAGCCCTGATGTGTGTTGCTCGGTTGGACTTCGAGTTTTACAAGCTCAATGAAAGGTTAATTCAAAGAGTATTTCAAACACAATATTCTTTAGATGGAATGATAATAATAACCGCTGCAACTGAGAGGCATCACTAGTTCTGGATGGCACGATTTAATGGAGAAATATGTACAGTAGCCGAGTAGGTAAGCTTAAAATGTCTTACTTTTATACTACCACCTGGAAATACGATATATGTGCTTTCAGTTTCACTTTCAGTTTCACGCAACAGTCACTACCTAAAACCACTATTATAGCTTAGAGTTTTCTAGTAATTCAGTTCGTTTTAATAGATTATTGCTCACATAGAATATACTTCAAATAACAATGTCAATGTGGTAAAATCCTTCCCGAACATGTCATCAAAAATGGCCGTTATTTTATCTGACATTATCTGACGTTATTTATCTGGGGGCCCCGTATTCGTTCAGCAAAATTCACATTAATCTTTGGTAAAACTGTTCTTACCACGAAAATATTTCAGTTATGACTTTTGTAGATCTTACAGTTTTGGAATAAAGTTTATATTTTGTATACGTGAATCGAAGTTCTAAACCCTGCGGCGTAAAATTTTCAAACCAAGAGATTACTGCTTGACGGCCTACGGGATTCACAGAGCAACAAATCCTACTAAATTGTCACTTATAAAAGCAATTCTAATCATAATTCCAGATTTGTTGGTTATATCGTTGCAGGTCTTGCAGTTGCAGATCCATTTAAGCTTGCCAAGTCTTAAAATAGACAGGGGCAAGTCAAATGCATCAGTACACATGATGTAGTGACTGAAAAACCAAATCGCTTGTATTTAGAACTAGAAATTATGCTATAGATAATAAACTAAAAGCTGGACTAGCATGAAACACGCATTAACTCTTTATTGATGTTGTTTTTATGTTACTATATTTATCAGGGTCAAATCTGCTGTCTGATGTGTTTGTGTCGGATTCATGAACTATTCATGAATCTACCAAATCTAATAAATTTTATGAATTACTGCTTGTAAATGTTCATGCCTGATTCTCGAACTGTTCACGAATCTAACACAAATCTATTTAAACAGTGACTGTAAATGTTCATGCCTTATTCATGAACTGTTCATGAATCTACACAAATGTATTTGAACAGTGCCTGTAAATGTTCATGCCTGATTCATGAACTGTTCATGAACCATCGTCATGAAATGTTCATGTACTTTTAGGTCATGAGATGTTCATGAAAAACATCTTTCATGAATGTGGCCATTTAATGTTCATTCCCATTCATGAACAGTTCATGAATATTTCATGAATGTTCATGGACATAAATTCATGAACCATTCATGAATTGTTCATCAAAGTTTTGCCGGGGCAGTCGACACACTTCGTTCAGATTGTTTTCTTTTGGTTTTTGTCTAGGCTTAGTATTCTGTTTTGACACTTAAGCTTGCTCAAGCTATATTTAATTCACTTGAACTATCCTGACAATTTCTCATAATTGTAAAGGTTGGTACAACACCCCCGCTCATGTTGTAAACACTACTTACATGCTTCATCCTTTTGAACTCCAAGTTCTGTGACCAGAAAGACACCAACCCATCCTAATAAAATCAAGGATTTATGATAATGAAAAATTTAAACTTCACTTTAAATAATAACAATGTTCAGCTGGAGAAAAATACAATCATTCATTTTTAAGAGTGAGAGAAGGCAGTGTAGCTTTCTAATTCTTAGTTAAAACCTTTCTTAACTTGAATGACACCATACATTAATCCACTGAGATTGAAGTAGAATTTTTGAATAAATAAATAAATAAAATCGATCTGTGCAAGAATGTTCAGCATAAATGACGACTGATCACATTCTAAAATCTCCTTCATATTCTTTGTTTTAATACTAAGGGAGAATTTGGAACTTGATCACAAGTCACTTACACTGTACTAAATATTATTATTACCTAATTAATATTAATATTATTAACTAATTAAATATATTTATATTAATTAGTTATATTCATGTACCTATTATTTCATGTTACCTTATATTAGACCTGTTTCAAATGGCAAACTTTTCATATACAGAATTTAATGTTTAATGAGCCATAACTGTATATTACATGTACATGTATAAAAAAAATAGTGCATGAACTGCTCATACTATACTTGATTTATAGGCACTGAGTGAAATTATTTTGAAAGTTCTCAAATTGCATTCGCCTAAAGGCTCTTGCAATTATTAGAACTCTCAAAGCATGACTCATGATCAGTGCTTATAATCCTGTACAGCACTTGCGTTCATGCGGCAATTTGTAGAGGATAAACTGCATCCCCAACTTTGGCCCTGGATTTTGTCAAAAAAGTGTGGCCTACATGTATATGCAGGTGTTTGTGGTACTTATTTCAAATCTTAATTTGCTATTTCCAGCCATAACGTTATAAGATTTTTGTTGCTGATTAATAGCTTTTCCAAAGACCCTCACTAGGCTGATGAGGCCTGTAATTCAAGAGGATGAAGAAAGCTGCAAGTTTCTTAAGATACATGTACAGTATATTTTCAATATCTGAGTTTATAAATTATCAACAAGCAGACAATAAACAGTATTATTTACCTGACTAACAACTAAGAAGTTATTATCTGATGTATGGCACACTCTAATTACTTGTTCCCGCTGTGAGGAGTTTTCAATGAGAGCAGGTAGTGCAAAAGATGTCTGTGGAAATGGGGGTAACTGAATTAACATAATTTGTTATTTCAAAGACACCAATTTAACTATTGATACTTATAGGCACAAGATACAATGTCAAGTGTAGACATACTTTGTTATGTGATTATGACACAATAGTTAATCCCAAAATGAATATTATTGCCCAAATTCGCTGCTGGGATTTGAACCCAAAACTTGGGGGGAATAGAAATACAAGTACACCAATAACAATGAAAACAATACCTCTTTTGATCTGAAATATGAGTCTTCTTTCTCAGCATACTCAAGCTGCATAAAGGTACAGAACTCATCCTGAAATATAAACAACCTTATAAAGTTAAATATTTCTAATTTAGACACCTTTTTAATTATCAAAAAAGTAATAACAAATCAGACATTGATCAATGGGGTGATTATTTGCAACTAATAGCTGATGTGCAGTTGACCAAATAGATTGAAAAAGTTAGAATCAGTGGACAGAATATGATTTGAGTATTAAACCAACATTATTACTACCCGAGTATTTACACATTAAATATGTGGTCAAATTAGTCATGTACGTAGCAAGGATATTTTTAGAGATAACAAGCCAAAATAATGTAGATATACAAATTAAGTCTGTCTTGTAGATGGCTGGGCCATTGTATTTTGTTCTAATTATTATAAATAATTATTAATATGCTTATCAGATCCATGTAGTTGTAGACATTCTGGTAGTTGGACCAGATCCAAAAAATTCAGAAAGACTGGGAGCTGCAGCCTAAGCCAAACCTAATGCGGCATATAGGCGCGATTATATATACATGTACAGTAGCTACAATTACAGACATGATTTGTTGGGACACTCCAGAAAAATATGCAATTTTTCAGCCGTGCAGTCTTTTTCCTCCTCCTCTCCTCCCTCAATGTTGGGACTCAACAGGCCCAATCGTTCTACCCAACATTGGGAAGGAAGTGGCAAAAGTGTCTCAACACTCGTGTCTCCAATTGTAGCATGTATCCCAGCCTCGGCCCCCTCTGCCCCTCCCCTAAATCCACACCTGAGGTGAATGTTGCACAAGAATTAAACCTACCCAATTTATTTCTCCATCAGATGACGAATCAATCTTCATAAACAATGCCGTCATTTGATCATCATTCTAAAAGACAACAAAAGTAATTGCAATTAAAGTCACTGTGACAGTAATTTCATTAGACCCTAATCACGATCATCAGATTGTAAGTACATGTCTGAGGAGTTTTTACCTTGAATCTGAATCCAAATAATGATTGGATGACATCCTTAAACTCCTCAAGATCCAGTGTACCACTACCATCTGAATCGGCTTCCTGGTTGCAAATGAAATCAGTGTTTATAACTGCTAACTTGTGAGCCAGTACACAAAAATGATCATCAAATCATTTTCACAAAATTCTCACTGTCAAACTTACTGACCTCAAAGGCCTTGCGCATTCGGTTGAGGTGATCCAAGGTGATTCGATCTTCAAGCTGAAAAAATACAAAATATTATAGCGGGGCTCCTGCATGAGCAAATTATGGCCCACATGAGCGAAACACTGTAGATATAGGATGAGAGCTTTTAGACTTGCCTAAAATATATAATTTTTACAGGGCTTAATTGACATTAACTTTTTCTCAAGGTGCCAGCTGATAACTAAACATAAATAATTGGTTGCCAAATCATATTTTTTGTCGCTGCTTTAAAAATTAAAAATAATATAATATACGGGATACCTGTGGTAGCTTTGTGCCCACGCTTCTTTTTGAAGGGAAAAACCGCAAAAACAAAATGGCGCCTAGCCGAAAATGGCAATCAATTTATACAAGCCAATTGCGACTTCGTTTGGGATGATTTTTATAGGAAACTGGTTATGGAGTTGCAGTCTACTAGTTTAAATTTTATTAGAAATACCAAGGAATAAGGGTTAAAAGGGCGAGTCACCATCTTGCGACCAGTTTTAAAAATTTGGTCACCAGGGCAAAAATCTTAGTCACATTGGCGACCAGTAGGTCGCAATGTCAAGCCCTGTATTATAATTGATGTTCCTTAATTCTCCTCAGTAACTGACGACATACACATACTGTTCATGTATGTACACACACAGGAAGCGGTCCTAACAGATATCTTCACACACAATAATATATCATAGTCCATGGCCGAGGGCATAATTGTGATTTTGGCCCGAGCAGGGATCATTTTAGCCCGAACAATTACGTCCGAAAGCATGGACTGTATTACTATTATTAATAATCAATTCAAAGGGCATTTTCTAAAAAATAGCGGAAAACAAAAAATAATCAAAACTTACATGGGTCAAATTGCAGGACACACAAAATTTTTCTCTCCCCACACCGTTTTTTTTTTATTAGTATTTTCCAGCTCGACTCTTCTTCCATTCTATTCAAAACTTCGTCATCCAACTGAGAGGACAGTGAGCTATCTTCTTTTGGCTTTTCTTCCATTTTTCTGTAAAAATCTTGTGCTCAATGCAATTTCACATGGGGTGCCTTAGAGCTCTGTGTTAGGGCCTCTTTTATTTCTTTTATACATAAACGATTTCTGTAACTGTAGTAAACTATTTAATTTTCACATTTTTGCAGATGACACCAACCTCTTTTGTTCCAATAACAAATTACTTGCCTTAGAAACTGCCATTAATGAAAATCTTAGATTAGTGTATAAGTGGTTATCGGCAAATAAGCCGTCATTGAATATTGACAAAACAAACTTTATCATATTCCATCCTCCTCAAAAACCAGTGAGCTATAAAATCAAATTATGGGTAAACAATACAGAAATTAACTCATTCGGGTCTTCAAGAAAAATTGGAAAAAATGGGTTGTTTTGGATTTAATTTTGTTATGTAATACATATTCACAATAATATGGAAAGCTATATGTCTTTATGAAGCCTGGTGAATAGACTTTCAAAATTGGGCTTCACTTTTCCAATCTGACACAATGTAATTAACATATGGTAGCATACATTAGAATAAATTAGCATAAAATAGCTGAGACATTTGACAAAAACTGAACTGGATTCAACAAAATGTGTAGTACAATAAAAAGTTGGAAGCAAAAAGTTACATTGATGTATTGGCAACATGTCCAGCAGATCTGGCTGAAGTAGGATGAAAGAAATTGAAACAATTATATTTAGGGTATGTGCATACATGCATCAGGAGTTCCGGACTTCCGGTTGGATCACACTGCATTCTGGGTAGGTGGGCTCAGAAAAGTGGGCATCAACTTCTAGATCGGCCATATTGGATTTGAGTGCAGTCATTTTTTGCTCCTTTGCAAGTTCAAAAACTTACTACCTAATACACGGAATATCTTACCTTTACAGATTCTTCAGTTGGGAGTTCTAAGTCGATGTTTAAGCTTTAGAACGGGATTAATAAAGTTTCCAAGTTGACTGCGCTCAAATCTAATATGGCCGCTCTGGAAGTTGATGCCCACTTTTCTGAGCCCACCTACCCAGAATGCAGTGTGATCCAACCGGAAGTTCGGAACTCCTGATGCATGTATACTGCCCGAAAATGTCATAATATAGTAAAATTCGGAAAATAATAGAATAAATAATAAATATTCACCCAAAAAGGAATACTATATTGAACTCTTTTATAACAACAGATTGACCAAATTTAAGTGATTTCTAGTTGTAAACAAAGGCCAACAGATAATTTGCATAATTTAAAAAATGTATAATAGGTCACTTCTTATTAGTATGTAAACTACCTAAGTAAAATAATATTTTTAGATATAAAAACGGCAAAGGCAAAGTATCAACTCTCAAAAGTATACATATTACATATAATGTATAGTTCCATTTACACTACAGCAGGCATCTTGGCAATGCCAAAACAAAACTCTGCATAAATTCTAAATTTGCCAAAACGACGAAAAGAGGTCAAATTTCATTCACCTAGCGGCCTTAAAATATCAGATTGAAAATGCTTGCCCCGTCCAAGAAAACAATTCTATTCCCCAGATATTTCTCAATGACATCTCAAGACATGTTCTTAGGCCAATAAGAAAGGTTTCAAACAGGTCTAACACAATTTCAATACCTTTCGAGCCACTAAATTGTAGTCCATAATTCTCACCTGAGAGAAGTCTTCCCTGAAATTACGTAGCTGACGGCCAATTTACGACTCCAAAACACTCAGACTATATACCTCCAATACTCCTATCCAGTTCATCGCACTGCTTTTCTGGTCGAGTTAGGCCAAATCGTACATTTTCGAAGGCATAGGATCTCCCCTCGCGTTTCGGCAGCCATTACTAAGAATCTCAGAGTTTGACCCAAAATAAAATGAAACCAAAATTAACCAATCAGAAGTTTGGTTAGATTGAATTCGATAAAACTCGCTGTGTGATTGGCTTAGGATAATTATAGTAATGCCGTTCAGCAAGTTTCAGGGCAATCGGACGTAATGCTACGACGCTAGAATTTTGTTTCCGACCAGTCTTGATTTAGTTTTCACTCACAACGCCTTATTTATGTATGATTTTCATCACAATAGTCACTCCCTGTTGCATTTAATGATTATTTTAGCCTTGTTCGTAACATTCATCAAATGAATACAATACTAGATTAGCTAGCAAAAAGACATTTTACCTCCCAAAAATAAGAACAACTTAAATTATGGCAAATTTAGTATACGCTACACAGGTGTCAAAGTTTGGAACTCAATTGATGAAAACCCAAAATCCAAAAGTTGGAAATGTTTTGCAAAGCTTGATTGGTTGATTGAATGGCAGTGCCTCGAGTAATGTGCCAGCTGGCCAATGAAAAGGGTGTGAACATTAGAATGGCTTTCCTTTATTCTGATTGGCTGCATGAGGTTTATTCCTGTTTCTGATTGGGTAAACAACAGCTGGTCTAAAATACATTTTAGCCTGCAGAATGAATCATTTTACCCTGCAAAATGAGCCACAATCCCCGGCGAAAATATGTTCATGATTTCATGAACCAGCATGAACTATTCAAGAAAGTTCATGAACAGTTCTTGATATGTTCTTGACTGGCAATTGTCTCAGTTCATGAACTAAAATTCATGAAATGTTCATTGAACTGTTCTTGAATATTTCATGGTCACTGATAAATACCAAATACGTTCATGAACTTATGATGAATTGTTCATGAATGGAAGAAAATACAATTTTTCTTGAAAGGTTCACTGAATTATTTCAAGAACATTTCATGAACATTTCAAGAACCTAAGATGGTTCAGGAGAGTTCATAATTAATTCATGAAATACAATAATGAATCTCTAATGAACTTTCATGAACTCATGAACTGTTATAATTTCACAAAATAATAACTTGAAGAACCTTTCATGAACATTTTAAAAATGCTAGAAAGTTCATGAGGGTTCACAAGAAATTCATCAACTGCAACATTAATAACCTCTGATGAACTTTTACCAACCCTATATTATTCTAGAGACCACATTCAAACTGTAATCAACATAGCAATCATTATTAATAGTTTTTTTTCCATGGTCTATTAGCTCGCTGTACGCCAACATTTTATTGAATCAGGAGAATGGTTTTATTTTTTGTGTCTCCTTTTATCATCGCATTATTATTAACCTAGTTGTTATCATTGTAAATTGTTTTTTTAATTTACACTGATGTGATATGGTTACACCGTTTTATCAGTTAATAAAGTAGAACCCGTCTGGCAGACAACATAATCAATGAAACAACAATGCATTATCTTTTCCAGTTCACATGAGTTTGTTCAGCCAAGTTCCCCTTGCGAAAAGAATTGCCAGGATTCTCAGGGAATCCTTAAGGAACAGAGACTACTGCATGGAAAGGCTACATAATTATTTTATTTGAAGGCAGGATAAACATCACAATAAATACAATGAAATGAGAAATAAAATAAGTTAAATTAAGATAGCAGTCGTGTGAGGAGGCTGAGGGCTGAGACTAAAATAATATTAAGCATCACAGAATTCTCCTGGTTATTTTAGACTAAGAGTTGACTTACCAATTTGACTGGCTTGTTCAAAAAGGAAATTCCCATCGTTTATATAAGCAAAGTATTTCTGTCTGCCCCTTTGAAAATGTGTATATCTGCTAAGAAATTCGAACAGAAGAACGTAGGACCTTCGATCTCCGACTCTTACTTTTATGAGTTAAGACTGGAACCAAGTTGACCATATTTGGTTGGCAGAGTTGCCAGGCCTCCAGGGGCGGTTATTCTTTGAAGGGATGTGTGTTGCTCGGTTGGACTTCGAGTTTTACAAGCTCAATGAAAGGTTAATTCAAAGAGTATTTCAAGCACAATATTCTTTAGATGGAATGATAATAATAACTGCTGCAACTGAGAGGCATCACTAGTTCTGGATGGCACGATTTAATGGAGAAATATTTACAGTAGCCGAGCAGGTAAGCTTAAAATGTCTTACTTTTATACTACCACCTGGAAATACAAATATATATGTGCTTTCAGTTTCACTTTCAGTTTCACGCAACAGTCACTACCTAAAACCACTATTATAGCTTTGAGTTTTCTAGTAATTCAGTTCGTTTTAATAGATTATTGCTCACATAGAATATACTTCAAATAACAATGTCAATGTGGTAAAATACTTCCCGAACATGTCATCAAAAATGGCCATTATTTTATCTGACATTATCTGATGTTATTTTATCTGGGAGCCCCGTATTCGTTCAGCAAAATTCGCATTAATCTTTGGTAAAACTGTTCTTACCACGAAAATATTTCAGTTATGACTTTTTTAGATCTTACAGTTTGGAATAAAGTTTATATTTTGTATACGTGAATCGAAGTTCTAAACCCTGCGGCGTAAAATTTTCAAACCAAGAGATTACTGCTTGACGGCCTACGGCATTCACAGCAACAAATCCTACTAAATTGTCAATTATAAAAGCAATTCTAATCATAATTCCAGATTTGTTGGTTATATCGTTGCAGGTCTTGGAGTTGCAGATCCATTTAAGCTTGCCAAGTCTTGAAATAATCAGGGGCAAGTCAAATGCATCAGTACACATGATGTAGTGGAAAAAAAACGAATCGCTTGTATTTAGAACGAGAAATTATGCTATAGATAATAAACTAAAAGCTGGACTAGCATGAAACACGCATTAACTCTTTATTTGTTGTTTTTATGTTACTTTATTTATAATTACTTTATTTATCATGGTCAAATCTGCTGTCTGATGTGTTCATGTCCGATTCATGAACTATTCATGAATCTACCAAATCTAATATTTTTTATGAATTACTGCTTGTAAATGTTCATGCCTGATTCATGAACTGTTCACGAATCTAACACAAATCTATTTGAACAGTGACTGTAAATGTTCATGCCTTATTCATTAACTGTTCATGAATCTACACAAATGTATTTGAACAGTGCCTGTAAATGTTCATGCCTGATTCATGAACTGTTCATGAACCATCGTCATGAAATGTTCATGTACTTTTAGGTCATGAGATGTTCATAAAAATCATCTTTCATGAATGTGGCCATTTAATGTTCATTCCCATTCATGAACAGTTCATGAATATTTCATGAATGTTCATGGACATAAATTCATGAACCATTCATGAATTGTTCATCAAAGTTTCGCCGGGGATGCCCTTTGAATTGATTATAATTATATTTATTGTACTTTTGCTGAACTTCAATCCACACATTATTTTTGTAACATGAGATGCAATAATTACACACTGTTCTTTATATGATTATTTTTCCAACAACTGCCCAGTTTCTCGTTTTTTGATTGGCTTATTGCCATTGGTAATCAAACTACATGTAGGTCACATACCACAGATTGTGTCACTGCTCGCGTCACAGATTACACGTATCTGATAGTGCAAATTGCTACAGAATCATATCACTTTTCTCACACAATTTCCCTTGTTTTCAAGGCTCTTCCGCTTGACTGTTTCTCGTTTGTTGTTGTAAAAAACAAATTTATGATAGTGAAATCCACAACAATCTTGACCATGCAATGATGCAAACATAGTAAATAAGAAGCTGCATGCAGCTTGAACTCCGGCGTATCTTTTGTAACGCGGATGATCTCATACACCTACATGTTTGGCACATTACGACGCACAATCAGATATGAAAGTATGCACACAGTCGATCTCATATAAAACTCCACACGAGTCAGAACACAGACGACTTCAAGAAAGCCATGCTACCCTAGGATAACACAGGTAGCCCAAAAATACTAGGATCCAAATACTATGATCATCTGATCTAAAACTCCACACGAGTCAGGACACGAGTGAACACGAGTGCACAGCGGTTCATAATTTAATTAACAAAAAATATTGTAATAAAAAATAACAGGGGTATAATACACAGGAGTGTTCCTGTGTCGGCCCCTAACACAGTAGATGGTGTGTCTATTTATAACCGTGAAGTTCTGGTATGCAATTACGTTGTCTTTTGTTCTCTTGTGCTTTAGTATTTTTTAGCAGTTTGAACCGTGTTAATTACAATTGTTCAGTGCATCCTGATTGCTTAAAAGTGACGGCCTTTGTTCCTTCTCGCCGGAAACGCTATGCTAAAAATAACTCTTCCGTCTACAGTGTTGTGTGACAATATAATGTGGGAAGAGGAACACTCTTCTGTAATAATAATAATTGTTTTATCGTCTTAGTTGTTTCGGGTTACATGTGTATCAGTGCGGTACCAGCCCAAAACAAATTGCATCCAAAATAATACTATGACGATCTGATCTAGAACACCACACGAGTGAACACGAGTACACTAGCTAGCGTTTCAGCATTTAATTAACCAACATTTACGATTAAAAACAAATCTGTTATCGTCTTATTTGTTTCGGGTTACCTGTGTAAATGCCGCGTGAAACTGCAAAAGCAGCCCATTGCGTTACTACCTGTGACCCCGTGTGCACCCATGAATCGTTACAGGTGAGCAATGTTTTGATTAGTCTGATATTGTGGTCATTAAAAATATTTGTTTGCAGAAGTACACAGTTTCGAGTTGACTGCTGTAAATGGTTGGATAGCAAGTAGATTTGGTTACATACATGTATAGAACTTACAAACAATAGAGCCTGATTTCTACGAAATCTATTAGAACAAAAACAGTATGTAGACTTATGATTACAGAGTTACAAAGTGAATATAGAAGAAAAGAAAAAGACTTACTTATTATATTTTATTCCAATAATTTTAATAAAGTCTTTTTCTTTAAATATATATGTTGCAGGTCAAATTGACTCTTCAGGTCAAATTGACCCCGAGTCAATTTAACCTAGGTCAAATTGACCTTGAGTCAATTCAACCTAGGTCAAATTGACTCGGGTAAAAAAATTTCACCCACCCCTCCCCTACAAAATATTTTTTAGCAACCCACCCCTCCCCTCCTCTTCCTACATCCCCACTTCTCTTCCTACTACCACCCCCTACTTCTATCACTTTCTTAACCCCCTGACCACTTACATTCAGGTCACCCATCCATTTACTTACCTCACCCGATCGGGCTTAACTTGGCTGAATCACGAGGAATGCCTGGTAGATATTAATCCAGTGGATTATCGCACTGCGCTACGAAAGCGCTTCGCTACGAAAGCGCTTGTTGATTTGAACACATCATTTATTCTCCATGTGAGTAATCATGGAACCCAGTCCTCTCATTATGCACGCATGCGTACTGCTAACAAAATCGGACTTGGAAACATCTTTCGAAAAACATGGACGATCGCAATATTAAACCCGGTCCAAACTGTAACACATGTGAAGTTTGTGTTGACTGCGTTCTTTCATGAAAACTGTAGCAATTCAAGAGAAGTAAGAAAGCTAAATCCAGAAAAATACATTGTTTATAGATGATCAGGTGTACTTCATTACGGCTCCACTCGTACTTCTCTTCAAAACAAACTGTCTTTTGCAGAGTAATCACTCAGATCACTGACAGATAAAGTAAAGGGAAAAGGAAGGGAATTTCGGTGTTTAGAGCTATAAATATAGTCACTAATTTATTTAGGGTGTTTAGAACTATTAGTTACTAAATAATACAGACTGTAATCCTTCTTCTATTATGCTGAGATCTAATACAAATCATAACCCTACATTTAAGAAGACCCTAACCGTCAACAACGTGTGCTCACTAATGTAGGGTTCTTTAGGGCTATTAATCACTAAACAACACAGAAATATAATACTTCTTAAATGTTCCTTGTGAACTGACCCAAACCCTTACATTTAAAAACCTTAATATCAATGAACATTTAATGTAAGTTCCCTTTTTAGAATCTTGAAAAAATTACCTGAAGAAAACAGTGATTACCTTAAACACAATCACCAGGTTGAATCAATTTGCCCTAAGTTGAATTGACTCAAGGTCAATTTGACCTAGGTTAAATTGACTCGGGTCAATTTGACCTGAGGAGTCAAATTGACCTACAACATATACTCAGTGAGATGTAATACCAGTGACTCTCGTTACCATACTTTGATCCTATTTACGAGCTACGGGCCAAGATTGTGTGCCAGGCTTATTAAGTCCAGACTCCAGACTTTAATAACGAAGGCTTCCTTTTTAGACTTTTCACTGTGTTGTCAAGACTCTAGACTTTGTTTCATTGCAAGTTCAATAGAAGTGTTGTTCTGGATTCTAGATGACAAGTATGTTTCTTCAAGGGATATCAGATCGACCCGCAGACCTTTGCATAATTTAGTTTATGCAGTCGTGCGTCGGCTGGCGGCACACAGAATTCTCTAAAGATTGTCCACCCACTTGCAGCGGACTCTGCCAACAGTTTCACGACAAAGGATACAAATCGGAATTATCTACGGGCCAAGATTGTGTGCCAGACTTCAATTAAGTTAAAACTCTAGACTTAACGAACAGGATTTTATTCAAGACTTTTCACTGTGTTGTCAAGACTCAATAGACTTACTCATTCAAAATTTACGGTATCGTCTTTCGGTATCGTTGCAAGACTTACGAGGATTCTATAGTCTGTTAAAAATAAATGTGCTTTTCGTTCTTTTATTTTAATTATCGCTCTGTTTTAAAGTCTATGTGTCTGTGATGTCGAGTACATTTCAAACTACCAAGCGTGGTTGTGAAAAGTCCCACTCGTACAGGAATACACTGGCTTCCTGCCGAGGTCAAATCATATTCGAAGCATCCGGGGAAAATTCATGGGTTCGATTGTGTTTTTTATCCGCTAGAAATAATTAAATTTGTTACCCAAAGCGCATGTCTACTTCTTTCATGAAACAAATAAACAACGAGAGCATTTCACTTCGACAAGCTACTAGGTCGACAAGTCCAGAAGCTATGCTCGCCAAGTCAACATTTACTCAAGGTCCCGAAGTATCAGTTGAAATCATGGACTCCGGGCTTTTTCGGTATCTGCTCCTATTTTATGGAACTCATTACCACTGGAAATGAGGTCTATTGATTCCCCGGGATTGATTGTCTTAGTTCTTTTAATTCTAGTGTTAAAACATGTCCTTTAATTAAAAGCTTTTGGTATATTTTATGTTGCCAAGTATTTAAGCCATTATTATTATTGTTATCAGTATTATTCAATTTTCTTTTTGGTATAAAATAGGGAATTACTTGTAAAACGACTGCATTATTGCGTAACATTTTTAGTAAGTTAGTTTTTAATACTTGTTGTATTGTAAAGCGCTATAGGACTTTAGGGAATAGCGCTACATAAATCGATTATTATTATTATATATTAGCTTTTATTTATGTGCCCATTGATAAAGAAAGTCATAGCGGTTAAGCAAACTCATCAGGTTTGCTCAACTGGCAATTTGCTGATTTTAATTGCCATGTAGTGGCACTCGATCTCTTCAGCAATCAACAGTTTCATAGTTGTTTTGTTTGCACAAGGATAACACAGGTAGCCCGAAAAAAACAGAGGGCATATATTTTGCACTTATTGTGACTTACTTTAAGCCTTCATCATTTATCTATTTACTATTTTTATATGACTTGTATATTCACTGTATGTGTACTATGTGTTAATATATTTATACAGGAGCCCATGGGCTCCTGATTTATATGTATATGTTGTAGGTCAAATTGAATTTCAGGTCAAAATCATTTCAACCTAGGTCAAATTGAATCAACCTAGGTTAAATTGATTCAACCTAGGTCACATTGATTCAACTTAGGTAAGTTGTTCAAGATTCTAAAAATGGAACTTACGTTGTACATTCATTGATGTTAGGGATTTTTTTAATGTAAGCCGGTTAGGGTTTGGATCAGTGGCACAGGAACATTTAAGAAGTAAATTTATTTCTGTGTCATTAAGTGATTAGCCCTAAAGAACCCTAAATTAGTGAGCAGCCGTTGTTGACGGTTAGGGTTTAAAAAAAATGTAGGGTAAGGGTTTAGATTAATTCACAGGAACATTTATGAAGTAAATTTATTTCTGTGTCATTTAGTGATTAGTTACTACCTTCGTTCTACAATGAACCGCAGTCTACTGGTTGACACGATGACGCGTTGATATGAATAAAGTGTACTCTATATATTACTACCTTCGTTCTACAGGCAACTGCAGTCTACGCGATGACGCGTTGACTCGATATTATTCTCTACTCTCTACGTTCATTGTGTATTCCACACAAGTTGACGCATAGACGCGTTGACATTTCTACAATACAGCTTGCTGTGGTGGGGTATTCTGCAGTCGTTCCGATTACTCTGTAAAATTCGGTTCGGTTGGGACAGCTTGTTTCGAAGTACGAGTGTAGCCGTAAAGTACATCTGATCGTCTACAAAAAATGTATTTTTCTTGATTTAGCATCCCTATTTCTCTTGAGTTGCTGCAGTTTTCATAAAAGAACGCAGAGTCAACATAAACTTCATCTGTGTTAAAGTTCGAAAGATGTTTCCAAGTCCGATTTTGTTAGCAGTACGCATGCGCGCATATAACGAGAGGGACTGGGTTCGACCAGTAGTCACTCCTAGAATAAACGATGGTATTAATCAACAAGCGCTTCTGTGGCGCAGTGCGATAAACCACTGGATTACCGAGTACATCTACCAGGCATTCCTCGTCATCATCTCAAGTTAAGCCCGATCGGATAAGGTTAGTAAGTAATGAGGAAATCAGATGCCTCTCTTCACTTTTGAGACAGAGAGAGATGTCTGAGATTTGAGCTGGAAAATTCCATACTGATGACATAATGCTACCATGCAAGATCCTGGTAGTGATTCTGATTGGTTGAATAGGTCATGTTATGAATAAATAATTATTACCGCAAGCAATCACCAAACCTGGGAGTTCATGCATGTTACATCAACAGATCTCCTAATATTAGGCACTGCCAAGTGTTTCGTGCATGTAGTATTACTATGTGAATCGATCCTGGAATAAACGTTGTTTACATGGGACACTTGTTTGCATACAACGTATGTACTCTAAGTCTGGTGTGTTCATTCATTATATTTGAGAGGCTGTGTGCAACAAGGGCGTAAGTGACTCCTAATCACATTCTAAATTCTCCCTTGGAAAACAAAGAATTTGAAGGAGGATTTATATGTGATCAGGAGTCATTTATGCCCTTGTTGCACACAGCTCGATCTTCATTTATAAACTCTAGTTATCTGCCATAATTTTTCAATTGTTGTAGAAGGAATTTTGTGCAGGGCCGGGTAACTATTTCCAATAGTTATGTACAATGTAGTACATGACTATTTTCTAGAATGCGCACACTATTGTATTAAAGTTGTGTTTATATATTATACATATTTTTTTGTGCTCTGTTTCAATCAAGACACGACAATTACAAATGTCCCTAAATTAAAATGCAATGGAACACATACATGTATGTCCCATATCGTTTGATTTCTGGAACGAACACTATTATTATTATTATAACAACAGTTAAATATATCCAGCCAAAATGACATTTAATTTTCTCCATCTATAGTGATATCTTGGTATTGTGTTAATTAAGAGTTTCTGTTCGCAGAACCAAACAAAAGCCATTTCGGCTTAGTTGCAGAATACCCCCCTCCACTGAAAAGATCGCTTGAAAACTTCGCTAAATTCTCCACTTTAGTTCAGGTGTATTTAGACTCGTTCTATGAATGATTTTGGGTCGAAATGGTTAGGTTTTTTTATTATTTCAGGGTTAGGTTTCTAGAAGGTTTGTATGAAAAAATGAATTATTAATGACCAAAGGAGGGGGTATTCTGCAATTACTCCGCAATTTCAATTGATTAGTGTGGCGGTCACTTTGCAACGAAATTCTTGGTGAGAACTTTAGGTTTCTAAGTGATGCTGAGATCTACAACAGCTAGTAAGCGATAAGTTTAAGGAAGTATCAATACACGAAAGAAATCTTATTATTAGAAATACAAAGGAGTGATTGAAAAGATCTAACTAAAGATTCATGTTAAAATGAGTTCGAATTCATACATGTACCAGCTTGAGTTTGAAAGAATTAAAATTTAAATGCTATGAATTGTATAGCAAGTCTTAATATACATGTATAAAAAAGTTTAACACGCAAAACGCACATTAGGCTCAAAGTAAGCAAAAAAAACTTACAACTGGCCATGGGGTAAAGATTATAACGGAGATGGAATAATTCGAGGCCGTAGATAAATTCAGAGATTTCGAGCAAGATAGAAACTTGTTCTCGAATTCGAAGTGATGTGACGTCAAGCTCCATAATTTTCAAGTTCTACTGGTTTGACATGTTTCCATAAACCCTGTTAGTACTGCTCAAACTTAGCCCAAAATGTTCTAAAGGCTACTTTTAGCATTATATCTAGCTTCATTCCTTCAAACTTTCAAGACTTCAATCTCATAAACGGATAGAATTTAACGTTTACATACGAAAACAAAAAGATTCGTAAATTGCGCGCGCTTGGAAATTCATTCAGAATGTGTTCGATTTAAGGAGCCTGATTTAGTAATCTTAAAATTATCCAAAATATTGGTTCATAGAAAGATTATAAGTTGAACTACTCACAGTGGCACTGCTAATAGTATACAAGTGGATCAATATGATTGTAAGGAAGTGAGATATATTTGTCTTCCGTGCGCTTGAAATTAGACGAAACTAAAACCATGCACATGACATGTACTCGATCAAAGTGTGAGTCATGATCACTGCGAATGGTTCACGGTTTCCTCCAAATTAAAGCCCTTTTTTTCCTTACCTTGATCTGCCTTGAAAGCCCAACGGCAGTAGATGGTCTCTTTGGTTGTTCATGTTCCTCAAAATCCTCAAACCCTCCTATGGTAGCTCTTCTAGCTTGACCAAATTTCAAATCATTTTCAGGTATTCCTCCATGTACTTGCCTCCCTTTGAACTGAGAAGTGATAGGCGCTCCCGGGACGTGGTGTCGTGAAGTGATGAATGTTGGATCAAGCCCTAAAAGATTTTTATCCGGCGCCGTAGAAGGCCTTATTTCATCTAAAATTGCAGTGATATCATTGCTTTGCAAAACCCCAGATGCTGTAGAAGGCCGGATTTTCTTAGGAGGCTTAACAGGCGGCATTTTGAGGCGTAGATGAAAGAAATGATAGGTAAGAGAGGCCGAAATGTTTTCTTGCTTGCTACGAGCCATTTCATTGGCTGTTGGGTTGCCAGCTAGCAACAGGCCCGCGCCAACTTTTAAAATAAAAACAAACGAGAGAAGCTAAATAAACTTGAACAAAGTAATACGGAATACGGAAAAGCGTTCTAAAATACTTCAATTAGAGCAATAATTTTGTGATGTCATGATTGGAATATGATAATGATTCGATTGACCGAATTTCGAATGAATTTAATACACGGTAGTAAATGTAGTCTCCCTCGCAGCCGTTCTTAGTGTCGGGCTTCCTGTCCCCCCTCCCTTAGTGGGGAGGGGGGACAGGAAGCCCGACACTAATAAATGCTGATACAATCAGACATTGCCGGATATTCGTGAAGACATAATTATTTTAATTTAACCCTTTAATTAGTTTTTAACTATATATTTATGTCTGAATATATATGTCTTATGTAGCTGTGTACTTTGCTTGCTTATTCATTTATTATTATTTATTTATTTACTTATTTTATTATTTACTGATTTAATTAATGAAAACATGAAATGGCCAGAGTTGTGAAAGCACTACCGTTTAATAGCTAAACCCGACATGAGCAATTGAACAATAAATACAACAACAACAACATTTATTTTACATTGCTCCGCCGTACACGCATCGGTATCGATAGTAAGTTGCAAGGGAGAGTATACGAAGGTTTGCCCTAAAAAACCGGACTGCGGACATAATGGAACGCGCCCAATACTAAGCTAGTCTACACACCGACATTACTTCAACCCCACAAGCCCGGTTTTTTTTAGTGGGGAGGGGTGGGCCTAAGCAGATTGTGCTCCTAAAACTGGCATATTATTTTTCTAGCACTGCTCCTAATTTTGTCAAATTATGCCAAAAATTATGCTCAAGTCACAAATCCGATGCCTCCACGGTTTCCAAAATTGTGCTTACGAAATGACGACGTTTCTGTGCATATAACAGCAAAAAGTATTTCAAAAGTAAATAATAACAATGTTTAGCACGTGTTTTACAATAACTTCTTCTAATGGCTAGTAACTAGGCAAGTCAAAATACTTAGTTCCCAGTCCCAGATCCACTGTGTAAATCCAGTAAACACGCACGCACACACCGTAGCTTTCAATTATTCTTATTCCTAACCCTAAACAATAAGTAAAAGTCATGGTGTGAGAGCAGATTTATGTGTGTCTCCAAGTCAAGGGCACCCAACGAAGTTTTCGGTTAAAAAGCTGTTCGGGAGAGTAAGTTAGCCTAAAACTTTCGGATTTGAAAAAAATGTCCCTAGACTAGGCCTGAATAGATTGTGCTCGGCAACTTTTGAGCAACTTCTGGAGTTTTGAGCAACTTTTTGTACTGCAAGCAACCTAGAGCAACTTTTGCCTTCCTTGGCAACTTTTGAGCAACAAATAATGATAAAACACCCAAATTATCCCAAATGTTTCTGTTAATTGAAACTGGTCGACACTAAGAATGCTGTAGACGTGTATTGAATAGTATTGACCCTGCAAATGATTAACATTCCTTTGTTTTCTACTTTCCGTGCATGAATTAATATGCGCCCACGAACTGGACAGAAGCTATCTATTTAATATCGCCCGCGAATTATCCAGAGGCTTCAGTCATGATTAGATACAACAATGCAAAGAGGCTGTAAACTTTATCACCGTATGTGGTGTCTATAGTCAATATCATGAGATTTACTCATTAGAAACTACTTTACTTCATTAGAAAGTACTACTATTGGTAGTTATGTTGAACTTTAAGATTATATTGAATTACACATCCAACATTCCATGTTTTAAGTTGTTATCTAGAATAAAATGGCTCGCCAAAGTGAGCAACTTTTTCAAATTTTGGTGGCAACTTTTTCAATTTTTGGCAACTTTTGAGCAACTTTTAGCCTTTTTTTGGAGCAACTTTGGCTGGATTTGCTAGCACAATCTATTCAGGCCTACCCTAGACTAGAAAATTGTTTTCTGAAATACTGCCTAGAAAATTTGTATTAAATCCCTGGAAAATTATAGAAGAAAAGAGAAACTAAAAGGTTTCCCCTAAAATATTCGTACGTCCCAATTCGTCTGATCAACAGAGTCAGAACGATCCAAAAGAACCCCTAAAAAATTCGTACCTCCACAAAACTTTGCAACATGAAGTTACTTGGGCTAGAAAATTCTTGTTTATGTTCTAGACTGTAACTAACAATTTCGTAGGACGGGAATATTTTGCCATAGTATTTTCGGTTGACGCGATTTCCACCTAGAAAATCCGAACAGCTAATAGCCTTCTAGAATACGTCAAAAGACATAGTAGGCGCCTTAAAATGGCTAGATGAGCCGCAGACAACTGGTTTCAAACGAATTTCAAAAAGTACTCGTTCGGGGTGCCCTTGCCAAGTTCCATGCAGTATTTTAAAACCAAAACCGTTCTTAAAGGCCAGTGAATTGTCCTCGTTGCCCCATTTGCAGGAGAAAGGGTCTTAACACTTATTTCATAACAGATACACTCAATGTTAGGGACCGGTCATTATTTAAGGGGAGTACCGGGTTGGATAAAAATCGTACGGGGTATGAATTTTTTTTCAGGAAAACCTACGGGGTATAGGATTTTTTAATCAACTATGTAACGGGATATGAAAAATTCAGGTCAAAACTCATACGGGGTTTGAATTTTTTTGGGAAAATATCTGGCGGGGTTCGAAAAAAAACACTGAAAAATAATGTTTTTATCCAACCCGATACTCCCCTTAAATAAATACCGGTCCCTTAACCGCATTTTTGTCTTGACCCAGGACTAATTAACGTACTTCAGATAAATACAGTTTGTGGATTGTAACATTAGACTAATTACAATTGTAGATAAAAAGGCTAAAACGACATGTAAAAAACTACTTACTATAAGTTAAATATATTTAGTTTGAAATCTCAGGCTAATTACAAAGACATAATCAAAGGTAACAATAGACCCTTTGCACGTTCGTCATAGCCGCCATGTTGGTGTACAGTTAACAATAGATTCTTCGTTAGCTTCTTTTGTTCTGTACACCAACATGGCCGCCATGCTCTTTGTCATTTGAATCTCTGGGAATTGAGTGCAAACCATCTATATTAATAGATCTTAATAATAATGATAATAACTGTAAAGATTCTAAAATTCAACCTTACAAAGTTTAGTCTTAAATTCTACAACATTAATTAATTTGCGGCTTGTTTCACTTCAGTCGGGAGCTTGTCCACAGTTTACTTGCAGTGTAGGTAAAGGAATTCTTCATCCATTTGAGGTTAAAATTAGGCTGACTAAGTGTGGTTCCTATGCCTCTTAAATTATAAGAGGAATTCCTAAAGTTAAAAAAATTACGAATGCATGTCTAAGGGGCCACTGCTATACAAACATTTGTAATGTAAATTCAGAGATTGACAGTTTCTTCTGTGCTCAAGCTTTAAGTGTCTTCATACTACTGAACAAGACGTAGGAGTTGTTCGGAACAGTTAGCGTCTTCCAATCGACTGTTCTGTACTTTGCCCATACCCATCAGGAGTGGGCTACAGTATTCTAGGTGAGGTAAAATAAAGGCCCTATACAAATTCAGGATAACATCAATTGGTAAAAACCGCCTATCGGATATGATATGCCTAAGGGTGGATGCCTTGGCATATGCCTTCTTCAGTTGGGTGGTAATGTGTTCTTTAAAGGTCAACATGCTATCTAGAGTGACACCTAGGATCTTAATTGAGTCTGAGGTCTCCATATTAGAGCCATTTAAAACCAGGTTATAATCGTACTTGCACTGCCCGATCGACGAGGATCGCCCGTGTCTTCCCATTATTAACTGGTAGCTAGTTCTGATCAAACCCGGCAGGAAGACAGGAGACTCATGTCACTGTTTATGACAAACTGTAGTACCATAGGCGAGACGTCCGATGCGTAAAATAACCGCTGCGAAGGATACTGTGGGCTCTTGCAGAACCAGCAAATATCGCCAAAAAATCATGCCCGAGCGATATCAAACAGGTAAAACCGGTTTGTAACTGGTTTATCACGTGGTTTACCTCCAAGATTTTGGAGGTTGCAAGTGCGCATGTTCAACGAGAAAAGCAATCGTTTCGTGGCAGAGGTTTCTTTCGGCGACAGGAAAGGCAGAGAGATGAGATACCTCTGCTCGCAGGGTATTCAAGTCATTGATGAATACGTTAAACAGTAGTGGACCTAGGAGTGATCTGAGGTACGCCTTCCTTAACGTCAATATAGCTAAAGCACATGTACACCCCTTGCACCTTCACCCGTTGCTTTCGGCCCAGAAGATAGGAATACATCCACTTCAACGCTGAAGCAGAGAACCCATAGACCCTATGCAAAAAGGCGTGGCCTAATTAGCATAAATTCTGAATTTAAAGAAATACAGAAAAATTGATACAGACACATGAAAGAGCAGCAAGAAGTTGTGGACAGTACGTAGTTTAATAGTTTTTTAACAATTGGTTCCAAAGTTATTAGCATTTAAACCTTCGAGAAAACATGAAAACGAGGCTGGTAAGGCCATGGCTGACTTATTTCATACAAAGCTCTCTTACAGTGCGACTACTGAAAGTGGGGCAACTTAGACAACGAGAACCAATCATATTGTAGAACGAAAATAAGTAATTCCAACTTTGAGTTAGTTGAAATGCTATTGTGTTGTACTCAACAATAATTTGCTCAAATAACCGAAGTTGGAATGCTTTGTTTTCGTTCTGCAATGTGATTGGTTCTCGTTGTCGAAGTGGCCCCGTTTTCAGTAGTCGTACTGTAATTCAAACCCTAATCACTCTGTAGCAATGAAAGCTATGACACTCAAATTTCACAGGATTACTTATTTTCGCATGCTGTTTAATCTGACAAGGTTGATTTCCTCATGTGATCATTGTTGTCCAATGAAATAAAAACAGTATTATTGCATAAGGTCTATAGGCTTTTAGTTTTGCCAGCAGAAGATTATGATTAATGGAATCGAAGGCCTTGCTCAGATCCACTGCAACGGAAGCAACGCGGGCCTCTCTGTTATCAAGACTCCTCCTCCAATCCTCCGTCATTTTCAAAAGCGCGGTACAACACGAATGATTCCTTGCTATCATGAAGCATGCCTGTAGTGATTATACCTTTTCAGACGACAGTGTATATTTTAATTTCTTTCACTTGCAATTTCAATAATTTTAATCTTAACTGGTTTCCTGAATTAATCATTACGGACCAGATGGTTGGCCGGCGTCAGTGGCTCATTTGGAGCACTGCCACTCATTTATTTCGAAGCTTTCGGGCCGGGCTTTCGGGTTACAAGTTACTATAATGCTAAGAGAATTAAAAAAATGGTTTTGAATCATAACTGTAAATAGGCTGGCGTCAGAAACTGGATATATGTAAATAAAATGATGAATTGTAGGTATGCCATTATCCTTTCTATTTTCTCTCCTTTCTATTTTCAATAAACTTTTAGAGAAACTTATGTGTAACAGATTGCTTGATTTTCTTCAAAAGAATGCAATTCTGTTTGACAACCAATTTGGATTTCGTGCAAAACACTCCACTGACCATGCAGTCCTTAGCATAATAGATAAAATCCAGAAAGCAATTGATGAACGAGACTTTTCTTGTGGAATATTCTTAGATTTTAGTAAAGCCTTTGATACGGTTAATCATAAAATTTTAATTAAAAAACTAGAGTACTATGGAATAAGGGGTGTAGCCAAAACTTGGTTTACCTCATATCTCAGTAACCGTCAACAAACGGTCACAGTTAATAATTTTACATCATCGACTAAACACATTTCTTGTGGTGTGCCTCAAGGATCAGTACTTGGCCCCATACTCTTTCTGCTATATATTAATGATTTCCACCTATGCTCTGATCTTTTTGACTTCCACTTATTTGCTGATGATGCTAATTTATTTTATAGACATAAAAATATAAATACCCTTCAATCAGATATAAATTCTGAATTAAATAATGTGAATACTTGGTTAAGTGCAAATAAGCTTTCTCTCAATGTAGAAAAATCTAACTTTGTTCTCTTCCATCCACCTCAACGGAAAATAAGTATCAATTTTGAATTAACCTTTAACGATAAGATATTAAAACAAGACTATTGTATTAAATACCTTGGCATCCTGATTGACTCTAACCTAAGCTGGAAATCCCAAATTGAAAGTATTGCAAAAAAAATTAAGAGAAGTGTTGGTATCCTGTCTAAATTACGGTATTACGTTCATATTAATATTTTAATTAATCTTTATTATGCTCTGATTTATCCCTTTTTAACATATGGAATAATTGTTTGGGGTAATACATACCCCTCCACTCTACAACCACTTTTTCTTCTGCAAAAAAAAGCTATGCGTATTATAACTTTTTCTAAATTCGATGAACACTCAAGTCCTTTATTTAAGTCATTGAATATAATTAAGTTACTCGATCTCGTCACTTTCCATATCGCATCTTTTATGTTTAAATTTTACCATCAACTATTACCTTCAGTTTTTAAAAAGTTCTTTACTCCAATTGATAGAATCCATAGCCATAATACAAGATCTGCATCAAAACAGTGTTATTACCTTCCTAAAGCAAGAACGAATTACGGTATATTTAACATCAGATTTCAAGGATCTAAAATATGGAATTCTATGGATAAAAACATGAAATCGTTTTCGTTTTCAAAATTTAAAGAAAAGTTTAAAAGTGATTTAGTGGAGAAATATTAAAGATATTTCTTCTACCACTTCTAAAGTTGATAAAACTGTTTTGATCTTTTTTCTCCCGAATTTTAATACTATTTATGCTCTCGAAGATTATTTTATTATAACATTTGTGTAGATCTGTGTGTATGTGTGTTTACTGCTGTTTTTGTCTGCGTGTGTATGTGTGGTATGTTAACATAGTTTACGTTGTGTGTGTACCCCTTGCTTTCTTCCGACCTTGTAATTATAATTATTCTATTTAAACTGGCTTCCTGGCATTTTTAGCCCCTTAAGGTTATTTCTGGAAGCCAGTACCCTAATTATATTTATTTTAAACTTTTAAACACATATAACTGTTGTACTTTCAAAGGGTACAATAAATTGTTGTTGTTGTTGTTGTTGTAGTTTCATGGAGTTTACAGCCATATGTTTATCTTCCCATTCAAGGTTTTGTTTTCGAAGAGTTTCTGGCTTCTCGTCTTCGAATTTCAGTCTTTCTTTTCATAGTTAATTGAAAGGATGTAATATATCAGCTTAATAACAAAGATACAGTTGAATCCCGATAACTCGAACCTCCAAGGGAAATCAGAAAAGGTTCGAGTTAGCGGGAGTTCGAGTTTATAGCGAGAGATGGGAACAAATGACCGGCTTGATGAAAGCTGGTTGAATGGATCCTTTGTTTCCCTTTGATTCCTGCTGACACCGCTTATCACGTACAATATTCTCACACTACTCACAGGACTGAACTGACACGTTTTATGTAACGTAAAACCAAGAAACTAGAGAAGTTAACACAAAGAATACATGCTGCTTCAAAATAAATTCAATGTTCTGAAGTACGTTTTGTCTCGTTACGTCTTGATAAACGAGGTTCGAGTTCTCGAGGGTAAAATTATAAAGAAAATGACCTGAAGGGAAACAAAAATTGCTTCGAGTTAGCGGGAAGTTCGAGTTACGGAGGGTAAAATTACATTAAATGTATGACGCAAATCCAGGGGAAATCAATTTTGGTTCGAGTTTATAGCGCGAGCTTCGAGTTAGCGACGGTTCGAGTTATCGGGATTCAACTGTATATAGAGGATTACATGGCCGCTTGGACATACGGATTTTATCTTCGAGTGTTGATGAAATATCTTACGAGTGAGCGCAGCGAACGAGTAAGATATTTCATCAACACGAGAAGATAAAATTCGTATCTTCAAGCGGCCATGTAATATTCTGTTTAAGGAAGAAAGAAACCGACCTAATTAATCTCCGGGATTAATATCTAATAAGAGATCATTTGCATTTCTGGGCCTGTACTACTCATATCATAAAATGACAATTAATGTATGACATACCTGTTGTTATCTCTATTGTTTATAAGTCATGTAGACATTGTGAAATATTGAGAAAGAAGCAAAGAGGAACTAGTAAGGAAATAGTATACATCCACTCTGTGAAGAACCCAACTGAATACCGCTACCAATCAGGCCTTCTGCAGTGTTGAAAGAATACTCAGGTGAAGGAAAAGGCATATTTCAAGTTCAGTATGGAATTGTAAGTGCATTCAAAAAGCTTTCTTTAACAAGTGATATTTTGCTATTTTTGCTATTTTTGCTATTTTTGCTATTTTTGCTATTTTTGCTATTTTTGCTATTTTTGTTGACCGACGGTTGTTATGTTACGAAATCTTACAAGTTTTACCGGCCGTGACATCGTGACAATCGATGGCTAGAGAAGTTAAAAGAAACAAATGAAATAGGGACAAATTAAAGTGGCGGGAAAGTAACCAAGATGAGCGCTGGCGCCGATGTAAACTTTAACCTGATATTCGGAGATGCATGAGGCGCCAGAAATCTTCAAAAACAAACCCTTGAATGGGAAGGTAAACATATGGCTGTGCTATGAAAATGAAACTAGGATAACGCATGATATCATGGCATATCTGTAATTCATTCTAGTTTGACATCTATCCCCGTTTCTGACGCCAGGCTATTTACAGTTATGATTTAGAACCATATTTTCTCTTTGCATTTTATGAAACCACGAATACATTATCGAACTGTCTAATAAGTCGAAAGCTTAGAAACGTATGACAGTGCTCTAAATGAGCCAGTGGTGGTAAATATACGTTTTTTTTAGAATAATGGCGGCCCCTGAAGTCGAGACTGAGGACTTTTCACTTCCCGATTTTAGGGGAAATATCTCGAGTTTGTTAAGGAACGGTTAACGGCGTAAATCGTCATTCATTTTAATTAGGGAGAACTATGACTTCTTAGAGGTAAACAATCACGTTAATTTTTAACATAATTTTTCAAGAATTCACGCGCTTTTTTTTACTCTAAGAAAAAGAGTTCTTACTGATTGAAAGCGGTCTACATCTACATCTTCATCTACCAGATTAGACACAAGATCTTAATGATTTAGCGCGCAAACACCCCTCCGGAAAGAATCGAGAGTGGCGCCTGTGGCTCACTCGGCGGGCAAATTGTTCCACTGTTTAATAGTCCTAGGGATAAAGCTATAGTGGATATAGGTTTTGTCCTCCGAGGGTAAAAGGATTTAGGGTGCAGGTGTCTTGTATATCTAGTAACTGAAATGAGTTCATTTGAGAAGTCTACTTCGACGAGTAGAAGCACAACACAACACAACAAATAATAAATATACAAGTTAACATGCTTTTACGGGCAAATAGAGTGAGTAATGACGGACGAACGGCTTTGGAAAAGAGGGGGAAGAAGGCATATATGTTTACGGGAGTCTTATGCTGTTCATACAAGTTGCGGCTCTCTCAAGCATGTTAAGGCCTGGTTTGCGAATTCAGGGATCTTTATTTGAGCACAGCCAAGAGCCCATTGGGCTCCTGGCATAGCCGAGTACGGTAAAGTGCGCCAAGTTTGTCACGACTAGAGTGGTTTGTGTGCAGTAAAACATGTCACGTGGTCTGTCATGTGACTTAGACCACGAAATCAGTAAATCAGAAACATGGCTCCGAATTTAACAGAAACAGTGAAGAGTGAGGATGAGTGGATGTGGTTAAGGTTAAAGCCTTTTACCAATATCAGCTTAGAAAAGATGATTACAAAGGTTTGTTAACCAGTTATTAAGGCGAAAATATGCAAAACAGGCCACGTGACGTTTTGTATCCTTATCTTTACATGATAATCAATTAAACAATACCTGTATTCATAAATCATTAGGAAGTATCATTAAGAATTATTGATGACAAGGCTAGCTTGTCGTTTATATTTTCTGACACTTCAACAAACGTCGTAGTAGGAAGTTGGAAGCATTCACGAGGTGGAAGGTTCGATGCCGTTTTGCATGTGTTTCTGATTTGGCATTTCCTTTCGTAATCAGACATTTTGCGGAGCCGACGACAGTTTGATGTTGTGTCAAAGTTGAACGAAATTTTCTGCAACTGGCTAGCAGTCGGAGTCTGTTAATTGATGGAGAATATATACATCGAGCTAGATCTGGCAGGCCAACGTAGTGATTCGTGAAGAATGTACAGATTAAGCGAAGGGTCTGTGACGAACCAGCGGAGTTGTTCGTGGGGAAGGTACAGATCGAGCGAAGGGTCTGTGACGAACCAGCGGAGTTGTTCGTGGGAAAGGTACAGATCGAGCGAAGCCGGGGTCTGTGACGAACCAGCGGAGTTGTTTGTGAGGAAGGTACAGATCGAGCGAAGGGTCTGTGACGAACCAGCGGAGTTGTTCGTGAGGAAGGTACAGATCGAGCGAAGGGTCTGTGACGAACCAGCGGAGTTGTTCGTGGGGAAGGTACAGATCGAGCGAAGGGTCTGTGACGAACCAGCGGAGTTGTTCGTGGGAAAGGTACATATCGAGCTAAGGGTCTGTAATGAGCCAGCAAAATGGTTTGTGGGAAATGTACAGATCAAGCGAAAGGTCTGTGTCGAACCAGCGGAGTGGTTCGTGAGGAAGGTACAGATCGAGCGAAGGGTCTGTGACGAACCAGCGGAGTTGTTCGTGAGGAAGGTACAGATCGAGCGAAGGGTCTGTGACGAACCAGCGGAGTTGTTCGTGAGGAAGGTACAGATCGAGCGAAGGGTCTGTGACGAACCAGCGGAGTTGTTCGTGGGAAAGGTACAGATCGAGCGAAGGGTCTGTAATGAGCCAGCAAAATGGTTTGTGGGAAATGTACAGATCAAGCGAAAGGTCTGTGTCGAACCAGCGGAGTGGTTCGTGAGGAATGTACCGATCTAGCAGACGGAAGGGTAATCTCTGAGGGGATAGAGCCGTTCTACGGTCACTCGCCTATCGGGATCCAAAGACATTCAAAGCGGGCGATCTTGCCTGGAGAACTACTTCCATGATCACAACGCGCCATTATATAAAATTGAACCCAGGAGGCGCAGCCGACATTCGTGCCGGGTTATACCGTTGAACCTAGCAGAGAACTATGAAAGGCAATAGGGCTAGTTTAGTTTTTAGTTTCTCATTTCTATAAAGCTGTTAATTAGTTAGCTGTAGTTGTAGGTTAATTTTTATTACTGACATAGTTATTTATTCAATATTGTTGTGAGCGCCATTTATTGTTGCGCGCAGCCTTATGTATTTGTTAAAGTGCCTATCACCCTTTTGCAATTTTGATAGCCTATGAACCTCCGAAACTTTTGAGTACTTCTGTGAAGAAATCTTTGGTTTAAAGTGAATACTTTATGTTCTACGCTTGTTTGAAATCGTGTAAATGTGACCTTTCCTGACCCATGACCGCGTAAGTAAAAGCCTGGGTCGAAACCTGGGTAGACGTCATCTCATTAATGCATTATTCTCCATGGCGCCTTTTTATCACAACAACATCGATGCATAGAAAATATACACAGTTTTTGAGTTGTTAGTAAAGAAAAAAGTCATTTTAGTCAACACGTTGAGTATTTCTTCAAATGATTGCAAAGCCGAATTAATTATATGACGTCAAGATGACGTCTACCCAGGTTTCGACCCAGGCTTTTACTTACGCGGTCATGGGTCAGGAAAGGTCACATTTACACGATTTCAAACAAGCGTAGAACATAAAGTATTCACTTTAAACCAAAACTTTCTTCACAAAAGTAGGCTCATAAGTAGGTTCATAAGCTATCAAAATTGCAAAAGGGTGATAGGCACTTTAAGAGCTATTGGGCACTTATTCTCTGTGGAAACCGCGCTATATAAATAAAGATTATTATTATTACTCAACTTGATGGGCTTCACCCAAGCATTTTAGGAACTCCCGGTGAAGCTTTGTTACAGGCTCAACCCACACTGAAGAGGACTTTAGGTTAAGTTACGGTTGGGGAGATTTTCTTTCGGTTGGGATAAGGAGTGGGAGTGGGTGAGAGCTTCTACATCTACTTTTATTCTTCACAAAGCCTTACAGCATCTAGTGAAGGGAGCCATGATCAGCATGGTCAGCCGTTACAATAATGAATAAATAAATTAATTAATTAATAGATCTATAAATCATAAGTCATTAAATTTAAGTAAATAAATATATATTAATATGCAAATTCCTTAATTGTTAGTAAAGGGCCAGAAACTCCGAAGCTGACTGTTTAAACACTTTGACACTATTTGAAGATACATCATATTCAGGTAGTGAGTTCCAGTCTTTAACAGTTCTCGGGGAAAAGCTATACTTATAACAAACAGCACGAGGTTGTAGAGGAATAAAAGTATGTTCGCGGAGGTTTCTAGATCTCTTAGTATGTTTAACGAGTTCAGATGGCAATTCGATTGCAATCTGGTTATTGATTAGTTTATAGAAAATTGTAAGCCTGCTTATAGCTCTACGTGACTTGAGACTGCTCCATCCTAGATCCTGAAGTAGGGCTGTAACACTTGCATGTCTGTCATAAGTTCTTGTGACAAATCGGGCAGCTCTTCTTTGGATTCTTTCAATGTCATCAATGTTCTTCTTTGTATATGGGTCCCATGCTGCGGAGGCATACTCAAGGTGTGGTCTAACCAGTGCCTGTCTTTCACTTCTTGTGAGCATTTCCCAAGATTGCGTCTTACGAAAGCGAGAGATGAATTAGCTTTCTTAGTAATTTCGGCCACATGGGTATTCCACCTCAGATCATCTGATAGGTGAACACCTAAATAAGGATGATCTTTAGCAGACACAAGTCCAGTTCCTTCGATATTGTGATTATAGAGGGTGGGATGTTTCCTTCTTGTTAATCTTAGTTCAAAGCATTTAGTTATGTTAAATCCCATCTGCCATTTATGAGTCCAGTCGATCAGATGATTTAGGTCAGATTGCAAACGTTTAGCATCAATTCTTCCGTTGATTCAATTTTCCTATACAAAAGACAATCATCAGCAAAGAGTCTGATATTGGATTCGATGTTATCCCCAATATCATTAATATAAAGGAGGAACATCAGGGGACCTAATACTGTTCTCTGAGGCACCCCCGATGTCACTGGGATGAATTGAGAATGCTCTCCATCAATGACGACTCTCTGCTGTCGTTGGGTCATCCATTGCAGGATGCAGCCTCTCACTCCATAATGATGTAGTTTGTGGAGCAGTCGCTCATGGGGCACAGTATCGAATGCCTTGGCAAAGTCGAGGATGAATAGATCTGTTTGGGTGTTGTTGTCCATGTTCTTCGTCAGGTCATTGATTGTAGTAATCAATTGTGATTCACAGGAATGATATTTCCTGAATCCATGTTGGTAGTGGACCAGGATATCATTGCTGTCCAAATGGTTCATAATTTGACTAAACAATATATGTTCTAAGAGTTTACATGTGATGGATGTTAGGGAGATTGGTCTGTAGTTTGCTGGATTTGATCGTTTTCCTTTTTTGTACACTGGGATTATGTGTTCTGTTAGCCAGTCATGTGGTAGTATCCCAGAGTTAATTGATTGGCTGAAAATTATCTGTAGAACTGGCGCGATTTCAATAGCAGCTGTTTTCAAAACATTTATTGGAAGTAGGTCAGGACCACAGGCCTTATTAATATGTTGGAGTGGGCAAAATCGGATATTCTAACGTGACGGGTGGAGTCAGGGGTGACAATCCAATAACTAAATGCTAATGAGTATGCAAGAAGGATAATGGACAATACGTATCAGTGCATTATGGGATTTGTTCCAATCACTTGCAACATATTGTGGGATGTATTCCGATCGTTGCGATCGCCGAAGAGTGGTTTCCATTGTTCAATCGCTACGATTGCCACGATCGCTGCGATCGCTAGAGACCTGTTTCCATATGATTGCTACGATCGCCAAACACGTTTTTCGGCGACAACTCTCTTAGAAAGAAAGTCGCCCCGCCCACCCGCCCCTTGCCTACTCTATCCTCACTGGAGCTATCGCGTACAATCGCCCTAATCATCATCCGCTAGCATGCCTGTTACTTTAATCCCCTTGTGCACGTGAGTTGCGTAACCCCTAAAGGGCGCGGATATAAATAAACTCCTCGAAAATCAGGTATTTGGATCATTTCATGAAAACGGGAGAGAGAGTAACGGTTGGCGCTTCAGTAGACTTCTCGATCATCGCTGCGCCTTTTCTTTGCAAGGATGGCTCACGTTCCCCAGAATCCAGCCGCGGGCTAAGTCTCCCAAGCACTTAATGCTGCAGGTGATAACCCACAGGTGGTTGGCGTTCAAAGCCCACAAGCGGTCGTCAACCAAGCTCAACCGGTAGTTGATAATCAAGCTCAAGCTCAAGTACCGGTCCCACCGATCCCACCAGCCTGGAGCGTGTTGGTAACGGCTCTCTCTCCATTTGGGGTAAAGTAGGTGCTATCGAGCCACCTCACTTTGTCATGCCCATTACAATCGAGCCGTCCAAGCCTCGAATGTGCCATGACGAGCGTTTTTTGAATTTATGGATTATAGACCTTTCATTGTCCTTGGATTACATTTCTAACCTACCACGTTATGTGTCCAAATCGCACTTCCAAACCGTATTTGACGACAAAAGTGGATATGATCACCTCCGGCTATCCCCTGAGAGTTCGTCCTTTTTTGGCCTAGAATGGAAAGGTTGGTACTTTACGTACAACACGATACCGTTTGGCTGGAAATCCAGCGCATACCTTTACCATACAGTTGGCATGGCAGCCACCAGCGCCGTCCGCTCATGGGGTGTCCCATGCAGCCAGTATATTGATGACCGGCACGTCGGCCAGCTGGCCCCACGTGGACATCGGGAACCGCCACTCCATCGATCCGATTTTGAGCTGGTAGAAGCAGCCGCCTTTATAGTTTGCTCTACCTTAGTTTCACTGGGTTATTTCATCGGCTTGAGGAAATCAGTTGTGATACCACAGAAAAGAGTAAAGTTTTTGGGGTTCCTGTGTGACTCCGATCTCCAAGCCTTCATTCTGCCGGAAGACAAAAAAGCCAAATTTGCGAGACTGCGCGAGTCAATCCTTAGCAACCGTACGACCTCGGTGAAAACCCTTCAACGACTTGCTGGTAAAATATCCTCTTTCTGCATCGCTGTCCCGGCCGCCCAGCTCTATACCAGGGAGATATTTCGTGCCACGTCAGAGCCAGGCCGATCTGGCCGGCCTATTAAAGTAAAGGGGGATCTCCTAGCCGAAATCAAGCATTGGTGCTTCCTCGACACGTGGGACGGCCATCTTCCCTGGTTGGAGGAACATCACGTGGTTGTTAAAGTGTCTAGCGATGTGTCTCTGTACGCTTGGGGTGGTCTTACAGACGACCCTCGTGGATCCCGCCTGGAGTGTCACGACCTTTGGATGGACGACACAAGAGTCCAACCAATCGCGGTAAAAGAGGCGTTGGCGCTCGTTCATACACTTCAATCCGGAAGTACAACCGTCTCCAATTGCCGAGTGGATGCTCATATTGACTCTCTCACTTTTATCCAAGCCTGGAGAAACGGGGGCGGGAAAATCAAAAACCTGAACGATGCCCTAAAACGATTATACCATGTGTCCCTATCCCAGAATATCTCTATCAACCTGTATTACGTACCATCAGACGAGAACCTTGCGGATAGGCTCTCTCGCGTCTTATCTGACAAGGACTGCATGTTGGCCTCCAAGTGTTGGGAAGAGATCAAACGTCTCTTTGGACCACATACCATCGATTTGATGGCACTTGATCGTAATGCTCAGGTTGGACGCTCCGGCTTGCCCCTACCTCATTTCACGCCGTTTGCCACACCCGCCTCGTCCGGAATTAACGCATTTGCGCAGGCAATCCCGCCATACGAGAACGTCTACGCGTTCCCGCCTTTCGTCCGGATAGGCCCGATTGTTCGTCACCTGAGCAGTGCTTTGTGTACCTTTACGATTGTAGTTCCCAAGCTCTCTCCTATCCCGTCCTGGTGGCCCCTGCTCCACTCCCTGGCAAGCGATTATATACAATTAGGCAAAGTCTAAGGAAGTTCTTTCCTTTCCCGATGATTCCGGTCTACTGGTGAACCACACATTCGGAAAAACGCAGCGTGGTGACTCGACCCACTCCTTTGCCGTACGCCAATGTAGTGAGTCCCCCATCTGTCCCGTGGTAACCTGAGTATCAGGCTTACCTTTTCCCCCGAGAAAAAGAAAGAAAAAACAACGCGCGAGAGGGGGAAAAGAACGCCTGATACAAATACTATTCGAGACACCTTCCGCCCCTTGTCACGTCGCCTGTCACAATCATGTCAACCGAATCATGTAAGTGCTTTCGAGATTAGCTGCAAGTAAACATGAAAAACGTTTCACAAATTCGAACCTCGTAGTATCATTTCCACTTAAAACATTATTTATATTCCAAAATAATGCTAGACTACTTATACCATGTATCCACAGTATGGACTTCGTCAACCACAAGAACTTTGGCTTTGTGCAATGCACCACATTTTAAACATTTTGACCATCTCTCGCTTAGCCATTGTTCAGCACTTCCATGCACAGATGATTTTAAAATTTCCCTGTCTTTCTCTCCGGACTCGCCGATCGCTGCAGCTTGTAGACTAGTTTTGGCCTTGTTCAAATTATTAACCTGTTGCTTCCTTATGTAGTCCAAGGGACTAACAACTACGATAGGAAACCGTACACTCGTTTCGTCGTGGTGGCCTTCGAAAAACTTCTCGCAAACTTTCAGCAGAAGTTGATAAATTAGGCTTTTTCCATAGCCCGTGGGAAGAATTGCAAGGACGCCTTCGTTCAGACAGATCAGTCTCCTTATGCAATCCCTCTGATCTGCACTGGCTTCAGAGATTTTACAGGAAAATGTTCAAGTGAATGTTGTATCGCCATTTCAAATTTACACTCACTGTTTTTGGAAAACGACCGGAAGCTGATTCGGGATTAGCAACACCAATCAGGTCAGTGCATTTAGACTATCATTGTCTTTCGACCAATTATATATAGGAGTAACGACCGAAATTCGGTCGTTTTCCACGCGTCTCGACCAGTATTTGTATCAGGCCCTTCTCCTCCCTTTTCTTTCTTTCTTTTTTTTTGGGGGGGGGGGGGGGGAGGGGAGGGGAAGGGCCTGATACTCAGGTTAGTCCCGTGGTGAACTTTAAGCTGTATCGCGACATTTGCCGCTTCATTAAGGTGGATATTTCGCGAGGCTACTTATTCCATAACGTCACAAGGACAGGTCACATTTCCGGAAATCCTTTTGTGGCCTCCGTGGTCTACAACCGTCTCAAAAGATACCTTAAGGAACTGAATATGGATGAGGGGGAAACTCCCCATAGCGTCCGTTCTGGGTGCTCTATCACCCTGGAATTGCTAGGAGTCCCAAAGGATGCAATAGCGCAGCACATTGGCTGGCGGTCCGCACCGATGGTGGAGCACTACAATGACTTGGGAAGGACGATCAAGGCAGGGAACCCGGCATCCGTCTTGGCAGCCAGCCAGAAGCCTGGAACCTCATCAGCTAACTCCGCTCAGGAGGCAGTCTCCTCATACAGAACTTTACACAACCTTGAGGGCTTTAGACCCGCCTTTCAATGAAGGTAAACTTTACCCAACTTAGTGATTCAGTAGTTCGAAAGCTTGTTAATCTTGGATTTTCTGAGTTATGGGAAGAACGCGGTTTGGCTCTCCATTTCCCCGTAACGTGACGGCTCCCTAGTCTGCAGAGCTACGGGGAAGTGGTCGCCGTAGGGCTAGTTTCTTCCCATAACTTAATGCAGCCTGGGGTGAATGGGAGCGAGGGCATTCAGTGAGAATCTATTACTATTATCACTGGGGCTATCGCGTACAATCGCCCTAATCAGCATCCGCTAGCATGCCTGTTACTTTAATCCCCTTGTGCACGTGAGTTGCGTAACCCCTAAAGGGCGCGGATATAAATAAACTCCTCGAAAATCAGGTATTTGGATCATTTCATGAAAACGGGAGAGAGAGTAACGGTTGGCGCTCCTCCCCCCTCCCCGCAGCGATGTCTGCTCCTCCTTTTTCTGGGAGCCACCACTCCTCGCCTCCGGGCTAGTTTCTTCCCATAACTTAATGCAGCCTGGGGTGAATGGGAGCGAGGGCCTCCAGTGAGAATCTATTACTGTTAGCGCTTAATTCCGGTCTACCAAAACGAGCCTACTCGTCAGCGGTGACTATCTCATAACTAAATGCTAATGGTATGCAAGAAGGATAATGGGCAATTTATCGTTATTTTCGGGTCGTTACTTCAGTTCAGATATAATTGGGAGCTCCGCTTTTAGGCTCGCCTAAATATATTAAATATATATATTAGTAAAGCTTTGACATGTTATATCTCGCTAGCACGCTCTTTGGTACAACTTAAATTGTCATTATTCATACAATTTCCCTGGGTCGAACACCATTTGACAATTGTATTTTTTGTTTGCATTTTTAGTGATCGAGCGCTTGCATTTCTTCTGCGAAACTCTTCGGCAAAAAAGATAAAAGTTTTCACTGAATTTTTTTCAAGAACTATTGTGATATTTACATTTGCGGTCGAAACTTTTTTCCAGAGAAATTCGAGCCAGTAAATGCATAATAAAACAATTTTTAATTTGCCTTTCGAAATATGTTAAAGCTATTAAGACCTCCAGAAACAGATAAGAAAGATGAGCACATACCTTGGCAATTGAAAACGTTGTCATGCCATACCAATCTCGTACCCAGACCCCATTTGTTTCTTACTTGGGGTCTGGGTACGAGATTGCTGCCATACGGCCCGAGTACACGCTGCGCATGCGTATAAACAGCCTCTTGTTGAGCGTTAATACCATTTGTTCAAGTAATAGTGGCAGTGCTTTATGAGGCCTACCCCCGGGTCCTAAAGTTGCCTTAAGTCGCCTTAAGTTGCCTTAAGTTGCCTTAAGTCGCCTTAAGTTGCCTTAAGTTGCCTTAAGTTGCCTTAAGTTGCCTTAAGTTGCCTTAAGTTGCCTTAAGTTGCCTTAAGTTGCCTTAAGTTGCCTTAAGTTGCCTTAAGTTGCCTTAAGTTGGCCTTAAGTTGGCCTTAAGTTGGCCTTAAGTCACCTTAAGTTGCCTTAAGTTGCCTTAAGTCGCCCAAAATTGCCTGAAGTTGCCTTAAATCGCATCAAGTCGCCTTAAGTTTCCACATTTTTTACCTCGATTTTGCTTAAGTTGCCTAAAGTTGCCTTAAGTTACCCAAAATTACGGCAACTTTAGGACCCGGGGTAGGCCTTTTATGGGATTTACAAACTCTCGCTATCAGCACGAGTTTGTTAATCCTATAAAGCACGGCCACTCATTCTGTATCTATTAGTTATCAAACGTCTAGATGTACATGTATAGAGCTGCGTTTTTCAATAGTTTTGGCGATACGACCTATTTCGGTCGAGAAATTCGAAGCAAAAGTTTATGCAAATCAGGACGAATCTGTATCAGATGTACGGATCACTTATCCCACATTGATTCCCTTTTATTTGTTTTTCCTTCATGAATTATTAATGAATTGGTAAGTACTATTTACAAAATGAGAGGCCGTGTTGTATCGGTAGTTCTAGAACTCATTAATATTCAATTAGTGCGAGAGCCAATCTGGTGCGATAGATTATACCACGTGATGACCTCTAGAAACGACAATACAGAACTCTTGGTTATTGGGCGCGGCTGGAACACTTACAGAACTCTTGGTTATTGAACTCGAACACATAACTGGTGACGTAATGTAGACTTGCAACTCGAACACGCTTGAATCACAGTCATAGAAGTTTATTCGTGGAAACGGTTCGACTGCAAAAACGTAAATTACACGTTAATCTGCAATAAGACAAAACAAAATCCCTGAAAGAACTAAATCTAGCATTAATTACGGATTTTGTTGCTACATGAGCGATGAATAACGGCTAGAATCAATTGAGCCGAACTATAAACAACAACACCGTTTCGACGACTTTCCGACCGCGTGGTCTCTGGGGCAGCCCATAATGTCTTTATAACGTGACGTAATGTTTTTGAATCCAACATTAGTTCTATAAGTGTTCACGTTCAATATAAAATTAACCAATAATTCTGTTTACTAAGTGTTATAATTCCAGTTCAATAACCTTAGAATTCTGTATGTGTTCCAGTTCAGTAGGTATCCATCACCTCGCACTCATCATCCCCACACTCCCCCCCTAAAATATTCAAACCAGCCCCGACTTTTCGCCTTCAAATGTAATTTTTTTTTGAATAAAATCATTCACAATTTGATTTACTATAAGAACTTTTACATAGCTATATATCTGTTTTACCTTTCAGTGTATGTAGCCAGTAGTTACGATTCACAAGTTTTAGTGGCCAGTGATTCTAAAATTGCGCCTTCATTCGAGTAGATTGCCAGCCCTGGAACGCCCTGAGATATTTTTACACCCCATTTCACCATCGAGTATGAAGTACTGGCTGTAATACTAGATTCAGGCAACTCTTGCTTCTCCTTAGTTTGATGCATGACTTGTTTTTGGCTTTCGAAATCGTGCCATCTCAGGTTAGAATTGAAGAGAAGAACCTAACCCTAACTCAACTGCAATAACCGACGCAACTAGTGAAGTTTGAAATGCAAATTTGTTTTGAGCTAGAAATCATAGATGTTTTAATTAAATTACAAAGGAATAGATCAATCCAAGATCGCCATTGCCATTGCGATATCTACTTAAATTAGTGATAACACCGATACTGCTGAAAAGATCACCTCGTTACGAAGGAATATAAATTGTGATATCTACTTAAATTAGTGATAACACCGATACTGCTGAAAAGATCACCTCGTTACGAAGGAATATAAATTGTGATATCTACTTAAATTAGTGATAACACCGATACTGCTGAAAAGATCACCTCGTTACGAAGGAATATAAATTGTGATATCTACTTAAATTAGTGATAACACCGATACTGCTGAAAAGAGCACCTCATTGCAAAGGAATAGATCAATCCAAGGTCGCCATTGCCATTGCGATATCTACTTAAATTAGTGATAACACCGATACTGCTGAAAAGAGCACCTCATTACAAAGGAATAGATCAATCCAAGGTCGCCATTGCCATTGCGATATCTACTTAAATTAGTGATAACACCGATACTGCTGAAAAGAGCACCTCATTGCAAAGGAATAGATCAATCCAAGGTCGCCATTGCCATTGCGATATCTACTTAAATTAGTGATAACACCGATACTGCTGAAAAGAGCACCTCATTGCAAAGGAATAGATCAATCCAAGGTCGCCATTGCCATTGCGATATCTACTTAAATTAGTGATAACACCGATACTGCTGAAAAGAGCACCTCATTACAAAGGAATAGATCAATCCAAGGTCGCCATTGCCATTGCGATATCTACTTAAATTAGTGATAACACCGATACTGCTGAAAAGAGCACCTCATTGCAAAGGAATAGATCAATCCAAGGTCGCCATTGCCATTGCGATATCTACTTAAATTAGTGATAACACCGATACTGCTGAAAAGAGCACCTCATTGCAAAGGAATAGATCAATCCAAGGTCGCCATTGCCATTGCGATATCTACTTAAATTAGTGATAACACCGATACTGCTGAAAAGAGCACCTCATTGCAAAGGAATAGATCAATCCAAGGTCGCCATTGCCATTGCGATATCTACTTAAATTAGTGATAACACCGATACTGCTTAAAAGAGCACCTCATTACAAAGGAATAGATCAATCCAAGGTCGCCATTGCCATTGCGATATCTACTTAAATTAGTGATAACACCGATACTGCTGAAAAGAGCACCTCATTGCAAAGGAATAGATCAATCCAAGGTCGCCATTGCCATTGCGATATCTACTTAAATTAGTGATAACACCGATACTGCTGAAAAGAGCACCTCATTGCAAAGGAATAGATCAATCCAAGGTCGCCATTGCCATAGCGATATCTACTTAAATTAGTGATAACACCGATACTGCTGAAAAGAGCACCTCATTGCAAAGGAATAGATCAATCCAAGGTCGCCATTGCCATTGCGATATCTACTTAAATTAGTGATAACACCGATACTGCTGAAAAGAGCACCTCATTACAAAGGAATATAAATTGTGATATCTACTTAAATTAGTGATAACACCGATACTGCTGAAAAGAGCACCTCATTGCAAAGGAATAGATCAATCCAAGGTCGCCATTGCCATTGCGATATCTACTTAAATTAGTGATAACACCGATACTGCTGAAAAGAGCACCTCATTGCAAAGGAATAGATCAATCCAAGGTCGCCATTGCCATTGCGATATCTACTTAAATTAGTGATAACACCGATACTGCTGAAAAGAGCACCTCAAAATTAGTCAAAATCCAACATTTGAGAGTTATATATTGTAATGGGAGCAAAGATACGGGACAATTTTACAAACAACAACAGCATCATCTTTATTACCAAAAGGTTATAAATACTTAATTTACATAAATAAGTAGATCTGACTAAATTATGGTAATAGTTACTCAGAATAACTAAAGTTAAACGAGCTGAGTAACATTTCAAGTTAAATAACAATGTTTTTGTAGGGTTATAAAGATGAAAACTAGAAAAATACACTACGATATACAGGCTACACCAATATAGAACACTTAATTAACTTAAAAGACAAATGAATAAAAAGTAAATAGATAAACAAATAAACAGATAAATAATAAATAGATAAACAATAAATAGATAAACAGATAAATAGATAAATAGATAGGTACCAACCAAGACAGATGTAACTAACATGAAGTTGTTACTGATAAGACTCCATGAGATTTAAGCTTTCGCTTAAATGATGTTAAGGCAGGGTTTTAAGGCTTTCATCAAGCCCGTTCCAAATAATTGCATCTTTATAGTGGAGGTTAAATTTCCCAGTCATTGTCCGAACTCTATTTATGTAGAAGGTTGATCTTGATGCAAGTCTGGTATTGTACTGATGTTTTGACACTATAGTTTGGAAAAAGTTATCAAACATAACAGGTAACAAATTATGATGAAACTGATACATAAAAAGTGCGTTATGGAATACTATAAGATCTGTACATTTAAGAAATTGGAATTGTTTGAATAGGGGATCAGAGTGTGGATCTGGTTTTGAAAAAGTCATTATTCTTAATGGCTTCTTTTGTAATGTAATTAATAGGTTTGACTGTTGAATAGTAACTACTTACTAGCGTACCGGCTACCAATGTGAGAAATGGCGGATACTGTAGGTGAAATAATTTTCTTCGAAGATTGCCTCAATTTTTACAGCAAGCGGAGAGGCAAATACACTGCGAAAACGTCCACATATTAGAACACATTAGGCGTCGATTGGATGACAATTATATTGTTATTCGAGCTATTTTGCTGCACTATAGATCAGGATACCTCCTTCTGAATGGCGAAGCAAGGCACAGTTTATTGAAAAAGGATTCCGGTTACCGTTTTAAATGCTTGCATTTCTACGACAATACTGAACTACTCTAAAAGTTCCATTCGACAATTTATTGTCTTGACTTGTACAAGGCTTTATCAATTATCAGTTCGCGTATTTATTTCTGTCTGTATCATCTTTCATTGCGTCCTACAAATGCAGCAAAATAAAGGTTACAAATAGTCGAAGTTAAAGAAGCCTGCAGGTAACAAATTAAACACATTCTAGCAGCTTGTTCAATTCACTCGGGATAGTAGCATTCACTGAGGATGAATTCATTTCCAAAGAATGCCTTAATTGAAGTTGACAATGTGATTTTATACCATTTAAGACTTGACTATGCTCAACACCATTAGATGTCGCATTAGCCAGTAGAAAGATAGGGTTACTGCCAGCAGCTATATCGAAATCTACTTTGAGCTCTTATTACTGAAGTGCTTTTTGACAACTACACTTCCTTCATGTCACGCCCCTTTTCCCGTTTTCATGTACTTGAAATGTACTTGTACTTGTGTGCATGAACACGCGGTCAGTTTCTAAAGCGAAACCTAACCACCTATAGATAGCCGCAATTTTAGATTTCCAGTTCGAATTCTATAAAATATTTCCGCTTTCTTGGTAGGATTCATTCAATTTTGCTTTTCTCATTTTAAAACCTCCTTCATGATATGCAGACGGCAGACTGAATATTTTGCATTTAATTTGTTTATAATAATGTCTTCACGTTTGCGGAAATCGCGTTCACGCACAAGTAGGTTCAGAAGCAGGTGAAGATTTCGTTTTCGGTTGAATCATGATCGAGAACAATCATCACTAGGTATTCACATTAAAGATTATCATAACTTCATATTTCATTTCATATTTCAAGCAATGAAATAAAAAGTAGGTGTTTTTATATGCCGAATAGCGGCAGCCCCGATAAGTTTCTTCAACATGACAGATACGCCGCGCTATAGGAAACTTTTGGCATGAACGTTTTGGGTATATTTAAAATGATTAAAGGTATAAATGATTTGAAATGAAGGGGGCAGTTGTACCTGTCTTATCTCGAATAGAAATATCTGAAAAAATTGGTAGCAATTCGTGTCGTCCTACATGAAGGGATGGCCCAGGTTTTAATCATGCTTCAGTGCAATCATTTTAATAAAGAGAGCAGGAAAGACTACACAAGGTGTGACTCATTGTTTTCTCCGCTTATCGTCAAAGCTTTTCCCACTTCTTTGCTAGTTAAACAGACATGGAATCGATACAATCTGTAAATATCATGATCAGTTAAAGCGCTTTTCCCACAACACGTAGTCCAGCTAGCTATAGAACGTTTCAATCTCTTTTATCGTGCATCCTTTCTCACCCTTGCACTTATATTAATCTATATACAGAGAGTATTGAAATTGGTTCAGTTCTCTTATTGGCGGAACTGTAGACGTTATGCACTTTACATACTTCTTATGTGTTTACATAGGGCGGAGGTAGAACAGAACCAACTGTGTTCAAATGAGTAAATGGTCTGCGGGGAAAGCAATTCATTTTTTCTAAAAGGGTAAGTCCTAGTTCGAATTCATTTTGTCTTTATTCCTAATCAACTCCAGCCACATAGTAAAATTCATTCAAAGACATAAAATGTAGCCGTCATCAGACATTTTTCATGCTTATCAGTTGTATGAGGTGCCATTTATATTCCAATAACTACTGGCGGTTCCACAAGGTACGATATATATATATAGCCCGCATTTGGGGCACGGCACTCCTAAATTTTAGGTACGGGTTCCAAATTGGATCGGCACGGTACCCTTATTTCTGTCGCCGTGTACATCAAAATGTTCCGGGTACGGGAAGGTGTGCCCGAAATTCTAGGGGTTCTGAGATCCTGTACATTTTAATTTGCTGGGTTCTGAATTCAGTCGGATTCTATGTTCGGGGAAGGGAAAAGTTTGGCTTATGTATAGAAGTTCTCGTACCAATAATGATACAAGGTTCGCGCAATCGTTTTCTTTTCGGCCTCAAAGGATATTAATGTTCACAAGCCTTAATTACAGAATACATTATAAAATAGATTGGATAGTACGTTCGCTCCTATTGTGTTTGCACGAGGCCATGTAAACACGAAAATGACGTAAACATAAATTCAATCTTTGCGTTTGAAATTGCATGTATTTGTTAAAGAAATAGAAAACGTTTTGTTTACATAGCCTGATGCAATTCTCCCAAACCTTCCCTCATGTTTGCACCAGGCTATGAAAACACGGGAAACGTGAAAAGCCCAAAGTCTACTTCAAACGTCGGCGGTGAAAGGAACTCTATCTTATCATATTTTTCGAAGATCTGGATGCGCAAAGTAATTAAAGGCGAATAAAGGAACTAATAAACACCAAATTTCGGCAGAAATGCCGTCACCGACGTGGTTGGTAAAAGTTCAGTCCTACAGACAACTAGTCGCCGGAGTGCTGCCGGCTTATTACGGATATAGACAGTCGATCATCTTTACGAATATCTGTTTGTTAAAAAAACAGCTGCAAACATACGTCTTCTTTTGAAGAGCTTTGGAAGTGCCATACCGGCCAACTCAGTTATTCAATTTCTGGCACCACTTTATCTTCTTTATAGCTCAGTTAGCTCAGTTAGCTTAGCTCAGTTAGCTTAGCTCAGTTAACTTAGCTCAGTTAACTTAGCTCGGTTAGCTCAGTGGTTGAGCTCCGGTCTGTTGAGCGGGAGGTCGCGGGTTCAAGCCCCGGCCGGACCAACACTCAGGGTCTTAAAATAACTGAGTAGAAGGTGCTGCCTTTGTGAAACAACTGCAAATGGTTAGACCTTCACGTCTTCTCGGATAAGGACGTAAAATCGTAGGTCTCCCGTCGGCCTCAAGTTTATCAGTCTCACCAGACTGTCACGAGTTACCGACGTTAAATAAAGTTGCTTTACTTTACTTTACTTTAGTCCTATTCTGACGACACTAGCCTAACGGCTTTTGGGAAAACATTAGAAGAAGTTGAAATGGGGCTGAACGATGACTTAATCAATATCACTGGAAAAAAAATAGCTGACAGCAAATAAATTAAGCCTAAACATAGCAAAAACGGAGTATGTACTGATTGCGTCAAGACAAAAACTAGACTAATGTTTACAATACTTCATGACTTGGCACCAAAAAGACTGTCTAACATTTTCAGGGTTTCATATGCAGCCTCAAGTGGCTACCATTTAAGGAATTCAAATAAAAAGGTAGCTCTTCCGTTAACTAGAACAGAATTTTTGAAAAATAGTCTCAGCTATAATGGTGCTAGATTATGGAACTCTTTACCGAATGAAGCTCGTAGTTGCGAATCGCTGGCTTCGTTTAACAATTTAATAACTTAATTTTCAATACTTTACGTTATTCCGGCACGGGCCAATCAAGATTAGATTGATTACCTCAATATTATTAGCCATTATAGTATTTACACTTAGTAGTAGTTATAGTCTATAGCTCCCTCGACCCTCCAACCCCTCGCCACAAAACGTTTGGAGCAGAATGGTATAGGCAGCATAATCATGTAAGGCAGTGGTGTAGGGAGAGAGAGAGAGAAGGGGGGGGGGGGGGGGGGGGGGGGGGGGCAAATGCAGAAGAGAGATTGTCAGAAGTTGTCATTGAAAATGTCCCAGAAGTAATCATTTTGCCTCTCCCCCCCCCCCCCCCCCCCCCATCCCAGTTTCCTCCAATTTTCAGGACCTCCCTACCGCTTACGCCCCCAGTGATGTAAGGGCTACTTTACGCTCTAAATGTTTCTTTGACGAATATACCTTTTTATCAACTGTTAGTTGGTGTAAACGTTTTTCAAAGTGAAACACTATTGTAACTAATCGATACACACCTGTCATTGTTTGTTGCGACACTCACATTGGGTCTTTTGAAGTTATGGCTTTAATACTTCCCTGCCTTTGATACTTTTTTCTGCATGGTCTTCATTTTGTGAGCCAGCTTTTGTTTAACTATGCTTGCTGTTAGACATTAGACAACTTTATTTATCCACGGAGATCCAACAGAGTATAATACCAGGTGGTTAAAATATAATTAACCGGACATCAGAAGGCTACCACGGTCATTCCTTCCTTAGACGCGACTTAAAAGCCCTCAAACACTTAATTTGCGAGTAGCTTTTGGCAATTCGCTGTTGTTATTGTTTGGGTACAGAAAAAGGCAATAATAAAGGAAAAACAGAAACATAAGAGAAACCATGAGACCGTCACCTAAGAAAACTGATCTCCGTACACATGACGATTGTCTGCGCCAATCTATTTTTGGCTCAGTGGACGTCACGATGCTATTTTCAGAATCGGTTTCAGCTCCCAGGCGGATTTTACTCGCACCCATCTCCCACCCACACCGCGGCAAAATGTTACGCGCATGCGTCGGTGATGAGCCGGTCGCGCGCACGTCTTCCCAGTTTCCCGCCGAAACTAAAAGAAAACAGAGTCAATCACTCCTGTTTCCAATTTTTGGTACGAATGTTGAATGTTTCGCAAAAAAAAACAAGAAAATTACTTCAAAGATAAGCCTAAGACTTTAAAGTGCATATAAGCCCTAGCCAGTTATCTTTGATATCGATTGTACATGAAGTGGATAGTCTAACAGTAGAATATTTCTTGATTTGGGTGTTGCGTCTACGAGATATAAAGGTTTATATTTCGAATATGCTAATGATGTGATGTCATCACTGACATCACTTATTATACAAAAGCATGCTGGTAGAGACAAATTACCTATTTTTAAATTCTAAGTTATATTTGAAGCTTATCAAAGTGATTTTACAAATAAAAAAATCTAAATTAGAAAATAGATTAATTCACAAGCACAAAGAAATTCAGCAAATGTCGGTGATGACATCACCTCATTAGCATATTGGAAATATAAACCTTTATATCTCGTAGACGCAACACCCAAATCAAGAACTATTCTACCGTTGGACTATCCACTTCATGTACAAGCGATATCAAAGATAACTGGCTAGGGCTTATATGCACTTTAACAGGTTGAAGTTTTCTTAATTTGTAATTCACTGTGAGTTTACTAAGTTATAAAATTATTTTCTAAAAACGTTTAAGACCTCGGAAACTTGTATTTTAACTCAAGAGCCTTCATTCTTTCGGCCAGCGGAGCATAACGTTTTGCCATAGTGTGTCTCCCGCCTGCCGGTCCATTCGGACACGTGACACCAACAACCAATCGGATAGAGTGGTAAAAATAGTCCAACTAATTAAAGCAAGCTAAAAATAAATCGCCTAATATGGGAGATCGGTTCTCTTATAGGTGATGGTCTCCAACCTCGTTCCCAGGGTCTTCCGCGCATTCAACATTTAGACCCTGGTAAAGGCTGAACTATCACGTATTCTCATTGGATCTTCGGTTGTGACGCAAATGTTGTTCTGACACTGCTTTTTATTGGCCCAACGAACTGAGCCAACAGAGATGAACTTGTATGTAGTTTAATATTCTCTTTTCGTTTCTCTTTTTTCTTCCCTTTTAGGCAACTCAAAAACAAAGCCGGAAAAATGTCCTCGTTACCTGTTAACTTCACTACCAGAAATCTCAGCACACCGATCGATGGTCCAAACGGTCGACACTTCCGGCCCGACACAGACATTGTGGTTGTGATCCTAGCGGTTTTCATCGTGATTGAGAACGGGAGCGTTTTATTTCTTGTCAAAACAAAACGCTCGCTTAGAACTGTTACAAATTACTTTCTAGTCAGCTTAGCCACCTCAGATTTATTGACAGGCCTTTTCACCATACCCATGTACCTGGTTTGTAGGGCGACAATGCGTAACGGCATTTGCAATGCAAGTGTTCCTCCGTTAACCTTCACATCCCTATCAACTGTGTCCCACATTGCTACCGTCACCGTTGACCGCTATATCGCCATATTGCTTTCTTTGCGTTACTGCGCATTGGTGACGAAATCGCGGGCGAAGCTAATGATTGTGATCGTGTGGGTCGTTTCCATGCTCGTGGCCTTATTCCAGCTTGTTTGGGTCGCAGGTGCAGACATACACGCCGAGGAAGATCACCCAGATTTTCGTAGATATGAAGTTGCCTACTCGATGTTTATCATCGTACTAACACTTGTACCTTTGCCATTTCTAGTATACACCTATTATCGAATCTTTAAGGAGGTCCATCGCCAATACAAAGTCCTTCGCCGTGAAAACATTGCTTCTGCGGATTCCGAGCGATCACGAAGTCACGAATCAAGGACCGTTTTAGTATTCGCTCTGATGTTGGCGACGTATTTCTTCTGTTGGATGCCAAATGGTCTTATTAGGTATCAGTTCGCCACGTCATCTTTTGAGATGCCAGAGTGGGCTGAGGTAGTAATCATTCATCTCCGTTTTCTATCCTCGTTTTTGAATCCATGTTTTTGTTTATTTGGTAAGCATGATTTCCGTATGGCTCTAAGTAGCTGGTGCAGAAGGCGCATACGCAATAGAGCTCCGCTGGAAGAAGCAAATGCAAGCACACCACGGTTAGCACAAACCTTAATTGAGTATGAACTTCAGAAAATTGGAAAAGAAAATAATAAGCAGTGTCATTGTGTGTAAGCTCTTTAGCGCATTTACAGCATCTATTGCAATCATCTAACATTTCTCTTTTTTGCTTGGCGGTAGCTTGTCTAGCTCGATAGATCTAGAGTGGACTATTTGTTGTACCAGCTAATTGAATATATACTGCAGGTGCAATTTGAATGACTGCGCAAAACTAACGCCTGGAAACTAGAAGTTCTCAATGAGAAGTTTAAGTACTGCCTTCCATACTCATTTCAATAGCTGCTTCTTGATAGACTACAGCTGTCATTGACGCCAACTCGCACTGTGGTAGTCTGGTGACCAGTTTCCTAGAGCTAATTATCTTTTCAGGATGTCTTCGATTTGACGCTGTGTAGACTTGCCGACGTTCAGTGCTTTGTGGTATTTTCAATTCCTTATTCAATGTATTTCTACAGTCTTTCGAACGATGATTTCCTCTTTATATAATATAATCGATATCGTTCAGAAACTCGTACACTGCAATTGTAACTCAAACCTGCCAATACTCAGGTTGCACGCTAAAACTTCAATATAATTTCCAATTCATCTAATTTAACAAATTAAAATAAAAGCAGTATACGTACGTTTTCATCTCGCATTTCCAAATTATATATTGCACACGAATCCAATCTCCGTGATTGAATTGACTGATTATGAAACAGTTTTGTTATATTTTAACAACAAAGCATACAGCGATATAAGTGCAGCTACGGCGTCTGATTTCCTCAGGCTATATAAGTGCACACTGCGGTCGGTCTCTGGAGAGCTCATCAAAGGCTCCAAAACCTGATGAATGTTTCCTCGAACTGAATGGGGCATTATCACAAGTGGTATAAGTGCTTCATCTCTCACCTCTGTGTCCAAGTTCGATTCCCGTTCGCGGCTCCATATGTGAGTTGAGTTTGTTGGTATCTCGGCGCCCTTGCTTCGAGGGTTTTTCTCCAGGTTCTCCAGTTTTCCTCAGCCTCTATGGTTGTTTCCGTTAAAATTCGGAGTTCACAACACTTCCGATGCTGCGTGACGTGTGCTTGATTGGTTACGTTTTGAGGTTTTATATTAGTGTGTTGTTGAGTGGCTGCATGTGGAATCCTACGATTAAAAAAAAGATTGCTGCCTATGCTAACGCTCTGGCAGCAAAATACTACATGATTTGAATATATGCTTTTAAGTTATATGAATATTATAGCTATTGTAAAACCGGTATGCTTCTATCAATTTTCCACACATCAAATGGTACCTGATAATATAGATATTCCTTACACTTCATAGACCGTTTATAAAGGAGTGTTATGGTGACCCGAAGACTAAATTCTAAACTCTTGGAAAATTAATACTTGCATCGGCAACATAACTCCCTGAGAATGGGCCACAGAGGGGAGAGGCGAAGCGCTAACTACTGCGCCACTTCGGCTCTCTCGTGCTACTGTTCATCATGCCTCTCTCCACAAAGATTAAATTGCCCCTACCCCTTTTTTTCCTTCATATAAATTCTTATATTTAGAGTAATTCTGAGAAGAAAAGTTTTGTGTTTGCTTGAAACCTTGATTGTGTACAACAGTGTTGAAGTTTGCGAAAAGCGATCAGGCTCTTTTCATTACCGATATACATCGTGCATTGTGTGTGGCGTAAGATCAAGAATCCATAACAATAGAACCTACAACAATTGCTAGTGAACAATGGCTTTTAGCCTGATCTTACGTCACTCGACCCAGACCTCAAACTGCGCGGTCCGAGTGTTGGTAAATCTGATATAAAAACACTGCTGCTCGTTTTTGGAATGGCTTCAAAGAGTCATGTTATTCAGTTATTTTGGCGATACGACCTATTTCGGCCGAGAAAATCGAACCAAAAGTTTAAATAAATGAGGACCGTATCTGTATCAGATTTAGAAACACACATTCCTTTTCCTTCGCCCCTCCCCCTCCCCCTCCGCCATCTGTTTTTTGCCCGTCGCTCACTAACTGCCCCTGGGTATTCGAGGATGGAATTATACCTATTTAACTTTTTGCTTTCGTTTTCAATTTTGATCTAGACTTTGAAAATAAATAAAACTAAAATGGAGTTTGGAGCACTTTAAGAATAACTATCCATGTGAGATCAGATTATTTGGCACATCACAATAAATAATGCAACGAGCTGTGGATCATTATTGTTAACGCTCTGGTTAAAGCTGAAGATTTGTTGACTTTATGTCTGTGTCCCACCGGACACAGTGTGTGATACTGAGCCCTTGCGGGGACATTTATAGGTGTAATTTCTGATAAACTTAGCCCTAAATAGGTCGCTTTAATTTGTTTTCACAGTGAGGAAAACAGTTTAATATAAACATAAAGGGTGACTTAAAGAAAATTGAGGTTCACCGACCTCATTTTTATCCGACGTAGTTGGAGTTATCGTACTACTTAGACAAAAAACTTTAAGGTGTAATTATTTACATTATCAATTAAACTCATTAATAGTTCATGAAGCAAAAACAAAGGAAATGACTGAGCGATAAGTGATCTTTAAATCTGATACAGATTTCGTCCTGATTTACATAAACTTTTGCTTCGATTTTCTCGGCCAAAATAAGTCGTATCACCGCCAAAATAACTAAAAACATGACTCTGTACATCTATATATAGACGTTTGATAAGTCAAATACAGAATTCGTGTCGTTGCTTTATGGGATTTACAAACTCGCTATCAGTATATCCCATAAAGCACGGCCACTCATTCTGAGTGCATCTATTACTTTAAAAAGTTGAGCGGATTTTTACGTATAAATACCCGACTTAATGTGAAAACCTGTTCAACGAGTACAATTCAGGTTGTCATTGTTACAGCAGAGCCACACCGCGGCAAAACGTCACGCGCATGCGTATTTGCTATTTCTTGTCGGCGCGCGGACGCCCCCAGTTTCCCGCGAAAACTGAAATGAGACAAATGCCGTGCTTTTAAATTTTTTGCTTAAAAGTATGTATTTCTGAACTGTTAAGTCAAAAAATAAGAAAACCACTTAAAAGATAAGCCTAAGACTTTAACAGGTTGAAGTTTTCTTAATTTGTAATTCACTGTGAGTTTACTAAGTTATAAGTTATTTACTAAAAAAGTTGAAGCCCTCGGTAAATTTGTATTTGATAGGAGAGCCTCGTTCTTTCGACCAGCGGAGCATATCGTTTTGCCGCGGTGTGCAGCAGAGCTCAGTATTGATACAGCGGAATCAACAGTTTTAGTGTGCGCGAGCTGACGCGAATATCGGCGGGATGTCTCGTGTTTGTAGTAACTTTTATCCCAGTACTACCACAGGCAACCCAAACTCTAATTGTGTGTAGTGTCAGTATGTAATATAAAGGCTTTGTATGGGAACTACTAAATGGGGAAAATTACGAATTTTACCACTATTGATAGGTCAAAATCAACTGAAATAAACATACCTTTGCTCTATCTGTTGTCCATTGTCGTTTATTGGCTATTTGGGCTTCTTCCTCGAGCTTTCATCTCTTCGGCCTGAAGATCCTTCTATCTCGGCCGTGTCTTCGAATGAATGTAGGGTTTGAACTGGGTATTCAATGAGTTAGTCGGGCTTCTCTGTAGGAGAATTTGCATATAACTAGATTTAATTGTTCTGGCGTCTAATGGGAAACCTGATCCGCATGATCGAGTTTACACCCTCCCCCCAAGGACTGTCCTGGTCTTTACAACTAAATTCCGGCAGTTAGTTGTTCTTTACACCCTCCCCACCAAGAGGGTCTCAATGGGGTGGTGGCTTTTACGGTTAACGGTTAAAATTTGGGCTTTTTTACGACTAACGGTTAGTTTTTTCCCGTTACGGTTAACAGTCTTAAAATACAGTCATACTACTTCTAAGAGTCCGCCATTTTGAAAATGCGCTAGAAAAACCACTTTGCATGATGGGAAACTGACCGAGTAGTAGCCTGGGGGACGAAGCTGCACCGGTGTCGCGCACAAAATCACAAAAGCGGCTTATTGAGACTATTGACAACTGCCATGTGTAGCCGCATCAGCCACGGGAGACAGAAACGCACAACAAGACACACAACAGTCATAGGTCTCATAGGCCATGTTAGAATATTTCAGTTTACGGTTAATTTTTTTTACGACTAACGGTTAAAATTATGTCATTTTTACGCCTAACGACTAGTTTTTTTGCCGATTTACGGCTAACGGATTGAATACCCAGTTCAAACCCTACATTCATTCGAAGACATGGCCAAGATAGAAGGATTTTCGAGCCGAAGAGATGAACAGAAAGCTCGAGGAAGGCCGATGAAGAGGTCGATGAAGAAGTCGATGTAACCAGGTTAAAGCGAAGTAGGGCTGGACATTTGGGTGATTTAACAAAGAAGACTAGAAGTTTACAGGAGCTGTTAACGGTGGAATTGGATGAAAAGGTTCTGGAAGAACATGCGACGAAATGCGAGCAGGCTTTCCACAGGTTTATGGATACTCACGAAGTCTATGCGCCTCGAGAGGGACGAAGAAAAAAGAGCTCTCATGGACACAGTATATATGAGTCAAAAGGACTTGAAGTGTGCGATCGATCGACAATTTGCTGAGTGGAAAGAAGCGAGATGGCGTAACCCAGTGGAGAGGGCAGCTACGCAGCGGAGTACCGCACGTCATTCTGTTAGGAGTTCGGCCAAGAGTTCTAGGAGTTCCAAAAGAACTCTCCGAGCCAGAAAGCAACTCGAGGAGGCGAAACTGAACATACAGGCCCTGAAAGAAAGACAGGAAATCCAACGACGGTTTGAAGAGGAAGAAGTCGAAGAGGAAAGGAGGAGATGTAGAAGAGGAGCCGAACTTGATAGGAAACTGCAGCTTTTAGAGGAAGCACGTTGCATGGCACTACCCAACACACGCTATGACGTAGCTAGCGTCTAATACGTATGCTCACATCTTATTACCCGTAGAGTGGCAACCATGTACAGCTGTTCGTCCTTGTTAGGACTCATGAGCATGGCATAGCCCCAAGACCGTCAGCCTCACTATTTAAAGATCATAGGCCTCAGAATGTTTGAAGAAAAGGGGTCTGATGACATGAGTATAATTTCAGGGGCTTTCGATGGAGACATCAAGCCTTTTCTACAGAAGACTCCCTTTGAAAGTGTAGTTCCACTAAACGTTTTAGCTCAAGAATTCCGGCCTCAGGATTTTGAGCATTTTCCACAGAAACCGGAAATGGGAAGTTGTCGATCGGAAACAGGAGTCAAAGGTCAAGGACTGGAAGCGGAAATATTCAGAGGCCTGCCAGACCCTTCAATTGGAACTTCGGGCAACCTTACATGATTGCCGACGCATACATCAAGAGGTTAAATGATACGCACCTTAGAAGAGGAGACACAAGCTCATTACTGGAATTCGCTAGGAGATGGGCTTGAGATATTACTATCGACTAGACAATGAAGAGACTATTGTCATGTTGATGAAGAAACTGCTGGAGCATATGAAACTTATCCCATACAAGCAAGAACATTTGCCCTTGCTAGTGTCCAGGCCAGTGCGGACAGCTTATTTCCGTATTCCGCATGCGTAATGTAGTCGTTGAAAGAAATAAAGCAGACGACTGTCAACACAGAAGTCAAACGTGAATCCCAAACCCCCATGCAATATAAAATTTCTCGACGAGATTTCGTCGAATTCGTCACCAATAATGAGGAAAAAGGCAAAAAAGGATAATACACTTTACGATGAGGGAGCGAGTAAAAATAATGATAAGTGGATACGGTGTTGAAACTATATATAGCCCGCTCTTATTATAAGTAATCGCATTGAAATACCTTAGTGTTCCGGCTTGAGACAGTTCAGAGTGTCCCTGACAAACCGGTCAGTCAGTTATTTTGCGGGATTATATCGAAAATTATATTCTGAGACGATCGAAAGGGGGACAATCCAGCTGTTCCGGATAGATGTTTGTGTTGAACAGGATATGTTCGAGGGAGGACTCACAACGTCGACAGCAAAATATTTTACAGAAAGAAACCAAGACTGTCTATCAGCAGTTAAAAAAATAACGTAAATATAAGTCCTAAATTCGACTCATAACACCAGTGTTTGCTTATCAATGTTTGCTTAATATTATTAGTGTCACGAAATGTGTCCGTGCTACAGCCGAGGACAAGAGAATTACTCTAATCGAAATCTCAGACATCCATCTTAGGGACTGTTTACTTCTAAACAAAGAATTAGACTGCCAGGTATCAAGTATTTTGAAAACCGTTCCCGACTGCCGGGTACTAGCCACAGTGTAAAATAAACTTGTGCTGAATCACTCCAATATTTCAGTATAGTAAAACTGTACTTACTTGTTAATTTCGTGCATAAAAGATGGACATTCAGCGCGTTGTGAGCCGGGCCAGCATTTCCAGTATGTTGCTCCCCGAGCACTTCGACCACTTCGACCACAGGAAAAACAAGTATTGCAAGCAGATGCAAATTTTCGTTGTCATTTTGACCGCGGTTATTCGTTACGAATGTGGCCAAACTACATATCAAAACGTGGGAAATTCAATAGACTATCGTTTGTTTATCTTTATTTATTTATTTGTTTATTTTTATCTTAGACTATTGTTTGTTTATCGGTTGTAGGGTTTTGATTGGTTCTTTTCCCAGCCTTTTATAGCCCAGACTTCCCTGGCATATGCCCAGAAATAGAGGAACGCCCCATGTATATTTTAACTCAACCGGTCGAAAGACCGCAGAAAATAAGCGACTATGGGGTTTAAACTATTAAAACTACAGAGAAAAGACATTATTGTTTTGTATTCCGTTCGTAGGTTTTTATTTTTTTTATTTACGAGGCATAAAAATAAGAAATTGCAAGAACATTGCGATTTTGGCGAACAGTTGAGTGAACTCCCGGAGGGGGCGTGAGTGTGACTCACGTCTAGTGACCTTTCGTTAAACGGAAGTTTGATATGAGTCCCTTAGGAGAAGGCAGGTGATTTGATATTGAGCAAGGGCCAAGCGGAATTCTTAGACTTTGTAAATTTCGTGAGAAGCCGACAGCAGATCCGGCTGGTACAAAACGCAGGTCACAGGTCGCTGGTCCAGGTCACATGTCCAGGTCACTTAACGATTTTTGTATTTTCCAATAATGTATTTTTCCTTCCACTCCATTCCTGTAAATACAATATCCGTGAGCAGCCTGGAAACGAGGTTACGTCATTTTCGCGATCCTCGTGGTCATAAACATGGCGGCAGATGGAGCAGATGAGGTACACCTTGAGGTACAACTATAAGGGCGTAGAGAGGGTTAGATTTTTGTTAAATATAAAAAGGGTATTAAATGTCCAAAGGAAACTATCTGAACAGTGGATTTCCTTGGTATACTGAATATACTCTCGATCGCGCTTGTAAATTCGTAATCGCGCTTGTAAATTTCCCAACATTGCTTCTCTTTTACAGTACTAATACTAATAGAATATTGCTATGATATCTGTCCCAGTTCCTCCTGTTACTTAAAGTTTTCAACTATACTAAATGTTAAGGTTTTCCGAGCAAAGTTGTCATTTCAATAAAAGGGAGTCCTTCTCTCAGGTCTGCTATAAACAGAGGCATTTCATAAGGCGATGAATACGTCGTTCTGTTTTCAACTGTAATAAATATTAATGTTATGGGTTTTAATGCTCCACGAAGTAAAGATAACACCTGTTAAAGTGCGATCCATCGTCATCCTTTGATAATTAATGACCATAAGAGTGCAGAGGAACGGTCTAGGGAGGCGGGAGAAATGTTCAGTAAAACTAGGGAGGAGGAAGAAATTGGGATCTACATTTATGTTCCAGGGAGAAATGTTTAAAACTCACTAGGTAGGAGGGAGAAAAATTCGAAAAATCTGGGGAGAGAAATTTCAATACCCATTCCTCTCCACTCCCAGCATTGACTACTCTTTTTATCTTATTTAACAAATATCTAACCCTCCCTACGCCCTTAAAACACAAAGAACGGCGAGTTGTACCTCATCTGCTCCATCTGCCATGTTTGTGACCATGAGGATCACGAAAATTACGTAACATCATTTCCAGGCTGCTCACGGATATTGTATTTACAGGAATGGAGTGGAAGAAAAAATATATTATTGGAAAATACAAAAATCGTAAAGTGACCTGTGACCTGGACCTGTGACCTGGACCTGTGACCTGGACCTGTGACCTGCGTTTTGTACCAGCCGCAGCAGATCGCTGAATAACAGATTCGGCAAGGAGCTTAAAGCACAAGGTGAGCGACGCGACTCCATTGCCGCAGGCAGCCGTCCTATTCAACGACAAACCAAGGTGATTGAAAGGGTGACGACTATGGCAACCCAAGGAGAATTGCAGGACGAGCAAGGTCCAGGTTACAGCGAAATCGCGAGACGGAAATGTCCGAAATGTTCTGAAATGCACGCTATCTGGAGATCAGTGTAAGATGTTCAGGATCTCTTCTAGTAAAGATCGCCTCAAGACTGTAAGGGAGCGTCATTTAGCAGACTCGTGTACAAAGGACTTCCTTTGCAGAAAGCAATCCTTCATTGGCCTGAAGATAACCGGTTAGATAACCAAACAAGGAACAATGCTGAAGGAATCGAGAATCGAGAATCTGTCAGGTCAGAAAGTCAGTCCCAGGAAACAGTTAAGGTTACTGGGACCTTCAGAAGCAGATATTAAAAAATGTAGTATTTGATCAAATCTTTCAGATACAAAAAAAGTTTTTGGAAAAAAACATTTTCATCGGGGAAAAAACGATTTCTTATTTTGCGGAAGTAAATTTGCAAGGTGTCATGCGACGTGTATAATTACTCAGCCGTAACAAATGCCCACGAACTAGCACAATAATAAAACCTTTGAAATCAGCTCCGATATTGATATTTTACGGGCTTTTTCCCCTAAGCTTTTTAATATGTGGCTTACTTTATCATTCGAGGATGTCATTTGAAAATATCTGAGGAAACGGCGACATGAATAATTAGAAAATCCATAGAAATCAAAACTTCAGATTTCCGCCGACGTGCAGTCTCATCCATAGTATTAACTAGTTTGTTCATCCATAGTATTAATAGTTTGTTCATCCATAGTACTAATAGTTTGTCCTTCTAAACATATTGATTCTAGAAGCGAAAGAAAGTAAACAGTTTCGCTAAACGTACAATAATATAAGAAAAAATAGCCAATCAGTTGAATACAGTTGAACCTCCCGTAAGCGACCACCCTCGGGACCTGGAAAAGTGGTCACTTACGAGAACTGGTCGCTTACGAGAGTAACCACCACAGGAAGCCCAAATTTTAGTAATATGATATCTGGTCTCTAGGGACAGGGAAATCAATACAACACCATATTTTATCACTACAGTTTATTATTATGGGTTTGTATAGCAAAGAAAAATCCAACTCCCAAGCCCAAAAGGTGGTCGCGGTCGCTTACGAGAGGTATTCAATGCAGTGATTTGACGGAGAGACAAAACGGGCTTTTGATAAGTGGTCGCTAATGAGAGGTGGTCGCCAAAGAGAGGTGGTCGCCTACGAGAGGTGATCGCATAGAGAGGTTCCACTGTATTTGCTTTCGCTACATCGGGTTTTTCTTTGACATGGCCGCGCTTCGTAGTCAGCCGGTATTGTTTCTCCTCCTGCCTCTCTAAACTTGCTCGGCTGGGAATTTTGTTATAATGGTTAGATTTTTGAACGACTGTTCCTGCCTTGTTTGATATACAATTCCTTTCTCTCCATTATCGAATCACTTCTCCGGGCGGATCCAGAGCGGAACGCAACACAACACTTCCAATTCACAGCCACTGTGAAAGAATGTGACACAATTAAAATCTGATCTGATTTGATTGGCCAACTACTGAAGAAAGCGTCGAGGAGGCGGGGCTGACATATTGGGGCGTGAAACGTCGTCTTTTTCTCGGCAAACTTTTTTGAGCTACAGAAAGAACTTTAAAAAGCTACAAGTCGACAAGGATTTATTCAAACTGCCTGAAATTTGAACCTCAGATAGAATAATATCTATTTTGAAAAATAGTGTCTAGGAATTTAAAAATTATTTTTGTTTTCTGTTTTATAGGGTGTTTTGTAAGTATGATCAGCTTCAGTTTTGATATGAAAAGTAAAAAATATATAACTTAAAAACAATTCGCGCAATCGACAAACCCAGACACCCTTTTGGAGATAAAAACCTTCTTGTTCAAATAATGTGTAAATGACAGCAGTTTTGTGTATTTCTGCGGAGTTTAAACTTTAAGAACTAAAACACTAAGCCAAAGTTTATGGAGTTCTATATCAGATCCATTTCAATGGCGTCATCTCAGATCAGAGGTTAACCCTGCAGATTATGCCTCAAGAGGAGTGAAAGCTTCAGAGACTGAGAAGCTTGAGATTTGGAGAAGAGGTCCAGAATTCTTATGGAAGGACACCAGCGAGTGGCCACAGCAACCACTAGATCTTCCTCTAGAGCTTACAGACGATGATGAAGGAGTCACGAAGGAGAAGACAGACGTGGTGTGCACCGTCGCAGCAGATGTCGACTTCTGGGATAGGTTGTTTTGTCGGTATTCAGCTTGGAAGAAGTTGGTGAGAAGCGTCGCATGGATGATACGGAGAGTCCATAGACCGACGCGACACTGGAAGCGAAAGAAAGATCAGCAAAGGCTCGCGAAATAAGATGCTGAACCACTATCGCTTGATGAGCTTGAAGAAGCGGAGAGAAGAGTAGTTAAGTACGTCCAAAGATCGTCGTTTGTCCAGGAATTGGATCTATCATCAGACAAGTACGCAAAACGGAGCAGATTAGCCGCACTACGACCCTTTGTAGAGGATGGGATTCTGCGCGTTGGAGGTCTTCAGCGATCAGACTTGAGTTATGACGCGAAATATCATTACATACTTCTCGGAAAGCATCCCGTTACGAAGATGATCGTTCACCATTATCACCAAATGAACGGGCACGTTGGAACGCATCAAGTGTTATCTGCTACGAGGGAACGTTTCTGGATTGTGAAGGGTGTATCGTCTGTGATTAAGAAGTGCCATGTTTGCAGGCGTGAAAGTGCGCGTCTCGGAGAGCAGGTGACAGCGCCGCTACCAATCATAAGATGCTCTTCGGACAAGCACAGGCTCGTATATCCGTTTGCAGCAGTAGGCGTAGACTACTTTGGACCATTTAACGTGAAGTTGGGACCCTCTACGAGATCAAGCCGCACAACAATCAAGAGATACGGATACACTTTTACCTGCCTCAGATAAGGCGCAGTACATATAGAAGTCACAGCGGATGGGGACCTAATACCATGTCTGTCAAAGTTTGAGCTACCTGCCGTTAATATTGAGCGAGTTAGGCATGAAAACGTACAACCGTTCATAAGTTTTATTGATCACAGAATTTACGCCATAAAATGTTCAAAACTTTGCAGTGAAACTGAGTGAACGCACTGCGCTCGTTGTTCCACTTACGTTTTGAACTCAGATTGTTTAATTGGAAGGCACACTTACACGAACTAAGCAAACAATTATCAAGAGGTATTGGGGTCCTATCTAGAATTAGACACTGTGGACAAAAATATTTTACATCAATTATCAGTTATTCTCTAATCTATCCATTTTTAACCCATGGCTTGTCAGTATGGGGGAACACTTACATCTCTACTTTAAGGCCTCTGATAGTTCTTCAAAAAAAAAAGGACTGTACGCATTAACTTTTTCAAAACCAGATGAACACTCTGAGCCTCAACTAGACTAGAAATCCTTAAACGAACTGATTTGGTAACTTTCTACAATGCACTGTTCAGTATCTCCTTCCTGCTTCTTTTGACAATTTCTTTCAATCTATATTCTCACGACATCAGTATAACACTCGGCTTGCTTCCAAATCAAGTTACTATATTGATGTAGTGAGAACAAATTATGGAAAATTCAACATCCGCTTTGCAGCCGCAAAAGTTTGGAATGATCTAGACGAAAGCATAAAACAACTATCTCTTAAGTCTTTCAAATCAAAAGTTAAGATTCATATCCTGCAGTCATATAGTTAAATCATTTTCTTTTCTAACATTAGAGTTTCCATCTGGTACCTTTTCTATTGTTTCTTTACATTTTATCCTTATTACTCGCTTTCTCTCTCAGTCCTTAGCTTTATTGCCATCCTCTTATTGTGTAAATATGATTTTAGTTACTCAGCTCGTTTAGCTTCTAATATTTATTCTGAGTAACTTTTACCTATTACTGTTTCTCCTTATTAACCTGTGTGTAAATCATCTTCTCACCACAAGGTAATAAAGTTGTTGTTGTTGTTATTTTATGACGTAATTTCTATGATCAATAAGAGTACGGACAATGGAAAAAGGTTTGCGATTTGTTAAGTACAGCCAAGCCATTGCCAAGCAAAGCTGTGTAACTCGCACTTTGTTGACTTCACATTCAACTTCAGTTGTAAGGTACTATTAGTTTCATCAAGGTCATCCATGTTCAAATCAAAATTATCATGTCACCAACATAAAGAATACGCCGTGAACAAGGGGTCAAAGTCCTGGATATACAAACAAAAGCAATAACGCTAAGCTGACTGTGGGTGAGACGTGTCAGTCACGCGTTCGAGTTTACCGGTACCATCACTGATTTGTTCAGCTTGTATTTACAATCAACCCGGCTAAACATTTATTTAAATAAAGAGAAACATTAGCATTATTGGGATAATGTGTGAATTATCACTTTATTTTAATTCAATTTACTAGTCCGCATTTTGCTAGTCCATTTTACAAGTCCAGTCCATTCCTCGGTATACCATGCCTATGCAGACACCATCCCGGGACATCGAACCGATCAAGTATCTATGTACATCCTTGACCTTTGATTCTTGATCTAACTAACGGTATATTGGTTTTATTTCACCTCAGTAATTTTTTTTACATTATATTATTATTTGCTTGTAATGGTAGGATGGTAATTTGAAAGACGTGCAAAAACTTCTATACTCTTACCAGAAAACTTCTACTGGGAAAGTGCAATTCCTTTTGAATTAAAAGAGCTTTAATGCATCGGATCCGATCAGTCAGTTCGCGATGCCGCCCCAGCCGGAATTAGAGGCGTCAGAGAACAACGATAGCTGAATGTGTTTCTCGTCAGCAAGAATATTGACGCGAGAAGAGACGATCTGTGGTTAAGTTTAGAATTTTATCAGTCACCACGTTTTGATGAGCAACACTTATGAATTTCTTCAGCATATTACCGAGATAAATCACTACTCACCTTTTGCACTGTTCAAACCACGAGGCGAACCGTAAATCGTAATGCATCATGGACATGCTGAGTTAATTTATGCGCAAAGGTACAAACCCACGTTTTTCGTGTTTGGATTGCGCCTGTGGACCACAGGTAGCCCGTGAATTATTACTTTATTTTAATTCAATTTACTAGTCCGCATTTTGCTAGTCCATTTTACAAGTCCAGTCCATTCCTCGGTTTACCATGCCTATGCAGACACCATCCCGGGACATCGAACCGATCAAGTATCTATGTACATCCTTGACCTTTGTTTCTTGATCTAACTATATTGGTTTTATTTCACCTCAGTAATTTTTTTTATATTATATAAATATTTGCTTGTAATGGTAGGAAGACTAAATAAACCTTTAAGGGCTTTTTCTAGTAGTCTCCCTTTAAAGTTAAAATGTATATAGTTTACATTGTGGTAATATCAGGTGGCATTCATACAAATAAGTACACGTTTGAAACAGGTGTCGTAAATAATAATGGTTCTCATAATAATGTGTTATAAATTTGAATTATCAGAAAATAATAACTGTAACCGTGAGTACATTTGTAATATGGAATATTAGATCGCTATATTTGGTTTGTTGATGATAATATTAGATCACTATTGGTTTGTTGATGATAATATTAGATCACTTTTGGTTTGTTAATGATAATATTAGATCGCTGTTGGTTTGTTGATGATAATATTAGATCACTATTGGTTTGTTGATGATAATATTAGATCACTTTTGGTTTGTTAATGATAATATTAGATCGCTATTGGTTTGTTGATGATAATATTAGATCACTATTGGTTTGTTGATGATAATATTAGATCACTATTGGTTTGTTGATGATAATATTAGATCGCTATTGGTTTGTTAATGATAATATTAGATCGCTATTGGTTTGTTGATGATAATATTAGATCGCTATTGGTTTGTTGATGATAACAAGTGCGATTTTAGTTTCCTTTTAAATATAGGGTATGAATAACATTCCTTTATGTTTGGTGGTATCTTATTCCATACATTAATACTTTGTTTCTTGTTGAAAAATAACCATAATTGGTCTAATTATATTGCAAATTATTTAATTGCCTAGCATTGTGTTTGTGAATCTGTGTATTTGTTAAGTAAAAGTCATCAAAATATGGTGGCAATATATTTCTATGTAGATCAAACATTAATGAACTGATTTGAAAAATGTTTATTTGATGAACATCTAAAAGTTTTAGAATTTGAAAAAGTGGAAATGATGTTGCTGTGTATGAGGAGAATGTGATTATCCGTAGTATCTTCTTTTGTAACACTAAAATTTTGTTTAATCTTGTTTTATAATTATTTGCCCATATGATGTTTCCATAATAAAGGTAAGAATAAACAAGGGTATTATACAAAGTTAATAACAGTTGTTTGTTGATGTAATGTCGTACTTTACAAAGGATTCCTGAAATTTTGGATTTTTTCCATTTTAAATGTTGATCAATAATTATGCCAAGAAATTTAGTTTCCTCAACCTTTTTGAATGTATTGTTTATCGATAATAGGAGACACATTCCTTTTCTCGATTTTTTTATATGACTTAAACAATATGTAATTAGTTTTTTTAATGTTTAACGAGAGTTGATTATCGCTTAGCCATTTGTGAACAATATCAAGTTCTTTATTGATTCTAGTTGACCGAGATCTTTCCCCGAACTAAAAATACTAGTATCATCAGCAAATAATATAAAGGATAGCTTTGATGTGCATGTATGGATGTAATTGATATATAAAAGAAAAAGAAATGGTCCTAGGACTGTTCGATGTGGGACTCCGCATTTTATGATTTTCTCAGATGAATTAAAGTTATTGTATTTAACAATTTGTTTTTTGTTTGTTAAGTAACTCTTAAACCATTCATGGCAAGTACCTCTTATTCCATAAAAATATAATTTATCTAGAAGTATTTGATGATTTACAGTATCAAACGCTTTTGAGAGGTCTAAGAATATCCCTATAGTATATTCGTTATTTTCTATAGCTTTAGTTATTTTGTCTACTAGTTCAATTATGGCAAGACTAGTCGATCTTTTCTTACGGAACCCTTATTGATGGTCGTAGAGTATTTTATGCTTTTCAATATACTGTATTACACGTTTATACATAATTTTTTTCTAAGATTTTTGTGAAACATGGAAGAACTGATATTAGCCTGTAATTTGTGAACTTTTTCTCGTCTTCTGCCTTGTATACTGATGTTACTAAAGATATCAGTAAGCCATTAGGGATAATGCCTGTTTTAAACGTCAGCCGGGTTAAATAGATGGCACAAAGGTTTACATATCAAATGCGAGACCTGTTTTAACAACTTAGAACTAATTCCATCAATTCCACAGCTGCTTTTAGATTTCATTTTGTCTATTACATCATTTATTTCATCTGGGCTTGTTTCCTTTAGGAACATAGATTAGATATATTCACCTTTGACGTGTTTGAGAAACTGTTTTGAGTTTTTACTAAATTGTTTGGCCAAATTAGGTCCAACATATATAAAAAATCATTAAATTTATTTGCAATTGTTTTGGAGTCTTGTATATTTTCTCCATTTAGTTCAAAAGAAGGAGGTAATTTTGTTTTGTTATGTTTTTTGTTGATTAATTCATTGATTGTTTTCCATGTAAGCTTTAAATTGCTTTCTGCATCGTCTATTTTCTTGTAACAATATTTCTTATTAGCGATTCTTATGAGATGGTTTAGTTTGTTTCTATACATTTTGTATTTCTTTTCATTTGTAATATTTTGTTTTTTTTAGAATTTGTTTATGTAGTTTTTCTTTTTTTTGGAGGACTTTATCAAACCATGAGATATCCATGGATTGTTTCTCTTTTTAATTTAATTAGCCTTTAATATCTTTAATGGAAAATGTTTGTTGTGGAGGTCTTGAAATTTTATAATAAAGGCTTTATAGAAAATGTCTGGATAGTTTTGAGTAAGTATTGATGTCCAATTTATATTACTAAGTTCATCTGTAAATGCTTTTATTGCTGTTTCAGACATTAGTCTCATAGCATATTGCTCTGTGGGGCAGCTTTTATTTTTAATATTATTTTGGCTAGAATTTAGAAGAAATAGTGGTAAGTGATCAGTCATTAAATAAGATTCCGCTCATTTGATTAGATCCAATTGTATGGTTGCTAAATATAGTATCAATTAGTGTTGCAGTGCTTCTTGTTATTCTTGTTGGTTTTGTTATTAATGGTATGAAACCTGAAGAGGTCAATTGGTTAAAAAAATGGTTTGAAAAGTTACAAATTCATATTTGAGAAGGTCAATGTTAAAGTCACCTAATAAGTAACATGGCTTACGGATTCCTTATCGATGCGAGTTAAAATACTTTTAAGGTGATGTTCAAAGTCACTGAATTTATTATTTGGGGGTCTGTAAGTTACCCCAACTATGATGTTTTTTGAATTTGGGTTTATAATTTCAATGAATAAGGATTCAATATTTTCAGTGTTATTTTCTTTATTTATGTCTTCGCGTATTTTAATTTCAAGAATTTGTTTAATAAACATACATATTCCACCTCCGATTTTGTCTTTTCTGTTTAGTTTTATCATTTTGTAACCAGGTATATCAAAGTTTATATCGATTTTGACACATGCTGGCTTAATTTAAGTGATATTCATTTGCACATTGTTGGTTTTAATATTATGACCTTTTGGTATTTAGTTAATAGAAGACCGCAAGAAGAACATGTATTTAGGCTAGATATAGACATGGCTTAGAATAAAGTAGTAAAGGCATGAAATAAGAATGAAAATAAAAATAAACAGGAAGCTATATAATAGTTATATACATACATAGTTCATGTGTAAGATTGCGAGAGTAAAAACAGTTCTACTTCCGGTCTTATTTCCCGTGGTATTGTTGACCATTGATGAAGAGCTTGTCTTTGATCATCGAAGCCTTGTGCCCTTCTTTCTTAGCTTGTTTTAGTAGAGGGTAAAGGATCTTTCTTTTCTCAGCAACCTCTTTTGGGAACTGCTCGCTAATTCCAATGTTTGTGCCTTTCAGGAGATAGGCCTTTTTTCTGATAAATTATTTATCTTGATAACGCAAGAATTTTGCAATTAATGGCCTTGGTTTAGAAATGTCATCCCTAGGGTTCCCTATTCGATGGGCTCTTTCAATTTCAATGGATGCTGGTTAATTGATTTGGAGCTTGTCTTCTGAGGTTTTTAGGACGACCACATATGGATTTTCGTCAGAGGTTTCCTTTATGTTGTAAAACACCAGATTGCTTCGCATTGAGTAAGCTTTCATGTCGAACATTTCTTGATGTAGTTTCACGTTCATCTCTTCGATGTTACAGATCTTTTTAACTTGATCAGAAATAATTTTGTTGTGCTCAGATTGTTTCTTTTCGATGTCGCCTACGGAATCGTGCACGTTCGTGAAGGAATGCTTAAAGGGGCCGTCTCATCCACAGTGCTTAGCGCGCTCACATAGCATTGCGGCCATTTTCGATGCCATCGAAATCCAGACTTTTATGGCAGTGATTTTAATCTTCTCTACATCACTGCCATCCTTCCAGCTATCGTCAAAAAAATCATACTAGGTTGAACCTTTTTTATTGCTCTTCCTATTGAGCCTCTTAGTTAAGTGTTTTAAATTATTTGGTCATGCAAATATTTCAGGTGGCCGTAGTTCTCTGATGGTGCCAGTCTCGTTCGTCCTCAACGAAAGGAAACAATTGTCCGTTTGTGTCCACGATTTCCACCTACAACATGGAGAAGCTATTCTGACCATTAATATTTATATGTAAAGATAAATTAGCGCTTAGTTCGAGTATTTACTATCTTTGAGCCGACTTGGGTTTTTGAACACCGTGGCTGGCTTACGTGACCACAATGTGTAACAAAACTCCACTTGAAGAACAGTTTTCCTAAAATTATTTTCAGGGCTTTCGCGTTTAACTTGTGGAAACAGGTCTGTCACTGGTTTCAAAGGGCGGAATTCGGGCTTTTAGACAGTGATTTTGCCGAGATTTTCGCATTCACCGGGTTGATCATTTGAAGTTTATACTGGCACGAAATGTGAGAAAATTACTCTCTCTTAATTGTGAAACTTCAAAACCTCTGGCACCCAGGGTATCGAGCTGCATGATCGCCATAATAATGTCCTATTCAAGCGAGCTGTTCTCTCTTGAACTGATTCTCTGGCACCAGCAATGAGATTTAATGCTAGCAGATGATCTCTCTCTCTCTGCAGGGAAAATAAAACCGAGGGGAGAAACCTCTCTTTTCATAATTATTATTCTCTGTTTATCAGTACTTGGAAGCGACGGGTGAGCGGTAAATATTATAGTGAACAAAATATTATCATAGGCAACGAAACTCCGCTTGGTCCGGCATTTAACTTGTGGTCTCTCTCTGGTTTCGAAGGGCTTTCACGCCGTGATTTCGCCGAGATGATCGATCAAAGTTTATGAGTCGCACAAAATTTGACAACAGAGCCGCCGTGATAATAATTTCCCATTGAAACGATCGAGCTGTAATTCGTTCACTGTTCTCTCTTGAACTGGTTCTCTGCTACTGCCAGCAACGAGATTGCCTGCTAGGAGATCTCTTTCTCTCTCTCTGTCTGCAAGTAAAAATAAACCGAGGAGAGAAACCCCAGAGAAACCTCTCGCTTTCATAAATATTAGTATTACCCGGAGAGAGTGCATGTTCTCTGTTTATAGCAGCGACGGGTGAGCGGTAAATCAGTGTTATAGTACAGCCAAGTACTGCAGTATAACACTTTGTTGCCTTCACATTCAACTTGTAAGGTACTGTTAGTTTCATCAAGGTCATAAATTATCATGTCACCAACATAAAGAATATGCTTTAGTTCGTGAGCTTCCCGCCGTGAATAAGCACTAAGCACTGTGGGTGAGACGGCCCCTTTAATAGTTATGGTTACACACACCATGGGTTTTGCGATTTCCCGTGGTAATTTCCCCGTGGTCAATTTATCCTGGGTTTCAATTTACCAAGCGGTTTACGGTTACATGCACAACAATTCCCAAAGGTAAACTTTCAACCCGAGCAAACGTTTGGCCGGAAATCGTATCAGATTTATAAACAAATCGACTGATGGAGGATTCAAGAGAGTTTGCTATGTCCATCGGCGTCTACTCTTTCCAGGTGACTTTGGATCATGTCCAATTTGTTGAGTTTCGCGTTCATTTCGTTAATTGTAGACATCAAGGATCTAAAATCGTGTTCTTCCATACTTAACTTCTAGGCTTGTTTACTCTCTTGTTACTCTCCCAAACGGTTCCATGTTAAATTCGTTATTTTATGCAGACGATTTAGTACTGATCTCTACAAGTGCATCTGGTCTTCAAAGAAATATCAATGCCCTACAGCAATTTTGTAAGAATTGGATGATGACGGTTAATAAAAAAAAAACCAAAGTTGTACTTTTTCAAAAGCAATTGAGGAAATCGACTATAAACAAGCATTCTTTTTTCTTAGGAGATTCTGAAATTGATATAGTGAGAGACTATACATATTTGGGTTCCACTATATCTAGTAATGGCAGCTTTTTGAAATCTAAATTGAAATCTGTGGAAAAGACAAGACGTTCTATTTTCGCGACAAAACGTCATTTAGATTTTTCTAAATTACCAATTAAAATTTGTAATAAATTGTTTGACGTTCTCTTTTCGCCTATCCTATTGTATAACTCAGAAATATGGGGTGCATATGACGTTATTAATTTTGACAAATGGGAAAAAGATCCCGTTGAGCGACTTCACTCACAGTTTTTCAAATACTTTCTTGGTCTTAACAAAAGGGCGCCTAATGTGGCTGCGAGAAACGAAGTTGGAAGAGTATCATTGAAACCACTAATTTATCGAAACATGCTTCGTTTCTGGATGCATCTCCAAGCCCTCCCCGAGGGAAGTATTGCGAAACAATGTCTTTATATGTCCAATGCCCTTGCATCATCTAATAAGATGAGCTTTATGACCTCCATAAATAAAATAGTGGAGTCTTTTAAAGATTTATCAGATTTAAAATCGTATAATAATACGCATTCAATGAAACGTTTTTTGGATAGACTTAATATAAAAATAATACAAAAATCTAGGATACATCAGATAAAACTTATACAATTAAACACAAAACTTATTTTTTACTATAAATTTTCTAATGACACAAAAAATATTAATTCATGTTATGACCTGGTAAAGAATGCGAAACACAGACGAATGCTCGCTAAGTTCCGCACAGGAAATCATTCATTAAGAATAGAAACTGGTAGACACGCAAAACCGAAAATACCTCGTGAACAGCGTTGTTGCGAGTGCTGTTTATCAAAAGATGTAGAGGATGAGTCTCATTTCTTTTTCGACTGTGTTTCTCATTCCGACCTAAGGAAGTCTATGTTTGAAGAAATTAGTAAATATTGTAAGAGTTTTTCGAGATTACGAGATAAAGATCGAATATCTTTTTTCTTTAGTAATGTCGATCCATTTGTTTGCAAACAAGTGAGTCACTTTATATATGAAGCTTTTGAGAGGAGAAATACCCTGTTACAAAGAACTGTGTAATCTGTGTAATCTCAGTGTAATTGTATATTAATTAGGCAATACCATGTATGTATATGGGAATGCTAATAAACTATTGTATCATTGTATTTGTTGGCTTGGCAGGAGTACTCGAGAGGGAATTATTTAAATCTTTTGAGGAGCGCTTAGACCCCGCAGCCATCCTGATATCTGATACCTGATAACTCAGTGGACATGTCGCCTATCTGTTTCTTCTTTTGATCGCATGCAAGGTTTTCTGTTCAAAGAAACGCATTTGTTTTCACTTCTCTCAATTAACTAAGATGCGGTGACAACCACCAGACGATTGCTTGCTATAGAGGAATTGAAATGAACAGAAGCAAAACAAAGGTAAGACGAGACTGGAGCCGTGTTCTTTCATTAATAAGTGTAGTCAATTATAGATTTTAAATTGGAACAAGAGCCCATCTGGGCTTTCACTCGGGCCACATGAGATTGAAGATGAAATACACTTTCATTTGAAATCCTCTTAGTAATAACCAAAGGGAAGGATTATTAGCTGAATTTAGCAGTCTTTAGGAGTGGCCGGTAGCACGGTAACTTTCATTCTCTGCTCCCCTATACAGTGGAGCCTCGATTTAACGAAGTGCTAAGGGACTGGGGAAATTGGTTCGTTATATCGAGGGTTCGTTAAATCGAAAATTTCGTTGTAACGAATTTGCGTAAAAACAACCAAAATGTTCGTTATATCGAGGTATAGTTAATAATTGTTTTGTAACGGTGTTACGTCGCACTAAGAAGATAAAGCGGATCTGTAGATGTCTCGATAGTGCCAGTGTCTGTACTGTATATACACATCTACTGAGCTGTTGACTGAGAGGTTTTGTTGTCTTTTTTATTTTTATCAATCAAACATTTTATTTGCCCCATTACTAATCTTTTACATGTGTATATATCTTTAAATAAACATATATTAAGGAGCAGGAGCTCTTAATAAACCCTGCTGGGCTTTTCGAGAAGAGCCCCCGAGACAATTAGCTATAGTGATATATAAGAATGAACATGGCTTTAATTATAAACTATATATGTTGAACTTGTAAGCTAATATTATAAAATATGGTTCTATGTATATACAGTAATATATATATATACTCGTTTTCAAAAACATTGCACTTCAAATATATATATACCTTTTGTATTCTTGTCAAATTTGACAGCTAAAACAATGGAGAACAAAAGGTATATATATATATAAATCAAAAGCAATGTTTTTGAAGGCATCAACAGACGTCTCTCGTCCATATCATCGGACAAGAAGTCATTCAATCTTGCCGCACCACTCTATCAGAAGGCACTGAATGAGAGCGGATACAACCACAGACTTGAGTTTGAACCGAACTGACTACGAACAAAAGAAGAAACAGACCAAGAAATAACATCCTGTCAGTATAATCCCCCGTTCAGCAAGAATGTCTACACTAATGTAGGTAAGAAATTCCTTAGCCTTGTTGATAAATGCTTCCCAATAGGCAATAACCTCAGGAAAATCTTCAACAGAAATACCATTAAAATTAGTTACAGCTGCATGAGCAACATTAAACAAATTATCGACGCCCACAATAAGAGACAACTAAAGGACTTTAACAACGATAGCAAACCTGAGGATGAAGAAAGTAAGAAGACCTGTAACTGCCGTAACAAGAACGAATGCCCCCTTAGCGGAAACTGCCTGCAGTCTGCTGTAGTGTACCAAGCGTGTGTAAAACGTAAAGATAACAACACATGTGAATCATACGTGGGCCTCACTGACAACGAGTTCAAGACTAGATACAGAAACCATACTGCATCATTCCGGCACTCATCCAAGAGAAACTCAACAGAACTTAGCAAATATGTTTGGACTCTTAAGGACATTAATGTAGATTACGAAATTTCATGGCTAATTATTTCGCAAGCAAAACCTTACAGTAGTGCAAGCAAACGATGTAATTTATGCCTTAGGGAGAAGTATGTTATTATTTGTCAACCATTCCGATGCACACTTAACAAGAGGAACGAACTTATATCATCATGTTTAACTATGTTAGGGTAATTTTCTTTCTCCCTTAGTTTTATTTATTCATTTATTTTTGTTTGTTCATAAGTTGTTTTGTTGACTGATATGGCCGAATAGGTTAGAATAATGACAACGGCTATGTTAGGCGAGAAGTTTTTGAAGTTCTGTTCTTGGAATATCGAGGGTCTTGCAGGAAAGTTGGATGATGAAGATTTCCGGAGTACGATTGAAAGTTTTGACTGGGTTTCTTTGGTTGAAACGTGGTTAAGTGATGATATTAATATCGATGGGTTTTATTCGTTTTCGAAATGCAGGAAAATGTCGAATAAGGCACGCAGAAACTCTGGTGGAATTACAATATTAGTAAAGTCTAATTTAAGAAAGGGTATTAAGTTTCTCGATAAGGAGAGTAACGAGGAATTCGTCTGGTGGAAGATAGAGAAAGATTTCTTTGATTTGAAGCGAGATTTATTTGTTTGTACAGTTTACATTCCTCCGCAAAATTCCCCAAGAGAAAGAAGATTAGACTGCGACCATTTTGAATTTCTACAAGAGAGTATTTATAAATTTTCAAGACTAGGCGAAGTTATGTTGTGTGGGGATTTTAACTCTAGATTGGGGCGTTTAGATGATTTCGTAGATGACACCACATGTGGTGGTAATCCGGTTGGTGTGACTTGCGCAATTGAACCACAGAAATCGCGAGATAGTCATGTAAATTCGTATGGGAGGTCGTTGTCGGAGTTATGTTGTAGGAATGGTCTGGTTATTTTGAACGGTAGAACGAACGGAGACTTCCTTGGTCAATTTACGTGTCATACCTATAATGGGGCTAGCGTGGTCAATTATGCAATCGTCTCCCCTGATCTCTTCCGATTGATAAACCATTTCTCTGTATCAGATATGACAGAGTTTTCGCATCATAGCTTTTTATCTTTTGCTCTCAAGGCTGAACCTAGTGTAGAGAAGGAACATATACTAGATATGTCCCCACTTCCGATGTCATTTATATGGAGTGATGATTGCGAGTCTGCGCTTCGTGAAAGATTTGACAGTGAAAATATTCTTACTGAGATGAATGATATATTTGATTCACCAAGGTCAAGTGATTTAGAAATAGATTCTTTGGTTAGTAAGTTCACTAATGTTATAGTTAATGTTTCCAAGAACATTGCCCAGGTTAAAAGGGGACAAGCTTCGAGAATTAAACAAAGGTCCAAAATTCAAAAGCCCAAGTGGTTTGACAGGAGTTGCCATTCCTTTAAAAAAGAATTGAAAAATTTAGGGTATCTAGTTTCAAAATATCCTAATGATCCTTTTTTAAGACTTAAATTTTTCACTACAAAAAAGGATTATAAACGTCTTATAAAACGGTTGAAAAGAAACTTTCAAAACGACATGTTAAACAAAATCCAATTAATGGAAGAGAGGAGTCCAAAAGAGTTCTGGAAACTCGTAAACTCGTTAAAATTGCGCCGATATACAGGGATTTCAGATGATATATCGCCGGCAGAGTGGTATAATTATTTCAAAGATTTAAACAGCGTAACATTTACAACTGAGAGTGCCAGTAACGAAGCACATATTGTACAAGATTATCGGTTTTGGGCTGCCAATAGTAATGACATTCTTGATGTACCCTTTTCTGTTAAAGAAGTCTGTGATATAGCTAAGAAACTCAAGCATAGAAAAGCGAGTGCTGGAGACTCGGTCAATAACGAAATAATAAAGATCTCTGTGAACGTGTTAGCACCTTACTATGTCAAGCTTTTCAATGCAGTGTTAACGCGTGGTGTGTTTCCTCGAGCGTGGTCGGAAGGTTAAATTATATCGTGCCACTTCACAAGTCAGGAAGTCGTTTGGATCCTGAGAATTACAGGGGGATCTGTATTAGCAGTTGTTTGGGTAAATTTTTCACCTTAATTATGAATACCCGTTTCAATGCTTTCTTACATGAGAATGATATTTTGAATAAATGTCAAATCGGTTTTCGGCATGGGTTCAGGACGTCCGACCATGTGCTGGTTTTGAAAACCCTAATTGATTTCTACAAAAGCCGTCAGAAACCATTGTTTGCATGTTTCATCGATTTTCGGGAAGGCTTATGATAGTGTGTGGAGAGAGGGTTTATTCTTCAAATTGATTCAATATGGTTGTAGTAGAAAGTTTATACAGATCCTGTTAAGTATGTACTCCTCTGTTAAATCGGCGGTTAAATTATCCCACGGGGTAACTCATTTCTTTCAATCGTTCATTGGAGTTAAGCAGGGGTGTAATCTCAGCCCCACTTTGTTTAATGTTTTCATAAACGATATCCCGGAAATCCTCAACGCGCCATCTTGTGATTCGGTAGCGTTAGGGGATATTAATTTAAACTGTTTGCTTTATGCAGACGATTTAGTGCTTTTATCTCAGTCAGAGTCTGGGTTAAACAATTGCCTACGGAGGATCGAAAGTTATGCCAAAAAATGGAGACTGAAGGTTAATTTGAACAAGTCCAAAGTTTTAATTTTCGGTACCAGAGGCCAACGGCGTTCGTACCGGCATTAACTCTAACTGGTATCTTGATGGGGATTTGTTAAAATGCGTTGATGAGTATTCATACTTAGGAATAACGTTCCATTATGGTGGCGGCTTCAAACTTGCTCGAAAGGCATTGTACAATAAAGCGTTACGTGCATATCATAGTATATTTCGGAGTTTTTCTAATTTAGATAATACACCGATCAAAGTGCTTTTGAAACTATTCTCAACGCTTGTGTCGCCAGTACTACTATATGGGTGTGAGGTTTGGGGAGTTGTTATGGAGTTGTTGTTACGAAATATATGGAATTTAGATTGTTTAAAATTATTTCGAATATCAGGCATAGTTGTGCATTTGTTATGACTTTAGTTTCCGCACAAATTTATATAATGTCTGAAAACTAAAACTGTTCTAGACATATTTTAGATAGCAGTTGATGTCGGATTTGAGCGAGCTATGACGCAGTTGAAATTGCATAGTTGGGGAGCTTTGAATTTAACCTGGCCAGTTATTAAAGTTCTTCAAATGTGTTAATTCCAATCACTACATGATTGCTGAATCTTTGGGTCAAAATAATTTAACTTGGTAGTTGAATTTTAGTTTGGGGTACATGTCATGTGAGCTGGTAACATGGTAGTTACAGGGTGAAATCAATATCGCTAATTAGTAGAACATTTGTGATAGGCATGTTTTGGGTGCGAACTTCACTGAGTTGGTCCAGACCACACCTGGAGTATCGGACCAAGGTAAAACCTTGGGCCAAGTTAGACAAGTCATTAGGGACATGATCAAATTGTTATTAAAAACAATTACCAAATTAGGGAGAAATTCTAGGCTAACTCAGTTCCCCGTTATACAACGGAATGTTGTAAAGCCAAAACATGTCTAGGAAAAGTTGTACTTATACAAGTACAATCTAGTGTAAGTTCAGAAGAACGAGAGAAGAACGAAAGAGTGTAATAAACCAGAGTAAATCGATCCTAAGAAGAAAGAGTCTTGGTACCTTCCCCGCAATTAAAACAGTCCAACAGAGTGTATGTTTTAGGAAGAATAAATAGTCTCCACATGTTCAGGAGTAAGTTTTTCAGTGCAGTCTCCGACATAGAAAAACTGCATTTGAAGTCAGTCTGCAAGCGGATTTTAGGGGTGCATTGCAAGTCCACTAATTTAGCGGTATATGCGGAACTGGGCAGAGTACCGTTGATGGTACACATTTCTATTTTGGCGATCAAATATTGGTTACGTGTAAAAGATGTTGAATTTTGCCGGGCTGAAGAATATCGTTCGTTATACCGAGGACTTCGTTATATAGAGGTTCGTTAAATCGAGGTTCCACTGTACCTAGTATATATGTAATATAATATGTTTGTTTTTCTCGTATGTAAATTAAAGAAGTTGACCTTTTAATTTAAACATTACATATAGAGATTACTTCATGGTTGGTGAGCGCGTACGATTTTTATTCACGAGTTGCGAAAGAATCACAAACGAACGAGCGAGTGAGCAAACATTTTAGGCGACATTGCCCTGACATCACGGCAGTTTGAACCGGTTCTTGTTTTCGTTTGTCTTTCATTAAACTCCAAAAACTCCTTGCCGTTTGTTTTCTTTAACTTTACATCACCCCAGCACATATCTCTATTTTCTTTACAGCCTCTGAGTCCAAAATGTATGATGTTATTTAACCAGAGTGTGTTCAAAATCGCTTCAGGATTTCGTGTATCAAGCAGGCCTTTTTCGTATAGCGTATTGACTTCATCTCTAGTTAAGCTACCGAAGCGTTTGGCTTATTTCCTTTTCCTTTTTTCTTTAGCTCTTTCTGTTTGGAGAGAAGGACTTTCCTTGTCTTCTCAAATACGAGGTCATTCATGATACACTGGCGGAGTAGCTTTTGCTAATAAACTTCGGAGCGAAGACGGCTCGTAGTCTTTCCCATCTTTTGTCCTGACCGAAATGACAAACTCACACATGTATTTAGATCACATTTTTGTTCTTAAAACAATTTTAGACGAATACTTTCAGCAGGGTAAGAAGGTGTATGTGTGTTTTGTCGACTTTCGTAAAGCGTATGATATGATTCGGTTTGGAGAAATGGATTGTTCTACAAATTAATCGAAATTGGAATTAGCAAGAAATTTCTCGCCATTGATATGTATCAACAAATTAAAGCATGTGTCAAAACTGATGATGGTTTGACTAATTTTTTCCAATCATTTGTGGGGGTGAAACAAGGATGCAATTTAAGTCCCAATTTATTTAATATTTTTATAAATGATATACCTGATATTTTCTCTAAAAAATGTGAGCCAGTAGTCTTGGAAAATTTAAGGATAAACTGTCTTATGTATGCAGATGATTTACTATTGTTATCAGAGAGTGAAGAGGGTCTACAATCCTGTTTGGATAAATTACATACGTATAGTCAAAAATGGAAACTCCAAGTGAACTTAAAGAAAACGAAGACTATGCTTTTTAACAAGTCAGGACGAAAAACAGCTATTGCATGTGCTTTTGGTGGAACTAATGTGTCCATGACCTCTTCGTACACCTATCTTGGTACTGTTTTGACTCCCTCCGGTTCTTTTAATGCAAATCAGTCACACTTATACAATAAAGGATTAAGGGCTATGTTCAGTCTGCTGAAAGTCTTTCATCCACGTTTTGGAACTTCTCTGAAAGTCTTCCTGAAATTATATAACGCTTTGATCCGTTCCATTTTGACGTATAATTGTGAAATATGGGGAGCGTATACAAAGCGTCATAGTTCAATTATCTCATTTAAAGAGAAATTGTTTTATTCTGAGTTAATTTGCGAGAAGCTTAATCTGAAAATGTATAAAATGTTATTAGGAGTCAATTGCAAGACAACTAACTCAGCTGTAAGGTCTGAACTCGGAGTATTGCCCATGCATGTCTTTATCTACGACGTAGTACTCAAATACTTTGTTCACCTACTTGAACACAACGATAACCCTTTCCTGACGAGCGCCCTGAAAGTCTCTTGTAATTTGAGCAAGAAGGGAGGTTGGTCTTGGTTTAGTCTTGTTTCATACTTACTGAAATTAGGTGATTTCAAATTAAACAACAATCTTGTCATTATACCAAATTTAGATTTCAAATCAATATGTAAGATGGTTACCCGAAAAATAAAACAAATATATAAAGATAGATGGAATGAAGAGAGAGAGGAAATAATCCATGGTCATAAAAACTCGAAATTGGAACTACATGCAGAAGTCAAAAGTGATTACTTTTTTGAGAGTTATCTGAATAAAATACATGATTTTGAAACCCGTAGAGCTGTGACTAAATTGAGATTATCGGCTCATCATTTTCCAATTGAACGTGGTCGTTATTTACGCATACCAAGAGATAAAAGGATTTGTACGGTTTGTGATTCGAATGATGTTGGCGATGAATTCCACTATCTTCTCAAATGCGGAAATCACAATATAGCACAAGCTCGGACCTTATTCTTGAACAAATTATACGACCAAAAATCCTTCCTTCTCTTCATTCGATCTTTCTTCGCTATTTTACTATGTGATCTCAATGAAAGATCAGAATATTATAAAGCTAAGCAGCATCTATATAAAACAAGTTATAGATTTATACGATGAAATTTGCAAATTAGCCTATTACATATTTACTTTTTATTATTACTTTATTTTATTTATTTTTTCCTCCGCTTATGCTTATTGGATGTACACTGATGTACTTTTGTCTCAAAGTGTATTCGTTCAGCTCCACAGCTGGAATTTCTTCAATTTTTCTAAGCTCATTCTTGGTTTCTAAAAACTTTTGAAGAAGCTTTATGTCTCGTTGTGTTTTTTGTACAGTGGCTTTGTTTTCTTGTCCTGAAATAAAATCAGCAACCGAACCGGCGTCAACAAATCTTTCCGACATATTGCCGAATTTTGATCAAAGGTCGCGCCAAGGATGACGTAGTTATCCCGTACGATCATTTTTCACTAGTGAAGAAACATCGTTCGTCCAATCAGAAGCCGCGAACGATGTCTATTTCATCGTTCAGAACGACTGTTTCATCACTGTCATTTCTGTGAATAAATCTCAGTACTTATGGAATAAATTCATGTAACACACGTTTACAATTTAGTCTGCTGTTCTGTTATACTGCAGGTTCCGAGTACTAATAGATGATTGTCTCAAATGTATGTTTATATTTGTACCAATTATTATAAGTTGTATCCTGTCCGGCATCCTGTGATGTCTGTGATGGAGTTAGCTATATCAATTTGTGTGCCTCTATGTAACTTTATCTGCTGTTCTTGCTATACATGATGAGCCATTTAAAGAAACCTATATCTCGATCTATCCTGGCGGTTTCATCCTGGCAATCTAAACCAATAGTTATGGGATAGCCAGAGAACAAGAACGTGGAGAAGTTGTCCGGGAACTGATGCTTTTATTGTCTCAGCGTGACTCCCGATCAATGGAAAACGCCGACTGCGTGATGTACCAGTTGAGAATATCCTAATACGGTTCACTTAAAAATATATCTTATGCCGCGTCACATCAAGAGGATTGTATCAGCCCATCGCCTGAAACCTTCAGATGTTTCTACTTCGAACAATTCTGTGTAAACCAAGGCATGTAGCATCGAGACTGCCGAGAGAGAGAGATGCGATTGTTGTTAAATCAGTAGACGTGAGCCGAACCCAAGCGTACTAAAACAGCTGATAAATTTCACTTGAAGAATAAGGGGCAATATACATCGAAACCTATACATCCAATCCAACTGATCAAAACGACGCATCTGAGTGCGAGCAAACACTCCCATGCGTTTGATACAGCCACATGCGTTTGATACAGCCACAAGACTGAAGAAAAGCCGAGTAGATTGAACAGGTAGACAATGTCCAAGAAATGTGTAAATATTCTTAATATATCCTAATTTTAAGTGCTATTCTCACAAATTTATAAATCAGCTTGGCCAGATTTCAGGTACACTTTCGCCGATCGTCTGTGAATCGAATCTCAGTTCTCGTTTGCATTGCATGCTAAACAAAACTAAATTGCCAAAGAAAGAGCTGCTAGTAAGCTTAAATATTAACTGGTATGTGAGGTTCAGGGCCTTGGTAGAGCTAAAACATAGCAGATTGGTTTTAATAATTAGTCTAATTACAACCAACTGCAACGGTTTTGAAATTTGAAGCAGGTCCTTGAAGCTTTGCCTGTCTAAACCGGTTTTGTAGGCAAATGAGCCTTTTTCAACGAGCCTTGCATCGATGTTCACGAGATTTGCTGATTTATGAAAGGTCAGTTCAGTTTTGTCATAGTTAATAGAGTGGAATGGTTAGGAAACCCGGCAAACTTCAAAAGGGCTAACAAAAGCGCTGCGATTTAGGTTGGAAGGGGGTAAGACAAAAGATTGTGCACGATCATAGTTCATTAGCGTTCCCTGAACGACTGAACTCACACGTTTCTATTGGCTGATTGACTACTAACATGTTGGAATTTCTATTGTGTTTTGTGCACGGTAGTGGTCGAAAAAAGCTAACAAAGACCTATAACAAAGAGAGTGGAATGGTTAGGAAACTCAGGGACCTTATTAACTATGGTTTTGTCTATCAATTTTTTTTTTTTTGGCGATATTTTGAGAATGTTTGTAGTCCGCAGTGCTGAATCGGGGTTTTCTTGTCCGCTAGATTTGGTCATTATTTGTAGGGTATTTTGAGAAAACTTTTATTCCGCAGTGCGGAATCGGGGTTTAGTATTGTCCGCTAGATTCGGTCATTTGTAGGGTATTTTGAGAAAACTTCTAATCAGGGTTTAGTATTGTCCGCTATATCTGAGGACTTTGGTTTATTTAACCTCGCATATTAATCCTAAGAAATGTATTAGTTTTTGCGTATATTAAAAACATGTCTTCCAGAAATGCTGTTTTTGTTATGGTTTTGTTTTTGCACCGACAATAATGGCCGAAAAGTAAAGGGGCAAATTACGCTTTCGAAAAACAGGGCAATTCACACAGTTTTTATCGGAATAATTGTAAATGATAAAAACTGATTTTAGTTGATAATGCGTTTATCGCTACACGAAAAAAAGACACTTGCGCCTAGACATGCTGGCGAGTAATTAATTAAGTTGTCCATTTCACCTTTAGACTACAATGCTGTTGTGCTGTAAAGGACCCAGTTCTCCTCGGCGACAAGACAGCGTCTGGTCCTGGGTCGTGTGTACATCAGTCACTCTGTCTATGGTGTTGGTGCTGGGGCTGCCAAGATGCTTTGCTGTCGTTATGCCCGTATTTCTTGACCAATTTAAGGGCACAAAACAAAAGACAGGTATTGTCTTGAATAACAATTTGTTTTACTAAGTGTGGCGTGTCATTCTTGGTGGATTGTTGACTGTCTGTCATGAAAGTTTCCTGAGGAAATTTGTTTCATTCACGTCACGCCATTCAGTAACATACCACAGTTTCCTTAATCCTAAAGCATAATTTTCGTAGATAGGAATTCAGTGAACTAGTTTTAAGTTCTTCTGCTAAACGATTGTGCTTCACTGCATGTCAGGGGCTTTTGCCAAGAATCAATTGAAAATAGTATTATCTGAGACTTTGATGAAGGTATGCTGTATCTAAGCTACAGCGTTGATCAATATGATTTGAAGGTCTAGTAGGATCTGAAAATTTAGATTTAGTTGAATTAATAATTAAATTATTGTAGACAGTTCTTCGTAATGCCCTTAATAACAACAACATTATAACTAAATAGTTAGTTATATTATTATTATTTTCAGTGTTTTGTTTTATTTTTATTTTTTTGGATCCTTATTCTCCCTGCTATATGTATGGTGGATTGATGGATTAATGAATGTTTATAGTTCTGCATTTTTCTTTTCTCCAGCTTGGGTGGGATCCATTGCAATGTCGTTAGCCTTCTTCGCATCACCACTTGCTGCAGTGTTCATCAGCAGATTCAACTTTAGATTGGCAGCGATTCTCGGAACAATTGCATGTGCATCGAGTCTGGTCCTGACGTCATTCACACAAAGTCTCCTGCAAATGTTCTTCACGTACAGCCTGCTCTATGGACTTGGCAGCTGTTTTTCCTACATGGCCTGCGTGTTTGCAATTACGAAATACTTTAAGAAGAGACAAGCTCTTGCACTTGGCATTCTTAGTTCTGGTTTAAGCATCGGAGTCCTCTCAATAGGACCAATATCACAAATACTCATCGACGGATACGGATGGCAGATGATGTATAGGATAATGGCTGGCATGATCGGGATTGTGCTGTTCGTGGTGATGACCTTTGATCCGAATGTGGAGATTCCAAGAAGAAACGAACAAGAGCCAGACGTTCAACAAGTACCGAACGAGAACTCGTCTTCAAATTGGCACATGTTAATAGAGACCTTGAAAACTCCTGCCTATGTCATTGCAGTTGTGTCTATGACTTTGGGAACTTTAACTGCTTTCGTGTCATTTATCCATCTGGTGAGTGAAATGAGTAGACTTTCCATCCATATGAGGTACGGCGTGAATGGACATCGTGAATGGACATCCGTTTGTCGGTTAGTTAATCATTTTATCATGAATCCACAGGTTTCTAACGATGCTACAACACGATAAACCAAAGACCAACATCGGAGAAGACCGAGAATGACCACTTTTGACGTTTCCCTAAAATGCTCTTCGTAACTTTTTAGAATGATTGTTCTGTCAAAAACCAACTCAATTTAGACCGATGTTCACGGCATGGTAATCCTTCTATTGCAGGTAACATACAGTGAAGAGGTTGGCATCCCGGCCCAACAAGCTTCCAATCTGTTCATATATATTGGCCTGTGCTCGCTCATCTCAGGAATTGCAACCGGTAGAATACTGGACATCAAGGCTATCAATCCCTTCCACGTCCATCAAGTCGCTGCCCTCACCATGGCAACCAGCATGTTGCTACTCCCACTAGCCACAGAATATAAACATTTCGTCGTATTCGCTGTTTTCTTGGGTCTCGGAATTGGTAGTTTTAGTACGATTATTTTAGTGCTCTTATTGGTTACAACAAAACCGAGATTGAGGATCGTCTCATACCCTGTCGGACAACTGTTATTATCTTTTGGAGATGCCTCGGGGTCACCTTTTGTGGGTAAGTTAGTAGCTTAAGGTGCTAGACTACGACTAAATTTGACCATTTCTTTTGCCACTTTTTTTGTATTCCACAAGAACAAACAGTGGCAGAAATATCCAAATCAGTGAAAACAAAAATGTGGGGCAAATTAGATCACATTTTTAAAGAGAGTTTACCGTAAAAATCGCGTCCGCCATTACTGAAGTGTGTTCTCGTGTGCCCGCGCTTTTCAACCAGCGGTTAGCTGTCGTGACGTTATACGCTCAACGCATCGTTCTCGAGTTGCTTCCAACCCATGCATTTCTTTTTATAATGGCTATATACAAGCTCACACTGCGAATTTTGCTGTGATTTAGTAAATAACGACCGAGAATCTGGTCAGGTTCTTCAGAATATAGTAATGTATCTTTATGCCGTTTAGATTTATTGCCACGGATGTAGATGACTTAGAGGAATTAGAGCCACTATATATATATATCGATGAAAAACAACTGCTTGTCTTGCATACATGTATATGTCACATATATGTACAGTTAGTTATTTAGAAGATATATGTAGCATCCACAGATATGTCATATATATGTCACATATCTGTAGTTTTGGTAAGGATATACAGGCAGCCGAGTTGAAAGCTGGACGAATACGCTTGGGAAGTGGTCTTCTAACAGAGATTTCTCATCTTTTTTGGGGCAAGGTTTTTCCCAGGTTATTTTCCCTGGTTCGGCCTTCAGGTTGTGCTGTTACTGGATCCGAGCTAATTCACCGTCAAAATCACTAAGGTAATCGGTTTAGTCCCAAGTTTTTGTGAAACACCGATTGTTAGTTCGTAAAGAAATCAATGATATATTTGCTGTGTCCCAGCAATAGATTTTCCGGCGAATCTACGTTCTAAAATACTATAATATAATTGCTATAAAATTAAATCGCTCTGTTCTTTAACATGAAATCGTGACTGATGATAAGAATTTACTAGACTGAAAAAGGTATTGAACTGATTGATCTGCAGCTTTACTTTATCATAGTGGCGATAACAGAACCAAACTATACTTCGCGCACCCTGGTAGCTGTTTGAGACAGAAATAAAATCAACAGTAAAGTAAAAGACACAGTATATCACTAGGTTTATCTGTTTATAGGAAACAGCAATATGACTGACAAACTATGTTCAGCAAACTTAGGCGCATATTTTTCGGCTAATTACTGCATGTACATTCTGTCACTTGTTTCTGCTGTTTTGCGCTTCTTCCGAACTGTTATAGTGGACTCTGGTACGATCTTAGCGGTGTCACAGGAAATTTGCACCCCCAAGGAAATCTGCACTCCCCTGTGCAAATTTCCTGTATTCGGGGTGCAAATGTCCTAAGAATTTTGCAACAACAAAAAAACGGATTTAAGTTCATTGATTGTTCAGACGTTTCTTAGCTTACCCAGGTATCAGCCATAGCAGAACTGACTGATTAGAATCTTATCTACGGCTTGAATCTTGTTTTTTTGTTGAAAAGTTTGTGGATAAATAGTCGGTTTTCGCTTTCAATCAGCCAAACTTCAGCTAGGACTTCACAACCTCGTGACCAGGGTCTTCTCGGTCAGATCCAAGATGGCGGCTACTTGGATCTGACCGAGAAGACCCTGGGGACAAGGTCGAGGACTTACTTTGAAAAGCTCAGGAATAATTAATGAGCATTTTATCCAATCAGATGAAGCAAATCAGTCACGTGCATGCTCCTTTATACCTGATAAAATCTCATCATTATGAAAAGCCCGCGGAGGGATTTGAATTCTGTCCAAGGGGGAAACGGGATTAATGATTGAGACAATGGATAAGCACCTTGCAACTCTTGGAATTTCTATTGATGTTTCAGCTTTCTCATTGAATTGCTAATTAGGATGAACTTTTTAAATAAAGAATACATCCTAATTAAGAATTCACTGATAAAGACCCAAAGAGCAAAAAGTACACGGAAGTACCGTAAAGATTCGATTAAGCGCCAGGGGCGCTTATCTAATTTTTGAGGATCGAGAGGGGGCGCTTATTAGAGAGGGGGCGCTTATTCGGGGGAGGGGGCGCTTATTTTTGAGAAAATGCTGCAATCCGAGTCAATAAAAAAACATAACATTTATTTAGCCTGTAGAACAGGCGCTTTTCCGATACGAGCAGAGAGAGTTCTGCCAATACGAGCGGAGCGAGTTCTGATACCGATCCGAGCGAAGCGAGCCGCGAGAAGAAATAAGCGCCTGCTGCCATCTTACGGAAATTTGAATTCTGCCCTTTTCCGCATGGATTAACCTGTTTATTTAACATGTCAATGCTTTGCAAATAGGACAATGCCGAAGCGCTAATTCCTGTCTGACTTGACTTCCACGGCAAACAGTTGGAAAATAAGTCTTTTACCTCTTGTTAAAACCGCCAAAATATCTCGCCTAGAAAGTACAAATGTAGACTATTCACTGCCTGTTGTTCTTCTAAATACTTTCCTGGATTAACGCTCAACCGCTCGATCACTTCTCTCTTGTCGCCGCCATTTCAGTCAGTTCGCAGGAGGAATGTGCGACATTTCGTGACACATGACAGCGATGACAGCTAATTGACCAATCAGTATTTCCCGTACAGATTCTGTACGGGAAATGAAAATGTATAAGGGATGGCTGTAGGCCCTCCTTCTTCTCTCTCGTGCCAGTCTCCTTTTTCCATTTTCACGCGGCCAAATCATTTGATCACTTCCTTTGCGTTGAAATAACACTGAGGGCCTGTTTCGCAGGCTAACATTTATTAAGATCCTACGTACAAGTCAAAGTAACTGGACCAAAGAGGCTAGAGAATGGACCTGCATCTTGAAGCAAGAACGACCAGCTTAGTCATGGCTAAAATATTTGAAAAAAACGACCAGCTTGTAATGTGCCCGAATGTGATCAATAAAATGTCGAAGTTGACTTTGTACCGATAACACGTGTTTCTTATTACAGAGAGAGGGAGAGGGGGGGCGCTTATTTGGGAGGCGACGCTTATTTCAGAAAACGCAGTGGAAGGGGGACGCTTATTCGAGAGTGGGCGCTTATTTGAAGGAGGGCGCTTAATCGAATCTTTACGGCACCTAGATAATAAATTTTGCACTTTAAGCAACCAGGACGGCGACGGCAATGACGACGGGACGTAGAAAAGTGTTTTCTCCCGACATTTGGTGTCTACTATTTCCCTTGTTCGCCTTGAATTGTTTTTCACAACCAGATTTTCGAAAAATATGATGAGTATGGAGTTCCGTTCACGCCGAACGAAAAACGGATTGCTTTACTTTCTTACGTTCGCGTTCTCTTTAAAACGTACAATTTGGGGTTTTCACGTTGTGTTTTTCTAGAGAACGGTGGTAATGTAAGCGACTGCGTGCATTTTCACGTGCAGGTATTGTATTTTGTAATTAAGGTTATTGTTTTATGCCGTCGTCGTGGACGTTGCCGTCGTGGTTGCTTAAAGTCCCTAATATCAGCAGACTACCGAGATAGACAGATAATATTTTAAAAATGAAGTTATCCAATTACCATTACTTGTTTACCGAGTCACTGTTTAGTTCCAATTATTAAACCAAACTCAAAGCCGTAAAATAATAAAAACGTGCATTAAACTTACAGACACCTCTTCATATTTTGTTCCAGAGTCAAAACTTTAGTCTGCCGTCATGTCAGTCACATCGCTTTCCAAGTCTTGAACTTTATTGATGTAAACCACGACACCAAATCCTTCAAGTGCAGCTTCTTGCCCAAGCTTGTTCCTTGCCGCACATTGCTTTCAGCATTGCGAAACGCAGCTTCAAACAACATAGTATGGTAATGTCTTCATGTCATTCCCTTGAGATGTTCGTAATCGCAGGCGGTGATTACTCGAATATTTTGCATGGCGTTGTGAATAAAAAGGTTCAATGGTTCTTTAAGTAACCATTATAAGTTTTTGAAGCCGTTTTTAAATAAACTTGCAGTACGTGTTTTATCAAAACACTGCTGCTCGTTTATTAAACAGTACATAAAAAATCGAACTCTTTTGCTCAAAAAGTGTACATTACATCTAAACGCAGTCTTCGTATTATATATATAAGCATCCGAATTCGTAGGTATCCTGCGAGCAAATCGAAGGTTCAATTATCAGGTCGGTACTTTGCGGCGAGGCAGCCTTTCAATTAGTGGTCTATTCAGTGGCCCGCTATTCACGATCGAGCGTTGCAAAGCGTCATCTGTTTACAAAGTTCAAATCAAGTTCAATTTATTCACACTTTATAGGTTACAATTATTGATTGAATATAACAAGCCATAAGAAAGAGAAAAATAAATAGTAGATAATAATTACAATCTTTAGATGATAGTGTGTAGTGGTCAAAGGAGCGAAAGCTTTCGAGTTAACTACTACCATGTTGAAGTTAATGAGGGGACGAATAAATAAACGAATAGGCTTGATTGTATCTTTACAGGGTTTAAAAAAGTATGACTGTTGGTTATGAGAGAAGAGGAAGAAAATAAAGGCTGTTTACATGTACAAACTAAGTTTGGATAAAGGGTAATTTTACAATACAGAATAATGTAGACATTTACAGTAAATATTTATAAATAATAATTGATATATCCATATATTATAGATGCAGCTAACATTTTATATCTGGCTTCCAAGGAGGAAGAGCTTATATACTCTTCCAAGGAGGAAGAGCTTATATACAAAGCAAAATGAATTTCAAAATAAACATCACTCAAGGGGCTAAAAAACCGTGAGGTTTCGATAAGAACGTTACGTAACTATCGAATACCCTAACAAATCCAGGGTCCTTGGGTAGAAAAATACTGGTTCTGCGACTCCGCAATCTAATGTGAAGCCTATTTGAAGAACGATCGAAATTCGTAATAGAGCCTCAGGGGACCCCTCAGGGTAGACCGCATAAAACGGTGGCTCCGCGGGTCCGGAGTAATAAAACGCAAGAGATGGGAATGCAAATTTCCTGAGGTTTCAGTAAGAACTCTACATAAACCATTGGCGCTCAATTCACATTACCTCAAGTCAGGTAAGAAAACGAAAGACAGGGGGAGTGCAACTTTCCTCAGCAAGGTTACGGTAAGAACGCTATGCTAAATAATTGGCGCTCAATTCAGATCACCAGATTCAGACACAGGGAGTGCAAATTTCTAAGGGGGTGCAAATTTCTTAGGCAAAAAGTTTGGGAAATTTGCACCGGGGAGTGCAAATATCCTAGGAAATTTGCGCCGGAGAGTGCAAATTTACAGGGGTGCAAAATTCCTGGGACACCGGCTATTTCCTGTGGCACAAACAATTCTGGAGAAGCTTCTGCCCTCAAAACGATCAAAACATACCACAAACCGTCCTTGAGGCTTGAAGATAATAACAAACCTTATTCGCTGATTATCACGGCGAGGCTAGGCTGCTGAGTGCTCTTACTCGATCGCTTGAATGCATCGAAATGCCAGCTTTGTGGTTCGTTAAATTGCTACAGCCCTGTAAAATACACAAACTTGAAGGCATATTTCTATTCAAACTTTTTCTTCGCTTTATGTCTCTATCAATTCCAAGCCCGCCCATGCCCCCCCCCCCCCCCCGGCATTTGTGGAGATTTTGTCATTTTGGAATCAGAACGTTGCAAATGCCTCACCGTGGGGCCAGCTAAGTTATGCAAATGACCCACCCCGGGGCAAGTATAGCGAACGCGCCTAATTTCTTCGCCGTTTCAAAGCCGCATTTCACCGCTTTTCTTTATTAAAGTAATGCAGTACTCACCTTCAACCACTTTCGTAAGTGCCCCCAAATCCCACATTCACTAGCCAGTTCCCAACAAACCGCACACTTCACCCCGAAACTGGGAAATTCCTAACGTCATGTTCACGGATGACTTTTCCGCCGCCATGTTGATCGATGAAGCAAGCACGTGTTGATCAGTTGAGCAAAACAATATCAAACACAGGGGAGAAGTGGGATATTTTTTTGACAAATGCCCCGGGGCCGGGCTGACGCAAAACAAATGCCCCACCCAAGGGACAGATAGGTTGTCAAATGCCCCATCTTGCCCGCGGGGGGGGGGGGGGGGGGGGGGGGGATGGGCGGGCTTGGAATTGATAGAGACATTACTTTGCTGTAGTGAACCATACTTCGCGTGAAAATTAGCCCCGCGTGTTGTTGTGTTGCGCGTGTGACATCACCGCTAAAAAAGGACTAGGCATTCCTCGCCCACAAGAACGGGTTCGAGTAATGGCGGACGTAAAATTCAAGATTCGGAGTCCAAAATATGACTTCCCGTCGTCGTATTGAAAAACGGTTTGAACTGGTAATAATATAGCAACACTACTTTATGAAAATGCAAAAAAACATTGATATGTCAAAATTTTATCGTAGTGGCACTTTAAAAGGCTTATCATATCGCCGAAACGCAACGAAATGAAACGAAATAGAAAAGTGATAATCAACGAAATAAAAATTAACTCAAGGGAAATGGGTCTTTGGGACATCTCCAAATGGTTATGTTATTGTTTATGAAGACAGAGTTCAGTCACGGGTCACTTGAGCTCAGTAGTCTGGTTCGATATCACTTTTCGCATCCAACAAGTCTTTGTAGGCTCCCTAGCCTCAAAGAACTACTGTTTTTTTAACTTGAAGACTTCCCGAACCCGGGTATATCCCAATTTCCATGCAATAGAATATTCCATGGTGAATATTCAGTTTAAAGCGCCAAACTTGGACTTCGCAACATGCAACAGCAACAACGCTTGTGTGGTGCTTTGAGTTTTATTTCGTCAACGAAATAAAACTCAAAGCACCACACAAGCGCACACTTTACAAAGCAGATGGACTGAATAGCTTTGCCATAGACCATTCGCAGCTTTTATCGGCATTTATTGACCATATTTAATGGTGCAGGCACAATGACCAGCGGTGTGTTCCGCGCAAACAAGATGGCGCTTGTTGCTGTTGCGAAGTCCGAGTTTGGCGCTTTAACCTGAATATTCACCATGGAATATTCTATTGCATGGAAATTGGGATATACCCGGGTTCGGGAAGTCTTCGAGTTAAAAAAGTAGTTCTTTGAGGCTAGGGAGCCTACAAAGACTTGGTGGATGCGAAAAGTGATATCGAACCAGACTACTGAGCTCTAGCCTGTGTTCAGCCGTCCGTCTCCCCTCAAAACTCGGGAAGGGACGTCTGTGCTATACTGTCGTTAATCGTGTTCCGGCATAACTTTGCATAAATTACATCTCGATTTCCATTGGCCGAGAAACACTAGACGGTACACATAGTAAAGAATGTGATATTTTAAGTGGTAAGCTGTAGTGCTAAGTGTGCACGCCCTACGAGGGAAAGAGAAAAAATCTTTGACCCAAGTGGGACTCGAACCCAACGACCTCCAGGTTGCATGTCTGGCGCTCTACCAACTGAGCTATCAAGTCAGATGAGAGCAATCGTGGGTATTGGTGCGTTTTATGGGGTCACGGCGATTATAATATATGTATATGTAGTATGATATGAAATCATGTTTGCCGCGTAGCACTAGTAAGTGTTAAGTGGTAAGCTGTAGTGCTAAGTGTGCACGCCCTACGAGGGAAAGAGAAAAAAATCTCTGACCCAAGTGGGACTCGAACCCAACGACCTCCAGGTTGCATGTCTGGCGCACATTGTAGATTTCAGATTGTTCATTTCCTATTTTTAACGGCAATGCAAGAGACAAAGAGGGAGGATGCGCTGGGAAGCGGGTGAAATAAAATAAATTCCCTTCTTCGATAGCCTATAGACAGGCCTCCGTAATCCCTTCAAAGGAAGGGATTTAGAAATCTTTCTTTCCTAGAGGAAGTGGAAGATTGGATGAATTCGAGAGTTTGAGAACCACGTGAACTCGAGGTTTGAGAAGTCGCGCTCGTAGCAACTCGCCTGACCGCCGAGGCTATAGATATTGCTTCTGGTTGATCGTCTCCCACAGCCATTCGCTTTGTAAAAAGAGTTCTTGAACATGGCCTTTTTTTCGTTTTGAAGAACTAGACGATATCTGAAGAAGAATTTTGTTTGTTCCCTGCAAATTCTTTCAAACTTCCTAGGCACTTTCTGCATTTATGTTGAAGCCGATAATTTCTTCCCAGACTTGAAATGCAGCACTGAGTTCCATGAACGATATTCTTATCATTTTTTTCTCGATATTAACCGAGCACAGGACACAAAATGACATAGCAATTCGTCTTAATACAATTCCAACGAGCTCGGATTTTCCCACGGAGCCAGAACTAAGGTCAACATAACCGCTAAGCCAATCAGCACCCGCTATGAGGCACCAGCCAATCAGCGACTGGTTACAACATTCCTGTAACCATCCACGTGACCTAGAACACGATTAACTCATCCGTAGTACATACCTCCTTTTCCTTCCTTTGAAGGAATTACGGAGGTCTGTCGGTACAGGCTATTGAGCTCAAGTGACCCGTGACTGAACTCTGTCTTCAGAAACAATAACATGGCCATTTGGAGATGTCCTAAAGACTCATTTCCCGTGAGTTCATTTTTATTTCGTTGATTATCACTTTTCTATTTCGTTTCGTTTGGTTTGGTTTCGGCGATTAATATCGACACCGAGCCCTGACCTTTCCCGTTAAGTCTTAATAAAATAATAAAAAATGGTTTATTTTACGTCGAAGTTACAGGAAGCCGTTACCGGGTCTCCCAAGCCAGAGGCTTATATTTAACTATTCCGACGAACTCCAGGATTGAATTGGTCTTAAATTAAAGTGCATATGCTTGTGAAGTGGATCATTTGAATAAACCAAAGTTGCCCAGAAAGAGAAGGAACCTTGTTTTAGTGTCTGAGAACTCTCACCACATATCACTTGAGGGTAACTTGGAATTGATCCTTTTAGGCGATCATTGGGCATACTCAATGAAGTGTCTAATGTTAGTACTGAAAGTGGGGACTGGCTGGCTGCCTTGGGGAAACTGACTCGTGGAATACAGACATAATTATTTAAAGTATTCTTCCGTTCAAATAATAAACAGTTGAACATAAATTTGACACATCTATAAGTTTGCGATTTCTCTATAAACATATTGCAAAGTAAAAGCTGATTCGACAACAACGTGGTTTTGGTATCCGATCGCTTTCAACAAGTCAACAAGGCGTTCCTGTACCTATTTGACGTATTTCAAGTGTAATCGTCGTCGTTGTTCGCAAAGTGCAAACCTATATTTGTTATAGCTTGTTCTTATTTGCTTTTTTTTTTTTACAGGTTTTATTGCAGACCTTACTGGTTCCTACGGACCTGCCTACTTTACTGCAGGAGGTATTATGCTACTTGCAGCATTTATTCCCTTTCTTCAGTACTGTTTCAAGCCGTGGGGAGTTCCTTCAATTGACGGCATAGTCGCTAATAACGACACAACAACAACAGAGCTCGACCAGCCCATATCTACTAGTGTTACCAACGCTAATCAAGTTGCTTATCTGGGGAACCGAGAGCCTGTTTCAAATACTAACACTGCGTTCACGCTGGAAGACGAAAATGAAGAAAAGGTTTTTTGACACAAAACTTTAAATAACAGTGAAGAATCTAGAAATGGAAGGGATGATGCGATTTTTGAGTCTTCATATAAGCGAGTTATTGGCTGCATGTGGAATCCTCCGATCCAAAAAAAAGTCAAGCTGTTTGCTAGAAGGAAGAAAAGAAACCGCGTAAAGGTTCTGGTTTTAGTTGTATAGTCAAATGACGCCATCATGCAAATGTCCTGTTGGGCGACATTAAGAGATGTATTCCCCCGAAAAGAACAAAGCAAACCGAGCCAGGTGAAAAATAAGTTGACATATCGAATTACGGTATTGCCTAAAAAGCATTAACGCTTTTAATTACGGAATCATCCGAAGAAAGAACGGTTGAAAATGGCACCAAAATGTGAGCTGTCATAGGAACAGGGACGTCGGAGCGAAATTCAGCGTGTATATTCACTTCAGCGTGTGTTATAATTATTGTGATTGTGGAGTATAAATGATTGCGAAAAACCATCCAAAAGTCGACTTCATAATGACTAAATTACTTTAAATCATATAAGTGTATTACATGATATTTCCCTAGTTGTACCATAATGTACCTTTGCTGTTCAATTAGACTTGCCACAAGTCAACCATAATACTTTTTTCAGGCGAGTGAAGAGAGTTTGTTCTATCCTTGGGATAGGTCGAGCGACGAAGTCGCGAGTGGTCGACTTGTTTCCCTTGCAGGGATTCAAATCGTGTTTCGCGCCAAAAACTAATGATTGACAGGTGTGCACTAAAGCTGTTTTGATTGCCTACTCTTATAATTTATTCACCGACCCAAAAATCCGTCGGTAATTCTGGCGCGAAACAAGGATGAAATGTCCCTCGTCCAGCGGCAACCCCAATCGCAAAAAAATGGGCCGGGGACTTTGGGAAAGTCACTGTTTAATGTACCTTTGCTGTTTTAATTCATAATGACTAAATTACTTTAAAACAAATAAGTTTATTACGTTTTTTTATTTCCTAGCTGTACCATTGCTGTTGCTTTCACTTACAGATGTAAGACATATACTTCAACACACTCGTCCGCACTATTTGCAGATGTCCAGTTTTTCAAATGATAAACGACTTCTACGTGCTATAGGAGCAGAGTGCACTATATAGGGCGTTATATTACTGCTGATTTCTCCGTAGCAACATTCTAAAGACCAGGGCCCGGTTGTTCGAAGCAAGGTTAAGCGGCTAACCCAGGGTTAAATCGCTAACCCAGGGTTAAACTGTACAGATTACAATTACAGATTTAGCACTAACATAGGGTTAAAGTTAACCTTGCTTCGAACAACCCGGCCCAGGTTAATAGAATGTCCTTATAGCTAATTTTTAAGTTGGCAAGTATGGAAAAATTGCCTTGTTGTCAAACTTGTTATAAAATGTTTGTTTTGGTAATCAATAAAGTGACTGCAGGTAACAAGGCTGGTATTCTCATTGATTTAAAATGTGAAATGCTCGTAAACCAAAAAGTTCTCAGCACTGTGACTGCATGCCCACCTGCCACGGTGTAAATAGTTTTTCCTTACCAATTTACTATTCTCAAATGCATGTTTGTTTTCTACATCTGCAGCGGCACAATTGTCGCAGGTGGCTACTACCAGCAAAGCACCCTTGACCACGGAAACACCCGTATCTCCATCGCCACTGCCCAAACTCTCAGAGCCATTCCAGACATTTAATTTTAATTTTCCAAAGAGAAAATACGGTCAACAAAATCGTTCTTTAATTGGCAAGTGGTTCAAAGATTAATTACCTTTGGCCCATTATGTTGAACAAAAATATTCCGTCTTGTGCTTTTTTGGCGCAAAGCAGAATGCTGAGTCGAACTGCGTACCACTAGGAACAGAGAACAAGCATTCATTGAATCAGGATTTTCCAACTGGAAAAATGCATTGGCTCAATTTAGGAAGCATCAACTCACAGAATGCTACAAAATGGCCGTGGAGTACAGTACTATAATCCTGTTGTGTGGAAATGTTTCCGAGATGTCGAGTGAAGCAGCAAGAACGATGCAAGCAAATCGCCGCTGTCTTATGACTATTATTGAGTGTTTGCAGGGGGGTGGTAGGGGAGAGGGGAGGGGGGGCATGCCCTCAAACCCCGCTAGCAGCTCGTGCCTTCGGCTACCACGTTTAAGGGTACTCCGTAATTGAAGATTGTGACGACGAATAAAGTTAGTTTCTTCGGAACTTCTTTAAGCAGGGACCCTGGGATTGAAGATTGTGACAATGAATATAGCTAGTTTTGCGGTAATATTTTATTGCTTGAAGCGTGGGTCCGAAATTCGGATCCTTGGATTAAACAAATTGTGACGGATAATATAGCTTATATATATGTGGAATTTCACGAGAAGCAGGGGTCCGAAATTCGGACCCTTATTAAATGTAGTCATGACATTCTAATACCTTGTTGGCTTTCTGTAATCGTGCTTTTAGAGGACAATAAAAAACGTTCCGCACAAAACGAAATGTACTTTTGTATGTTTTTAGAATTCCACAAAAATGTTAGGACAAGAGTTATTTACAAACATAAACAATTAGGCGTTTTTTGTGGAAATTTGGCAAAGTGGAAAATCTGAAAATTGTTAGGAAAGCGTTCCAGCATGGTTGCAACATCATTAATCATTTGAATTAAAATTACACAAACGCTTGTTATTGGCTAGCGGAACCAAACTCGCGGGAAACGCACTTTAAAAATAAGCCGGTCTATAAAAACGCTGCATCACAGACGTAGTATGGGAGATGGACGCTGGTATTGGGCTCGCGATTTCGCACGATAGCATGTCAAAGATTACTCAAGCGGAACATCACGATCACATACTGCAGAGTTTTAAACAGAGATGTTCACTTGGCAAAGGTTGATTGATAACTGAAGGTGTCTTCAACCTGGTTGAGGCCCTTTTATAGTACGGATCCTTGTTTAACATACATCATTGTTATCATATGAACAGAGATGTTCACTTGACAAAGGCTGATTGACAACTTGAGGTGTCTTCAACCTGGTTGAGGCCTTTTTATAGTACGGATCCTTGTTTAACATACATCATTGTTATCATATGAACAGAGATGTTCACTTGACAAAGGCTGATTGACAACTTGAGGTGTCTTCAACCTGGTTGAGGCCTTTTTATAGTACGGATCCTTGTTTAACATACATCATTGTTATCATATGAACAGAGATGTTCACTTGACAAAGGCTGATTGACAACTTGAGGTGTCTTCAACCTGGTTGAGGCCTTTTTATAGTACGGATCCTTGTTTAACATACATCATTGTTATCATATGAACAGAGATGTTCACTTGACAAAGGCTGATTGACAACTTGAGGTGTCTTCAACCTGGTTGAGGCCTTTTTATAGTACGGATCCTTGTTTAACATACATCATTGTTATCATATGAACAGAGATGTTCACTTGGCAAAGGTTGATTGATAACTGAAGGTGTCTTCAACCTGGTTGAGGCCCTTTTATAGTACGGATCCTTGTTTAACATACATCATTGTTATCATATGAACAGAGATGTTCACTTGACAAAGGCTGATTGACAACTTGAGGTGTCTTCAACCTGGTTGAGGCCTTTTTATAGTACGGATCCTTGTTTAACATACATCATTGTTATCATACGAACAGAGATGTTCACTTGACAAAGGCTGATTGACAACTTGAGGTGTCTTCAATCTGGTTGAGGCCTTTTTATAGTGCGGGTTCTTGATTAAGCCTGCCGTTCATACTATCAACATAAGCATAAGCACAAGAAACATACACAGGTCTACGCAGTAATCACATCTGTGGAAGAACAAATGCCGCTAATGATCAATGCAGTCACTGCGTCTGCTGTTCGTGCCTGAGCATGCTTTATATGTTGCTAGTGAAAGCCGAGCTTTAGACTCGAGATTTACTGCATGCACTACACTGATACATTAATAAATATTTATATAATAAGAAAAGGAAGAAAGACAATCAAGTTTCTAACCACTCTTGAATTGTGGTGCTCTTAAGTGTTCGCATTTACTAGCATCCGTTTTCCACGACAGATCAAGCCGAACGGAGATGGAAAAACAGTTGTTTGCGAGTCCATCTAGTTCCGAAGTTAAATGGTTGATTGTCTCCTGCTGATAAAACGAAAAGAAAACTATTAGCTATAGTGTGGCGGTACTTATATTTATTCTCAAGCTAAGATCAATTTCCTCCATCTCTGTTTGTCTTTTGGTTTCAACAGTGTACACATTAATGGATTCCCATATTTTATGGCCTGAAATAGAATAAAATTAATATACCATACAGTTATTATGGACATGTGTTCTTTTTGTCGTGAGATACCTCTTGCGTCAACGGTTTCAAAGTTATTATGAAAAAAGAAAATAATGAAGTCACTGACTTTATTACAATACCGTTGCATTTATTCCCCGGGCATTTATTTCAGTGCCGGTTAAGGTAGAAGAAGTCACAGTCGTAGAGGAGGACTTGTATACCTAGAACGACTCAGTAACTCGATTTGGTAAAATGACGAGCAGAGATCTTAAACTACATAATATGCAACAGGCCTTGATGTCGCGAAGTACAGCAACCATCATTGTTGAGTTCGTAGTTCTCTTTCTCGTGATGGTCATCGCCATCAGTGGAAACACTCTGGTATGTGTAGCAGTCTATAGACAACCACGATTACGAGTTACTACTAACTACTATATCGTGGCCCTGGCCGTGTTTGACATCCTCGTGGCCATACTGGCAATGCCGCTTTCTCTCGGAGTAATCTTGCAAGGGAGATGGATATATGGTTATCTTCTATGTCAAGCGCAGGGATTTACGGTGACTACATTGGGGCTTAGCGCTACATTGATGATGACTTTGATATCTCTTAACCGATACTGCAAACTTATAAAGCCCTATCGCTACAATACATACTTTTCACCAAAGAAAACCATCATCTCCATTACTGGCACATTTCTTATTGGCCTTCTAGAGTGTATTCTATATGTTAGAGAATGGACCTTCGATCCTGGAAAGTTATTCTGTTTCCACGAAACAGAGGGAAAATCACTTGTTGAACACGTTACTTTTGCCGTCTTCTATTGCTTTGTCCCTTTCTCGATTATCATATTTTGCTATTGTAAAGTCTACTTGAAGATCCGCAAGCATAATAAGCTAATTGCAAGCATGAGGTCTGTCCAACAAACACATGGACCGAACAATACAGAAATCAAGAATACAAACGTACTATTCATTGTACTGATTGCCTTCTTCCTCTGTTATGTGCAAGTTCCCATTATTGATACTTTATCGAGATCACTATCCCTTCCTCGACAAGTATACGTGTTCTGTTCGTTTATGGGCGGTATATCAAGCGCTGTTAATCCTGTTATCTATAATGCTATGAGTAGCAGTTTTAAGGCGGAATTTAGGAATATTTTAAGGTGTAGACGCAACACAGACCCTGTGATTGCAGTGGTACCGGCTCGTAAAATTGTGCACAATTGTCCAGATCAGAACATTAATGGTAAAATATAGCGCAAATGTACAGTGGAAACGTCTTTAAGATACGCTTGGATGCACGAGCGGTAACCGCAACGGCACGGTGCATTAAACAGCAGAGGTACATTATTAAACAGCAAAGGTACATTAAAATACATTAAACAGCAAAGGTACATTAAACAGTACATTGTTATGAGTACAAAGGTACATTAAAATACACTAAACAGCAAAGGTATATTAAACGGTACATTGTAATAAGTACAAATGTACATTAAAATACATTAAACAGCAAAGGTACATTAAACAGTACATTGTAATAAGTACAAAGGTACATTAAATACATTAAACAGCAAAAGTACATTAAACAGTACATTGTTATGAGTACAAAGGTACATTAAAATACATTAAACAGCAAAGGTGCATTAAACAGTACATTGTAATGAGTACAAAGGTACATTAAAATACACTCAACAGCAAAGGTATATTAAACGGTACATTGTAATAAGTACAAATGTACATTAAAATACATTAAACAGCAAAGGTACATTAAACAGTACATTGTAATAAGTACAAAGGTACATTAAAGAACAAAGGTACATTAAACAGTACATTGTAATGAGTACAAAGGTACATTAAAATACATTAAACAGCAAAGGTACATCAAAAGTACATTGTAATAAGTACAAAGGTACATTAAAATACATTAAACAGCAAAGGTACATTAAACAGTACATTGTAATAAGTACAAAGGTACATTAAAGAACAAAGGTACATTAAACAGTACATTGTAATGAGTACAAAGGTACATTAAAATACATTAAACAGCAACGGTACATTAAACAGCAACTTTAGGTACAGTAAACAGCAAAGGTACATTATGACACAGCTAGGAAACACAAAACATGTAAAATATGATTTAAACAAATTTAGTCAATATTCATAAATTAAAACAGCGAGGGTGCATTAAACAACAAAGGTACAGCAGCTACTGGTAAACAGCAAAATTAAGGTACATTATGGTACAGCTAGGAAACAAAAAACATGTAATAAACTTATGTGATTTAAACTAATTTAGTCAATATGAATTAAAATAGCAAGGGTGCATTAAACAACAAAGGTACAGTAAACAGCAAAGGTACATCACGGTACAGCTAGGACACACAAAAACATGTAATGAACTTCCCTGCTAGCAAAGGTCTCTTTCTGTCTTGGTAAAAAGGAAGGCGAGGGAGAGATACCCCCGGGGGGGTACTCCTGTTTGTGACGTATTATGTATGTGCCGCCCGGGTGGGTCAGGGTTTTGAGCTCAGTTTGGGCAGGTAGGGTCAGGGTTTTGACCTGATTTGGGCAGATCAGGGTCAGGATTTGAGTATAATTTGGGTGCAGTCAGGGTCGGGGTTCAGTATTTTTTAGGAAGTTCATTTTTTTTAGCTACTATGTCAAAAAAAGACATTCTGTTGCCGCGTTTTGATCGCCTGCCCACATGCAAGCACTGAGGTTCCCATACATCGTGACGCCGCTAATTCGTACTTCAGTACAAGTTTATCTATGTACTTCATCTGCTGATTTGTTTACCCAATGCCACGTCCCGACTTGAAATGTTCCGTATTTTGCATGAAATCCCGGTACGCGGTATACCAGACAGGATATATATCCGACCGTGTTTTGAAAACAATTTAAAGAAGGGGCAATCAGGTTTTTTTTTTTCCCAAAAAGGGGGCAATCAGGGTTTTGGAGCTCGGATTGGGTCAAACAGGGTCAGGGTTTGAGCCTCTTGGCCTCACATACATACCCATTTTTCATGTAAGTACCCCCCCCCCCCGGGGAGATACCTCTGCCGACATCTGACCCTTTCTGTTCGTTTATGGGCGGTATATCAAGCGCTGTTAATCCTGTTATCTATAATGCTATGAGTAGCAGTTTTAAGGCGGAATTTAGGAATATTTTAAGGTGTAGACGCAACACAGACCCTGTGATTGCAGTGGTACCGGCTCGTAAAACTGTGCACAATTGTCCAGATCATTAATGGTAAAATATAGCGCAAATGTACAGCAGAAACGTCGTTAAGATATGTTTGGATGTACGAGCGGTAACCGCAACGGCACGGTGCATTAAACAGCAGAGGTACATTACTAAACAGCAAAGGTACATTAAAATACATTAAAGAGCAAAGGTACATTAAACAGTACATTGTAATAAGTATAAAGGTACATTAAAGTACACGAAAGAGCAAAGGTACATTAAACAGTACATTGTAATAAGGTACAAAGGTACATTAAAATACATTAAACAGCAAAGGTACATTAAACAGTACATTGTAACAAGTACAAAGGTACATTAAACAGTACATGCTGCAGTTTGTATGGTCATCTGGCTCAGGTATTAAAGGCGATTTCAGCGAGTTTTCGTTCCCCATGAATCCTCTTGTGTACTCAGGAATCTGTGATGCCTAGGTTTTGGTTTGAATTTGGACGTTCACCCGGTATCTTGATAGTGATCTTTTGCTTGCTAGTGTCAGGGCGAGCCTTAGGGAGTGTTTTTCATCTTTCACCTACTCCTCCCTAATCTCCTTCGCAGCCGTTCTCAGGATCGTCACGCCATGCGCTAGCCCCACTGACGACTGCTTACACCAGCACGGCAATCCATTTCAGGCACTGACCAATCAGAATTCGGCTCTCAGAATCCAAGAACCACTCGCGCCAGAACTCTCGTCTGGCGGGAAATCGTTCGTGGAAATATAGAAGCTAAACTTTGAAAATTATATGGATGTAATATGAATCGGTTCAAATAGCTTCATCTACATTCTGTTCTTAGTTTTTATCAAGAAATAAAATATTTTCGAAAAACTCATTTATTTTGAGGCTGAACTGGTTAGCTCCTAAATGCCGACAAAAGCTAGTCGTTGCTAATTTTAAAATTTGTACACGTACTCTGTAATTGATCTAGACTGGCTATTGCAAACAATGGGTAATGGAGTGCCGTGCTGGTGTAAGCAGCCATTAGTGGAGCTAGCGCATGGCGTGACGATCCAAAAAACGGCTGCGAAGGAGTTAAATGGTTGTCCCCAAACAAATTAAACAGGGCGGACATTTCACCAGATTTAGAATTTCAAAGGTTATTTTTGTTTATTTATAGCGGAAGAATTTGATAGATTCGTAAGATTTTTACATCTTTGGAAGATCTTATTCATGCATTCGTCTTATTTTTGGGGTCGATCAGAAGGTAAAATTCAGTTCGATGCATATAGGTGAAGTGTGGAGCAGGAAAGGACAGAGACGAAGCAAAGATAATGCACTTGTCATCGGCTTCCCCGAGGGGGGGGGGGGATCCCGGGCAAATGTGGGGGCATGCTCATCCAATCATACACCGATATGTGCTAGTTTTATTGCCCTTACCACGAGATTCCTTCCCTTTCTCGTCTATACGTCCAACCATGTATCGCGCAAAGGTAAAAAATCCAACAAGAAAACTGGCGAAATCCCTTGAATTTTCACCCCTTACCGGCCTCCAGGTAACCACACTCATTATGTTTTTCTTCTTGTTCGTCCTGAACACACACTAAGTTACCAGAACGAGCAGTCCAATGTTGACTCTATCACGTGACGGGCGAGAATGCTCAAGACCGATCTAAAAGCATTTCAAAACACGTTAAACCCTGCAGCATTCCCCCTCCACGGCATATTTTCCGTTCTACACATCTCCCCTTCTTCCCCTCTACAACTCCCCTCGGTTTATTTCACATATTTCCGCCTCAGTTTCCTCGGCTTCCCCTCCAAGCTGCAGTGTTTTCTGTATAGCATCCCGCCCCTGAAGAGATTGCTATACAGGATTTGGTGGACTAACATTGGACTTGCTCTATCCCCTATGAGCTCACTAGGGTCCCCATCCCCTAAGTTGTCTTATTCTCTTATGTTTATTGGCATCTTCGTTAACTATTTATTTATGAATTTATTTATTATATTCATGCCCCCTTCCCGGTTCAGAGTCTTTGATTGTGATCCACTGCTAGCCACCTTAGTCACTTTACGACTTAACTATACACATAGTTCGCCCTCCCCACTCCTTTCATTCTGCCTTCATCTATACGTATTTATACGACCGTTTTCTTCCGATATATTCTCTTATATTCTCTTACATTCTCCCACATAAGTACGACTTTACATATTGAGCAATCTCTAAACCGGCCCGCCCCCAATATCTGGCATTTTTCAATGTTACAGGGTCCACATTCCTCCCCAAACTATCAACGCCCCTCTCTCCCCAGGCTTAGGCAACCCTTCTTGGTTTATTCCCCCCTTCTGTTGTACTACGGATATATTTTCACTTTTTGTGTCCAACTACACATGTTCATAAACATCGCTTTATTCAATATTTTCCTCTACATTTTCTTTTCCATTTATAACTTTGTCTTCAGTAAAACCTAGACACACACTGCTTTCATTTAATTATTTTTCCTCCGGGCTCACTGCTACCATGTTTCTTCTCCTTCAATTACCTCGTTCTTGTGGATTTTCCTCTAGTCCAAGCTCTTTCTGCACGCTTTCTCTACCAATTATTTTATTCATAATTCACAGTGTACCCAGTCCAGTGTTCACCCCATCCCGGGATATCCAGTCCTTCCGCTTCCTGTTAGTCCTCCTTTTCTTTCATCATTTCTTGCATTATTTCAATTCGCTTGTCCCTTAATTTCTACCATTCCATAGCCTCATTTCCACATTTCACCAATGGTTTCTTTGACAATTTTACCCTCTCTACCCTCTTCTCTCATCCTTATTCCCGAGTTATTCCCTCACCCTTCCTGTTTGATGTCCGGGTGCGAATACCCACACTAACACATAAACAACAACTGTGACAATTTTACCCTCTCTACCCCCTTCTCTCATCCCTATTCCCTCACCCTTCCTGTTTAATGTCTGGGTGCGAATACCCGCACCAACACAAAAACAAGCACTTTTTTCAGCAAAGTCCCTAGTATTAGTGGGGCAAGGCAAGCCCCCAACAGGAGTTTTAAAACCCATGCAACGAATGTGTTAAACTCACTACAAACGAAGTTCTAATACAAAGTCATTCCACCAAATCTAAGGCCATGCAAAATTATGTTCTTTGAAATAAAAAGTATCAACTAATTAAAGGAGCAGCCAACAAATACTCTGGTTTGACAGATGGCCTATTTTATGCGCAAAACTCACAGGTTTAACGCACAACATTTTCATCACCTTCGAAGGGAGCCATCTTTGACTGAAAGCGCGACTCGTTTCATCAATTCACTCTTTTCACCAGCTGGTGGCCATCTTGGATTCAAAGCGATTTTGCTAGGTTAGCCTCGTTTTGACTGTCCTTCACTACGAGGCTAACCTGTCAAAAACAAAGGATCGCCTTGCTTTGAATCCAAGATGGCCACCAGGTGAAAAGAGTGAATTCGCGATGTGCCTCGTATACATGCAGCTAGTCCACAATTAAAACATTTCCATGAAAAATACTGCAGGAAAAGTCCCCACAATTTCCCCCACCCCAAGGGCACGGATTTGTTGCGAAGTTCCTACAAAGTCCCCAATTCCCCCACATACAGCCCGGGGTCCTCCCCCTCGGGGAAGCCGATGACAAGTGCATAAGTACAACTTCACTCTTCTTTCTAGTATGGTTAGCCCATTTCAACTATTTTGGGGCAAATTATTGGCGCCAAAAATTACTTGCTTTATGAAGTGTTACCTATAGGTTTAGTTAGATTTGTGTGCAAACTTTCAAAGAGGCCATATTTACTCTTCCACAAGGCATATGTTTCCTACACATTTTTATCAGTGGGCATGGCTCAAGCTTTTATGTCTCATTTCTTTATTCAGCCGCCTCAGAAGAGGCCGGGGTTTAAGTTTTCTGAATTTCATCAAAACAGTAGTAATTCCTCTCTTTCTAGTGCTCCTTTGCACAATTTTACGTTTGTTCAGCAGTCAGACTGTCAGCGACGAAATAGCAATTTAAGCTCAAATTGCGAATTTCCGAGCTTGAGAAACTGCTATCAAAAGCAAACGAGGACAGGGGACCGGCTATGAGGAAGGAACTGGCACATGAGACAAGGCCTTTTAAGAACTCCCAGAAGAGGTTTTTTGACTTTGATAAAAAGAGACAGTGCCACAGAAAGGCTGAGGTAAACAAATGGCTGACCAGTCTCAGTTCAAGAAGCTTCCAAAGGAATGGATGGTGAAAGAGATTTGCAGTTAACTTAAATTACATCATATAGTTCATTTCTATTTACTTGAAATGGCCATGAAATAAGTATTTTTTTGTTTAACTATATTGTTTTGTCAGTGATAACAGGTGCCAATCAGTTTTTGCAAATTTGGATTTTATACATAGATTCAATAGTACTTGTGCTCTGATTGGACTTTATAGATTCAATAGTACGCGTCCTCTGATTGCATTTTATAAATAGATTCAATAGTACGCATGCTCCGATTGGATTTTATAACTAGATTCAATAGTACGCGTGCTCTGATTGGATTTAATAAATAGATTCAATAGTACGCATGCTCTGATTGCACTTTATAGATTCAATAGTACGCGTCCTCTGATTGGATTTAATAAATAGATTAAATAGTACGCGTCCTCTGATTGGATTTAATAAATAGATTAAATAGTACGCGTGCTCTCATTGGATTTTATAAATAGTTTCAATAGTACGCGTGCTCTGATTGGATTTTATAAAGTTTCAATAGTACGCGTGCTCTGATTGGATTTAATAAATAGATTCAATAGTACACGTGCTCTGATTGGATTTTATGTAATAGATAAAGAATTCGTGGCCGATCTTTATCCGATTTACAAACCCTCGCTTTCGCTCGAGGACACGAATTATTTATCTTACTTATCAAACGTCTAGATGTAGAGTCATGTTTTCACTTATTTTGGCCGAGAATATCGAAGCCAAAGTTTATGTAAATCAGGACGAAATCTGTATCAGATTTAAAGATCACTTATCGGTCGGTGATTTCCTTTGTTTTCGCTTCATGAATTATTAATGAGTTTGATAAAAATAGATTCAATAGTATGTGTGCTCTGATTCGATTTTATAAATAGATCCAATGGTACGCACGCTCTGATTGGCTGTTACCCGTGTTTGCACGAGGCTATGTAAACATCTAAGGCATTATATCAAAGGAGTGAAATTGATGTTCTTAAACTTTTCTCTCTTCTATTTTATAACAAATCGGAAAACAGTTTCTGTGTTCGCATAACGTTATGTAACCACTCAGTAGTTCTGGCATCCACAACACTTTCGTGTTTATGTAACGCTGCTGTGCTGCTATCACTTAGGTTTATATAAGTTATCCAATAATTATTACGATTGCCATAAATACTACAGAGATTAGTGGGTTGGATTGATGCCGGGTGAGTGTGTGATGGACTGAGTACTAGCCGAGGCATGCTGAAATAATGATGGTCATTATGCAGATTTGAGCAGGCGGCTGCACAGTACTTGCCGGTAAATATTTATCGAAACCATCTATTCACACAGCATTTGGCTTTGATATTCTTCGCAACACGACACCGGGAGTACCTCCTTCTACGTATACCTCAGGCAAACTTCTGATTTGGAAGATCGACAAATTGTGAAATCCTGGTTTCCAAAAAGCCATCTTCGCTGCAAAGCTTCTCAATTCGTTCCTGTAAAGCCTGTTACTAAGACAGTAAATGAATGGATTCACGCAGCTATTCGCAAAGGCCAGCGCCGTGGTAAATTGGCGTATGTATATTTTCACTTGACTCGGTTCTTTATCAAGAAACCTACTAATTACGTAATAGATTTCGGCAGGAGTCCAGCACATCGTGAGAGCAAGTGCTGTAAGGGCGCACATGCGCAGTAGTGCTATCTTAGCCTTCGCAGTTCTGCTACCATACCTAATAGCCGATCTTCTCATTATGATGTGTACATGGGCAAAGGTTATCCAGATGGCGCAAACGGGTAGAAGGAACGTCACAATAGTGTAAACTATGACCATCACCTTTTCTCCTGCAATTCCAATGGGTGAAGGTTCGATTTGGTTGCACTTGCCGCTAGAATTGTCCATGCCAAAGGGCGTATAAAAGTATATCACAAATGAAACAGACCATGTCATTGCCATGTATAAGTGAGCTCGTGATTTGGTAAACTTGATTCTGTACATTAAGGGTTTCACTATGGAATACCAGCGTTCGACAGCAAGACATGCGACTATCATGATAGAAGCCTTGCCAAAGAGATACACAAAGAAACGAGAAACAATCAGATGACAGAATCCGTCTCTGGATGCGATTGGTTCAAAGCGATGGCGCAGGATGACCATATTTGGAGTAATAAGGATCAGAATCCCTGAAAGATTAAGAGTAACAGGGCAGAGAAATATTTATACATTGAGATATTTCATGTTAACTACTAACATTGTAGGTTTTGTGTTTAAAGGCCTGGGGAAACGAAACATTGTTAGTGATAATGTTTCTTGGGTGCGTATCCCCCCAGGAATGAATGAACTGAAGCGGCAGCATTCCGGGCGGGGGAGGGAGGAAGGGGGTGGGGGCTACTCCCCGGAATTTTGGGTGGGGTGTACCGCCCGGGTCCCAAAATAACAAGAGAAATCAATGGGCATGTACGGTCTCCGTACTTCCAGGTCAAAATCATACCCTATTCAAGAGTAAAACGGCAAAGTATATAACCCTATTTCAGACTAAAACAGCTCGAAAACCACACCCTTTGGGGCGGCACATACCCGTATAGTTTATATCACCCAAACTAAACAACGGGTAGCAAGACAAATGTTGTGTTCCTTCGAGGAGCAAATGGGAAACATTTGATGCATACGCAAAATACGCAAAAATATCACTATCTCAAAATTTGATCGTAGTAGCACTTTAAAAGACACGACATTTAAACTTCCTAACTTATGATCACTCTACTTGTTGTTGTAAATGGTGCCGTGAAATTGACATGTGTTGGTATTTCAACACTGGTTATATACAGCTATTTCAAAAAAGGTTGTTTCGTGCATGTTGCATGTGTCCTGTTGAATATGCCTTGTTGCATGTGTCATGTTGCATCTTGCATGTGCCTTGTTGCATGTGTCATGTTGCATGTGTCATGTTGAATGTACCTTGTTGCATGTGTCTTATTGCATGTGTCATGTTGCATGTGCCTTGTTGAATGTGCCTTGTTGCATGTGTCATGTTGCATGTGTCATGTTGCATGTGTCATGTTGCATGTGCCTTGTTGCATGTGCCTTGTTGCATGTGTCATGTTGTATGTGTCTTGTTGCATGTGTCATGTTGCATATACCATGTTGCATGTGCCTTGTTGCATGTGTCATGTTGTATGTGCCTTGTTGCATGTGTCATGTGCCTTGTTGCATGTGCCTTGTTGCATGTGCCATGTGCCTTGTTGCATATGCCTTGTTGCATGTCTCGTTGCATGATTGTGTCTTGTTGCATGTGTCTTGTTGAATGTGCCGTGTTGCATGTGTCATGTTGCATGTGTCATGTTGCATGTTTCATGTGTCCTGTCGCATGTGTCTTGTTGCATGCGTCTTGTTGCATGTGTTGTGTCATGTTGCATTGTACATTCAAAGACCTGGTCAAGCAAATGCGAAAAATGTGTTAAGAAAATAGTAAATTCTTAGTATTTGTTATGAACCAAATGCCTTTTATAGCCAAATACAGCCTTGAAATTAATTTCTAGAATGGGTAATAATGCCGATACTTTATTTTAAGCAACGAGAACGGCGATGGTTGAGACGACGGGACGTAAATAAGTGTTTCTCGACAAATATTGTGTTTATTACTCGGCCAGGCCTTTGGCCGCCCGAGTCAAAAATCGCAAGTGTTTTGTTATTACTCGGGCTGCCTGTGGGCAGACCCGAGTTGAGTTTTCCAAGTTCCTGACTTTATTTATATAAATGTAATATTTATATAACTGTATTATATACACGTAATTATTATTATTATTATTTTTGGTGTCGAGTTATTTCGCCGTCAACCAATCAGATTACACTGTCCACGTGAACACATGCACGCATGGCCGCCATGTCATGTAACATGCCCGCGGCGAAGATTTTCTCTAGCTCTGCGAAAAGTCTGCTAATAATCCACGGAAACAGAAAGAAAATGCTTGTACTGCTGCATCATTGCAGTGTTGCGTTGTTGAAACGCTCTTCCTACCAGTTCACACGCTGAGGAGGTCAGACTGCTACACACATTTGAGTGATTTCGATTGTCGACTGTTTACCGTCGAACGATCGCGTCGAGTCCTCACTGCATTGTACTGCACAGAGTCAAACCCGGGAGTCAAACCAATGCAGACATCGACTTGGAAAACCGTAAATTGAACTGGTGTGACTTTATAGAGATCGACCAACAAGAAAACGTTGAAATCGTCAAAAGAATAACTGCATGGATATGACTTACAAACCGAGAATACCGATGTGACTTAGGAAACCGAGTTGAAACTGTCAAAAGAATGACATGATTTAGAAACCGAAAAACGTACATAAAACGTCGAGTTAGTATAGGTAATTAATAGTATGATTTGTAGTGATATTTGGCATAAATACTGCTCGTGAAATGAGCCGTATTTATGCCAAATATCACTACAAATCATGCTAAATTATTATTTGTTTATAATATTTACTGGAAAAGACAATCAGATTTTCTCTTAGTGCACCGAGTTTGTTTAATTCTTTGAATTTGAGCTCAAGTGAAAATTTGAAAATCCTTCTTATTAAATTTAACAGCCACATCTCAAACAAAGGCTTAATAACCGACTGGAGCTAAGAGAAAATAGCTATAGCCTGTGAAAAAGTCAATTTCTGGTACACTGACAAAGTTTGATTTCAGGCAGTTCACCGAGCACAATCAAACAACAAAATAGTTGTCACTTTGCTATTTTATAAAGACAGTAACTGTTATACATCTCCAAAATAAACCTTACAGTCGAAAACTAGAAAATTGAACAAAACTATTGTAGCTTGAAATGAAATTCCAGCAGTTCTTAAAATTAGTACAAGCAAGGGTTTTTCTTCAGACAAGCTGAACAAGATTTGAATCAAAACTGTCTCATGGCAACAGGTCACATGGATTAAACACAAAACAATTAAAAGAAAATTTAAAAGTAAACTTGGCTTATTTTGCTGGTATTTGTCCTTGCGTAATGTCATCTGTTCCTGCATGGGCAGTTGTTTGAGAGAGATGAATGTGCATTTTCGGTTCCGTTTTCATTCATTGATTCAAACTTACCTCGTCGCCAGTCAACTGGACACTCAAAGACTTGAAAATCACTTTGAAATTTCTCAAATCACCCCAAGATCCATTAGCAGAGGCTCAGATGATCAGTCTATGCATTTCGTTTCATTTCATTTCCAAAATATTAGCCGTCAAAAGCCAGGCATTTGCCACCATAGCTTTGTAGTTTGTTGCACCTGCTTCGCGACTTGTATGTACTGAACTCCAAACTGAAGGAGGGGGGGGGGGGGGGGGGGGGGGGTGGAGGGAGGGGGACACCGCTTGCATAATAAAGGAAGGTATGTGAGGTATTGTCTTCAGAGCCCGACCCGGTTTGCAAAATAAAAAGTAGTGAAGGTATTTTTATAAACCAGAATTTCCATGACATTTATGAAAATCAACCCAAATTTATAGATAATTTGTTATAAAACAAGACTTGGTTAAATTGGGCTCAAGCCTGGACCCGGTAATGCTGCACACCTCAATTACAATTTTGAAATACCACTCCTTGTAATTTGTAATTTCACTATTACATTGAAATAACATTCATCTTAGAAAATCAGAGTGCAGAACTTTCTTAGGTCATGTTATAATAATATAAATTATTAATTATTAACTGGAATTGACCAGAACAACCATAAAAAATAATTTTGTGTGACTTTATAAGAGACCGGGAAGAAACATTTGATGATTTGGACTGGAGATTTGTTTACCGAGCTTATACGGTTGGAAAACCTATCGACAAAGCAAAATAAACCCTTTATAGTGTAACGTAAGGAAACCTCTTACAGTTTAAACATCGAATTGTTTTGTTTAACTGTTGTGTAATGTTTATTTTTAGCTGATCCCGATGAGACGAAATTCACAATCTGATAAAAAAAACTGCTGTTGTTTGGAGCTGCAATATAATTACAAAATGAAACTTCGAAAATTGAATATTCAAAAGTTTGCCGCGGCTCGTTATCTACGAAATTAGGAAACTAGGATTCACAATAAAGTGATGTTGTTAAATGGGACCATAGCTGCTAACGTTTTTGGTTTAATGACGAAGCTATAATAAACAGTTTCGTGACAATTATGAGATTTAAATAGCATACAAAATACATCTTAAGAATGAAAGAAACTGTGCAACAATAATAAGAACATTCAGCGATGCGAATCCAAGAATTATCGAACGTACCTTTCATAAAAGCTTTTACTAAAAAAAATATGCCATAAAAACAGGATCCCCCGAACCTTCAATAAAACTGGATAAGAGAATTTCAAGAGGAATAACTAAGAGTTTATTAGATTTTTTTATAGAATCGTTTAATACCATAAAATATGGCAATGATATGGGATACGTTAATTTCTATCCGTTTCTTAATCAAAATAATTAAATGTTTTATGAATTTGTTGTCAATAAATTTATGAAATTGTGTAAACCTTTAAGCTATTTTAATCACTTCAATTTTCCGCGAAACAGTTTCAAAAATAGCGTTGAATTCTTGCTTTGCAGATGAAATTCGGCATGATAGTTCTGTCCGCGTTACGTTCTGCTAACGTAAACATTAATTGCCAACGAGCGATCCGAGCCAAGAGGCGAGGATCGCGAGGCGGCAGCATTATAGAGCCGATGCGCGTACGAGGCACACGAGGTATTTTGCAGGCAGAAAAAATCTCGATCAAAAATTGTAATGTAACAATAGAAGGAAATAAAACCAATCACAGCGCGAGTTTTTGCGTGTGACGTCATGGTCCATGTGATTTCCCGAAGAGAGAGCGTCGAGGAGTTTTAGGTGAGTAAAAATATACCATTTTAAGCGCTTGTTTGCGTTCTTTTTGTGGTATTTCAACTGTGTGGACTTTAGTGGAATACTGGAGTACAGTGCTCTTGCTTTATTTTTGAACCAGCGTGTTCTAGATCGAGCGAAAGTGCTCAAACATTTGAACCAGCGTGTTCTAATTTAATCGAGCAAGCCGCTCAAACATTGAACCAGCGTGTTCTGGCCAGCGAGCCACAAATTCTGGCCAGCGAGCCACAAATTGTAGAAACAACAAGCGAAACAGCATCTTGAAAGCAAATTAGATCACCAATACTGAACTGGCCAGCGTGCCAATAATCAAACAACAAATATTCCGCTGCTAGCGAGCTTAAACCAGCGTGTTCTAAACCGAGTAAGCGTACTGAAATCTGCCATAAACAAAAGTGCCAGAACCAGCGCGTTCTCAATCGGCTAGCAAGCCACGAATAATCGAACCATTTGGTTCAAAATCGAGCAAACAGTGCCAGTTTAATCAAACCTCTCGTACAGTACCGAAGACATACAGTTCAATTCATAAAATTAAAGTTCTGTTACAACTGTATCGTAGTTTGATCAACAATCATTTATATGCTGTGCATCTTTCGTTATCCCCAATGATTTCAATAAATACAATAAACATGATAAACCCTTTGTTTTCTCTTGTTTCTTAGGTACAACAACAATGCCAACCCCAATAAGCCCAGTCTGGAGCACTAAAATTCAGTGTCGAGCACTCCGTATCCTCTAGGTTCTAACCATATTTCTTATTCTACAGCTCTAAATTCTTCTGCTCTTCCTCAATCGCCTGGCTGTTATATGCTGCAAGGCACTGTACTTTATCTATTCTCAAAGTGCCATAAGAGTAAAATGTCAGAAATAACTATGAAGTGAAATATATAGTTGAGTGTTTCTAATGCACAGTTACAAAGTGTTCCATCGTGATTTATTAAAATGTAAACAAACTATAAATATTGCTATTTTCATTTATCAGCGTATTATATTCAGATCAGGCGGAGGCAATTTTTCTGGGTTTTTGCTTTCGTTGGCACTTTAGCGATAGCTACGACTAGTTTATAATATAAAAGCAGGAAAAATATTTGTCCAAACAGAAAATAGAGAGTGCATTTACTTTACTTTAAACTTTCCTGCCTGTTCCGAATAAAAGTGTTGTATTCTAGATAAATTCTTGAAATTTAAATCATTACCATATTTTATGGTATTAAACGATTCTAAAAAATTCTAATAAACTCTTAGTTATTCCTCTTGAAATTCTCTTATCCAGTTTTATTCAAGGTTCGGAGGGATCCTGTTTTTATGGTATAATTTTTTTAGTAAAAGCTTTTATGAAAGGTACGTTCGATAATTCTTGGATTCGCATCGCTGAATGTTCTTATTACTGTTGCACAGTTTTCTTTCATTCTTAAAATGTATTTTGTATGCTATTTAAATTGTGACGAAACTGTTTATTTAGCTTCGTCATTAAACCAAAAACGTTAGCAGCTATGGTCCCATTTAATAACATCACTTTATATATTGTGAATCCTAGTTTCCTAATTTCGTAGATAACGAGCCGCGACAAACGTTTGAATATTTAATTTTCGAAGTTTCATTTTGTAATTATATTGCAGTTCGGAACAACATCAGTTTTTTTTATCAGATTGTGAATTTCGTCTCATCGCGATCAGCTAAAATAAACATTACACAACAGTTGAAGAAAACGATTCGATGTTCAAACTGTAAGAGGTTTCCTTACGTACGTTACACTATAAAGTGTTTATTTTGCTTTGTCGATACGTTTTCCAACTATGACTGAGCCAGGCTCTTGTGCAGTCTGTGAATCCGGTCAGCTCCGGTCAGTACATATGAATCCTTTCATTCTGCTCTTTGAAACGTTATATCAGTCTAATAACACTGATCAGTTCAGTCTTCACAGAAGTCAGGAAGACAGAGAACGGAATACCTGCGCTGATAGCGAGCTGAATTTTTCATCGCTCTCAGTTTTGGTTTATAATCACTGACAACAAATGCAGAATGTCAAAGTTTCAAACGAATTGATATTGGCCCTGAACCCACAGATCAGGTGTAATCATGTCTCCTCTTCATGGGTTATCTCGATATTTTAGGTCATCAGAAGATATCCTAACAGCTTCACAAATAGCTCTGAATTCACGCTTCGAACCACAGGCAGCCCAATCTCAAGATTTGTGTATTTATACGCTTACAAATATCGCTTGAATAGTTCATATTATAAATCCTTCCAAAACATGTATGTTAGACAAATAAATACACGACTTCATCCTACAATGTTTCAGTTGTGGTTATTCATACCTCTGAGCTCTTCTAGGGTCGTTTCCGCTGCTTTTTTCGAACCTCTTTCCCTCACCTCCTAATATAATGAAAAGGCTGGAGACAACCGACAAATATACGATGCATAACCTGTAATCTTTGCCACGAAAATCACACTTCGCTCACTCCAAATAACTCCAAACTACGGTAGGACATAGAATGATAAATGAACTCATCCCTACCCGAATTTTAAGATCCAGCGATACCACAGTCTGGAGAAAGCAAACAATTTGTCGCCCATTTTCAAGTCCTTCGAGGTTGGCAGCCAACGAAGTTGGACGGCGGAAGTGCGACCGTCAAAATAGCCTCGGTCTGGCGAAGACAAATAGCAACTTAACAGGAGTGAGTGGGGGCATAGCTCGTTTTCAGGTGGACCAAAAATACCGTACCTGTACAGGGAACGTTACGAAATATGAATTCCGCTCGCTGTTTGAGTTTGACAGCTATTGTACTCCCTCAGCCAATCGCCGAGCGAAAAAATCAAAACACAAACGCACGTGTGTCGGTAAATCAAAACACAAACGCACGTGTATCGGTAAATCAAAACACATTTTGTCCATGTAACTCCCATATGGGTTTGAAAAACTTTCCAAAATGTCAGCTGGTGAACCACCGAAAAAAAAAACTCTACATAATTCTATGATATGGCAATTGTGGTAAGTTATTAAGAGTTGTTGTTGCAATTTAAGATGTTCGTTCAAAAGTTTCCAGTTTCACCAATTGGTGACAAGGAATCCAGCTTGAGAACCATAACATGTGGTATCCCCCAAGGATCTACCTTAGGACCTCTACTCTTTCTCCTCTATATCAATGATCTCCCAATAGCAACTTAACAGGAGTGAGTGGGGGCATAGCTCGTTTTCAGGTGGACCAAAAATACCGTACCTGTACAGGGAACGTTACGAAATATGAATTCCGCTCGCTGTTTGAGTTTGACAGCTATTGTACTCCCTCAGCCAATCGACGAGCGAAAAAATCAAAACACAAACGCACGTGTGTCGGTAAATCAAAACACAAACGCACGTGTATCGGTAAATCAAAACACATTTTGTCCATGTAACTCCCATATGGGTTTGAAAAACTTTCCAAAATGTCAGCTGGTGAACCACCAAAAAAAAAAACTCTACATAATTCTATGATATGGCAATTGTGGTAAGTTATTAAGAGTTGTTGTTGCAATTTAAGATGTTCGTTCAAAAGTTTCCAGTTTCACCAATTGGTGACAAGGAATCCAGCTTGAGAACCATAACATGTGGTATCCCCCAAGGATCTACCTTAGGACCTCTACTCTTTCTCCTCTATATCAATGATCTCCCAAACTCTTCAAAAAAAATTATCTTTAGAATTTTTGCCGATGATACAAATATGTTTTATTCCTCTAATGACCTCGATGAGTTAGGAAAAGTTGTCAATGATGAGCTTAAGAATGTTTTAAAGTATTGTGCTGCAAATAAGCTATCTATCAATTTTAAAAAGACCAACTATATGCTAATAACCACACCCAGGAAAAAACCTAATATAACAATAACAACCTGTAATATAAAGAAAAAAACACAAATAAAATATTTAGGTGTCTTTATTGATCAGCACTTACAATGGGATGCTCAACTCAAACATATTAACAACAAATTGACAAAAAATGTAGGAATTCTTTTCAAACTTAGACATTATATTTCTATTAATACACAAAAGCAACTTTACTATACTCTTATTTACCCATATCTAAATTATGCTCTAATGTGCTGGGGAACAGCATGCCAATCCAGACTAAATAAGATCAAAACTAAGCAAAATAAATGTGTCCGCTGTATTTTCTTTGCAAAGAAAACCGAAAGTGCCACCCCATATTATAGAATTCTAGAAATCCTCAAACTTGAGAACATTTTTAACTTTAAAATATCTACTCTTGTACATAAAATAATATATGTGAAACATAGAATTCCAGCCACTTTTTCTGACTTGATTGTGTCTGCCTCTGATGTACACAAACATAATACTAGATATGCTGCTAAACAAAACCTACACAGACCAGCCTCCAGAACAAATTATGGCCTTACACGATTTAGAGCTCTGTCAGCAAAAATATGGGAAAAAATACCATTCGAGATTAAATGTTTGCCTCATAATAGTTTTAAAAATCAATATAAAATATATCTCCTTGGCAGCCAGTCATAGTCACCTGTATTCTCCTGTGTTTTTTTTTTCTTTCTTTTTCTTCCTTCAAAATAATGATGTTATTGTATACGTAATATCTGTAGTGTAACATTTATCTGTTAATCTTTAAATATGTAAGTCTACTTTACTTGTAAATTATTATCAAATACTTTTCTTGACTCCTTCCTTTCTTTCTTTATTTTCTTAAATCTACACCTAAGCCATATACATGTAAGCTAAGCACCTTCCTTCCCTCATCAATTTATCTGTTAATCTATCTGTTAATCTTTAAATATGTAAGTCTACTTTACTTGTAAATTATTATCAAATACTTTTCTTGACTCCTTCCTTTCTTTCTTTATTTTCTTAAATCTACACCTAAGCCATATACATGTAAGCTAATCACCTTCCTTCCCTCATCAATTTCAACATTGTAGTGGCCAACTCGAAAGCTTTGCTCCTTTGGCCACTACGCACTCTCCTCCTACAAAATCTTTATACCTTTATACATTTTCTTCTTTTTTTTATGGCTGTCGTAAATGTACATAATTACATATTTTTTAAATAAGTGTGAATAAAATGAACTTGAACTTGAACTTGAGGAACATTATCAGTGTAGGGTAATTCAAATATTTTTTTCTTGTATTTTTAATATAGGGTAATAAAGAATTATGAGTTCTCCGAGGGTGATTTCATAAAAAGAGAAGATATTTTGATTAATGCTGAATCTGACAAAGATTATCTGTCCATCGAAGAGTTAACGGCATGCACCCTGACAAGAATTGTAAACAAAGTGTGGGGTGAACGAGTAAAACTCATGAAGAAAAGGGAAATATTGAGTACGTTTTACGTGTACGAAAACTTACGTGTCCAAACGAAAGATACTAGCCCCGCAGTGCAGGAACGTCCGTTGGAACCTTAATAACTTACCACAAGAAAGTTTTTCAAACACATATGGGGGTTACATGGACAAAATGGGTTTTGATTTAGCGATACACGTGCGTTTGTGTTTTGATTTACCGACACACGTGCGTTGTGTTTTGATTTACCGACACACGTGCGTTTGTGTTTTGATTTTTTCGCTCGGCGATTGGCTGAGGGAGTACAATAGCTGTCAAACTCAAACAGCGAGCGGAATTCATATTTCGTAACGTTCCCTGTACAGGTACGGTATTTTTGGTCCACCTGAAAACGAGCTATGCCCCCACTCACTCCTGTTAAGTTGCTATTTGTCTTCGCCAGACCGAGGCTATTTTGACGGTCGCACTTCCGCCGTCCAACTTCGTTGGCTGCCAACAAATTGTTTGCTTTCTCCAGACTGTGGTATCGCTGGATCTTAAAATTCGGGTAGGGATGAGTTCATTTATCATCCTATGTCCTACCGTAGTTTGGAGTTATTTGGAGTGAGCGAAGTGTGATTTTCGTGGCAAAGATTACAGGTTATGCATCGTATATTTGTCGGTTGTCTCCAGCCTTTTCATTATATTAGGAGGTGAGGGAAAGAGGTTCGAAAAAAGCAGCGGAAACGACCCTAGAAGAGCTCAGAGGTATGAATAACCACAACTGAAACATTGTAGGATGAAGTCGTGTATTTATTTGTCTAACATACATGTTTTGGAAGGATTTATAATATGAACTATTCAAGCGATATTTGTAAGCGTATAAATACACAAATCTTGAGATTGGGCTGCCTGTGTTCGAACCTGAAACTTCGGCATGATCATTTCCCGTTCTCTTTCCGCCGACCAGGGATATCTTCTGTTTTGCAAATATTCGATCTAACAGTAAATATATAGAGTGCATTTAAATACTCAGGTTTATTTAAGCTGCCCTGCCTGTCCCGAGTAAAAATGTTGTATTCTAGATGAAATCTGAGCTTTAAATCAACTGCATAAGTCTTCGCTATGACGATTTGCAAACGCGCGCGGATATTTGGCTGTAGTTGCATTTTAATGAACTGGCTCCTACCCATAATGCACCCGATATATTGATATAGTTGAGGAGCGGGGGTCAAAGTTTTTGCACTTCGCTGTATATATATATATATATATACAGCAATTTTCATAAATTCTGACCCCCCTCACCATATATAAATATATATCAAACACATATCTAACATTATGGGATGTCATTGCTGATATTTTTTTCAAGTTGCCTATCATCAAGGCCTTCTGAAAAAAATATAGGTAGAGGTATCCCATAATGTTTGATATATTTTTGATATATATTTATATATGGTGAGGGGGGTCAGAATTCTTGAAAATTGCTGTATGAAAGCCCGTATTGGTGCGAGATCACTGTACACAAGCTAGCTTAAAGCCCGTATTGGTGCGAGATCACTGTACACAAGCTAGCTTAAAGCCCGTATTGGTGCGAGATCACTGTACACAAGCTAGCTTAAAGCCCGTATTGGTGCGAGATCACTGTACACAAGCTAGCTTCTGTGCATGTCCTCTTTTACTCCTCTCTAACATCCACCTCGATCAACTAGGATTTATTCTCCCGATAATAAATATAGCGTGCGTGGGGAGGCAGGGGGTTGAGAGGTAATTATAATAATGGAAAGTTGATTCGATTTTATTTCATTTTATTTATTTAACTTCAATTATGACTAAAACAAAATATATAGATTATAGATCGTTTTCACTGACGTCACAAAAACAATTCCCTCAAGAAAATATATTAGTAAAATATTTTTAATGTTTGAGCTGTCGTACAAATAACATTAAAACAATTTAGTGTAATTTGTATGCGGCGGCCATGTTGGTGTACCACTTTGGTACACCAAGATGGCGGCCGAAAACGTACTCTACAAATAAAGCTGTTTTTCACAGCAATATGATTAGCATTCACCTCAAAGCACTTTAGATATCACTTTTAAAGGTCTTATTAAAGGGGCTGTGTCACGGTAAGACTTTACATTCGTTTTTCCGGGCCGGAAAGAGCTTTTTCCACCGATTTTGACATGAACTAACGAACCTCTCGGCCATGTGGGATGCTTAAAATGAAAGCAAATATGCAAAAATGACTAACAAACAGTGCATATAAACAGTGCATATAAACAGTCTCCAGGGAAAATATTGAAAATCCTTTCAATCAAGCATTGAGGGAGGGAAGTTTAACTGTTTGTATCCAAATAACAGCCACTAAACGAGCGATTACTCGATACATGCGCAGTACCATGACATAGCCCCTTTAACTCTAAAATTTTAAATTGGCAGAAATATATGGATTTTAATTACATTTAGGAAACACGCTGGGCTGTCACAAAATTCAAAATACTCTAACTCAATAACGATACACCGTATCGACTTTAAATGTTCAAAGAGTATACCGATACCTAAATCATATTAAAAGAACAGGGTTATATATCCTTTAGTTTAGATTTTAGAATTTTGATGACGTCACGTGCACACGATCTATAAATGAACACGATGATTGATGACAACCAGAGCATGGCTCAAATTTACTTTTCTAAGATTATAAATAAAAGCTGTAAGAAAAATACATATATCCGCATTACCAATGTGCTCCTGATATCTAGTAGTGTTTTGGTATAAATCATTCGTTTAAGGTACTCAATGATTTTTAAATGGCAAACATATTGCAGTCACGAAAATTAAAATGTTCTTATGATCAGACAGTAATAAATGATAACACCATTATTTGTCGATGTTTTTCCTTTTCTTGTTTAAATAATTTAGGGTTTTGATTATAATGATTATAGATTTCCATAAATGTTATTGCACGCCGTGTTTGTATACTGTCGTGAGTCCAGCGGACTCAATATTTTTTAATGGCTTTTTCCAAACTTAAGTGGAAACACATTTCAGTCACGAAAATCGAACAAAAGAAACAGTATTTCTTAAGGCTGGTTTCCATATAACATTGTGTTGTTTTCCGTGTTTATGTCGTTTCTCGTTTGTTTGTCGATGTTTTTTCCTCTCGTTTTAAATAATTTAGAATTTGGATTATAAAGCTTTGTAGTTTTCTAAGATTAATCCATAAATGTTAATGTGAAATTCACCAACAGAACACTTTTGAGCTATTACATTTCTACTGCGGCCGGCTGTAACTGAAGGATTAACCTTCGAAGAAAATATCTCGGCTATGTGGCCTGGGTTCAGAAAATAAATATGCTGTTGCTAAAACTGCGACGCAGTAGAGATATCAATCTGATCGTATGGTAAGCTGTTGACTTTAAGATACTAAAAAATAAAAAAATGTTATGAAACTCTAAATCATCCAGTCACTGTTATTTTTTTCATTTCCGAACAGTCGAGTTTCCTTGATCGATATTAAAACTTTTTTTTAATGTAACACCATATTCATATTTAATCTTAAGTTTCATCACACAGCGTATTAGAAGAACAACAAAAAATGTAAACAATATTAAAACGGTATTTTCATTTTGTTTACTTCGTTCAAACTGCTGCAAACAACAAGGAATCTAACCGGTACGAAGAAAAATCTCTCTCTCGTAATATTGAAAGATAGTCAAACCACTGTAATCACTTTTTGTAATTAACAATTCCGGCAATATGTTTACTCGACCACTCAAAATCACCTTAATTATTAATTTTATTTGAAACTACTGCAGCACCCTGTCATCTAATCTATAATTACTTGAATCAATATCTGGGGAAAGAAACATTTCTTTTATGTGGTTGGTTGGAATACAAATTACTGGGTACGGTTGTTCAAAGCCTGATTAAGCTCATCCAGGATTAAGGCGATATCTAATCTTTAGTTCGTTGATTTCTCGCGGCCGCGAACTACTGCTTGCTCGAGGTTAAAAACTTATTGCTTGAGGAGAAATTACAACTCGAGATCCTAGATAAAAAAGTTTCCCAAGAGAACCAAAACCATTGGCTAAAGCCGTCGAAGAGAGTTCAAACTCTCACTCGTTTGGACCGCAAACTCTCATCGACTCTCATGTGCACTCCTCGAATTTGTACCTGGTCAAATTTTCATGAGTTAATGAGAGATTACTTCAACTCTCATGCACTCTCATTCTCGTTTAACCGGGCCTTAAGATTTCATCCAGAGTTAACACTAACTGGGCTTCGAGCACCCGGACCCTGGTTCAGTCTTGTTCATTTTTCTCCAACTTAGCTTTGATGCATTTCTTCATGCACGGAAAATCCGATTTGTTGGTTTGGTATACATTCAAGTGCTATCAAATTAAAACATACTGGGTGATATGAGAATACTCACCAGTCAGCATGTCGGTTACTGCCAGGTTTAGTACAATAATGTTGTAGGGTTTCCTTAACAGCGAACGACGATGTCTGAACAGCATCAGTAGAAACAGTAGATTACCCAAGAATGCTACCACAGCGATGACACCTTCAATAACGCGGAAAGGAAGAGGTGCGATGAAGAGTGAAATTCTGTCTGAAGTGAGCGTTGCGTTTGCTGTATTTACGGTTTGCCCGTACATCCTAAATCGCCGTTCCAATTGCCTTTTGGCTACGCCTTGTCACGCGTTTCGTAAAATAATTACTTTTTAGATACAAGCTTTGAAAGTTCATTTGTCCATATTAAGCCTGGACTTGCACACTCTCCAAAGGTCGATAATTCTATACATAAAAATAATATATGATAATATATAGTATGTATTTACAGCGCGCCAAAAGGGCGAGGCTTAATTGGCCATTACCAAATTGAAAAAAGAACTGGCGCAGAGTTTGTAGAGTTAATCCAATTAACAAATAAACCTAGTCACAAGAAAGACCACACCGGAATTCGCAAGAATACCACGTTTTAGCATGATAGAAACTGAATCACAAGGTTTCAACATAGGGCCCCTAAGGGCAACTCGCGGGTGGTCAGTGAGTAATTTTGGCATATACTAAAAATCACGTGACCGATGAGGTCATCGTTACGTCACACCACTAAGTGAATCATGGGGACCCAATACCATGTCTATCAAAGTTTGAGCCGCCTGCCATTAGAAATGAGGGATACGGGCATATACTACAAATTACGTGACCGATGAGGTCATCGTTACGTCATCACCAATAAGTGATTGATAGGGACCCGCTACCATGTCTGTCCAGGTTTGAGCCACCTGCCAGTAATATTAAGCGAGTTAGCCATGAAATCTTATTTCCCGAACATATTCCGAATAACTCGTTCCTGCACATGCGTGCATCCACGAGTTAAAAATTGCTGTCTTAGATTGTTAATATGAATGTTAATATTTATTTATATATGGTAATTCGCAAAGGTAAAAACCATCACAGCGAATGTACAGTGCAAGTAGCCTGAATTTCAGCCGTCTCCTCTGGTTCATTCCTCCCGAGAGAGACGTCTGAATCCAATAGCCGCTAATGCCGTCCAGTGACGTCAAGGCGGATTAACAATTTAACTTATGCAAATAAAACTGTCACGGCGGTAGTAAAAGTTCGTGAGAAATATTTATTTGAGATTATGCCGACCAAAATAAAAGTCTTACCTATATTATATAACTCCATCCATTTGCTTCTCAAGTGCCTCTTATGTTGTGAAAGCCTTTCCGAAGCAACAAATCGTTATATTATATTTGGAGGCAAAGTACAGCTGATCTTTGTCTTTCCGTTGATCTTTGTACATGTCTCGTGATCTGCCGTTCGAATCGACACAGCTACGAGATATTACCTATGTAAATGATGCAACAGAAAAGTAGAAAAACATGAAAGGGTAATGGAGAATTTTCGAAGAAATACGAAGACTCATTTACGGGAAAGAACAGTTCCTTGAATAGAGTAGCGACATTCTTTACCACTGCGAGTGTGAACAAATAATAGATTGTCAACAACCCCGCAGACGCGACGCGATAAAATGTACATGTTTACAGTTAGTCGGCCGGTTATTGTGCAGGACACTTTCAATCCATTTCCAGATGTTTTCCAAACTAATTCAAGGTCTTTGCCAAAGACAATCACTCCACTGAAACTCAACGATCAACAATCGCGAGTCCAAAGTGAATCCTGCCGTCTCCTCGGCTGATAATTATGATAATTATGCGAAATTATAGAATATGAACCAATCAAAAATCACTACCAGGTTTTCTGGTAGTGACGTCACTGGACGGCATTAGCGGCTATTGAATTCAGACGTCTCTCTCGGGAGGAACGAACCAGAGGAGACGGCTGAAATTCAGGCTACAGTGCAAGTGCATTAATTATGCTTTAGGTAAAATGCAAGTGCCTGTGCAAGAATGAACAAATAATAATAAATTAAGTTATTGGTCATGGCAAAAGTGTGCAGCAAAGGCAGATTTGAAGCTGCTGACCGTTGTTTTTTCTAACAGATAATTTGGTAGGCAATTCCAGTCCTTGACAGTTCAAGTGAGTCGGGGACTAGATCATTCTTATTCGAAACTGGCAAGTGATCTCTGAAATATATAGCCACACCACCGCTAAATCTATTGCGATCCTTTCGAATGAAATAGTAACCCGGAATATGTATTTCCCCGTCGGTTATTTTGATTGGACACAGAAACGATATGCGCAGATCAAACGAAGTGCATTGTAGTCATGCGCAAGGACATATAAACGGTATGCGCGTTTCACATGTGGCTTTCTTTTCATTTGGGCGTGGTGTGTATATTTTTACTGCTTTAATTTTGCATTTTCATGCGAATGTGGCCCTTATTCGTACTTAGAATCTGTTGTTATTGCCATCCTACAGCGAGTGTCAATAAGTGTGATCGCCTTCGTTTTAGCCTAAAGCAGACCCCCGCGGCGACTTTCGTTTCATTTCCGTGGAAGTGAAACGGATGTCGCCGCCGGGTCTGCTTTACGAGGCTACTTCGTTTGTATTTTACCACAATTCCTTCAGCGCTCCTTATTAGTCTCGTGTTTTGATGTGAATGATCATGCTAAGTTGACGACTCCACGCGTCACTGGAGTCAGTGTGAGCGTATTGGTGATTTTTATCGCCATAACACGCGATCGCAATATTGGTTTGCATTGATAAAATCAAATAAAACATCTTGGTCTACCAAAAATACACTTATAAACCAAATTTAGGAACATTAGATTATTTCCCAACGGAGCTGTGGGTCAATGAAAGTACGACAATTTTACATTACTTTGTAGGCCATAAAACGAGAAACGTGCGGCTAAATACACGAATGACCTCTGACAATATAAACTAACTAAATCCCTTGCTAAAACCCTACCCTGACCGGTCAGTAAACAAGTTTCCAGGTAAACGACGAGGTTTTAGGGCTAATTTGTGGCTAGAGTTCACAGGTAAAGGAGTTCTCAAGCAAATGGGGAAGAAAACAATTTCAGAGCTTTTCTGGAACTCGAAACCCCGCTCTGCTGCTCGTAAAGCAGACGTCGCAACCAGATTAAGACGAGTACCATCGAGGTACTGAAAATCCCCCCCCCCCCCTCCCCCCCGGAAGGGGGGGGGGGGATACTTGAATATGTTTTAGGTGGGGGTGGTCCTCTGGTAGCTCAAAACCCCTACCTCAGACCAAAAACGGCATTTTCCCTACCTCATCTCAGACCAAATGTTAAACATTGATACCCCATCTCAGACTAAATGTTGAAAATTGATACCCCACCTCAGACTAGATTAAATGGTTCAGAAGCCCATCCGAAACGAATGCTCTCTTTAATATACTTTTATAGCATCTCCGGCACCTTATCAGTAATCTATATGTCCTATCTCAGTATTTGACAGGCCGACTTTCAAAAACACTGGCTTTGATTCAGTCTTTTATCTACCGTAGTGTGTAATCCCGGGAGTGTATCTTAAACGAGCTTCTTTATTTCTTTGAGAAATGCCATTGTAAAAATGCCTTGTGCATTTGCGCATTGCTTTACGAGGTTCAAAGAATAAGAGTTGTCCGTCATATTAATTAGGAAATTATGTAAAAGCAATGGTTAAATATCATGCGGCGATAAGGCCGGGGACAATGGCATAATAGGTCTTATTACGTAAACCAATTATCGATCAGCATCGCGTGATCGATATTATAAACGCTGCATCAAAGGTTGGTAAAAGTAACAAAAAAGTATACCCCCATCTCAGGCCAGAAGAAACCTGGCCTTCAGAAAATTCAGGGAATGTATACCCCATCTCAGACCAAAAAGAGTAAAAATGGGACCCCATCTCGGACCCAGAAGGCTAAAATCCCGACCCCATCCCGTATAGCGTTTGTATGGGGGTTACCCCAATCCCGGGGCTTAAAAGCTATGACAAAACGAATGGCAACGCTTACCTAAGGTGTACCATCCATGATCGCTAGGAGCTAAAGATGAACGCATACGAATATCTAAAATAATTTTGGCTGCCTTGTTTTGTAGAACTTGTAGGTGATCCATGAGGAACGGGATGCTCGTCGGACATTTTCGATTTGACCCCTAAAGAGGTACTAAAATGTGCGTGGCTCAAGCTTATTTTGACCCCTAAAAGATAATAGAAATGTAAATTGATAACAGCTTTTTTGTTCAATTGACACCCGACCCCTAAAAGGTACCGCTTTACATAGAAATGTCTGTGTTTGATGGTGAATACCCTAAGTGGTACCAAACTCCTGATTTTGACCCCTAAAAGGTACGACGAGCATCCATGTACCCCTCATATAAGGGAGTCCCCCCCCCCCGGGATTGGAATTTAGCGTGTATCATTTTATCTATTGAAAAACTGAGCCCTGCCTTTCCTATGTTATTACTGCTAATGTAAAACATATTTAGTGTGATTTGCCCTGCGTTTCTAGAGCGGAGAGGAACGGTTTAGGGGCGAGGGAGAAACGGTTAAAAGTAACTAGGGAGACGGGAGAAATGTCCAGAAAAACAACGGAGATTGCAGCATATAGGGAGGAGGGAGAAAATGGGATCGACATTCGTGCTCTTGGGAGAAAAAATCGAAAAAACTAGGGAGGGAGATTTCACTAGCCGTTTCTCTCCGCTCTTTCTGAGCTTTCAGCACTGGCCTCTCTCATTTATAGACGCAGGAAAAACTGGACTTCTCCACAGTATGGAAATCCGTATTTCTAGAAAATTTACATATTTTTGTCTATTTTAATATTTATTATGGAGATAAACGAAAACTATATTTTCTATAATAATTTTCTAAGGAAGTGGTCAACATTTTCCAGTGTATATGTCAAGAGGGAGTTTCTTTAACTTGTGTTGGCACAACATGCAGGACTCACAGCGTGGTTGGAGTTACTTCATACTTTAATCATTGTCTCAAAGACTGGCAATATTCCAAGAGATTGACTGGCCATATCCAATGATGACGGATCACGGTCTCGCCATAACGGGCTAGGGTCTCACTCTTACTCGCTCTATGTTATAAGATATTCATGCTGTATCAGTATGTCATATATAAACAATAGTTACTAAGAACCATACAGGTGTATTGACGATGTTCTAAAGATAAAGTTAATGTGTACAATATTGAGAACTTTGCACCGTTTGCATAATAAAGGGTAGGTATGTGAGGTGTTGTATTCAGAGCCCGACCCGGTTTGCAAAAACAAAAAAATGAAGGTATTCTTATTAACCAGATTTTCATGAAATTTATGAAAATCAACCCGAATTGATAGATGATTTGCTCCAAAACAAGACTTTGTTTGCGAAATTGGGCTCAAACCTGGACACGGTACCGCCGCACCGTCTCACTTACGTGATGCACGTGAGTGCCCCCCGGAGTTTGAAATACCACTCCCTGTATTTGTAATTTCATTATTACGTTGAAATACCATTCCCTTTAGCCAATCAGATTGCAGAAATTTCTTAGGTCATGTTATAATCGATGAAATACCAGCGTATATTTCTTTCTAAAAAGTTATATCTTCACATGTGAAGATATCACTTTTGAAAATATGGCTTGCTTTCAAAGATTTCTAGCCTTTTTAGTAAGAGATAGAAACTGGTATTTCGTAATTCATCGATAATTATATATTAAAAAGAATATTACGTATACGGATGTTAACTTCTCGTGTTGATGAAATATATTTCATCAACACTCGAAGATAAATTCCGCATATCCGCGCGGCATGTAATATCCTCTATATACTAGTCTTGGGAGAGAGTAAGGGAGGGTCCACAGCAGGGTACAACACAATTAATGTTGTGTGTGATAGCCCGGGGCTAGAGTAGTTTCATGACTGGCTTGCAGATTGGTTTGACAACGTTAGATATTTCCGTAGAAATCTCACTTAAAGTTGGTAACTAATTTGTATTGGCCCCATGCTCTTCAGTTCAATACAACTTAATGAAAAAATAATATCTGACTGTTTGTTTATCTTTTAGCTCAATCTATATAGTACTTTTAAAGAACGGAACTGTAATTAAAAGTACTCAAATTCTATTGGCTTGTTGTCATGATCTCTAAATAGTAATAAGCTTAATAAATGTAAATCTTAATGTCGGTAAGTGGAAGAGGCTCTTGGAAAATAAGTTATATTCAATGTTGTCAATTGATCAAAAGTAGCCTTAGTGAATAGAGGCTCGTACTGGACTATTCTCATACAAATCCAAACCTAGTTCAACAGAAGAAAGTTTGAATTAAAGTTTCTCAAATATACAATGTAGTGCGCTAAACTATAACTGTATAATCTATGTTTTCCTGACGTAGAATTTTGTCTAAAATCGTGAAATGCCTTTTCTTAACAAATACATCAAAATTACTGATAAAATAAAATGGGCTGTTCTTTCCGGTGTCACAAGTGGGAAATTGCATAATAGGCCATTACCGTGTTATCGATGTGGGTTAAACTAGTTTCTAAGATACTTCCGCATTCCATTTTCCTATTGACTTTTTCCCAACCTTATTATTTTTGTAAGGAACTTTTTATAGACCCAAAAATATATGAATATTTTGATACTTTTCTGCAATTCTTGCTTTGGAACAAAACTGAGCACATTCAAACAGTGATGACAACAGGTCTAATGTAATTGTAACAACACATTTGGGTGAAGATTTGAATAATCGATGATATGTTTTGAAAGGATACTTAATGTATGTAACTCCGTTAATGTTTAAATTTACGGCGACCTGTATGGCGACCGCGTAGCTTGATCCTAACGGTAAGTAAACGCGTTTAATCAGTCTCTCGACCTTGCTCGATCCTGCGCAGTATAGACCGAGACATTGAATGGAATTCAGATAAACGCGATAAATTTCCAGTAGGGGTCATTAGTGATTCAATACCTTTTCCCCAGGAAGTCTAGATGTAAGACTGGGATAATTTTATATGGAGCACAAGGTCTCCATCCTGAGACGGTTTCGGGTGGTTGATAAATGATCGAGATTTACAGTAGGTAGATGCTTAGGTTTTCATGTTTAATACGTCCAAGAGACGCCGAACCAATCTCAAGTTCAGTAACGTTTTCTCACGGCCGTTACGCCGAATCCAGAAAGGAACGAAGAAACCGGTTTGACAGCGTCGGGCCCGGTGGGACTCTAGCGCAGGACTAGAAAAGGCGCGACGCATTACCGTTAAGGGAGTTGGAAAACGGACGGATAGTCAGCCAGAGCAGAGTTTAGCCACAAGCAGTCCTTCTGAGTACCACAATAAAATCCGTTAAAGCGTCTCGAAACACGATATCGGGGCAGATTTATGCAGGCAGATTAAGATAAGGAGTCAAAACTAGCTATAAAATTAGTTATCCATACGGCCCGAGTCAGGTGCGCGCAGCCTCTATGAGTTAATATCGAGTAGTATAGGAAGTGGGGGTTCTGGGTTTATAGTGAGAACACTTTGCCAAAAATACCAATTTTTTACAGTACCCACAATTCTTTTTGTCGATCCTTGTGTTTCGGCATGAAGTAGACTTTGGAAGACAAGGCAGCAAAGTTGGGGTAGCCAGGGCCACGAAGTAGTCTCTTTTTTCCCCAAAAAAGCGAAACAGCAAAGTTGGGGTAGCCAGGGCCACGAAGTAGACTTTGCAAGACAAGGCAGCAAAGTTGGGGTAGCCAGGGCCACGAAGTAGTCTTTGGAAGACAAGGCAGCGAAGATGTGGAAATTGTGGAAATGGATGTGGAAATTGTGGAAAACGAATGTGGAAATTGCGGCAAAAATATGTAGAGAATTGCAACAATATATAAAAAATTGTGGCGAACAGGTAGGAACACCTATTAATTAGAGAAATGGGAACACAAGTATATATCGGTAGGAATACATCTGTCGAGAGAAGAACCATGCCAGGAAAAAGCAAAATTCCACCCTCGGCCTACGGGGAGATACGAATGGGCAAGCTAGGATTCCGAGAGGCTAGGAGGAGCTACGGGATTGGACACGCACGATACAAAAAGATCCAGCAAGGAGAGGAGGCTCCCCCTTCTATCGTGCCCCCTCCCATTTCCTTCCGGAGGCTCGAGCAGGACACCAGTGGCGAGATTCTCGACGATCTCCAAAGCGTGCAACAAGCCCGCCCGGACCTATTCCTATCCCACGAAGAATACAAGCTCTTGGCGGGGGCGAAAGATGCAAAGCAGTCCTACACTTTTGCCCATCTACGAGATTTCCCTCGACAGCTTCGCGAGCTCTATAGGCTACAGTACCACTATTTCCTAGCCTCTGGGTATGTACAGGACATCGTGGATATGCGAGTCCACGAAAGCGGTAGGGCCGGCTTCGTATCCTTCGAACGGCTTCTACTACCAGAAAACTACGAACGGTTTCTACAACCAGGATTCTACGAGCGGCAGCCCCTCGAGCAACTGCCCAGCCCCGCGAATTCGCTAGAACTGGATGGCGGTGCACAAACATCGGCAGTCGAGCCCCTCGATACTACTTGCCGCTGCGGATCCAAAAACCATAGAACCCATAGCAAAGTGTGTATACTCGAAAGGCAAAGCATACGAGAGACCGGAGACCCGCATACTGCACCTGCGCGAGAAACACCCAGTTCGGATCCGGAGGAGCAGCAAGAGACCGAGGAGGCGCAAACTGCGCTTGCGCGCGATATCGACGCCACAGAGGAGCAAGAGGACCTGTTGCAGCTGCCAAAACGGATTCTGGCCAACAAAGCAGTGTGGAACATCGAAAACAAAGACGATATGTGTTTGTACTGGTCTGTTCGAACGGCCACGAAATTGCGAAACCTCCAGGCGGCATGTCTGTGCGGCAAAGGAGACGATTGTATCTGGCAACGGATATACGCTACGCGAGTCGCAAGAACAAGAGCAAAAAGAAGTAGGAAGGCACCAAAAGCAAAGCAACAAACCAAAAACAAAGCAACAAAGTAACGAACCAAAAGCAAAGCAAAGCAAAGCAACAGGCAAAAGCAGAGCTACGAACATATTGCAAAGCTACAAACATATTGCAAAGCTACGAACCATATTGCAAAGAGCAAATGCAATCCATAGGCAGCAACATACGAGCATGTAAACCACCATGGACAAACGAATGCAATCCACAGCAGAAACATACGAGCATGCAGACAAATGCAATCCATGGCAGACCACCAGCGACAAACGCACAGACAAATGCAATCCATGGCAGACCACCAGCGACAAACGCACAGACAAATGCAATCCATGGCAGACCACCAGCGACAAACGCACAGACAAATGCAATCCATGGCAGACCACCAGCGACAAACGCACAGACAAATGCAATCCATGGCAGACCACCAGCGACAAACGCACAGACAAATGCAATCCATGGCAGACCACCAGCGACAAACGCACAGACAAATGCAATCCATGGCAGACCACCACGAACAAACGCACAGACAAATGCAATCCATGGCAGTACTATCCAAGACTAGCCAGACGCTGGAATGCTAGACTATCTGGCCAAGGCAACACAAGGCCATCCTCGTTGCACAACGAAGGAGTCTCGTCGTCGTCGTCTCCTCGAACAAGAAACAATGGTCCAAGAGCAAGAGCACAGCACAGAGCTTTCCCCACACTTTCTACTCCAACATCCTCCACTCCAACACAGCACAACACTCCTTTCCCTTTTTTCGGCAAGGCGAGGTATTCCTCCAAAGTCGTCGCGGCTGCACCCGAAGACACCGCTATTGCCATAGCATCCCTCCAGGCCTGTATTGGATAGAACGATGGCCACTTTCCCCAAGTACCACACACTCGTAGCATAGCCACTTTTCTGTATACCTATACCTATACTCTGCAGATAGGAGATTTTCCCAAGAACTGTATACTCCGTATACCCTATACATAGGAGAGCTCCAATTGCACATTCCTACTAGGGAATCCAACCAAAGATCCCGACCAATAGGAAGAAAACAAAAGGAAGCGCAATCGCAAGGCCTTGGCCATGAAGTAGACTTTGGAAGAATTTTGGAACAACAACAATGCTTGGCCACGAAGTAGACTTTGGAAGAATTTTGGAACGACAGCAATGCTCGGCTACGAAGTAGTCTTTGGAAGAATTGTGGAACGACAGCAATGCTCGGCTACGAAGTAGTCTTTGGAAGAATTGTGGAACGACAGCAATGCTTGGCCACGAAGTAGTCTTTGGAAGAATTGTGGAACGACAGCAATGCTCGGAAGCAGAAACATACAAGCACACAGACCACCATCGACAAAAGCAGAAACGTACAAACATGGCCAAATGCAAAACAAATGCAATCCAAAGCAGAAACATACAAACATGGCCAAACACAAAACAAATGCAATCCAAAGCAGAAACATACAAGCACACAGGCCACCATCGACAAACGCAGAAACAAATGCGAACCAAAGCAGAAACATACAAGCACACAGGCCACCATCGACAAACGCAGAAACAGACGCAAACCAAAGCAGAAACACACAAGCACACAGGCCACCATCGACAAACGCAGAAACAAATGCGAACCAAAGCAGAAACATACAAACACACAGGCCACCATCGACAAACGCAGAAACAAATGCAATCCACCAGTTCGAAGAACAAACACACAAGCAAGGACCACCATCGACAAACGCAGAAACATACAAGCACACAGGCCACCATCGACAAACGCAGAAACAAATGCGAACCAAAGCAGAAACATACAAACACAGGCCACCATCGACAAACTCAGAAACAAATGCAATCCACCAGTTCGAAGAACAAACACACAAGCAAGGACCACCATCGACAAACGCAGAAACATACAAGCACACAGGCCACCATCGACAAACGCAGAAACAAATGCGAACCAAAGCAGAAACATACAAGCACACAGGCCACCATCGACAAACGCAGAAACAAATGCGAACCAAAGCAGAAACATACAAGCACACAGGCCACCATCGACAAACGCAGAAACAAATGCGAACCAAAGCAGAAACATACAAACACACAGGCCACCATCGACAAACGCAGAAACATATGCGGCCTCTATTGAACTGCCCGTCATAACAATCACACAGTTGTATGGCCAACCAGAATACGCGTAAGAATGAGCATTAGTAAGAGCCAATGTTGTTAGTAAAGATAAAAAAAGTCATTTTAGTCAACATTTGAAGTATTTCTTCAAATTATTGCAAAGTCGAATTAGTTATACGACGTCTAATCAGGAATCGACTCGGGCTTTTACTTACGCGGTCATGGGTCAGGAAAGGTCAAATTTACACGATTTCAAACAAGCGTAAACCAAAACTTTCTTCACACAAGTACTCAAAACTTTTCGGAGATTCATTATGAAAATTGCAAGAAGGGTTATAGGCACTTTAAACGGTCAAATGCACATTACAATATTAAAATGGGAAAACGTTTTTAAAGTAGTCTAGAAATAAAACATATATACCGTCAAAATAACCAATACTAGTCATTTTGTTTTTGTGTGCGAGAGGACCGTAACCAAGTATATATGTCCTGCAATCTGATTGGATCCTAGAGCGGACGGTATTTTCTCTATCTGACCACTATCACCGTATCCTAGCGCCTCATCCCAGTGGAAATGACACTTTTTACAAAGTTTGTGCCGAGATTCTGACGTAGCAGCCACATTTCTGTCACACATGCAGTCCGGTCCGTACGTACACATGCAGTCCGGTCCGTACGTACACATGCAGACCGGTCCGTACGTACATATGCGGTCCGGTCCGTACGTACACATGCAGTCCGGTCCGTACGTACACACGCGGTCCGGTCCGTACGTACATTCAACACCCCGGGCATAGTGTTTTCTCTATACGAATCTCCCAGCAGCTAAATAACATACTATGCAAACTAAGTTCTTACAGCTACAGACCAAAATAATACTGATAACAGTCGAAATATTCACCTCTGTTCGTATTATAATTACCTCTTGATTATTAGATACGATATTAGTCACCATTTGCTGATGGTGAAGTTCTTATACACTGATTATTACGTCATCACCGATAAGAAAGAAAGCGGCCCAGTCCCTTGGTTTGCTGTATTTCTCTCTCATTTCCTTCATGGCTTGCTGCAGGCTTGTACTAGCACTCTTTCCACTCTTCAAATACGAGTAAAAGCTCAACATGAAGTCCATGGTAGTATGGTCCTCAATAGCCCACAATGATGCTAGGACAGAGCGGGCTCCTGCGGCAAGAAACGCTCGGCTCATCCCAACTACTCCTTCTGCCTTGATCTCACCACGACCGCTGTGACAGCAGCTCAGGACAACCAGCTGCGCTCGAATACCAATTGCTTGTACCTCCCTCATTGTCAAGATGTAGTCCTCTTCTTCCGGAATACTTCTTGTTGATGTTGAAGCACATGGGGCCAGTGCAATCTCTCCTTCTGTATTTCCGTGTGCTGCAATGTGTATGACAGCCACGCCCTTCTGTAGTATTTTCTTGATCGCCTCTTTTGTTGCTTGGGGTCCTAACAATGGTGGCACGCCCAGTAGCTCGCTAACCTTCTTGGCCTCCTCTTCTGCGCATGGCAGAGATGGAAACTTTCTTGTGTCGCCTCTAAACATTACTTCTCCTACTTTAGGATTTCCAACAACCAGTGCACCTGTCCTGCTGTGATAATCTGCTTGGCATTCTTGCAAAGCCCTTAATGCTGTTAGTGAGGGAACAAACCTAATGCGCTTAGTTTCCGAGAGAAATAATCCTGTCTTGGGATCTTGTAGGGCTGCAAATGGCACCGTGTACAGAGAGCCATCTGGAATTATGATAACCTCGTCCTTCGTAAAGCTATGTTGTACAGGAGCCACTAATCGGTCAAACAATTTATTGAGTGGATATGTATGCTGCTCCTTTCTGAATATACATCTTATGCGAGGTTTAGAGTTATATTTGTTACTCTGTTCTTCTTTCATGGTCTCGCTTCTTTCACCTGAGGACAACGACGATTGCTTCCCAATACCCTTCCCGTCATTATTAGCATGCGAACTTTCAGGTACCTCCAGTGATCTGTCCTCGCATTTCAATCCTCTGACATTCAATTTACCATAGGCTGCAGCCACGAGTTTGTCTATGGTAGATTCAGATCCTGTGATCAGATTCATCGCCTTAAACATCAATGGGATTTGATGTGTTAAAGTCCAAACAGCCACATCTATGTCCATAAGTGTAAAAAAGAGGATCATGGAAAAATAACCACTCGACAATATCATCTCAACATCGGAATACTTCAGTGAATCACCCCTCGAGGCATTTTCCGGAGTAATATTATATTTTGACATCAAAATATCGCCCAAGGCACGGGCTCGTCCACGCTCACACACAAGAAGAGCTTCTTCTATTTGGTGGGTCTCAATCAGTACATGTGTCAAATATTTGAACACATCAATAAAGGTGTCAAAAATGGAGATCTTAAATTGGTCTTGCTCCTGTAAGTTATCAAACAACCACTCCCAACATCGCAAACTCGCCTTCAAAAACCTCTCCGATGTTAGTATGGTATCGTGGTAGCTTTCGTTTTCATTTCTCTTCTTGTAGTATCGACTTAATATCAAATAGCAGATTCCCAAGTTTGCATATGCTACCCCCTCGCCGGACCTGTTAGATATCTCTTTGGTGATGTTTAGATGCTTTTCATGATACTGAATGGCCTCGTCGTATTTGCCTAATGACCGATAGGCGTTTCCCAAGTCTCCATATGCTCGCCCCTCGCCGGCTCTGTCAGATATCTCTTTGGCGATGTTTAGATCCTTTTCATGATACTGAATGGCCTCGTGGTATTTACCTAATGACTGATAGGCGTTTCCCAAGTTTCCATATCCTTTCCCCTCGCCGGACCTGTCAGATATCTCTTTGGCGATGTTGAGATCCTTTTCATGATACTGAATGGCCTCGTGGTATTTACCTAATGACTGATAGGCGTTTCCCAGGTTTGCATATCCTTTCCCCTCGCCGGACCTGTCAGATATCTCTTTGGCGATGTTGAGATGCTTTTCATGATACTGAATGGCCTCGTGGTATTTGCCTAATGACTTATAGGCGATTCCCAAGTTTGCATATGCTCGCCCCTCGCCGGACCTGTCAGATATCTCTTTGGCAATGTTGAGATCCTTTTCATGATACTGAATGGCCTCGTGGTATTTACCTAATGACTGATAGGCGTTTCCCAAGTTTCCATATGCTCCCGCCTCGCCGGACCTGTCAGATATCTCTTTGGCGATGTTGAGATCCTTTTCATGATACTGAATGGCCTCGTGGTATTTACCTAATGACTGATAGGCGTTTCCCAAGTTTCCATATCCTTTCCCCTCGCCGGACCTGTCAGATATCTCTTTGGCGATGTTGAGATGCTTTTCATGATACTGAATGGCCTCGTGGTATTTGCCTAATGACTTATAGGCGATTCCCAAGTTTGCATATGCTCGCCCCTCGCCGGACCTGTCAGATATTTCTTTGGCGATGTTGAGATCCTTTTCATGATACTGAATGGCCTCGTGGTATTTGCCTAATGACTTATAGGCGATTCCCAAGTTTGCATATGCTCGCCCCTCGCCGGACCTGTCAGATATCTCTTTGGCGATGTTGAGATGCTTTTCATGATACTGAATGGCCTCGTCGTATTTGCCTAATGACCGATAGGCGTTTCCCAAGTCTCCATATGCTCGCCCCTCGCCGGCTCTGTCAGATATCTCTTTGGCGATGTTTAGATCCTTTTCATGATACTGAATGGCCTCGTGGTATTTACCTAATGACTGATAGGCGTTTCCCAAGTTTCCATATCCTTTCCCCTCGCCGGACCTGTCAGATATCTCTTTGGCGATGTTGAGATCCTTTTCATGATACTGAATGGCCTCGTGGTATTTACCTAATGACTGATAGGCGTTTCCCAGGTTTGCATATCCTTTCCCCTCGCCGGACCTGTCAGATATCTCTTTGGCGATGTTGAGATGCTTTTCATGATACTGAATGGCCTCGTGGTATTTGCCTAATGACTTATAGGCGATTCCCAAGTTTGCATATGCTCGCCCCTCGCCGGACCTGTCAGATATCTCTTTGGCAATGTTGAGATCCTTTTCATGATACTGAATGGCCTCGTGGTATTTACCTAATGACTGATAGGCGTTTCCCAAGTTTCCATATGCTCCCGCCTCGCCGGACCTGTCAGATATCTCTTTGGCGATGTTGAGATCCTTTTCATGATACTGAATGGCCTCGTGGTATTTACCTAATGACTGATAGGCGTTTCCCAAGTTTCCATATCCTTTCCCCTCGCCGGACCTGTCAGATATCTCTTTGGCGATGTTGAGATGCTTTTCATGATACTGAATGGCCTCGTGGTATTTGCCTAATGACTTATAGGCGATTCCCAAGTTTGCATATGCTCGCCCCTCGCCGGACCTGTCAGATATTTCTTTGGCGATGTTGAGATCCTTTTCATGATACTGAATGGCCTCGTGGTATTTGCCTAATGACTTATAGGCGATTCCCAAGTTTGCATATGCTCGCCCCTCGCCGGACCTGTCAGATATCTCTTTGGCGATGTTGAGATGCTTTTCATGATACTGAATGGCCTCGTGGTATTTGCCTAATGACTGATAGGCGTTTCCCAAGTTTGCATATGCTCGCCCCTCGCCGGACCTGTCAGATATCTCTTTGGCGATGTTGAGATGCTTTTCATGATACTGAATGGCCACGTGGTATTTGCCTAATGACTGATAGGCGTTTCCCAAGTTTGCATATGCTCGCCCCTCGCCGGACCTGTCAGATATCTCTTTGGCGATGCTGAGATCCTTTTCATGATACTGAATGGGCTCGTGGTATTTACCTAATAACTGATAGGCGATTCCCAAGTTTGCATATGCTCGCCCCTCGCCGGCTCTGTCAGATATCTCTTTGGCGATGTTTAGATTCTTTTCATGATACTGAATGGCCTCGTGGTATTTACCTAATGACTGATAGGCGTTTCCCAAGTTTCCATATGCTCCCGCCTCGCCGGACCTGTCAGATATCTCTTTGGCGATGTTGAGATCCTTTTCATGATACTGAATGGCCTCGTGGTATTTACCTAATGACTGATAGGCGTTTCCCAAGTTTCCATATCCTTTCCCCTCGCCGGACCTGTCAGATATCTCTTTGGCGATGTTGAGATTCTTTTCATGATACTGAATGGCCTCGTGGTATTTACCTAATGACTGATAGGCGTTTCCCAAGTTTCCATATGCTCCCGCCTCGCCGGACCTGTCAGATATCTCTTTGGCGATGTTGAGATCCTTTTCATGATACTGAATGGCCTCGTGGTATTTACCTAATGACTGATAGGCGTTTCCCAAGTTTCCATATCCTTTCCCCTCGCCGGACCTGTCAGATATCTCTTTGGCGATGTTGAGATGCTTTTCATGATACTGAATGGCCTCGTGGTATTTGCCTAATGACTTATAGGCGATTCCCAAGTTTGCATATGCTCGCCCCTCGCCGGACCTGTCAGATATCTCTTTGGCGATGTTGAGATCCTTTTCATGATACTGAATGGCCTCGTGGTATTTGCCTAATGACTTATAGGCGATTCCCAAGTTTGCATATGCTCGCCCCTCGCCGGACCTGTCAGATATCTCTTTGGCGATGTTGAGATGCTTTTCATGATACTGAATGGCCTCGTGGTATTTGCCTAATGACTTATAGGCGTTTCCCAAGTTTGCATATGCTCGCCCCTCGCCGGCTCTGTCAGATATCTCTTTGGCGATGTTGAGATGCCTTTCATGATACTGAATGGCCTCGTGGTATTTGCCTAATGACTGATAGGCGTTTCCCAAGTTTGCATATGCTCGCCCCTCGCCGGACCTGTCAGATATCTCTTTGGCGATGTTGAGATGCTTTTCATGATACTGAATGGCCACGTGGTATTTGCCTAATGACTTATAGGCGATTCCCAAGTTTGCATATGCTCGCCCCTCGCCGGCTCTGTCAGATATCTCTTTGGCGATGTTTAGATTCTTTTCATGATACTGAATGGCCTCGTGGTATTTGCCTAATGACTTATAGGCGATTCCCAAGTTTCCATATGCTCCCGCCTCGCGGGACCTGTCAGATATCTCTTTGGCGATGTTGAGATGCTTTTCATGATACTGAATGGCCTCGTGGTATTTACCTAATGACTGATAGGCGTTTCCCAAGTTTCCATATCCTTTCCCCTCGCCGGACCTGTCAGATATCTCTTTGGCGATGTTTAGATGCTTTTCATGATACTGAATGGCCACGTGGTATTTGCCTAATGACTGATAGGCGTTTCCCAAGTTTGCATATGCTCGCCCCTCGCCGGACCTGTCAGATATCTCTTTGGCGATGTTGAGATGCTTTTCATGATACTGAATGGCCTCGTGGTATTTGCTTAATGACTTATAGGCGATTCCCAAGTTTCCATATGCTCCCGCCTCGCCGGACCTGTCAGATATCTCTTTGGCGATGTTTAGTTTTTTGTCATGATACTGAATGGCCTCAGATATTGAATCATACTCGTTTACCAGGGGTACATAAGCCATTGCTTTTCCTTTATTCTTTCCTGTGTTGGCGCTTCCCAAGATACGGCAAGAGTTTGCCATCTTAATATTGTGTTGTTCTGTTAAGGGTAGGAAGTATCTATTAATATGTTTCTCATGTCGCTTGCATGAGTCTTTTAGCAGTGGCAATGTACTGGTAATAACGTTAATTCATCTGCAATGGATTTGATTTTTTACCTTAAACATTTGTCAGATTCTATTGTTAAGATTTTAAATTCTAATTAACTATCATATAGTTCTGATCTTTTAAAAAACGTTCCCTTCGATCATTAATATTAACATCTCCTCATTAAGCTGAGGTAAAAGGTTTGCAAATTGGTTTCTTGTGCCAAAATTATAGATTGAATAAGACGGCAGTGATTCTTTAATACTACAGTTCGATAATTGGACTGATATTTCGAAAGTATGAGTAATTTTTGCGTTATTCGTTACCAGCTCCGAAGTTTATTCTGAAGGCGGTTTGCGGGCTTAATTTATGATGCGAACAACTTTGAATGGAAACAATGCCGTGCATACTTTAGTTTGAGTAGAGCATGCTTCGTTTCAAAACATTTAAGTATTACTGATAGTTTGAGAGCTAGTTTTCGAGGTGAATCCATGTGAGGGAGGAATTTTATACAGCATCGATCTTTGAAGGACAGAAGTGTTCGAGGAAAAAAAGTAGTGTGTTCTTTAGGGAAATATGTTGAACTTGTGTTTTGTGAACTGGTGTTTCATTGGGTTTCCAATACGAGATCCTGGTTGGCTGATTATGCCATGAATTATTAATGAGTTTGAGAAATATTTTCTCAAATTAAAAATTAAATGATTGTTAAATATGATGAGCTTACAACAGCGTGTTCAGAAAGCAATTACTTCAGCTTGATATCAAGCTTACCGTTGATTACTGTATGAATTGGGGCAGTGATCACATCCGCAGCCATCTTGGATTTCTACTCAAAACTCTTTTAGTAGATTTTGAGCAAATAAAACTTGAGATATCCCTTTTACTTGCTTGTAAAATATCAGAGCAACTAAACCCCAATTCACCAGCAATTTTTATATTCTGCAAGCAACCCGCTTTGTCCCAGTATAGTAGCGCCACATATCTTTCAATTCTGAGATTTTCTACCTAATTAATTTTTCTATTCATCTTTCAAATCGATTATATTTTTATTTCATAAATGCTATGCGTTTCATGCAATTTCGTTTTTCGTTTTCGCTTGAAATTTAACGTGGAATTCCCTCTTCAGTCAAAGAATGTCCGGGGGTCGGGGGATATATATACTCTTCTAAATAATCTATATTGGTATGTACTGTTTTAGTCTGAAATAGGCAAGAAAGTCCTTCTTCTGGTCCGAAATAGTATCGTTTGGTTATTCATCTTAAGAGTAAATTTACAAACAGAATAAACCAAAGGGAAAAATAGGTTCCAGAATTTGGGGGTCAAGTCTGAACTTAAGGGTATGAAAATCACAAAGTTTGGTCTGAAATAAGGTCAGGGTTTTGAAATCCCGCTGGCACGTCCCTATCTAGTAAATGTCCTGCCTAAAAATAACGTTGGCCAGTTTTCAAGGTAGGCTAGGCCCTAGGGTATTTGTTAAAGCCTACAGAATGATGTGAAAAATAACATTTTTAATGTAGGAGTGTGATCCACTTTTCATTACTAAAACTGTAAAATAATTGCACAGCTAAACATGGCCTCTTTCTATATATAAAGTCATAAACCTGCAAAATTGTTATAACATTTTAGTAATCAAACACCTAATTAACATCCTATCCTATGCCAAGCAATTAATAATGCTGCTATTTGTTGTGGGCGTATAACCAATTCGCTTTCATATTGGGTCTCACATGGGTCTCTCTCTTCTACCTCTAATATTTTTAACATTGTATCTCGCTCCTAGTAGATGTACAACAACTCAACCCTTATACTAAGGCATGTACAATGTATATACCTTAATTTGGAGTAATCTGGAGAAACTCTTTTAAAGTATCAAAACCTTTGCGTCCTATATCGCATTGGAACTGGCATTCCCTGATTGTGTTTCGGAGCTGTGATAGCTGATCATGACTTCCTTCCTTTTTCTTTCATTTATCATAGAATTATAAATACTGGCAAATCATAGTGTTTGCTCGTGAGCAAGCTTTACTGTTGCTGCTGAAAAGCCTGGCTTCATTTTCCCTTAACTATTACAGTTTTCCACGAAAGACTTCTGTTGGCAGAGAAAGAGCTAGAAATCAACATTAATATTGACTCCCACCTGCCCCAAGTCTCTATTTTAAATGAGCAAATGCGGCTTATATTAGAAGTTTCTAAAACAAGCCTCAATATTCATCTCTACACAATTATTCTTCCTTTTTCCCCTTTAAAGACTCAGCAAAAACTGTTCACATTACAAAAATGGTATTGTTGTCAGTCGGCTACTGATCAAGTTTCGTGTTATCGCTCGTGTCTGTCAGTATGTATAGGGCGCTTGCGAAAGTTATAATGAAAATATATTTACAATAATAATAGCAAACAAAATGATCAAAAAGAAGAAAAAATGAAATGTATTGATATTTAAATGAATAAATATTTACTACATGTATGTACTGGTTCTATATTCTTGTTAACCACTGCTAGAATATAGATATTGGCCTATAATTATATACTGAAGAGTTCTGGTCCGTCAGCCTTGAAACGAATTAATTGGTATAACTTGAGCAATCTTGAGTTTTTAAGCGAAAACTCGACATGATAGTATCAATTAAGTTGATAATGTGCAATAACGGATCCGACATAACGGATCATAACATAACCGCTCTTATGACATTTCGGAGCTCTGCAGCATGGAAAGCTGATAATGAAGTTCTTTCTTTCGCTTCCATTTGTAGTCACTGGCAAAACAAAGCGGGTGCAGTAACGGGAAGTTTTACAGGTATTTATAAAGTTTCGGAGCTCGACATAGCTGATAATGAATTCCTTTATTTCGCTTCTCTTTCTAGAGTCACTGGTAAAACAAAGAGTGTGCTGTAACGGGAAGTTTTACATATAAAGTTTCGGAGCTCGGCATAGCTGATAATGAATTTCTTTCTTTCGTTTCCATTTGGAGTCACTGGTAAATCAAAGAGGGTGATGTACGGGAAGTTTATTTATAAAGTTTCGGTGCTAGCTCGGCATAGCTGATAATGAATTCCTTTCTTTCGCTTCCATTTGTAGTCATTGGCAAAACAAAGAGTGTGCTGTAACGGAATGTTTCACTACAAATTCTGTAAAGCCTGTTATTGCTGTGGTAGTGCTGTATGAAATTAAGGAACGCCGTTACAGAAGATGGATTTAGTTTTTGAGAAAGTTTTCCAACGTTTGTTTTGATCCCGCGGCGGATAAAATGATAAAAAAAAACTATTGTTAACTGTGATATTTTCCGAAGGTGTCCTCAGAAAACAATCAATTCATGCAACCGAAAAACGCTTGAATGAATGAATGAATAAACCTTTATTTAAGCAGGGTAGTCCCTTCAGTTACAAAATGTGAGTGCTATCAATAGGAGCCCTGACAATTAAATTATAACAATTAAACTATTAATAACTATTGTAACTATTATTTAAAACTATTTACAGATATAATTGATCGACATAGAAAACGAGGCCTCCTCATTACTTCATCTTTCAAATCTATTATATATTTATTTCATTCATTTGATAAATGCTATGCGTTTCATGCGATACCGTTTTTGTTTTCGTTTGAAATGTGATATGGAATTCCTTCGTCTGACAAAACATGTAAATTACACATTTTTGTCTGAAATAAGGTCAGAGTATTTGAAATCCTGACCGCATGGGCGGCTGTAGACCGCAGCGAGTGGGTAAAACATAAACTGGCAGAATCCGGAAATTTTCTCAGATGCGGAGAACTATTTTAAATAGTAAATTGCTTACGCATTAATAAATGAAAATTAATACTATAGTACAAAATAGTATTATGAAAATAGTCCGGAAGATCAATCGATCTAGTCCGCAGTTATTCCGCGAGTACTGTCTCCTGATACACGAGTAGAAACTGGTAACTACAGTACTGTAAATCGGTCAGCGGCAACGCTATGACACATGCTTCTGGGGTTTGCAGAAGTTCACCCTTTTAAGCATTCTGATTGGCCCTAACATGACATAACATGACAGATACAGGAACGAATATATTGGTTTATGCCAATAAAGGCATCTCATTATGGAGTAGGACTTGATGACCTTGATGCCTAGATGCCTGCCATTTAAGTCGGACCTCTTAGCAATTTAGGGCTATTTTTAACCAACCGCCCTCCCCCATTTCAATATAGATATCTTTTTACATTCAACCACCTTGATTTCGTCTTTAACTTCAGAGCCATGTAATAGTGGTAGCGATTCGTTTCCAGATTTGGCTCTTCAAGCTCTGCGTGACCCTCTAAAGAAACCACCCATTGAATAACCTTGTTGCTATTTTGCTCCCATCCTTCGATAACGGCTTGGGAAAAGCTTTCTCTGTTGGGAAATTTCTGTGTCGGCCCTACTATAGGTCAGTAGATATATTGTTTGCTGAATTCGGCCCTCAAGCTCCGCCATTATTAACACAGCTGATATGAGTCGTGATCGAAAGTTCGTTAGCCGTTGCAAATTTTGGCGCATGCGCGGCTTCAATAAATGAATTTTCACAAGCTATTGTGACTTTGAAATTGTAAATGTGTATCGTATCGGTATTAATAAATTTAGCAAAAATGTATTTAATTTTAGAATTTTTTAGTAATTCTATATTTTTTTCATATGCACACCACCCCTCCCCTTACCTTTATGACGTCACATAGGTATGACGTCACTGTATGTATGGTCATATTAAGAATCTCATTTGCTCCAGTTGAACAGAACCAACTACGGTCTTATTCTCAAGTCAAGACCTTTACAAGAACCCCCGAAGAACCTTACAAAAGTTACAGTTACTTTGAGTAAATATATAGTTGACTGCCTCTGGCATGGCATGCAGTAGTGAGTGGAGTACTAGTTTTCAATTGGAGTGCATCACGGTTTAAAAGATTTTGCCAGGAAAAGCGAAAAAAAAATATGAATGCGTTTTTTTACCAAAGTGTGGCTTGTGAAAGCTGAGGTCGGCGAGCATTGCTGTCGTTCCAAAATTCTTCCAAAGACTACTTCGTAGCCGAGCATTGCTAATGTTCCAAAATTCTTCCAATGTCTACTTCGTGGCCAAGCATCGTTGTTGTTCCAAAATTCTTCCAAAGTCTACTTCATGGCCAAGGCCTTGCGATTGCGCTTCCTTTTGTTTTCTTCCTATTGGTCGGGATCTTTGGTTGGATTCCCTAGTAGGAATGTGCAATTGGAGCTCTCCTATGTATAGGGTATACGGAGTATACAGTTCTTGGGGAAATCTCCTATCTGCAGAGTATAGGTATAGGTATACAGAAAAGTGGCTATGCTACGAGTGTGTGGTACTTGGGGAAAGTGGCCATCGTTCTATCCAATACAGGCCTGGAGGGATGCTATGGCAATAGCGGTGTCTTCGGGTGCAGCCGCGACGACTTTGGAGGAATACCTCGCCTTGCCGAAAAAAGGGAAAGGAGCGTTGTGCTGCGTTGGAGTGGAGGATGTTGGAGTAGAAAGTGTGGGGAAAGCTCTGTGTTGTGCTCTTGCTCTTGGACCATTGTTTCTTGTTCGAGACGACGACGACGAGACTCCTTCGTTGTGCAACGAGGATGGCCTTGTGTTGCCTTGGCCAGATAGTCTAGCATTCCAGCGTCTGGCTAGTCTTGGATAGTACTGCCATGGATTGCATTTGTCTGTGCGTTTGTTTGTGGTGGTCTGCCATGGATTGCATTTGTCTGTGCGTTTGTCGCTGGTGGTCTGCCATGGATTGCATTTGTCTGTGCGTTTGTCGCTGGTGGTCTGCCATGGATTGCATTTGTCTGTGCGTTTGTCGCTGGTGGTCTGCCATGGATTGCATTTGTCTGTGCGTTTGTCGCTGGTGGTCTGCCATGGATTGCATTTGTCTGTGCGTTTGTCGCTGGTGGTCTGCCATGGATTGCATTTGTCTGTGCGTTTGTCGCTGGTGGTCTGCCATGGATTGCATTTGTCTGTGCGTTTGTCGCTGGTGGTCTGCATGCTGGAATGTTTCTGCTATGGATTGCATTTGTCTGCATGCTCGTATGTTTCTTCTGTGGATTGCAATCAATCGTTTGTCCATGGTGGTTGCATGCTCGTATGTTGCTTCCTATAGATTGCATTTTGTCTGCTTTTGTCCATGGTGGTCTGCATGCTTGGATGTTGCTGCCTATGGATTGCATTTTGTCTTCTTTTGTCGCTGGTGGCCTGCATGCTTGTATGTTTCTTTGGATTGCATTCGTTTTGCGTTTGTCCATGGTGGCCTGTATGCTCGAATATTTCTTCTTCTTTGGATTGCATTTGCTCTTTGCAATATGGTTCGTAGCTTTGCAATATGTTTGTAGCTTTGCAATATGTTCGGAGCTTTGCAATATGTTCGTAGCTCTGCTTTTTCCTGTTGCTTTGCTTTGCTTTGCTTTTGGTTCGTTGCTTTGTTGCTTTGCTTTTGGTTTGTTGCTTTGCTTTTGGTGCCTTCCTACTTCTTTTTGCTCTTGTTTTTGCGACTCGCGTAGCCTATATCCGTTGCCAGATACAATCGTCTCCTTTGCCACACAGACATGCCGCCTGGAGGTTTCGCAATTTCGTGGCCGTTCGAACAGACCAGTACAAACATATATCGTCTTTGTTTTCGATGTTTCACACTGCTTTGTTGGCCAGAATCCGTTTTGGCAGCTGCAACAGGTCCTCTTGCTCCTCTGTGGCGTCGATATCGCGCGCAAGCGCAGTTTGCGCCTCCTCGGTCTCTTGCTGCTCCTCCGGATCCAAACTGGGTGTTTCTCGCGCAGGTGTAGTATGCGAGTCTCCGGTCTCTCGTATGCTTTGCCTTTCGAGTATACACACTTTGCTATGGGTTCTATGGTTTTTGGATCCGCAGCGGCAAGTAGTATCGAGGGGCTCGACTGCCGATGTCTGTGCACCGCCATCCAGTTCCAGCGAATTCGCGGGGCTGGGCAGTTGCTCGAGGGGCTGCCGCTCGTAGAATCCTGGTTGTAGAAACCGTTCGTAGCTTTCTGGTAGTAGAAGCCGTTCGAAGGATACGAAGCCGGCCCTACCGCTTTCGTGGACTCGCATATCCACGATGTCCTGTACATACCCAGAGGCTAGGAAATAGTGGTACTGTAGCCTATAGAGCTCGCGAAGCTGTCGAGGGAAATCTCGTAGATGGGCAAAAGTGTAGGACTGCTTTGCATCTTTCGCCCCCGCCAAAAGCTTGTATTCTTCGTGGGATAGGAATAGGTCCGGGCGGGCTTGTTGCACGCTTTGGAGATCGTCGAGAATCTCGCCACTGGTGTCCTGCTCGAGCCTCCGGAAGGAAATGGGAGGGGGCACGATAGAAGGGGGAGCCTCCTCTCCTTGCTGGATCTTTTTGTATCGTGCGTGTCCAATCCCGTAGCTCCTCCTAGCCTCTCGGAATCCTAGCTTGCCCATTCGTATCTCCCCGTAGGCCGAGGGTGGAATTTTGCTTTTTCCTGGCATGGTTCTTCTCTCGACAGATGTATTCCTACCGATATATACTTGTGTTCCCATTTCTCTAATTAATAGGTGTTCCTACCTGTTCGCCACAATTTTCTATATATTGTTGCAATTCTCTACATATTTTCCCCGCAATTTCCACATTCGTTTTCCACAATTTCCACACCATTTCCACAATTTCCACAACTTCGCTGCCTTGTCTTCCAAAGACTACTTCGTGGCCCTGGCTACCCCAACTTTGCTGCCTTGTCTTCCAAAGTCTACTTCATGCCGAAACACAAGGATCGACAAAAAGAATTGTGGGTACTGTAAAAATGTGGTATTTTTGGCAAAGTGTTCTCACTATAAACCCAGAACCCCCACTTCCTATACTACTTATCGTCACTTGAAGCATTTTAATCTTTTCAAACGAAGAACTCGATCCTATGAAACAAAGAACAACTAGTTCAGTTAATTCAGCTTGCATGTCACTGGTTTAGGAGAAGTGTGTTCTTTTACAAGCTGCAATGACATATTGTTGATCTTCAAGCTCAACGCCTTACCAATTGTGTGTAAACAGTACAAAGACATGTCATGAGCTTGTGGTCAAAGTTTGAAGTTTATCTGCTAGCATTTGAGAAACTGAAACACTCTTACTCTGTGAAATGCCCGTCTTAGCAACTTGCCTTGCAAGTTCTTTATGCCATTTATGGCATAAAATCAATTACCACTCCCATTTAAAAATTATCTTCGCTACGCAAGTGATGTACATTCATACACCAGATACGCTTCTAAAAAAATCTGTATAAATCGTCTGTTAGAACAAACACTGGCAAACAAACTATTACAGTATCTTATATGGCAAACGATTCTTGGCAATAACTTCCAGATTCTCTAAAAGAACAAAATGTTTCCTCTTTTTCTGAAAAAGTGAAACTGTTCTTATTAACAGAGCAGTTTAAAACAGAAAGCAATGCTCAAACCTACTTCTGTATCATATTCACTTTTCGTCTCCCCTCCCCCCCCCCCTTGTTTGTTTACTAGTCTTAGATTGCTACACACTAAAAATGTAACAAATATAGGCTAGTGGCTAACTAGAAAACCTTGCGTTTAGCCTCTAGACACTTCTAGTAAATTATTATTTATTATACAACATATACGTAATTTGTCCTGAATTTAACAGTGAAATTGTAAAATCTAAAAAAAGTGTGAAATAAAAGTATTGTATTGCAATAGTTAAAGATCGTATCACTGGAGCTGCGAAACGGAGATAGTTAATAAATTTACGATAGTTTACCCGAGGCGCTAGTCGAGTCAATCCACAGCATATTTTTACCATGCGATGAGTAGACGCAAAACGTGGTAAATAAGAGGACATACCACAGTAAACTATCGTAAATTTGTTTTTTTACAATAACAGACTAACAATAGTGAAGTAAGCAGCGACAAGACAAGGAAAATTGGGGGAGGGGGGGGGGGGGGGGGTGGGAGTCGTTCTATAGCGCACGTTTCTTGTGCGAGCGATCACGTAATCTACCGTGGTATGTCTTCCTATTTCCAATGGCAATCGGCCAATCAGAAAACGAGAAACTGTGCAGTTGTTGGAAATATACTGTGTCAGTAACTCTCGATCGGATGCGACGCAGGCTAGCGAAAAGTAGACCTCGTGTACAAAACACAAAACTGCGGAAATGAGATGTTACACTTGGCAAAATATTAGTTTACATCTCATGTTGTTGCAAAAATGTTGCTGGAAAAAGAGCACAGTGATAGAGAACTTTGTAAGGTTGATAACCCTGTACTGCTTTAATCAATTGGAAACAGTTTTGCCGCTATGTATATGTGGGGAGTCCATGAAATCAAACTCTTATAAGCTTGAAATCGCTCGAAAAAGCTTACTCGGTCTATTAAGAACAAATTATATACACACCACAGACTGTCTTTGTATTGAAAGCATCAATGGGGATACTCGATTAACGCACCAACCTGAAGGGCCTAGTTATGCCAACTATTTAAAAACACTTTTCATTTGATCGGCCCAAACCTGACAAACATTCAAATCAACGGACATAGTTAGAAATAGTGGGTCCATGTTAGTTAAATGTAACTTAATTTGTTGAGCCATAGTATTGGAAAATGTGTTGAGATACGGATAAGTGGAAATAGTTACCAAAATCATCTGGAAAACATCGTGCAGTGTTTAAAATTTCTTTGGTGCCGGTCTAGAAAAGGTTGCTGATTATGAAACGAATCGTAATTTGATCATTAAATATGTTCTTTTAGTGTTCAAGGAGTGTTCCTATAATATAAACAGCGTGTTAGATTAAAAGCAGCAACATCCCCTTGAAAACTCCCCGTTAAGGGCCATTTTATGAGTATTTTTAGTTTACCCATTTCTAACTGGAACACACACCGTTTCAAGATAAATATGTTAAGTAATGGTTCATGTAAGAACGATAGCATCAATGGCAAAGGAATGCAGTGAGGTGTTAATTTTGTATTGTTAAAACTCTTGATTTGATTGGTTCGTCCAAAAAGTAAGAGAGAAGTATAATTTTTTTAAATGATTTTATTAAAGTTTGATGAAGTGATTTACATGGTGGTTCCATGTCGTTTATAAAGGAAATCGTATGTGAGGAACCTTATGTGCCACTTTCGTAGCTTTTGTGTTCGGCAATTCCTATTGGTTGGAAAAGGATTTCCTCATTGAAATGAAAGAAGCACTTTCTACAAATTTTGTTTCAGAATACTTATCCCTATATATCGCCCAGTTTATCTATATTTTAAAATACACGAGAATCCTATGTGAGGGAGGCTCATTGCCGCAGAACAATGGCTTCTGCGATAGTTCTTAGCTGAATCATTACTTAAAAGGGATTGAGGGCAGAAACAGAGGTGAAATTGCAGTACAAATATTTGGACAAGTACGTTTTATCCCCAATGACAGGTTGGCTAAAGACGGCTGTTGATTGACGGTTTTTCAATTGAATTGAACCAGCAAAACAGCTGGTTTCTAGAGAACTTGCCAAAAGTTACAAGCTTTTTACGAACCTGTCGGAAAGCCTCGTAAGATATCCACTACCTTCTTGTAGCGAAGTAATTTTTGATACGTACATTTACTAGGAAAGTGCGTGGATGATATGTCGAGGGGAATATGTTGCAACATTCCCTACTCCTTTGGAAATGGGCGGGAGTTTAGAGATATATTGGCCCCCGAAAAGAACAAAGAAAACCGAGCCAGGTGAAAAATAAGTAAGATAAAACGATACTCAAATACATAGAACAAGAAGAAAGCTAACATAAAAATTGTAATTGACTAAGTTAAGTAGGAATATTGGACTACTTTCCAGCAAGAAAACGATCGAAAAGCATAACCAAGATTGGTATAGTATTCTACAACAGGAGGAGCATGTTTATTTTAAACTAACGTATTTGACATGACGCCTGTCATAACATGAGTGGTACCACTGCTGCAGGTTTAAGAACAAAGCACATTACTACATGGGCTATGCCCGAATAGTGGTTAAAGCACCGTGTGGCAAAACAGGAATTGTGTGTACAAAAACTTTAACGTACGCGTTACAAAGCCTTCACAATGTTGATAACCGTGAATCAAGCAAAGTACAACGCTTTCAATTAAACCTTTACGACAAGAGATACATTTATTTGTATTACGTATAATGTTCTGGGTTTATTCAAGAGCCAGGTGTTTCCCAGGACACAACCGGGTTCGCAGGAAAGAACAAATAAATGGCGGTATTCAAACAAGATTATTATTCAAAGTTTGAACCAACTGGAGAGGTGACGCATTGTTATTGGATGAAACTTTAAGAGATTTGTGCAGCTGCAACGTAGCTGGAGAATCTGTGCTGAATATATATACTAGCTAGCAGCTCTTGTGAAATCACTTCAGCTAGCAGGGACACTTGGAGGCATGCAGTTACTGACAGTTCTCCTCTTGGGTTTCGTCTCGTACGCCGCGGGCAACTATGTCCGTGTGTGTTATCACACCAACTGGTCACAGTATCGCCCAGGTCAAGGAAAATTTTGGCCTGAGGATATCCCACCGGAGCTCTGTACTCATCTGATGTACTCCTTCGCAAAGATCGCCCCAAACAACAAACTGGCAATGTTCGAGTGGAATGACGATAAGCTGTACCCGAGGTTTAACGCCCTCAAGATGAAAAATCCAAGTTTGAAGACCCTGCTTGCAGTTGGTGGATGGAATCACGAGAACGCCAACAGTCCATTTTCAAGGATGGTGAAGACTGCATCAACCAGGAAGGTATTCATCGACTCAACGATAGCAATGCTTCGAAAGTGGGGATTCGATGGTCTTGACCTCGACTGGGAGTACCCCGGAACACGTGGTGGTTCCCCTCCATCAGACAAACAGAGGTTCACGGTCCTCTGCCAGGAGTTAATGGATGCTTTTATTAAGGAAAGTGCAGAGACGGGAAAACCTCGATTGCTTCTTACCGCGGCCGTGTCCGCAGGAAAGAACACCATCGACAAGGCATACGAAGTGGAAAAGATCGGCAAGATTCTCGACTTGATTAACCTGATGGCCTACGATCTACATGGCAAGTGGGACTCAGAAACTGGTCACCACACCGCTCTCGTTGGCCCCCCTGGTGACATTCTAACAGTGACCTTTGCTGCCCAGTACTGGATCGATAAGGGTGCCCCAGCAAATAAAATCGCCCTTGGTCTTGGCACGTACGGACGAGCCTTTAAACTGGAAAAGGCTGACCAAACTGGTCTTGGTGCTCCAGCTCGCGGTAACCCACAGAAAGGTCAGTTCACCCGCGAGGCAGGTTTCCTGTCGTATTACGAAATCTGCAAGTTGCCGCTAAAGATTACTCAATCTCAAGACAGCGCAGTGAAGGCTCCCTATGGTCACTATGGTAACGGTTGGAGTACTAACTGGGTTGGATTTGATGACGAGTACAGCTTGTCTTTAAAGGTCGAGCAAGTTATTAAAAAGAAAGGTTTGGCAGGGGCTATGTTTTGGGCGCTTCCGTTGGATGATTTCAAGGGGACCTTCTGTGGCAAGGGCAAGTATCCGCTGATGAATGCTGTGAAGAGGTATCTGGGTGGATATACACCTCCACCACCTCCTACTGGAGTACCCCCACCCCCGCCAACAATGGGACCTACCGGTGGACCACCTGTCCCAACCCAGGGTCCTCCTCCCCCTCCTCCTCCAACTGCAAGACCTCCTCCTCCTCCGCCGCCAACGGTAGGTCCGGGAGGAAACTGCGTGGGGGTGCCTCCGTTCGATGGCCCCCACATGGATACCTGGTGTACAAATAACTGTGCTCTTGGAAACTGTCCTCCCAGCCACTGCACATGCATGTAACATTAAAAGTGTACCTATATAACTAAATTGATAACTACTGGTTAGTCAGCATAAGGGAAGGAACTCGCTTATAAGGCAGAACCAGGAGCCCATAACTAGGAGCATCCATCCCGCATACTAGGCCTATGTCTAAGCGTTAGGTTATGTTTAGAACGGTTTCCCGCTATTCCGGCTTGGGTTGCAATAATTCCTAATCAGTGGAATAAAATCACAAAAGTGTAGCAACCCGATGTTGTTGGTATAACAAAAGTAGCTAATGAGGCATCTAAAAATAACCCAACTTATGAAAACGCTGTGACAGCTGAAAATATAGGAGATATGGACGCTCCTAGTTATGGGTTCATGGCAGAACATATACTTATTGCGCGAATGTTAAATGGAAAAAAATGAATAAATCAAATTACATTATGATTTACGTGGTTTTCTGTTATTTATAAGGTTTTAGTTAACATAAATTCCTGTTCAATAATCAAGTAGTTAAAAGCCCAGCGAGGGATTTGATATTCAGTAGGGAGGAGTCAGGGGATGATGAATTGAATTCAATTGCTCATTATAACTTCAAGGGTGTACGAGGACCGTTCTCGGTATTTAACTTATATCAGTAATGTCATATTTTCCATATATGACAAATTCAGCAAAGCTTTTACAATATTCCAAGCTATTGACAGGAACACTTCGATTTTACACTCCTATCTAACTTTAGATTGCTGGCGTAATCTCCTCGAACCCAACTTGTAAACCCCTATTAGCTTTAATCCTGGATTAAATTTTAACCGATAATTTTCGTTCTCTTGAAGTTGGTAAAAGGTGTCTCTTTATTCTAGGATTACAACTGAGTAGAAAGGTACTACTCATTGCTCGTCAAACAATAGTCTAGTTTCGTATTCGAAAATTACCGCTGAATGCAATGACTATACAGACGCATGTACGCAGGGTTATTCATAAATACCAGAGAGAAGGCGCAAAACGCGAAACTACAACAATGCACTATTCATAACACTCGTAATGATATGCACGGATGAATTTAGGCTATAAACACCAAATAACTGCATGTATATTTTGCGCATTTGCACGTGTATTACGAAATAGGCAAGTATAAATACTGAATGCAAGCAGCATGCTCGCTCTCTTGCTCAGTTTTCTGGTAATAAGTTCATGTCCTAGATACAACAATAGGTTAATTACGTTCTATTATGTTTCGGTCATAGAACGTCAGTAACATATTGGTGTATCTAGGACATGAACTTATTACCAGTTTTCTTACCCTGGCGGAGTGAGGAGAAAGGGAACTTTGGTTTTGTTTTTTTCCTACGACCCACACGTATTCAGCCATGGCAGAAGTTCAATATCCGGCTCATGCTGCTCCAGAACCAGAAAACCCTCGTCAAGCAGCCCCGGAGGCACAACCAATTCAAGTAGTCGAACAGGCAGTTGAAGTTGAACAAGCAGCTGAAGGTGAACGAGCAGATCAAGGTGGACAAGCGGCTCCTCGCGAACAGGCAGGCCAAGGTGAACTTGAGATTTTGTTATTTTGGGTGCACGCTGACTGTAAAGATACCAAACTTAAATTGTACATTATTTGTGGAATGATTCCATCAACCACGTGGGATGACCACATGGGCGCCAGGTTTGGCGGGGATATCACAGTATATGGTGGCGAGGTTTCACCGGGGCAATATTTTGCCGGTTATTTGTGGGATGATTCCTTCGACCACGTGGGATGACCACAAAGGCGCCAGGTTTGGCGGGGATATCACATTATACTGGAGTGAGGTTTCACCGGGGCAATATTTGGCCGATTATTTGTGAGATGATTCCCTCGACTACGTGGGAGGACTACAAAAGCGCCAGGTTTCGCGGGTATAGCACAGTCTACCGGGGTGAGGTTTTACTGGGGAAATACTTGGCCGGCTATTTGTGGAATGATTCCCTCGACCATGTGGGATGACAAAGGCGCCAAGTTTGGCGGGGATATCACAGTATATCAGGGTGAGGTCTAACTGGGACAATGTTTTGCCGGTTATTTGTGGAATGATTCCCTCGACCACGTGGGATGACCACATGGGCGCCAGGTTTGGCGGAAATATAACTGTATACCGGGATGAGGTTTCACTGAGGCAATATTTTGTCGGTTATTTGTGGAATACTTCCATTTGTCGGGTGCAGGGAGAACGACAAAAAATGACTAATTTGATTGTGGTATGACTGTCCTCCAGGGTGAGGTTTCACCGAGGCGAGGGGTATGATGACTTATGTGATTCCTAGTCAGGCTATAAACATGTTAGTGGAGATGAGTAATCGTCATGGTGATTAGTGAAAAGTTTAACGATGGAATCTCTTTCTATTTGATTATTTGTCAGAAACTGAAAGATGAACTCGCCAAGTTAAAGAAAAGTATGGAATCTATAACGAGTGCCACAGTCGAGGCAGTTGTAAAGAAGATGTTGGCCTACGCCTCGCGTTCAATTACCAAGTTCAGTAAACACGAGGTCATAGAGACAATGGAGACGCTGTATCATACAGGCCATGATACAAAGAATGAAAAGGAAGGGTATTACCGTCTCGCATACCAGACCATTAGAGGAAAGATAGATCTCCCAAAGGAACAGTTCCGAACCCTGCTTTTGCGTATACTTGGTGATAAGGATCACGAGCGAGTATTTGATATCGTTACTAAGGTGGAGAAACAATACAGAGGCGAGTCTCGCGATAGGGCTCAGGGATCAACAGCAGGGTGGACACCCTACGCAAGAGGAGGTCCGAGTTCTTTTGGGGATGCACGCCAAAAAATAGGCTATACCAAGATGAGATGCCTGCAAAGAAGAACGGACATGGCGTTGAGATCACCGGCGAGGAAGAACGAGGAACGTCCGGCCTCGAAAATAAAATAAAAAACAAGAGAGAAACTAGAAGAGATGATTCTTGAAGTTATAATTGTCTAAATATTGATGGTATAATTTGATTAATGATATCGATTATTAAGACAGTGAAAATAAACACATATTTGCTGGTAAATTTGTTCTCTACTGGTGTCTTTCCCCTTGTTTGTGTTCCCTAACTCTATGGAGTCTCAGTGCATTTGATAGCTTTGAAAAAGGGTTTCTAAATCACCCCCTCATTTTTAACGGGTCAGAGCTATCATCTTCTCTGCTGACTTCGATGGGTTTTCTCAGTTTCCTCCATTGATGAGACCTTCCATATTCTGACAGAACATAACCTGGTCCTGGGAGAGGAAGGAAACACTCGACGAACAGAACGATGTTTACACTAAGAATATGAGGAATGATCATGTTAAGTGGGTGAATTCTCTTGGAAACACCGTCGAAGTTAGTAGAGATGACAGCTGCTGCAGATAAGGTAAAACTGGTACAATGTGGTGAAATTGTGGGAGATATCAATTGGCTAATGTTCCGTGACCCTAACCACTTCATTGCAGGGGAGCTGCATAGTCATGCCTCGGTCTGGCAGGAAATATATGGGAAAAACCCATCTGTGAAACAAGAAGAGGTCTTAAACTGGATTGATAACAAAGTATCGATTTTCCCTTATTTTCAGCGTTTTAAGGGAACCTTCAAAGGTGAAAATTACAACTCGGATCATCCACCACCAAAACAATTTCAAAATAATGTATCATGTAAACCGTTCGTTGAGTTTGTCCAGCAGATTTTAATGAACCGTTTGGAGACTGGGGCAATCACGCTACTTGGAAGAGTGGGAAAAGTGACCCCGACCCACATAGTACTTCCCCTGACAGTTGAGCCCACGCTTATGTCATGATGCCAGGTATCTCAACTTATGGAAGAATGATATGCCATTCACTTTAGATGGTTTGGGCGACCTCCCAAGATACGTTACGAAGAATTCTTATCAAACGATCCTTGACGATAAGTCTGGATACGATCACATTCTCTTAACAGAAGGGAGTCGAATCTACTTTGGAATTCAATGGGGTGGATGGCTCTTCACGTATAATACGTTACCATTCGGCTGGAAGATTTCCCCATACATATATCACACTACAAGCCTCGTGGCTAACAGTTTCTTCCGGAGGCCAATGGGGATCCCCTGTCTGTTATACATAGACGACAGACATAACGGACAGCTCCAAGTCTCTCTCATTAGTGGAGAATATTCGACGTTCAAGTTTGAGGATCAGCGCAGAAGAGCATCAGCAGAGTCTGCTATATTTCTAGTAGCGTATTATCTGGTGCGTTTGGGTTATTTTTTTTTGGGCCTGGCCAAAGCAGTGTTGATCCCAGCAAAGAAAGTGAAATTTCTCGGATATTTGGTGGATTCCTCGACTGAGACGTTCCATTTGATCCCTGAAAAGAAGGCGAGATTTATTCAGCTGGTGAAAGAGATACTGGAAAAGCCCTCGGTGACTGTAAAAACCCTTCAGCGCCTCGCTGGCAAATGTGTTTCTTTCTCTCTGGCTTTCCCAGTAGCAAGACTATTTACCAGGGAGGTGAATGTGGCAATATCTAAGGGTCAAAGATCACTCAAGCAAATGGTTGGTGTTGGATGCGAGTGGCTACTTAGAGGACACACTAATGCCAATAGCATTTGCCTCTTGTCCCGTCTTGATTATTACTTCCTAATTATTCAATCTGGTTTCACAGGCTAGCGCCATCTCCTTATCCCTGTTTTGACTTCGGTACTAAATATTGGAATATAAGGATTGGGAATTGTATGAGGATTGGGAATTGCGTAAGGATTGGGGATTCTTTTTTAGGATAGGGATTTGTGCTCTGGAGATTAACAAAATACTGAATCAGCATGTGAGCGAAATAGGGGAAGATCCTGGCTAGTTAACGCGGAGTCAATATTTATCCCATACCTAAATACGACTGGGCATGAATACGAGTGTTATAGAATAGATTACTATTCATAACACTCGTAATGATATGCACGGATGAATTTAGGCTATAAACACCAAAGAACTGCATGTATATTTTGCGAATTTGCACGTGTATTACGAAATAGGCAAGTATAAATACTGAATACAAGCAGCATGCTCGCTCTCTTGCTCAGTTTTCTTACCCTGGCGGAGTGAGGAGAAAGGGAACGGCCCACCCACCCACCCTATGAATTCGCGTGGGTCGTAGGTTCCTCCCCTAAGCCAAGCCGTTCCAGCTTTGGCTTAGGCCGCTAGGTCATACTTCATACTTTATTTATCTTTCCTTAAAAAGGCTTTTCAAAGACAAAATACAAATACAATACAACTACAGTCTACATGACAATTTGAATTACATCTATTAATTTAACCTATTTTGAGTTTGATATAATTTGCTCTTCAGCTTTCGCTTGAAACTTAAAACGTCTTTACTTAATTTCAGTTCGTTATCTAGTGAGTTCCATATTTTTACTGTTCTGTAATAAAAACTTCTCTGACCACTCGCAGATTTGAATAAGGGGATTTGTAATAATTGCGAGTTTCGAGTTTCACGACCACTAATATTGAAGCGCTTCGTGAATTTAGATATTAAATAACCTGGTGCGGAATCAGTCATACATTTGAATGCCAGAGTGGCACTTCTAAAATACACTAGCTTATCTACTGGGAGCCAATTTAGCTCTTTTAGTATAGGTGTAATATGGTTATACTTTTTGGCCCCGCTAACAATACGACAGGCATAGTTTTGACATGATTGTAGCTTACGTATGTTTCTATTAGATGTATTTGCCCATACATTCGAGCAGTAAAGCAACTTACTAAATACTAATGTATTAATAACAGTAATTAAAGTGTTCTTATTAAACGCGTATTTAACACGGTTTATTTGTGCTAGTCGAGAAAAGCATGAAGAAACGGTCTTAGTAATGTGTTCATCGTAGGTTAAGTTCGTGTCTAAGATCACGCCCAAGTCTTTGGCACTGGATACTGGTAACAGCTCCTTTCCTAGCAATGAAATCTTAAAATATTCTAGTTCAGCTATCTTCTGTTTACTACCAAATACTAAGAGTTTAGTTTTATCTGGGTTTAATAATAAGCGGTTCTGACAGCACCACTTGCTGACGTTAAATAAATATTCTTCTATATCAGTTATTGTAGATGTCCTCTCTCTCAGATTGAATGATATAAGTAGTTTGGTGTCGTCCACATAACTCGTTGCAATACATTTCTGTGGTACAGAGGTGAGATCATTCGTATATATACTGAATAGGAGTGGTGCCAGTATGCTCCCTTGAGGCACGCCGCTGACCATAGTAAGAGGCTCAGATAGGGCTGAGTTAATTCGGACAACTTGTCGTCTGTCACTCAATATTTATCCCATACCTAAATACGACTGCGAGTGTTATAGAATAGATTACTGTTGTGAATAGCCCACCTGCTCGCTGGCATCAATGAATGTTTAACTTCAGAATGAGGCTAACCCTGCGTACATGCGTCTGTAGTCATTGCATTCAGCGGTAATTTTCGAATACGAACGTGGACTGTTAGCCATTTCGTAAACTGATAAAGGACTGGGCCCGAGTGTGTAAATTTAATCGAATTCCAAAATAATTTTGACGATTTTGAAAAAGAACCCCACCACATGAAAAATCACATCGAAATTAGTCTGTTTACTGAGTTTGAAGATGTTTGAGTAAATAAGAGCTGAATAGCAAGCTTTTGAAAATTACAAAAATAAGAGGTCAGTATGGATTGGGGCCCCAATCCCCAGTGAGCTCTTATTTTTGTGATTTATGAAAGCTCGCCACCTCGTTAATGTTGATTCCAACGTCACCAGTCAGTCAACACACTATTTATAAAAGTTGTGATCTTTCTTGTGGTTGGGTTATCTTTTTTAATTCGAAGAAATTTACATACTCGTCCCTAGTCCTTTGTCGGAAATGGCTAATAAAGGTGCGTTTAGTTTGGGGGACTTATTCCAGCTATTCCGAAATTAGCACACCTCGAAATCCTGCACATAATTATCCTTCTTCTGAAATGTAGGAAGTAGGCGCTACTTGTTTTAATCAGTAAACAAGATTGGTTTTTCGGTGTATTCTTTTTTCGGAGTGACTCGGAATATACACGGTGAATACTCGGAATATACACGGTGAATACTCGGAATATACTCGGTGAATACTCGTAATATGTCCCTCAAAAACGCGCCCTTAGCTTTAATACCAAATCAGTAGTCCACAAGTTGGCAAATCAAACTAAAGACTGCCCTCAATCAAGCTGGATTACCTTTTAGTTTTAGAGCGAAAGAGCGAATTTCACATGAGTGTCGAAAGACCAAACGCAAATTACCCACAGCTAGCCAATCACAGGAGCGAGTAGAGAAAATGACAAATCAAAGCAAAACCAATTTGAGTTTTACTTTGGAATCTGATTGATTTTTCAGCCAATAGGAGAGCTTAGTAAACGCAAAACCAAAACACGTGAAAACTGCTCAAAGGAACTGTGCTGTAAATTATCATCTGTTTAAAGTGCATATATGCTTTTTTTTAAAGCTTAGACCTTAAAAGGTAGGGGAAAAATCCGATATTTTAAAATACAAATGTTTCTATTATTTTTTAGCGACTAAAGTTCTAATTTTAGAATAATTTCCTCGCACGTTCGGGGACTGGGACGAGAATAAAACGTGACGTCATCAACATAACTAGTCTTTTCAAGGGTATAAAGCATGGCTTATTTGCAAAATAATAGGCCCTTTGCAGCTAGTACATCACGTGGTTGTACTGGAGAGCAAACAATATCTGACTTCATTTATTTTAAGGCCTTGTACGACATCGGTATTGCTATTAGCAAAACCTGTTTGTAAATGCTACTTTTCACCTCCAATCGATTGTCGATCTTTCTAAACCTGCGTTTTAAAAGATAGCTTGCTCTCCAGCATCCATGGCAACGCCTTTCCCATGGGAATCACGAGCTCAATTCATTCGTTAATGAAGTACTATATCAGCACGTGACTGTTAGCTGCAAACAAGGCCTTTCATGCAATGGCGCATCGAGCGTGTTCTGTTGATGACGTCAAACTAGACCCAGTGCCAATTTTTTTATGCGCTCTCGTGTGCTTGATTTTCGTCCCCAGGCAACCCAAGACACGTTTTTGGGCAACTTTGAACGGCCAATATACCATGACAAATAAATCAAATCAACTTTTTATTCCGGAATCCTTTGTCTATGACCTCTAGTCTCTTCGTAAGAAATATAATTATCCAGGGCTTATATGCACTTTAGTAATGATTGGGCTAAGCGGAACTATAGCAAAAGACAATAGGCTGCGGCAATGGGAATATCTCCACATACGATTTTGCTCGAATACCGTGCGTTGTATGAGATTGTCTACACGGTCCAAACTACACCCAGACCATAATTAAAGTACTTTTTTTTATGCTATTGGCTCTTTTTACTGTGAAAACTCAAAGCTACCATGCAGGCAATAGGAAAAGAAAACAAAAGATCTTTCAATCGTAAATTTACCTTTAGAGTTTTCCCCACATACAATATTCTTCAACCATAGTTGATTTGATCAAAAATTTATTAAACGTAAATAAATTATTGAATTAAAATGTATTATTTCGATGGTTTTCTATAGATGGGTTGCAGTCACTCCCCAGAGATTCAAATGACAAAGGGCATGGTGGCCATGTTGGTGTACCTAACAAAAGAAGCTAACGAAGAATCTATTGTTAAAGGTAGACCAACATGGCCGCCGTGACGTCATGTGCAACCATCTATTGAAGTAGGAGTATCCACCAATGAAATTATGAGAAAGAAGAATTCCTTGCCGTTCAGTGCTATCGTTCTTAGCCGCAGCATTACTTAAGCTCGATATACACAACGAACATTTTGGACACTCCTAACTTGGGCACGGCACTCCAAACAGGCTGGCCGAGACTGCTTTTTCACAGCACCACTAGATTTTTGGACACGCGTACCCGAAAGATTCCATTTGCACCACAAAAATAAGGGAAGCCGTATCCGGGAATTCCTAAGCGAGCTGTAGCTTTCGACGCTAGGTGGAAGGTCAGGAGTATGCTTGACTCATAAATGAGTCAAAGGGGGGAAAGTGTCCGGGAATATTATCTTAAGTTTGTTTATATCGTTTGGTTAATCACGCATCAGTGAATTTAGTCACGCTTGGTAACATGTCACATGATATTCAGTACATGCAAACTGTAGCATGTGTTTCTGGCTAGCACGCTCTGAAGAATAGTGCATTGTATTATTAAAGTGCCCCTAAACCCTTTTGCAATATTTATATATATGAAACTTTGAAAGGCTTTGAATACTTCTGCGAAGAAATTTGTGGCTTACAGAGAATACACTATGTTCTAGGCTTGTTTGAAATGGTGAAAATGTGACCTCTCCTGACCCATGACCTTGTAAGAAAAAGACTGGGTCGATTCCCTATCTTACGTCATCAATTCATTCGACTTTGCAATAACTTGAATAAATATTTAGCATTTTGTCTAAAATAGCTGTTTTCTTTACTAAAATCTCAGACTGTGTATATTCTCTATATATCGATGCTGTTGTGATAGAAAGGCGTCATGGACAATAATGCATTGAGGTGACATAAGATAGGGAATCGACCCAGGCTTTTTCTTACACGGTAATGGGTCAGGAGAGGTCACATTTTCACCATTTCAAACAAGCCTAGAACATAGTGTATTCTCTGTAAGCCAACAATTTATTCGCAGAAGTACTCAAAACCTTTCAAAGTTTCATATATATAAAAATTGCAAAAGGGTTTAGGGGCACTTTAAGTCATAGTGACGTACAGGAAATATTTTGCATGCCAGGGGATTAAGAGACAAAGATGATTGTATTGTAGTGAACCATGAATGCGTTTTTGTAAGAAAAGAGACGAGTCTGAACATGCAGCATAAGTATTGTAACGAGTGTAAGGCGGACGGTGCTTGGAAGAAATAAATGAAGATAGATACAGTCCCTTGAGTGAATTGAGTCCAGCGCAGGCAAAAGCAAGATGCCTTTTGCAACACGTGCCGAAATATTTTGGCACACGTACCAGAATTTAGGAGTGCCGTACCAAAAATGCTTGTCGTGTACATCGGGCTTTAAATGCGTAACATCTCCATCATGTGCACATGCGGACTTTGTCCTACATTGTCCTATTCTCCTTCGCAGCCGTTATGGTCTCTGGGCTCAGCCCCATCAAGAGCGTTGTGTGACAGAGACCATAACGGCTGCGAAGGAGACTAACATTGTCCCCGTTTTGCTATTCTTAGATCAACCTTACTTTCTTTAGCCCCCTGTAGCAGCCAACAATGACAGTTGTGGGGGAATGAAGTGAAATGAAGCACTACACAGCGGTTTAGGCTAGAGTATACTTTCTACTGCTGCATATATTTTATTGACAGTTGGCAACTTTCGTCAGTCCCAAAGAATATGGATACTTTTGTACACTGAACAACATTTTGACTTTTCCTGAAAACGGTGAAATGTTTTATCACGTCCAGTAATATACCAAACATATTACTATAAACGTTTCCAGTAAAAATGACTGACAACAGAGCCATCTGCCTGTTTTTTCTTCTTTTAAGCCCCAACTAAACGCACAAACATTGGATGAACATGTTTTATCATTCTCTTTAAAATGACTGTTAAATGGCTTCCCAACATTTTTGTGTGTTTGATTTCATCTAACATTTCGCGTGATGAACAAATAGTTTATATCGTTTAGCCGAAGCCCTCTTCTAACAAAACATGCACGTGCAAGCGATATTGAAATTCAGCGGTATTTCAAAGAAAATATTCTGTAGAGATGCTTGCTGAATGTTTTATGCAGGCGGCTAAACGATCAAACATTGTGCATTGTTTAACTGTTAAGCCACTGTAGTAAAATGTTCAACTGAGTTTGTTGAGATTGTTTGAGCGTTTAGCCGGGACTTTAGCGTAAGCCCCATAGATGAGCTCACATGATCTTGGGGCAAATGAATCTAAGAATCTATGTACTAGATAAAGTCTTTATCGCACTTATCAAACGTCTAGATGTAGTCATGTTTTCAGTTATTTTGGTGATACGACTTATTTTGGCGGAGAAAATCGAAGCCAAAGTTTAAAGTAAATCAGAATGAAATCTCTAGTAGAATTAATGACTGTTTTATTAATTTCCTTTGTTTTGCCTCATCAATCATTTGATAAATTTAAATTAAAGAGACAACACACAATACCGTACCCGCGCACGGAATGCTCACGAACGTCTTTCGTTCGTAGAGATTAGAGAGATTAAGAATACACAGAATGATCACTGCAAATCACTTATATCGGGATCTATTAGTCACTGGAATACTAAATGTATCCTGAATATCATAAGTCAGCAAGCGTTCAGTTGTAGCTTACAGTACAAAATGTGCCTGAACCAGTGATTTCCAGAGACTATTATATTCCATATATTCTTATTCGGGAATACGGTAACTCGAACGCGTCCTACAAACATCGCGTTTTGTTTCCGCGAACAGACCACTCGACGGCGATTTTCCGGCGCGTTCGTAGCTTGCCGTTTACGGTTTCTACGTCAAGGTGAGTTGTTAACGTGGGATTTCTTTTCTATTTTTCTCATACATTCATTCAGTACTTCAATGAGAACTTTAAAAAAAATCTGTCGTTTCCCGTAAAGGCCGTGCTTGTATACGCTTCATTAGAGCGGATTTCGATCGAGTGTCGGAAGTGTTTGGGTTTTGCGTTTACTAAGCTCTCCTATTGGCTGAGAAAGTAAACCAACCAATCAGAATCCAAAGTAAAACCAAACGCAAATTGGTTTTGGTTTTGCTTTGGTTTGTTGTTGGCTCACAGGGAAGCCATTTATGAGTTACTTGTGATTACTCGCTCCTATGGTTGGCTGGCTGTGGATAATTTGAGTTTGGTTTCACTACACTCAACTGAAAACCGCTCTAAATATACCAAATGAAACACCCTATACTTTATTCCACCACTACCCGACGCATGCTAACAAGGTCGAAACTGATGAGGATGTGTATAGGAAATCGTGCTATACGTCCTTTATAGGCACTGAGTGATATTTTGAAAGTTCCGATAATTGCACGAGTCTTTAGGCGAGTGCAATTTGAGAACTTTCAAAACATCACTGTGCCCTAAAATCAGTATAGCACGAGCAGTTTATGCGATTTTTTGTTTATAATATACTGAGCAAACATTTGCTGAGAGCATGCGACTGTGTACTCAATAACCTTTTATGCACTCTTTATTGACCAAATCCAGATAAGTTTTGTTGAGTAGCTATACTGAATTTATTAAATTTCGCAAACACGGAATTGACACACGGAATTGACACACGGAATAAACATGCTGGAACATGGCACAGGTTTAATGCCAACACTAAACTATGTTGAAGTTTGCAATATTAGTGTATGTCACTTGTAAACAATAACAACGTGAATGTGTTCATATTCCGTGCAGTCTTTTGTTATAGTGCGCACGAACATAGTCAGTTAAAACGTCTATGTAACCACAGGCAACCCAAGCTCTAGTTTCGAGTTGTTGGTGTATTTATTTGAGTAGAAAAAGAAAAAAATCCCAAAACGCTAATGTACGACAAAGGATAACAGAAAGAGCAATGGCGTTTATTTCACTTGATTTGAAGCTATCGATAATGGTAAAATTTGTAATTTAATAATAATTAGTTTATTCACGCCTCTTGCAGTATAAACATATACTGAATTACAGGCTGATTCACTTATACTCTGTATCATTTGATACAGAATACTAAGTCTTATTAGTATTCTGTATCATATACAGAATTCTAATAGGGCTTATTAGTATTCTGCATCATTGATCATTGATATGAATGCTGGGTCTGGATAGGCTAGTACCCTTATGAATTATTAATGAATATTATAAGTACCAGATAAAGAATGAGCGGACGATCTTTATAGAATTTACAAACTCGAGCTGAAAGCGATAGTTTGTAAATCCCATAAAGACCCCATAAAGATCAAATGTCTAGATGTAAAGAGTCATGTTTTCAGTTATTTTGGCGATACGCCTTATTTTGGCGATACGCCTTATTTTGGCCGAGAAAATCGAAGTAAAATTTATGTAAATCAGGACGAAATCTGTATCAGATTTAAAGATCACTTATCGGTCGGTGATTTGCTTTGTTTTTACTTCATGAATTATTAATGAGTTTGATCAATTATGCCGTCGAGTCCGAATTGGAGGCCGACATCAAACACTACTTAATAATTTCATGCTAGTTTGGTGATTGTGGGATAAACAACAAAATGATTTTAAAACTTCATGCATTTAGAGTTGATGTTTCAGGCTTGTAGGTTGTACTTGCGTATTTACATATCGTTGCTTTGTTTGACTTAAGTAATTAAACGTCCATCCTTTTCTAAGTCCAAGGACTTTGAACTTTGAATATTCATAGTTCAAAGTCCTTGGACTTGGGAAAGGATTTCAAAGTACCGTAGAGAGAACTTTGACGGGGTTTTAAAGTACTGCACGTGGTACAAATCGAGACCTCTGGTTGGCTACCTCATGAATTATTAGGTAGTGTTTGATATTTAGATACAAAGTTGCCATTGGGTAACCCTTTTGCCCGATCTCAGCGAGTACTGCGCCTTTGAGTTTGTTATGTATTAGGGGGTAGATGGGATAAATTTCTTACACGCCGCTACTCGACGATCGGCTAGAGTGAGGATACCTCGAAATTAGAGCTTGGCCGGGTTGCCTGCATTGTAACTGTTTAACGAGACTGTCACGAGGGCTGACAACACTTACGAGGCAGGCTAGAGATAAAAATAACAAAAATATAGTCCACCGTTTCCTTCTCAAATTTATACTTAGAACCAAGAGAGCATTAGTAAGAGAGGGGTTCTTGTGTGCGATGATAGAGGAGCACCATACATATAGCATGAGTGAAATTTTAGCTATGTTCTTGCCCAACCGACCACCCGACCGTGCACCAGCGCGCGGAACACGTGAGGTTTTAGAGTCCTGAATGATGTGCTCGATTTTGTATGGCTTTTAACGCCGTCCTGTCCTTTACATTCAATCCTCCGTTTATGGGATTCTGTGATTTTCTAAATTATCTCAATGATCAGTGTAAATCTTTTTGCCGTAATGCGTAATTTTCATACTGACAACTCATCAAACCTTAAATTATAAATTTCTGAAATCAAATCCACTAAAAATGCATTTTAAAGGTACATTTCTTTTGTGTGAAAACATTTCGTCCAATCAGAAGAGTCTAAAACAATAACCAAGAAAAATGTTCCCCATATTGAAAGTTAGTCATATTAAAAGTTATGAGTGTTTTCACTAGATATAATTCAAATCTGTTTACAAAATGAGAAAAATAATATTCTTCTTCAAGTTAATATATTGTAATGTCTAAGCCAATGAGGTGGAAGATTGAAACAATACCACAATTAGCACCTCTTTACATCCATGCATAACATATGCGCGGACCATTGCTTAATATTACAACTATCAAACTAAAAAAGGTCTTGAGTGAGGACTAAAATAGCTTAGAGTCAGTTCTTCTAATGTGGGCAGGAAGTGAGTTCCAGAGTTTAACAGCGACAACCGAGAAGGCTCTGTCTCGATAGGTTCTAGTGTTAGCTGATTCGGAACTAATACCAGATTGCTGGTGGACGACCTTAAAGTACGAATAGATTTGTATTGGTTCAGTAATTCGGTAATAGAGATGGAGCCTGACCATGAAGGACTTTGAAAGTAATTAACAGTATCTTAAAAATTATCCTGCTAACCAGTGTAACCAGGTTACAGAGTACAGGGGAGATATGGTCAGATTTTTTCACCCTAACAATTTTTTTTATTATATAACGTGCGCCCTCATTGGTCGATTTATGGTGACGTGACAAGTAACAAAACGAACTGTTTCACGCGCGGGCAACCATTTGGAAACTGACGTCAGAGGGTAACAATGCATCAATTGTTGCCCACTGGTGTCGCGTGCGCCACTGGCTAGCTAAAGGCGGGAAATATTTGTTTATTATATAACGTGCGCCCTCATTGGTCGATTTATGGTCACGTGACAAGTAACAAAACGAACTGTTTCACGCGCGGGCAACCATTTGGAAACTGACGTCAGAGGGTAACAATGCATCAATTGTTGCCCACTGGTGTCGCGTGCGCCACTGGCTAGCTAAAGGCGGGAAATATTTGTTTATTATATAACGTGCGCCCTCATTGGTCGATTTATGGTCACGTGACAAGTAACAAAACGAACTGTTTCACGCGCGGGCAACAATTTGGAAACTGACGTCAGAGGGTAAAAATACATCAATTGTTGCCCACTGGTGTCGCGTGCGCCACTGGCTAGCTAAAGGCGGGAAATATTTGTTTATCGAAACGTCTAAGGCTTACCGTTTTTGTCGAAAGAAAGAGTTTAAAATGGAACCAGCTCCAAAGAAACAATTTAAATTTATCAAGCGCTCGCAATATAAATTGATAGCTAAAAAAGATCCAAGAAAGAAACAAAACGGTACTGCCACAGCGACGCTGGCAGCGGTTTTTGTCTAAAAGCAGTTTCCTGAAGAGAAGACGACAAACCTCGCTTGTATCAGGTAGTTGTACTGATCAGATGTCTATAAACACTTAATGACTGGTCCCTCGGCAAACCAGTGAATTGTGTTTCCATCGACTCTCAGTTTCCTTCGGGGTCAGTCATTTTAAAAGTGTATGATGCCTAGTATATTTTAGTTACTAATTTGTACTAACTCACCCTTCTCTCATCCCTATTCCTTCACCCCCACCCTTCCTGTGCGAATACCCACACTGACACAAAAACAAAACTACATGTACAACTGTGATAATTTTTACCCCCTCTACCCCTTTCTCTCATCCCTATTCCCTCACCCTCCCTATTTGATGTCTGGGTGCGAATACCCGCACTGACACAAAAACAAAACTACATGTACAACTGTGATAATTTTTACCCCCTCTACTCCCTTCTCTCATCCCTATTCCCTCACCCTCCCTATTTGATGTCTGGGTGCGAATACCCGCTCTAACACAAAAACAATAATAAACAAATATCGTCCCTCGGTTCACTATTTGATGTCTTGTTTCATTTTAAATCCTCTATATTTCGCATTTTAATCGGCTTGAGGCTGATTCACTCGCCTGCGTTCTTCAATTTTCTGTAACATCAATTTCAAATTTCGAGTTCGCCAGGCCATGCATGATAAGGAGGGGATAACCCTTTTATACCGGAACTTCTTGTTTAAATCATGTTTCAGAACTAATTAATCTTGGTCAATTAGCTGATATAGCTAGAGCCGGCCAGCCGGGACTAATAATCCTCAAATCCGAGAATAAATAACTAATTAAGCACTTCGTTTATTTATATTTCCTGGGTGGAAAGATTTGAAAACGCGACGCTTTCGTGTGAACGGTCAACTAACTTTTGAAAACGGCTACTCGTGATAACATGCTTGTTTGCCAAGTCCAAAATTGATATTTTAAAGTAAAAAGCCCAAGAGGAAAGTGCAGTGTTTTTTTCCTTCGCTTTGCCGTAACTTCCTGAGATTATGAACTGGAAAAGCTGCGTTTGCCGCTGAGGGTTTTTCTTTTCAGTAAGACTGCTGGTGATATTCCGTAGAAAAGAGCGGCACGGTAAGCAACTTATGCCGGAGACGTTTTGTTCAAAAGGACGCCGGCAAGCGGTGAGTCGGGAGAACTTGAAAGCCAAGATTAACAAAGATGGACGTCACTCGAGGCGGTTTTACTGAACTATGCGTTGGTTCATAAAAGACGGCCACATTTTGCAATGAACCAAGCCCGTGCTGTAATGGCTGTTATCGCAATTCGGCCATCTTGGATAATGTAATTTCTGACGGTTGAGCGACACAGGAGCGATATATAGTCAGAAATTGATATTCAGCCATGGGTAATGCTTCTAGCATATATAATGCTTCGAGCGGGAAAAGTAGTCATTCTAGGCCAGTCAGCTCCACGTTGGTTCAATTTTTTTCTCTTCATCCATGTCGTCCGTTTCTAAAGAAGTAGTCTACTGTATCTAAAAACAACGAAGAGCTTATATCTAGGTTCTCTTTAGTACTTGCTAGAGGGTCTGAATGGGGTTAACTGACTACTGACAAACGGCCTTAAAAATAACTGACAACTGACAAATGACCATTTTTTTTACTGACAACTGACAACCGAAAAATAACTGACAACTGACAAATTTGGTGTTTGTGGGTCAACCATTGTAAATTTTCTCTAGCAATGATTAACTAGGGCTAACTGACAACTGACAAATGGCCAAAAATTTAACTGATAACTGACATGTAGACCCCCCCATTCAGACCCTCTTGCTAGTTCAGTGGCTAATGAACTACAGATTAGGGAAATCAAGACTCAAATCTACTGAGCACAAGGTCTTTAAGCGCAAAGGAAACGAGATTCAGTATAAGTTTAATACCAAATTGCAAGATACGCTACAAGACGCCAGTTATCATTTAGAAGCCAAAGCTTTTCACAAAGCTAAAGAATGCCTAGCTGAAGGTACGTCTCTCCTAGAAGAAAGGCAAAAACACGTGCTTTTAGCAGATAAATCGGATTTCGGTTGGAAGACGGTCAGCGAATACCAGCAACACGAGCTTGCCACCGACGAAGAGGACGCCAAACGAATCCGGAGAGCAGAGGAAAGAGCAGGGAAAGCCTCCAAAGCCGAACGCGCCAAGAAGTCAAGGAAGACCAACCTTCCCTTCAGTCCCCGGTTGTACAGATATCCTACAACGTCCAATAAGCAAGCGTTTGCCGCAGAATTGCCACGTTCTTTCAGACCAACAAATAGCACAGCTTCAAGAACGGGCAGTTGTTTTGCCTGCGGCAGGTTTGGTCATTGGAGAGTGAATTGCCCCTTTACAGGATTCGGTTCTCAGACTGGTAAGAAATGACTGGAGGAAAATAGAGGAAAGACAAACCAGTATAGTTCTCACTAGAGTGATTTGTATTTTGACTTCAACGACTCACATAATTTGGACTCTCGCTCTCTCAAGATTTGGAACAAAATTTTGAGTATGAAGCTAATTTACATTGTAAATCAGTTAAAGGAAACTTAAGGAGTGCCACAAGTGAGTGGGTGGAGTGGGTTTCTATTCATTCCAAGCTAATGACTTTATTGTTAGTACAATAAAGGACGGTTACAGAATTCCGTTCATTCATCTCCACCGCCTTTTGAGCGTAAAAACAACAGATCAGCGTTACTGCATACCGAGTTTGTAGATGTAGCGCTTACTGAACTATTGTTGCATGGACAATCGTGTAGAAGAAGTTTTCTCTAAGCCGTCTATTATCAATCCGTTGTCAGTGTGTAGACTCGGTGTGAAGTCTATATGTAATGGGGCCCTGTCGGCCGCCACGAGTCAGTGTGAAGACTCAGTAGACAAAGTGGGGCCCTGTCGGCCGCCACGAGTCAGTGTGAAGACTCAGTAGTGGGGCCCTGTCGGCCGCCACGAGTCAGTGTGAAGACTCAGTAGTGGGGCCCTGTCGGCCGCCACGAGTCAAACAAAAGGCCCTGTTGCCGAATGTGTACTAAAGGCCCCCGTGTGCCACACATGTCGGCGTGGAAGACCCCGTCGGCCGTTCCACAGAGGTGGGCCAGATACCATGTATTCTTCTAATCCGTATTTATTTTATCGTTACAATGTCTTTAAGGGCGAGATTTGGACAGAAGCGGATTCCATAACTAATGTAGATCTGAGGGCTATACGATGGCCAAACTTCAAACCACGGTTATCGCAGCTAAAGCGGAGGGAACAACTGATGGTTACCGAAGGGCTTTTCAGAGGTGGAAATCGTTCGCGAATAACACAGATGGAATAGAATGTTTTCCAGCCAAGCCACTGCATGTCGCTCTGTATTTACAAACGCTAATGCCATCCACTGTTATAGCAGTCAAAGAAGCAGCCAAACGGATCTGTGGAAAAGTAGGAAGTCACAAAAAAGAACCCGTTTCACCAACTATGATTAAAACTGTAGTAGCTACGGCTAATTTAGATAACCTTTTAGAATTACGGAATGTATGTATAATTGTTCTTTCATTTGCTGGTTTTCTTAGAATAGATGAGACTATAAATATCAAGAGAAATAATATACTTATCAATGAAGAATATGCAAGCATCAGACTAGAGCGCAGCAAAACGGATCAGAATCGTAAGGGCAACGAAGTGGTTGTTTCTAGAATTATAGGTGCCGCAGCTTGCCCCGTTTCCATCTTAGTGGCTTATTTAGCTCTAGCTGGTATTAGTAATCCTTTATCTTCCGAGTTTATTTTCAGGCCTGTTTCCAAAATCCGGGCTGGTTATAAATTGGTTAAAGTCCATAAGTTATTCTACTATCAGAGAGGCATTTAAGTCATCCTTTAAGGATATTGTTACAGACATTACTTATATAGTACTCACTCCCTGAGAGCGGGTGGAGCCACAGCAGCCGCTAGTGCGGGTATAGCGGATCGGGCGTTTCAGAGACACGGCAGGTGGAAGTCTCTGTCTGCTAAAGATGGTTATGTTAAGGATGAGCTGAACGTGCGCTTAGATGTCTCCAAGAATCTCGGTCTTTGAGTAATCTGTTTGTTAGCTTTCCCTTTCTTTGTCTTTCTAGTACGGAGTTGTCTGGCGACTATCCCACAATAAACTATACTTATACAAAGTCTCTTGTCAGTGTAGTCAGAATCATGATATGTAATTTCTGACGGTTGAGCGACACAGGAGCGATATAGTCAGAAATTGATATTCTGCCGGCACGGTAGAGAGGTATGGATACGAATCTATAGCATTATGGGTAATGCTTCTAGCATATATAATGCTTCGAGCGGGAAAAGTAGTCATTCTAGGCCAGTCAACTCCACGTTGGTTCAAATTAATTTTTTTGATTAATTAGCTTAAAGGTTAATAGTGAATAGTCAGTTCTCTAACCCTCGGAGAATCCGGGTTGCTGCATTAGGTCGAGGAGTACGTTTCCGCATTTCCCCACGTTTTTTGGCCACAACCCCAGGGTGGTTTTTTCGTGGTTTAAGCGGTTTTTCGTATCTGGCAGTTTCCCATTAGTTAGGAATACAATACAATATTAGTTAATTGTATTATGTAGTACGGAGTTGTCTGGCGACTATCCCACAATAAACTATACTTACGAAGTCTCTTGTCAGTGTAGTCAGAATCATGATATGTAATTTCTGACGGTTGAGCGACACAGGAGCGATATAGTCAGAAATTGATATTCTGCCGGCACGGTAGAGAGGTATGGATACGAATCTATAGCATTATGGGTAACGCTTCTAGCATATATAATGCTTCGAGCGGGAAAAGTAGTCATTCTAGGCCAGTCAACTCCACGTTGGTTCAAATTTTTTTTTTGATTAATTAGCTTAAAGGTTAATAGTGAATAGTCAGTTCTCTAACCCTCGGAGAATCCGGGTTGCTGCATTAGGTCGAGGAGTACGTTTCCGCATTTCCCCACGTTTTTTGGCCACAACCCCAGGGTGGTTTTTTCGTGGTTTAAGCGGTTTTTCGTATCTGGCAGTTTCCCATTAGTTAGGAATACAATACAATATTAGTTAATTGTATTATGTAGTACGGAGTTGTCTGGCGACTATCCCACAATAAACTATACTTACGAAGTCTCTTGTCAGTGTAGTCAGAATAAACAATAGTTTTGGCCCCGGTAGCCTCGCACTGGTTGGTTTCACAACGAGTTCACCGGACGAAAACAAAGGTTTTTTATTCTCCTGGGATTCAACATGGCCGCCGTGCGATAAAATCCCATTGAGATCAGTGGAGCCCAAGTGGAGTTTCGGTATCCAACCAACCATACAAAGATGCGCAGTGGTTACTGCGCACGTCCATAATTTTCTGGTGACTGTGATTAACCACAACCGATATGTGATACGCGTTGGAGGCAGCATACGAATCTCTTGCGTTGTGCTACCTGTGCTGATGTTTCTATATCTATCTTCAGCACCATCTTGAGTAACACTGTTCAATCCCCTGCCATAAAAATGAAATTAGAACGTTAGGTGATGATATCTATTGCCGGAAAATATATGTCTGAATTATAGGCTAGTATGTGTGTGTGACAAGCTCGAAAAGCTTAATGAAAGGACTCGGTCTACGTTTCGTATTCAATGATTTTAATAGCTCATACAAATCGTTGTTAGAATACATTACTCGGTCTTCCTTATAGAATATACCTAACAACACACAATACGCTACTATACTTGTATACTAGTATACCTAATATACTAGTATACCTAATATACCAGTATACCTAATATACTAGTATACCTAATAGGTAGTGAATGCTGCCGCTCAGTTAAGGAAATGTATTAGAAAGAAAAGCTACAGTAGCTCTTTGGCAGGAAAAATAGATTATGGGTAACAAACATGTCAAGGTGTGATGTGTGTTAGGTGAATCTATTGTACTAGCTTTGGGGCTACGTTGCCTGAAGCCTGTTTGAGCAGTGTCATGTTTTTTCAAAAGTCGTCCCGATTTATTTTAAAGTTTGTCCGATATATCAATAATTTTCCGGTAAATTCCCTGTATCTACCAATTCCCGACATTTTCTCAGGATTTCCAGCAAAAAAAACTGCTGTTCTCCGGAAACAGGCATGCATATATTGGAGTCCATGAACACAGGAAATCGACTGTTATTGAGACATGCTGGTTTTTGTGTTTCGAACCCTGCTGTCACTTTTCAAATTGTAACTATGTTGATTTGACTTTATCGAAGATAATAGAAGAAAATTATTTGTTGATAAGAGGAGAGATCTTGCTCTTTGGAAAATAGTTATTATATACGCCCCAACATCTCATACTGAGTCCGACTAAACGACTCCAGTGACGCGTGGAGTCGTCAACTTAACATGATCATCAAGTAACAAAACATATTTTGTGGGTTAGTTAAACTTCACATCAAAACACATGACTAATATTAAGGAGCACTGAAGGAATTGTGGTAAAAATACAAACTAAGGCGATCACAATTTATTTACACTCGCTGTAGGATGGCAAGAACAATAGATTCGAAGTACGAATATTGATCACATTCACGTGGAAATGCAAAATAAAAGCAGTACAAATAGACACACCTTCACGTCCAAACGAAAAGCCACCACCACAATGCACTGCTCTGGCAATGCGCCAAAAAGCTCCACTACACAAACTCGCTCGTTGCGGCAGCAATAAGTCACTACAGGTGGTCTGCAAGCATAAATCTACGTGGCTAGAGGTCACTCGTGATTCCTCGACTAACCTCTACTAAATATGGAATTCATTAGCCTCCTCCGCAGGCATCTCTAATTTTCTCGCGCTCCGCGCTCGCCTCAGCCCCTCGCGCTCGTCGCTCCGTAAAACAGGAAGCCCGGTTTTCTCCTGGTTTTCTTCGTTTCTTTACGGTTTACTACTAGTTGCCTGCGGAGGAGGCTAGGAATTCATCAGTTCTTTCCGCTACTGTGTTCGCAAACTCTGGAACTCATTGACTGACTCTATTACAAATTCTTCCTCAGTAAGCACCTTTAGGTCTGCTGTTACGGACATTAATTTTAAATCTGACTGATGTGGCCCGGGTTCGACCCCGGTCACGGCGCCATAATAGAGTTGAGTTTGTTGGTATCTTACCCTTGCTGCGAGGGTTTTTCTCCGGGTTCTCCGGTTTTCCTCCCTCCACACAAAAAAAAACAGCCAATTCGATCTGTGGATTAGCCGGGTCCCGACTTTGATCAGCTCCAATGGTTGTTTCAGGTCCGTTCGTAATGACCACTGAGAGTGGGTATTATCTCTTTTGAGTAGTCTTAATTTAATTTTCTAATTCTATATATTTTCCTTCTTTTTTTCCTTCTTCGGAGATAACATACTCAACAAAATATCTGGATTCTGATTGGGCAATGACGAGTGCATCTAAAGGCTATTGAGTGCTCAGTCGCATGCTCTCAGCAAATATTATAAACAAAACATCACATGAACTGCTCGTGCTATACTTGATTTATGGGCACTGAGTGATATTTTGAAAGTTCTCAAATAACACGCACCTAAAGGCTCGTGCACTTATTAGAACTTTCAAAATATCACTGTGCCTATAAATCTCGTATAGCGCTCGCGTTCATGCGATTTCCTCTACTTATTGCTATCTTGAATTCGAAGTCAAATAAAGCTTACATGTAATTGTATAAAGTTTATTCTATTGTGTGATAGTGTTTTAACGCCGCTGCGATGCTACCATGGGTGCCAGACGTCCTTCTCGCTAAGTGCGCGGCTCAAATGTATACTGTTCAGCGGTATCTGTAGTGAACGTGGACACGCGGTACTTTGATTTGCGAGAGTAATTTGCATATCCATGTTCAGGAACACGACGGGATCGATGGTTTTCCCCTTAGCAGCTGTCGCCGCGGCTTGAAAGACAGCAAGCTCGGAACAAGCCAATTTAGCAAATCTTGGGAGGGCGACCGAGAAGTGGTTCTTGCATAGTTCCATCTCCGTTTTCACTCGCCAAGCAACTTCTATAGTAAGTATTACGAGTAGAGCTTTCAGCATGAAAAAAAAAGCGGAAACGAGACAAAACGTGTATTGACGTTAATGCGGGTCCTTTGTATGATCCGGTGAGCCACGCCGTGATCGCTGAATAACAAAGGAGACGAATATTATTTCATTTTGGATGCATTATAGCTGGCGAAACTAAATGCGAGACCTGAATCAGAACAATGGACTTCAAACTTAGAGCTGAAAAAGCACGAATGTGAGCCAGTCCTGCTACAGATCTCCGCGGTTACTCGTACAATGTGCGTGTAAAAATCTTCGATAACAACATTTCGACCAAATAATGCTTGAGGTAATCTAGAGTGGTTTAACCCTATATTCTTGCCATTTCTCAATGCTATGATTGTACCCTGCGTGCTTCAGTTTCGACACTTCACTGGTAGAACGACGAAATGAGTTGAGTGAAATATATAAACAGCATTTGCAAGCCTTTGTGTTTATCGTTGACCGGATTTTCCCTTCTGCCATGTATTCCTCGTCTTTGTTTTCCTCCCCTAATTGTCATACTTAACACGCGTTTGTTATCTCTCGCCTCGTGCACCAGGGGCAAACATTTTCCATATCCAGTTTTGAAAATAAATGTTCAGCTCACAGAATTCCGACTGTAAACATTCAGACATTACGTGATGTTGTCGTTAAAATTCAACAGGAAGATACCGAAACCGGCTGATATACAAATGTATATGCAACCGCTCAGTTCCGTTCATAACAAAGATCACAAATGAAGCTTTTCCCCATCACATTTAAAGTTTCAGATCTGGGAACGCCACAACCTGACGATGTTTCACAAAGCTGGATTCTCTAGCTGATACCAATCAAAACGGCGCCAGCTTCGGAAATGTTCCAATTTACATCTCCAGAAGAACTAGAGCGAAGGTTCGTGCATCAAGCCTACAGAGAAATTGCTCCTGGTTTCAAGCACACTCGCTACAAGGCTTGGCCCTGTGTGGAGAATTTCATACGCTCGCAACAAAGTGGAAGTATTGTCGTTGACGTTGGTAAGTGCAGAAATCTACTTCGCGGTTGGATTTCTGTTTTATTGTCAGCGAGTTGCACACAATGCAATGTATGTCACAGATTAATAAAATATATAGTGTTTTCAATTCTCGAGTATTCCCATGTTAGCCTGCTACAGTAAAAGCATTTCAAGCGTAAATAATTACTATAAAAACTGATGTATATGTAGCTAGCAGGCTATGCCGCTAATGCTTAAACGTTTACCTATGTGTATGTACATGTATACACACGTATTTTTGGAATATTTATATCTACAAATACCCAAGAACACCTTCCGCAATTTAATGTAGGAGAGTCGTTTCAATTGGAAACTCTCGAGTATAAGAGTACAATTATCTTACAATAATTATTATCTATGAAAATATTTCCAGTTTCGTTTATGCTATTCAATAAGCAGTAAATGTATTTTCTAGTGCAAATGTGAGGCGTTTTATTGACTTTTACTATAAACCAGTAAACTTACAAAAAGCAGGTCTTTCGTGATCATTGAGTCGAAAAGCTCCAGTTATTTTGTGAATATTTTATAAGGTCCTTGCTAAATATTAAAGGACAATTAAAATGTGGGCAAAATGTATATCTGTATTATTGATTTTCTTTATGTTTCTGTGTTATTTTTGTTTCGTATTTTTAAAAGCTTGCACTTAAACTTATATTAAAAAGTCAATTCACTCCGATCAACTGTGTGACATATATACAAGGGCCTGATTACTCGGGGATTACATGAGGCATACTGGCCCGGTTTGCAGAGCTGTGTTTCAGCCCGGTGTTACAGCGAGGCAGCCTGGGGCTGGAAGTTGTTGTTTACAAAATGGCTACCACAAGGACAATGTGTGGGGTAATTATTGTTATTGCTCAGCAAACTGTGCTAGCCCTGTGATCACGACTACACAAGACAGGCTAGCCCGGAAAATTGGGCCGGTCCACCTTGTGTAATCGCAGAGTTAATTTTTGCTGTGTTTCACAGCCGAGGTGGGCCAGACCGCCAAACAACCCACCTCATGTAATCGGGCCCTAAAAAAGTAAGTTGCATTGTATACATCATAGCTCAGAACAGACTATTTCAGCATGAATTACTTCTCTCACAATATATTTTTTAACACAAGAACTGACTCATTTGAAACCATGCAAGTGGAATCCAAGAACTTTCATTAAAAACAACACATGTAAAATAATATACATGTATGTACTTTTAAATATATATGCAGAATATCCTTAGTAACTGATGAAGGTAAGGAGGGTTTTCACTAGTGATGGAAGTAGAAGCATAAGCATATTAAGGAATGTTATATTCTAGTGAAAATCAAGAAACGTTAGCTCGTTCATAAGCATTTAAAGTGTATATGAGCCCTAGCCAGTTATATAATTTTGATATCGATTGCACATAAAGTGGATAGTCCAACGATAGAATATTTCTTGATTTGGGTGTTGTGTCTACGAGATAAAGGTTTATATTTCCAATATGCTAATGATGTGATGTCATCACCGACATTTGCTGAATTTCTTTTTCCTTTTGAATTAAGCTATTTTTAATAAGTAAAAAACACAGACGGCCATTTAATGTCAGACGAGTATACATGTAGTATATTCTCATAAAGAGCAATTAAATCCTTTAACAGCAATAAACAAAGAGTAATAGTCAGGTGGTGTGACACCCACAGACAATTCTTTATTTTCATCACTGGGTGGCCTTAAACTCAGACTGTTTTATACTATACGTTGTATGAGGTATATACAATTAGGTATTTAAGAATTTCATATCAGGCCATCAAAATAATGGGTACCGACTCATATAGATCTATAAATTAAAGTTCTGAGTTACATATAATTATTATAATTATTAGTCATTATATACATATTGAGTTATTTGGATGTGATATTATTGCATACATTTTACTTCTGTCTGTCTACATGTATATATATAATTTATGCTTTCTAAGACTGGAATTAACCAAGGGTTATGTGAATTAATGCCATATAACAGTGCAATTAAGAAATAATATTTATTTACCACTTGGGCTCATTAGTCCATAAAGAGAAAAACTGTGCCAGAGCTCTTGAATGTATGGACCGAGGCCGCAGGCCATCTAGTGATAACATGCATGTACAGTATATGTTACATAATTATGTAATTAAGAGCTTCTCCTTTAACAGCATGGGTAATATGATTTTAAAACAAAACAAGGAAAACACTTATCCGTGATTCATAAAAAAAATCCAAAAATATCTTTGATAGGTATAGGCACATCTGAAGAGTGCATTTAATTTTAAGGGGAGCTTTCAAAGAATAGCTAAACTCCAGGCTGGTCGAATTTGAACTGTTGAATGGCTAATGAGATATTGTAACAGTTGTGAAAATATTTGCATCTTTTTTAGGTCAGTCTTTTCTCATCAAGTCTAATAATAAATATAAAATTAATTATTGTATTAGCAGATATGTTTTATTGATAAAATACTTGTACTGCCCATCTAGCTAGGTCTTTTGGTGGCACTGAAACTATTATGCAAATTTATAAACTTTTGTGCTGCTTGCTTTCCTTCATGTAACTATCATAGTTTGATCCATGGAGTGATAGTTTTAAAGGTTAAACACATGGCAATCTGAAAATTAGTGACCAGAAGATCTTCAGGAATTTATCATAATCTTGAAGTGAACCAATACATCACTTACTGGTTGAATCATTAAACTGGTTGTGACAATCCAACTAAATCTCAAATGCTTTGTCACAAATTATGCTCACTGGCTCGCTTGGCAGCAAATGGAAAATACATACCATTTCAAGAGTTGCGAATTGTCAAAGTAGAAACTTTTGATGTTGCTAATTACTTACAGTAGGACTACTGTAACCAGGGCCACTTAGACAACAAGAACTAAATACAGTGTGACTACTGGTAACCAGGGCCACTTGGACAACAAGAACTAAACACAGTGTGACTACTGTAACCAGGGTCACTTAGACAACAAGAACTAAACACAGTGTGACTACTGTAACCAGGACCACTTAGACAACGAGAACTAAACACAGTGTGACTACTGTAACCAGGACCACTTAGACAACGAGAACTAAACACTGTCAGTGTGACTACTAAAAAAAAACACTGTGTGACTACTGTAACCAGGGTCACTTAGACAACAAGAACTAAACAGAGTGTGACTACTGTAACCAGGACCACTTAGACAACAAGAACTAAACACAGTGTGACTACTGTAACCAGGACCACTTAGACAATGAGAACTAAACACAGTGTGACTACTGTAACCAGGGCCACTTAGACAACGAGAACTAAACACAGTGTGACTACTGTAACCAGGGCCAATTAGACAACTACAACTAAATACAGTGTGACTACTGTAACCAGGACCACTTAGACAACGAGAAAAACACTACTAGCATATCCACACAATTTTCTTCATTCAAAAAACTTTGACTTCAAAACTAGTGCACCAAATTTGCATTTTACCAGATCAATCAAGGAAGTTGATTAGAAATGCTATTGTTTTGTTCTGATCAACACCGATTGGATCAAATAACCTCAAGTTGGAATGCTTTGTTTTCATTCCGCAATGTGATTGGTTCTCGTTGGCTAAGTCGCCCCAGTTGCAGTATGTAGTTGCACAGTAATCCATCACCAAATTAACTTAATTAGCACAATGCATTAATTTATGCCAGTTGAGTAACTAAATATTCTGTGCAAAATGTGTTAACAAGCAACTTACATGTAGCTCTACATGTAGTTTTAATAATTAACTAATTGAGCTACAATTATTACAATGTACATTTTACATATTAATATTAAATTAAGTGCCTACCTTAAAGTGCCACTACGACGAAAATTTACCATTTCGATTTGCCACTTTTTCAGTGTCTATAGGTCAATCAGTATTAGAAATATCCGAAATAGTAAAAAATATTCCCAAATGGGCATCTTAAACCACAAATTTTAGGAGAGTTTACCGGTAAAATCCTGTCCGCCATTGCTGGAAGCCGTGCCCTTTGTTCAGCTTTAAACAAAGGTTTATTCACCGGAAGTGATGTCATACACTTAACACGACAACCTCGTGGCGCGAAATAGCGTGCATAAAAAAGTAGCCAACCTCGCAAAGATAAATATAACTTTCTTCTTATGTACGTGAAGACGTTTTTAGTAGAAATATGCCTCCAGGCGTTGTGTTCTGCAGGCGAGCGTTAAGTGTATGACATCATTTCCGGTGAATAAACCTTTGTTTAAAGCTGAACAAAGGGCACGGCTTCCAGTAATGGCGGACGTGTAGATTCAATTTTCGGAGATAAAAAAATAAGACTTCCTGTCGTTGTATCGAAAAACAATTTGAACTGGTAATAATATATGAACTCTACTTTATGAATATGCTAAAACATTGATATGTCAAAATTTGATCGTAGGGGCACTTTAAGCTCTCTGGTAATTATGTTATCCAGGATGTGGCACAGGAAAGTATCTTAGTGTTACGACAAACTCCTTCATCATGGGATCGGATAGCTGTTCTAGATTTGTGGAGATTGCAAGGGAACGGCAGCGCGAGGTGGCAGTGTGCAACAACTTGAGGCTGCCATACAGGGACAGCTGTTTCGATGCAGTGATATCAGTTGGTGTTATCCATCATTTGGCATCATCTAAACGGAGATTAAGAGCTCTGCAGGAGCTTGCAAGAATACTAAGGCCTGGTGGCAAGATGTTGGTGTGTGTGTGGGCACTGGAACAGAAGCAGAGGAAAGTGAGTAATTACCGAGCTCTGATTGGCTGAAATATAATATTTATAGGATAATAGTCTGTATGTAATCCACCTTACAGAATAAGGATGGCAGCTTGTACTTTTACCCACAATCCTTTGTACATGAAAATCTTTAAATCATTACAAAATTGCAGTAGAAAATTTTAATTAATCTAATCAAACTCATTAATAAGTCATGAAGCAAAAACAAAGGAAATCAACATCACAGCGATAAGAAGCCTTTACATCTGCTAGAGATGTCATCCTGATTTACATAAACTTTTGCTTCGACTTTCTCTGCCAAAATAAGTTGTATCACCAAAATAACTGAAAACATGACTCTATATTATATACATCTAGACATCTGATAAAGAATACGTGTCTGTGCTTTATGGATTGAATTTACAAACTCTCACTTTCAGCTCGAGTTTGAAAATGCCATAATAATAAAAATAAATAATAAGACTTTATTTACTGAGGGTGACACTAACATAAAGCATGGCGCCACTCGTTATGTACATCTATTAGTAATTTAAAAACAAGTCTGTACAATTTACACTAGTCTAGCTGTCACCGAATAGAACAGAGGATTCCTATGTGTTCTTTTGACTGTGTTGGGTTTGCAAGAGATTGTAGTCAAATATACAAGTGCCATCTTAGTTATTCCATACAGTGGATTGAATGGGACGTACATTTGTACATGTACATTCAGAGAAAGCATTGCCTTTTTGAACAAAAACTACATGTAAAGTCATGTAATTCCAGTTATATATTAAGGGGCAAAGCTTTGATCAGATTAAGGAAAGTGTCCTGTCAAATAAAAAATCAGATGACACTAGAGCATAAAAATTAAGTCATAAATTATATTTAGTTGAACACTTTTTGTGAACAATATAATTGAATAGTTAAGTTCAAAAAGCCATGATTGTTCATGCAATGCTTATTACTGGGTAACTAAAGTAATTTTGCTTGCTGATTGGCCAATTGGTGTGACATTTTAGTGACATGCATATAACATGCATTTTTTCTTATTCTATAACAACCTCATGCATGAATTTGAGTTCTTCAAGGTAAAAAGGGTAGGGGTGACAGTTGGAAAACCTCAAAAAATACCCTAAAAAATACCAAACCGTGAAAAATTTCCCACCCTAAAATGTACCTCATGGTCTAAAAATTACCCTGAAAAATGGATTTCGCTTGGACAACCCCTAAAATACTAAATTGCCGATTTCAAACCCTAAAAAATATGACGATCACCCCTACCAGTCGAATATAGGAAGAACCCCCCGGGGTAGTCAATCAATCAGCAATCAGCCTTTGGGCTACCATAAAAGGTTTAATGAGCTTAAGTAAAACTCACATTTATTTCTAACCTCCTGTTAAAAGTGTCCATTGTTGTTGTTTCAGTTTGATGGACAAGATGTGTTAGTACCATACAGGCACCACAAAAACAGAGGTAGGTACAATAATTTGCTATCATTAATAATATTCCGACTCCATGCACAGTACAAAATCCAAAGCTAGTGATTGGCTAATGACAGTGCTTTATAATTTGGTTACCAGTCAGCACAATGTGCACTCAGTTGGAACATTACAAGGGTTACTGACAAATACAGGCACTTGCATGCTGACTACATACAATGAACTCAAAATGTCTTCATTAACTGCATTAACTTGGTGTTTGGCCTTATGCAGTATTCATTAATTTTTGTTCATCGTACAGTCAGCATGTGTGTGCTATTTGTCAATAAAACTTGCATGGCAGTTGCCAACCCTTAAAATAATATCTTAATGTAGGAAAATAGATTTATTTGCTTTCTACTAACCATTAAACTAATAAGTCTACAAACCATTAACTACATGTAGAGTTGAGTCTTTAAGCCCTATACATGTATACATTGTATGGTTATAATTACTGACCCTAATCAAAACCCATTGTTCTCTCTCTGCACTACATGTATATCATTGCAGCCTGATATAGCCAACATACTGCAATATTAATAGCCAGTTCAGGCTGCAATATTAATAATATTACAGTGTGCAATATTCAACAGCCCTGCTCACTTGCTTTAATTAAGATAAGACTCAGGGCACTCTCAGACTGCCAACATAAGTGCATGCAATGACCCCACGTCAGAGCTGAAATACACAAAGCTTTCACTCACTCACTTTATGTATATACACAGACGTCTAACAATTATGGGACCTCATTTTCTGCACTGTAAACCACCTGTGCATGTTAGTGTGCCCATGCCCGTTCTCTTAGGTCCTCTACACTTAATTTATTATCAGTCCCTTGATCGAACACTAAGACCTATGGTGACAGATCGTTTTCAGCTGCTGCGGCAAGGTTATGGAATTTGCTGCCAGTACATCTAAGATGCACAGACTCTTTAAGCCATTTTAAATCATCACTTAAAACCTTTCTTTTCAGTAGTAGTTAGTTTTTTTATAGTTTTTATATATATTGTAATTAGATTAATTAGTCTTTTGTAGAAATAGTTATTTTACTATTGTAAGAGCATCGAGACTTATATATGATGTTCCTAATACATTTTAAATCTCACTTAAGACCTTTCTTTTCAGTAAGTAGTTATTTTTTATAGTTTTTATATATATTGTAATTAGATTAATTAGTCTTTTGTAAAAATAGTTATTCTACTATTGTAAGTCGAGCATCGAGACTTATGTATGATGCTCCTAATACATATTATTATTATTATTATTAGTAGTAGTAGTAGTAGTAACACAACTGCATTGTTAAATTTCAAGCTCTAAAGGCATGAAAAGGAAGATAACAACTTGAATGGCCACTGATTAACCTTAAAGTTTAATATATACAACAAAGTAAGAGGAACATGAGTGGATGCAAGCATATATACATGTACAATACCGCAAATTTCACTGGTTCATACATTTCAACACAATAGAAATTTTGGCTTAAATCATCAATATTGTACAAGAGAGAGAGAGAACATGGAGTTTTGATGAAGAACAATAATTATAACATAATTACTGAGGCCATGAGCATTATTGGATGTTATGGCCTCAGCTGACTGCAATATATCTAATAATGCTCATGGCCTCAGTAATGATCTATTAAATAATTTCAGGTAGCACTAGCTACATGGACTTTAATTTATTTGATGCGCAGACATAATCTTAACAATAATTGTAGACTTTATTTTGTCACAGTTTGGTCATTATATACTTTTATCTAATTGAAAATACTAGCAACATATTGTAACTAGTTGTGATACATCTGTAAAGCTCATTGGGCTAAATGGAAATGGCGCTATAAAAATATGACATTATTATTATTATCTATCAGTCAACAGCCCTGTATTCATTATATTAATTATTAAATATTTTAAATTAAGTTTAATATTTAATTCATTTCCTTCCCCTTTTTTAATTATTAGTAAGACGTAGAGCATACCAGGATAACTATGGACATCAATACCCCAAAGAAACCAGTAAATTGGTTGAGGACCAGAGCAGTCTACGTAAGGCCAAGTCATGTGACAAGTTGTTTGACAGCTGTCAATCTTCCAGTAAACCTACACCAAATCTTAAGGGAACTGCAGATGACAACTTACTGTCAACCAGTAGTGAGTTAAGGGTACTGAGAGAGTTGGTAAATGCTCTAAAAAGCAGAAAGGAACAACTCATCTGTAATCTAAATGTACAGGTTCTGAAATTGCAGCCAGATAGAGACACTGGAACGATTAATTCTCTACTGTCTAGTCTGTTCAAGAGGCTGTTTGATAACAACCAGAACAGTACATGTATGGAAAATCAGAAGAAAGATCTTAGCAATGACAAAGATGAAACAGGTTCAGGCAAAGGAATCCCCAACATCCCCAACTTGCTATCTGCTTTAGTCAAGAAACTATTTCAAGACAAGGAAGAGATCAACGATACAATACAAAGTGAGTGTTCTACCAGTCACTTCACTGTGAGCAGAGAGAACGAGCTTGAGGAGAGTACTTGTGATCAGGTTTCTTGCTCAGCAAAAGGGAAGCTTCATGATTGTTTCTTAAGCAATAGAAAACAACCTACATGTAGTTTGAGTACAGCTCGAACCGAGAAGTCCATCAACAGGCTGTCAAGATCAGGATCATGTGATAGTGAATGTAGTGATACTGATGTTGACCTTACCAAGCCATTCCAATGTAACACAGCATCAAGTCCATATATGGATAACCCCAGCAAGGATAACATGGAAAGGAGACAGAATGGTCTAGATCTGAGTTCCAACAAGATGACCCTCCACTTTCTAGCAAGGCTAGTTGAGTCTATTTCTTCATCAAGTGACACAGATAGTGATGGTTCAATATCCCCAGACTTATTTAACTCAGACTCGGGAATTTCAGATTCAGAACAACTTGTCAATGTTGATTCACCTTGCGAGAAGAGAAGTTCATTGACATCATGTAAGAACGCACCATGCTCATGTCCATCTACTGACACAACAAACATGGAAAAGACCACTGCATTACAGCGATTCTACCATGTGTTCAGAGAAAGAGAGTTGACAGAGTTGATAACAGCTGGTATTCCAACAGTAACAGTTACAAGGGAGTATTATGAGCATGGCAACTGGGTTGTAGTCGTAGAAAAGCTCTGACTACAGGAGCATGTAGACATTTTAAAATTATTGTACGATTGTCAAGCAGATTGAAAATATTTTCTATTATGGTCAGATATTCTGCTACTGAGTGCTAGACACTTCCATCATCCATGTAGACAAAAGGTCTAGAAAAACTCAAGAAAGTTCACAAAAATAACTTGAGCTTTGCAAAATAAAACATTACTTTGCTAATGGTTCACCAGGCATAAAATTTTACCAGCACAAAAATATGGCAGCTTCACTTTTTCTGCTAGGTTAGAGTTCATTTTTTTATCAGATTGTAAAACCCAGCTATTGTCAGTCTAGCAGAATCTCTGATGATATGGTATCAAGAGAGCATAAATACATGTACAATGTACGAGAGAGAATCTTGTAGTGTTTGGTGTGAAATGATAATACCAATTAAAATCTATTTTAGTAACCAGAAGCAGCTGAGCAAAGTGTTTGAGCACGCAACAACAATCCCATGGCACGAAAATATTTTGCCACCATGAGATTGTTGCAAACTTGTGCACTTCTCAGCTGCTTCCAGTCACTAAGAATAATTTTGAGACATTATTATCACACAAGCATGTGTCTGAGATTCCCTCAGTATCTTATTTATAATCCCTTGTGGTATATAATTGTAAACATAGTAGTACCGGTATGTGCAGCTCTTTTACATGTAAGATTATGATTTAAAACAGTTTAAATTTCAGCTCAAATAGCTAACTAAAGGTTTTTTATTTAATATTCACTTTAGGATTTATTTATTAATAACTTACAAAGCATAATTGCAGATAGTCTATTCTTTTTATTTATTTATAATATCTCATTAATTTCTTTAAAAATTATAATTTAAATATTTAACTTGTTAAATATTGAAAACATTAAAGTTAAAATTTATCGTTTAAATCCTGATGACTGTACCGGCTACATTATACATATAAGGGACAAACATCAGAAACCAAAGGCATGAATAGCAAGGAAGAAATGTAAAACTACTCAGTCTCTACTATATAATTGTATTCCTCTTTTAGTTAGTTCTCATGCAATCACGCCCACTCATCAGTCACATCAATACCTGTCTCCTAGTCTTACATTCATGTTTTCAAAATAATGTTCAAATTCTCATTTTGTCTTAGTAGTCATATATATTTGCTGATTAGATCCCTTACAAGGTGATCCTGTACTTGCACTAGCTTTGTCCGCATTGGACCTTGCATCTTAGGGGCCGACCATTTGACTTTTGAGGGGGGGGGTGGGTGTTTTTGAAAAAAAATATCCTGCAAGCCAACAGTGTTTAAAAAAAATATCCTGCAAGCGCAAAAGCTTTGTTCTGGCTCCGCTTTTTTCGCCAAAAAAAAATTGTGCAACAACACTGCTAAAGAAAAAAAAATCGAGCACAGACAAGAACACCCACCCCCCCCCCCCCCCCCCCCCCCCCCCTCCCCCCCCCCCCCCCTCCCCCCCTCAAAAGTCAAATGGTCGGCCCCTTAGTAGATAGACAAGTCTACATTATACATGAATGTGAAGTTCTGTCTGGAATTTATTATAGTACTGTAACCATGTAGCTATATACTAGGTTTCATTAGAAGCCAGCTACTGTTGGAGTTTTGGTGGCTTTTTGTCCTCCTACTGACAGTGCCCTACTGTCTGTCCATGGGGATTAGTCTATTTTACACAGTAAAGGCATGTTCTTTTGGAACAAATTATTCTGCCTATTCCAAAATCAGAATACCTAGAAATCTTGTAATGTTCATCTCCCAAAAATAATGTAGAAAGCAGTCACCACCTTTACGACCTGCAATCGTACCCTCCTTTACTATGAATTCCCAGCGTGCACAGAGAAGGGAAAGGAGGGCCTGATACAAATACTTGTCGAAGCATGTGTAATCAGATGGTCTTTTTTCCGATTGGTCGAAAACAATTGCAGTATTCTGATTGGTTCATACATTTAAAAGTCCAGCTTCTTGCGCATGCAGTTAAATTACAGTTTGATTGGCTTGGATGACTCACTCAAAATTTGTGACCTGATTTGCCGACAGGGGACAGAAAACAAGGACATTGCAGCTGGGTTTACTTTTTGACATGTAGGCATCCCTTTTCTAGGAGGAAATAGAGTTTTAGGAAATAGTCAGATCAATAAGGCCATCCCAATAAAACGTTTCATTTACCATTGCCCAGTGACACTAGTATGTGATGGTGGGTCAGTCGGTCAGTAAGAAAACATGTTAGGGGATCTGGAAAATTAATAGAGGTGCATAGCTTATATTAGCTGATCCCACAGTGGGGCATTTGCAACACTCTTGATTCAAAAAATGTTCCCCAAAATATCAAAACCCCCCTGTTGAGAACCTCGGATTTGCCCTTTTTTTACCCCACCCCTGGAATTTCCAGAAGAAAAGGTAAATTATGGCACTCCCCATGGAACTTTCATCTTGAATAAACACCCTCCCTTAGAATTTCATAGACAGTATTTTTGATTAAAAAAGGCCTTAACCTCCTGGAATTCCATAAGAAAAGTACCCTTCCCCTGGAAATCCACAAGAAATAACACCCCCTCCCCTAGGATTCCAAGGTTCCTCAACAGGGGGGTGCATTTTTGTTTGGAATAGGCCAATGTCAAATGTCCCACAAATGCGGATGGGCCGATGTTTGGAACTGATAGACAACTCTTGTCTGGGCTAATACATTATAAGCGGCCTCACTTCATACTTTACATCTGAAGCGTTTGGTCTTGTTATCAGTCATTTGGAAAAAAATATAATAAGACATTCTTTATTAACTTGTAATGTACCGGTAGTCCACTAAATCTCTTTAAAAGTGTGCAAAACTACAATGTAGCAAACAAAACCAACCTGTTCAGGAGCCCATTACTAACCGCCTCCCAGTTAGCTCAGTGGTCTGTCGAGCAGGAGGTTGCAGGTTCAAACCCCAGCCGGACCAACACTCAGGGTCTTAAAATAACTGAGTAGAAGGTGCTGCCTTTGTGAAACAACTGCAAATGGTTAGACCTTCCCGTCTTCTTGGATAAGTAGATAAAAATTGTAGGTCCACTGACGGAGGCAGGCCTAGAAGGGACCTTGAGTCCTATTGTTTGTACTCCTGTAATCAGGCTCTGATCAGGCTCTGATCCAAATGTCTCAAATCAAATCAAATAACCGAGTTGTTTGACGTCTGATTAGATTCCATGGTTCTGAAAGACGAAACTGCTGACCAATTTCTTACAAATTCCGCGGGTTGATCCCCGGATATCTTCGAGGCAAGCCCCCAGTTCCACGCTAAAAACTGGCTACAAAAATGAGTAAATCCCGTGGGATGCCCGCGTATGTTTCCGTGGTCACCCCATCGGCATGGCCGGCCGCCGATATTAAAGTGCATAATTAATTGCCCCAAGTACTGGGGACTTTGCTGGAGAAAAGTACCCCACAACTGCACAAGTGGGGAAATAGAGGCCCTTTGCAATACTTCTGAATATGAATGAAAATGAAGATACTCAATATTACGTCTATATATTTACGACAATATTAAAACCAGGCAGAATTTACCAGAAATGTGAACGCCCACTGCCACGACGTTATGATTGAAACCTCGCGCGTAGCCACCTAAATTTAAAGTTAACAACCGCAGGCTACAAGGATAAACCATAGACAAAGGTGTTTTACCCGAAAGTTTATGAACAGCTTCCCCATCCTTCGTAGTCTTGCCTGTCCTCTGTTAAACTCGCCATCCACATCATGACTAACTGTCCCGTGACGGGTTTTCAAAACTTTCGCGGGCTTCGCCGAGGACTATGGGAACGCAAAACGCGGCAAAACGTTACGCGCATGCGTATTTGCTATTTCTTGTCGGCGCGCGGGCCGCCCCAAGTTTCCCGCGAAAACTGATTTTAAATTTTTTGCTTAAAAGCACATTTGTGAACTGTTTTGTCAAAAAATAAGAAAACTACTTAAAAGCTAAGCCTAAGACTTTAACAGGTTGAAGTTTTCTTAATTTGTAATTCACTGTGAGTTTACTAAGTTGTAAAATTATTTACTAAAAAAGTTGAAGCCCTCGGTAATTTGTATTTGATAGCAGAGCCTTCGTTCTTTTGGCCAGCAGAGCATACCGTTTTGCCGCGGTGTGATGGGAACGAGGTTGGGTTGCGTTCGCCCCCAGTCCCTCCCTCCCGCGCGGGGACCACAGGAGGACAACTGATATATTTTTTATGAAGCCGAAGTTTGCAAATCAAAAAGGTTAAAATATAAAGTAAAACAACTGGCCCATCCTTCATGTGTTCATTTTCGTATAAAGTTTCATTTATACGGTACGGGGAGGTTGGTGACCACAACACATTTTCAGCCAATCAGATTAGACCACCAGACCAGCATCCGCCATTTTGCGTGAAAAGTGGAATGGATTTTTCTTTTGTTTTTAAATCTAAACAACAGTGAAACAACCCAAATAAGTACTTGCCACTTGGAGAGCATTCTCGTATTGAAAGCAACTGATGTAGAGCACAAAACTGAAACACCATCGGGTTTGATCTGCGAGAGCGCTGAAGTGAAGGGGCGGAAGTTTATAGACATGGGAGACATTTTGCTGGATTCTTTCTCGTACGAAGCAACTGATCTTCCACACCAAGCGTTTGAAATATTAACACAGTTCTTTGACGAGCAAAAGTTGTGCGACGTTACAATACAAGTTGGAGATGAAAAGATCAAATGCCATCGCGTTGTCTTGGCTTCATGTAGTGCTTACTTTCGCGGTATGTTTACAAACGCGATGCTCGAATCCTCACAGGATATAATCTCGATTCAAGGACTCTCAGAGGCAGCTGTTGTTCAACTTATAAGTTTCGTGTATACGAGAAAAATTACGATAAATATTGATAATATTGAATCGCTTCTTACTGCATCTGCAGTTCTTCAATTGGACCCAGTAGTACATGCGTGTTGCGAGTTTATGAAGCGTCACCTCCATGTTTCGAACTGCTTAGAAATGCGAGCGTATGCGGAACTACATGGGTGCGTCGATTTTATTCACGTCGCAGATAAGTTTGCAAGGAGCTGCTTCACTACCTTAATGAATACCGAAATGTTTCTTAAGCTTTCGCCCAAACACCTAATCCAGATTGTGTCTGGAAATGATTTGAATGTGAAGCGCGAGGAGCAGGTACTTGAAGCAATCCTGAAATGGATTGAACACGATATCGAAAAGAGATCTGAATACATTGCTGAGCTACTGTCCCAAGTACGCCTACCCTTACTACCAATAGACTATTTACTTAATCGTGTTGAGCGTAACAAATTGATATGTAATAGTATGTTATGCCGTAATTTTATTGATGAAGCCAAGAACTTCAAGTTATGTCCCATGAATGTAACTTCATTCAGAACACAGCCAAGGAAGTCAACAGCTGGGTTGCTGTTTTCTGTTGGAGGCCGGGGTAAAACGGGTGAGCCATTTCAATGTATAGAATGCTATGATTGGTTTAGCAACTCATGGTTCTTGACAGCAAGACTGTCAACACCCCGTCGTCATGTTGCGGTGGCATCATTAAATGGGCGTGTTTATGCCATTGGTGGTCATGATGGTATTCAGCATTTGAATTCTGTAGAATGTTTTGATCCTGAGAATAACCAGTGGTCTGATGTGGCAGCTATGCGGACTTACCGTAGAGGCATGTCAGCGGGGGTGTTGGAGGGCGTCATATATGTAGCTGGGGGTCTTGATGAGTCAACATGCTTTGAGATTGTTGAAAGGTGAGTACTCGTGTAACCCTCACCTTTTCTCAAAAGAAAATTAGAAATAAAATAGTAGCCTGTATACAGCCATCTCGAGTCCTTAAAAATCGGGCAAGGGTTTTTGAGGGGAGATGGATGGATAGCTGTATGCTGAAGCTAGAAAAATACAATTATGAAGGTAACTGTCCAATATGTAGAGCTCTGCATGTCCTACATGGCAAAATATTGGGCTGATGTGATCCTAACACACATTTGATTGGAGGATTATTTGTACTGTGTATGTATAATAACATGTACATTTAAGATCAGGTATTTGTTGGCTTAATGTCTAGAATACACATGCACTGTCACCATTAGATTATACATAATCATGGTTGTGCACTTATATATGTACATCATGTATGCTAGGTATGACCCAGAGACAGATGATTGGAGCCTTGTGCCAGCAATGCTTCATCGGCGTGGTGGTGTAGGAGTGGCAGGACTTGGAGGCTATCTGTATGCAGTTGGTGGAAACGATGGGTCAGTATCACTTCAATCAGTAGAGAGGTACAACCCTCATACTGGCAGGTGGACCAGGGTGGCATCCATGAATAGACGCAGGGCAGGTAAGATAGCTCCACATTCACCTATACTATTACCAGGTGATGTCAGGATTTTATCTGATCAATAAAGATTAATGTGGAACTACATTGTACTACATTGACTGTACAATATTTAATTATTTCAACATATTTTCTTTGCATGTTTAGATATTTTCCTTGTTGAGAGGATCTGAAACAAAATTACAGTGCCTTTCATATTAAATTTTATGCTTCCCAGACTTTCTTCAGCTGGTGATTTTTGTCATTGCCCTAGACTTGTCTCCAGGCTTTTTATTTACACATGGCTGGATAGTGTGACATCACTGCTTTGGTTTAGCCCCATGCAGGGCTTCTGACAGGTTGCACGGTTGAGGATCTGCACAATTTGGTCAAACCTGCACAATCCCGCACAATTCCTAAAAATCTGCAAAATCCCGCACAATTTGTTGAAAATTTTAATTAAAACAGGCATTCCTCTTGTTTACTGTGATTTTTTAAAACATTTAAGACCATTTTCACCCCATTTACCTTCCAAAATACGTCGAGAAATCCCTTGTTTTGTTCGAACGGCTCAAGCAGATGAAAAAAACAACAAGGCGTTCCATTCATGGCTTGCGCCGGCCTGGGCTCTAGTTTGTAAAAAGAAACAGTAAGGCGTTCAATCCATGGCTGTGCGCCAGCCTGGGCTCTAGTTTCTATTATATTGTTTTTCATTGATGGATTGTGGTAATTGTTTTGCAAATAGCGAATCAGAGTCGTCGTTAAATAGCGCCTCGTGGCTCTTCTATGATCGTTTCGCTCTCGAGCGGAGTGTAAACAAAACTATCACATTTGAGGTCTGTTTTTGGGTCGATTTTGCGAGTTTGAAAGAAATCAATCAAAGGAATACCTTCTCTGATATCTGTTCCTTCAAATTAAAGCGATCTAGGCATTTTGGGGTAAATTTTCTGTAAGAAATGTGTACCGAAACGATAAGCGTGAAAGTATTCACAGACTCGAGAGCTTTTCTTTACCCTCTGCTCGAACGTCAGAACAAACTAGCTTTTAAATTAACGAATTTTTTTTTTTAGCCTGTTGAAATTTCTTAAAATATTGCGCAATCCCGCACAATCAACGTTTTTTCCTGCACAATGTACGTCCAAAATCCCGCACAATTTTGATTTTTTTTTTTTGCAACCTGTCAGAAGCCCAGCCCATGCTGAGAAAGCCTGGCCAAAACCTCTTGAAAGCAAAATCGAGAGGTCTATAGCAGATTTGATAGGTCTATGAAATATATTTGTGAAGCCTAATTCAAAATTTACCACTGCAGGTACTTTATGCAAGTCAAAAACATACATCGACTTCAAAAATACTCATATGTCCCTTTGCGAGAGTTAACCTGAAGGTTTTGCCAGGCTTCTTACTCGGAAGTCAAAATGGCCACCATTTTGAAAATAACATTTGCCAACTGCATGATGTAATGACCGAGTAGAAGCCTGGGGACAAGGCAATCATTCCCTTATCAAACCTTAAAGGGATACCCGAGTACAAAACACTTATGGTCTCAAAATGGTATTTGGACTGTACTGAAAACTGAAATTGCAATAAAAAATATTTATTTTGCAATGCAAGCAATTTTGTAGGAATTTTTTGAAAGTGTATTTCACAATGTTTTGATGACATCAGTTACTTCTCCAAGCAAAACTCATTCTGCAGGAAAATCTGGAAAAAACTACTCTATCGAAGCTATTCGAAGTATAAAAGTGACTGAGCAGAGAGGATTATATATGTGATCTCGACCAATACACTTTCAAAGAATTCTTATATGCTTGCATTGAAAAATAAATAGCTTTTTTATTGTGATTTCAGTTTTCAGTACAGTGCAAACATTATTTTGAGACCATAAGTGTTTTGTACTCGGGTATCACTTTAATGCCTTGGTAGTACTGAATTCTTATTGGATAAAATATGAATTAATAATTTTTCCCAGCATCTGAATGTTAGGCACCAAAACAATCAATTATTAAAATCATGCAATTATGCATGGTGGCTGGATAGCAACCAATTCACATGTCTGCCAGCAGAAGTTAATACTGACATGTACATCATGGGAGTTGAAATATGGAAACCTCTGTAATGTTGAAAAGTTTTCGTATAGTTATACCATTTTCCATTTCAAGTATAGCTAGGTACTTACTATTGATTATTTTTCAAATATTGCGATTTCAGTTTTCACCAGTATTTAAAGAACTGAAATACCATAGATACTTTCAGGGTTGTTAATTGCCAGGATTTGGGGTAAGGCAAAATCAGAAATGGGAAAAAAATTGTGGGAAATATTTGGGGGTAAGCTGGTCAGGCAAAGTCAGAAAACAAATGAGAAAACAAATGTTTGAGACTCTGAGAGTGAGCATGTTTATATTGTAACTGGATGTTAATTGGGACTTCATACATGTACAAATGTATGTGTGTGGGTGGGGGGCAGTCTGATTGGGGGAGGGGGTTAGTTCCTTGGGGAAGGGGGCTATTGCCCACCCCCCTATTTGACCATCTGTGGACAACTGCCTCCCGGTTAGCTCAGTGGTTAAGGTCTGGTCTGTTGAACGGGAGTTTGTGGGTTCAAACCTCGGCTGGACTAACACTGGGTCTTAAAATAACTGAGTAAAAGGTGCTTCCTTTGTGAAATAACTGCAAATGGTTAGACCTTCACATCTTCTTGGATAAGGATGTAAAATTGTAGGTCCACAGACAGAGGCAGGTCTAGAAGGGACCTTGAGTCCTATTGTTTGTACTCCCGTAATCAGGCTCTGATCCTAATGTCTCATATCAAATGAAATCAAATCAACCCTGACATTGCAATGTACATGCAGTATGCTAGAATAATTAAACAGTCATGAATTGTTACAGTGAAGTTAAAAGTGTGATTTACTTTACTCCATAAATTAAGGTGTTGGTGTGGCAGTGGTTGGCCATTACCTCTATGCCATTGGTGGCTTTGATGACTCCTTTCCCCTGGACTCAGTTGAACGATACGACTCTAATACCAACCAGTGGACCTATGTGGCCAGTATGAGGACATGCAGGGGAGGTGTTGGAGCTGGTTCTATGGGTGGGCGTGTCTGGGCAGTCGGGGGACACAATGGCTCACAGTATCTTGGATCGGTGGAGTCATACAACCCAGTAGATGATGTGTGGGAGGAGAGTTCCGAGATGAGTACACCACGAGCTGGGTCAGGGGTGGCAGGCTGCATGTGTGATGTGGAGATGCTGAAGAATTTGAGTAAACTACAGAGAGGCAGTGGGAATGAATATGAAGAGGACACAGCCAGGGAAGCAGAAGATATGGAACCAGCTCAGGACAATGGGGGAAGCACTTTAATGCATTGAAAGATCATATAAACAGGGTATTGGGTTATAGGTTTACAGATTCTTAAACAAACTCTGAGAGCACTTTACTTAATACATTTAGATCTTGAGCATGAGCAAAATGTTTTTCTAGTTTCAATCAGCCCTTTTATAGCAATATAAGTGTATTGGATATGCAGTCAACATTCTTCTGCTTAGCAGAGTCGACTCAACCCCTCACATGTACCTTTAGTTAACACTGATTTGCTCAGTGTAGTCCTTTGTTGAAGAAGATCTAGAATATATGTAAAGCCTTCCAGAGCGGTTGTCCTTGAAAAGTAATGGTCAATAGTTTTTAAATCAATGAGTTTGTGCTCCAGAAATGTTATACTCTCCAGCAGTAGTGTAGGGAGGGGCAGTTCCCCCCCCCCCCCCCCCCCCCCCTGCCCAGTCCCAGAAGAGAGATTGACAGAAGTCATCAATGAAAATGTCCCAGAATTCATCATTTCCCCCCCCCCCCCCAACTCCCCCAATTTCCAGGACCTCCCTATGCCCTTGTACTCCAGTAATATGGCTCTGACAGGAGTAAAATAGTCACGGTTTAATACTCTTTTACCAAGTTAGAGCAGATTTCGTATGAGTGGGACAAACTAGGGCAATGACTACGGCACGGTTACTGTGTGGCATGCTGTGACTTTGAAATGGTTTCCCTATTGTTTTTGTCCTGCTGATCCAATTAAATTACAGAGATACGGCACAGCACGGTTACAGTATGGTTACATTTAGGCTATGGACATACCAGAGTTTGTCCCACTCATACCAAATATGCTCTTAGTATGACCTTGAATACTGTAAGTTATGGACTTAATAAGGCATCAAATTTCAGTGTGCCATTTCATTCTTATGAAATTCTAATATATTTAATAGTACATCTTTCCTATTCTTTAAAGTGCCACTACGATCAAATTTTGAGATTTTGCGTATTGGCAAAGTAAAGTTGCTATATTTTTTCCTACCAACACCGTTTTTTGATATGACGACGGGAAGTCTTATTTTTGGGGGTCCGAGAATCTTGAATGTTTATGTCCGCCATTACTCGGACCCGTCCCGTGACAGTTTCCAGCGGACGTGACGTCATCTTCTCAACACAGCAACATGCGGGGCTACGTTCACACAAACTTTCGCACGAACACGTTTATACTATTTTTCCAAAAAGGAAAGGAAGAACAAAGTTTTGAGCAATCCCTTTATGTAGGACGACACGAATTTTTACCAAAAATACAATAGAATACAACACAATACAATTCAATACAACAATAGAACGCAATACAATAGAATAGAATACAATTTGGTAGCAATTCGTGTCGTCCTACATGAAGGGACGGCCAAGTTTTGAATGGTAATACGTATTGAGAAGATGACGTCACGACAGCAAACCGCTGGTCGAAAATTTCGAATTATTTGGAACACAATTCAGTAATGCGTAATATCGGATTAACAAATCGCACACATTTTGCCATTGTCTGAACTATTTTACATATAGCGGAGAGCCAATCAGAAAGCGAGAAAATTGGATGTTGTTGTAAAACGCGATTTCGACGGTAAACTCTGCAAAATTCAATTTGGTTCTTTGGTTATATTTTCAATGATTTGGATATTTTCGACACTGTGTCGTTTTGGAAGACAGAAAAGTAGAAAAGAAAATGGTCGAATTTCGTGGTAGTGGCACTTTAACAATTTTATGAAATTTTGATGGAAAACGTAACAGAATTTGGTGCTGTAGTTTGCATTACAGACATGCAGAGACATCTATATGGCTTGTGTATCAAGACAGGAGTTTTACCTTGACATTTAAACAATTGTCCTTGGGAAGGGGAAATACAGTAGTAGTTCAAATGTTTTTATTAGGTCCAAAGTCTTTTGTTCCTACATGTAAAATGTTAAAGTAATTCATTTTACAATTATAGGGCAATCAACTAAATTCGAAAACAGCAGGGTTCAAGACCGCATATTCTGTTTTATTTTAGCTATCATAATATCACTGAAAGTGTCAATCATGGATTCTGGGAAATCTCTACCCCTGTTTCACCCTAAATTTAATGGTTAATCATTAAATACACTAAAACGACAAAAAGTGTCCTGACCCCACCCCCATCCAATTCCCTATATGGCCGATTGAGATGCCTCGTTCTTCAGGGCCCAGTTGTTCGAAGCAAGGTTAAGCGCTATCCGAGTTACAGATTACAATTATTTTAGATTTAGCGCTGTCATAGGCCCGGCTTGGGATAAAGTTACCCTTGCTTTGAACAACCGAGCCCATACATTTTTCAGTGAGATGGTGTGGAAATAGTAGAAGTAGCATTATGTATCACGAGCAAGGACCCATTTTACGCGCGCAGATCGACAGCTCGGCCTGCTGTTCTTGTCAATTTAAGTATCTGGCACTTCAGAATTTAGTAGTTGCCAAGAACCTTGGGTATCAAAATAATATTAACTTGAGAAACTGGGAATAATATGAACTTGAGAGAGTGCTGGGCTTGTACTATGCATTTCTGCACTGGTTCCATTTTTGGCAGTGCTCTTAACCAATACGAATTAAAAAATTATCATGTATTTATTATCATCAATCTTTTAAATATGTAAATATACATTTGATCGTATCTGAAATAAAAAGAAATTTTTACGTGTTTTTCCTCTTGGTTGTTTATTTAATACCGTTTGCGTTTAAGTGCGACCAGGAGCCCATTACCAGGAGCCCATTACCAGGAGCCCATTACCAGGAGCGTCCATCTTCCCCACTGTGTCTGTACTCCAGCACAGAGGTAGATGAGGCTATTTTTAGCATTGCGTTTCGCGCGAAAAAGAACAAAGGTAGGCTATTCTTAGCCAATCAGATAGCTAACGTCACTTCTCATTATCATTCTTCTCACTTTCAACGCGGGAATTCGAATTGCTGGTTTTCACTCAATCCCCAGAGATTCAAATGTTGGTGCCCCAACAAAAGAAGCTAACGAGGAATCTATTGTTTAAGGGCACCAACATGGCGGCAACCTCTTTTCGCGAGAATTTCGAATCTAAAAATAGCCTCATATACTCCTGTGCTGGGGACCCAACCCATAACAGAGGAACGCTCCTGGTAATGGGCTCCTGGTGCGACTCTGTAAGTTACAAGTCTTCGATTTAGCCGGTCGTCAATCAAACGCGTACCGTCCAGAAATAATTCAGTCTAGGCGGCACTCGTTCGAAAGCTTTGTGTGACGCGTTTGATTCACGATCAGCTAAAATGAATTTACAGACGAGACTTGAAACTTCAACGCAAACGGTAACAATTATAAATAATTTCTATAACGCATTACACAAATCAATGGCCGACTAGTCAATTTGTGTATTTATCAAAGCTTTTCAAATGTTTTGTATACTGGCCCTCCGCAAATAGACAGAAGGGGTCAAGTTGTCGAATGATCTTTCTAAACTTCACCTTTCATCCTATTGCGTCCTTGTCTAATTTTTAAGGGTGGCGTATAAAAAGCAGCGAATGTACAACGCACTTGTCTTCATATGATAAAATAAACTCAAGGTGAGACTAGCATCGCCGTCGACACGCTAAATTCTTAAAATCAATATCAGGAAATCGAATAGACCATTTTCTCAGGTATGCACACGCAATATTGGCCCGCCAAATCGCTTTTTGAACAATAGCCGCCAATTTTTTTTTAGCAATAGCCGATAATTTGAATAACAAAGGCTGACGCATCAGAACGAGTCTGACAAAAGCTAACAGAACTCACGGCCCGCCAAGAAATACTTCATGTAGGCAGCTTGGATTTAGTATTGGTTGAAATAATAGGGAGGGTTATAGGAAACCACTACGTGATTGCCAACGTGAAGTATTTACCGGCCCGTCAAGCCTGTTGCGTGCGCATACTTGAGAAAATGGTCTATTCGGCCGCTTCTTGGGCGTAAATTAATATTTGGTGTTATAGCGATGTTTCACACATCATCTATTCTTGGGTTGCAATTGATCCCCATAGATTCAAATGACAAAGCCGTGAAGGTCACGGCACAGGAACGAGAAACCTTTGTAAAAGTTCTCCAACGTAGCGGCCATGACGTCACGTGCAATCAGCAATTATTATCAATGTGCCAATCAGACAGACATTGAATGTTCCTGATACAAAGTAACCTTTTGAAATCATGGTTTGATGTTAGCATATATAAACAAGTGTAATGTTTATAAGCTAGCACGAAACATCGCCATAACAGAATCCGAAGATTCTTTAAAGGACATTTTCATTATGGTGTCGTTTTATTACAACTACCAGAATCCTTTTCAAACTCTTTCTCATTCAGATTTTTAAACTCTTGGGAATTCCAAGACAATGGTCCAAATTGGAGGAACAAAAGAATCGGCTCAAAGTGTTGTAGTACGTGACGTCATCATGCGAAAATATCCTATTACAGAGGATTTCCCATGCCTCAAAATTGCCGAGAACGAAAGTCGTTTTCCTGCATGACAGTGAGAGGGGATTTAATCCAGTTTGCTGTTAATTAAATAAGTTAGTCTGTTGCTGTCAAACTTGTCCATTCCATGGTAACAAAGCGGGTTTCGTCCCTAATTTTCATTATTCTCTTTTTGTTAACGATAGTCCTATTTAGTCTCTACTATCACCGAGTCTTGATGTCCATGATAATTTCTTGCTTGTACGCATTCCAGTTCACTTTCTGCTGAAGGTTTTTCTGTAGGACATCTTTTGTAGGGTATGAGAAAACCTGTGAGGAAAATCATCCGCAGTTATAATGTGTTTATTGGGGTGGCGGAGTGGCAAGAACAGGCTTCGCCTCTCATTTCTGTGGCCCAGGTTTGACCTCCACACAACATCTCGCCGCCCCTTTCTTCGAAGCCCAAGTACACTTTCATGATGACGTCACATACTACAAACTACCAGAACTCTGCTCGAATCTTTTTGTTCCTCTAATTTGGACCATTGTCTTGGAATTCTCAAAGGAGCTTTAAAATCTGAATGAGAAAGAGAATTTGAAAAGGATTCTGGTAGTTGTAGTAAAATGACGCCGCAATGAAAAGGTCGTAAACAAAATACCCTAACCAGGGTAGTCCTTTCGTTCCATATAGTCTCCCTGCATACATACTGTAAAACAGTAGAGAAAATGATTATGCAGGGAGACTATATGGAACGAAACACTACCATGAAGTATATACCCTAACCAGTTTAGAACGAGCAGTACAAAAGCAATAGAGCTGCAGATATAATGGTCCAATCAGCATACAGGTCTGGAGCAGTACTTTCTCCGTGGTTTTTCTCCGGTTGTTTCGCCCCTCCTCAAAATCTAACTTAAACAAGAAGTTCCGGTGAAATGGTAAGTCCCTTCTTTCGCGCATGGCGAACTCGTACAGACAGGCGCTATTTTATGACTGTTTACGAACTCTGCAGCCCTTACTTTGAAGTTCTTGATTTGAATTTCGCGCGATAAGCAATCAGTAGGGAGCACTCGAGCGGAACAATACAGAGATGTTTCACTTGACATAGGCTGAGTGACAACGTTTATACCGGAACTTCCTGTTTAAATTCCAGTTCGACCGAGGAATCAGTGTGTCCCTAATTCAGTAGTAGAACCTTGTAATTGTTGGTCAGCTAGAAGACTAGACGCGAAATGAAAGTTGTTTATTTTTGGAAATAGTGATTATCTCCGCCCCAAACTATCAAACTGTACGACTAAACGACTCCCAGTGACGCGTGGAGTCGTCAATTTAGCATGATCATCAAGTTACAAAACACATCAAAACACGAGACTATAAATAGGAGCACTGAAGGAGTAAAAATACTAACGAAGGCGATCACAATTTATTTACACTCGCTGTAGGATGGCAATAACAAGTATGAATAAGAGCTCATTCGTGAAAATGCAAAAATAAAAGCAGTAAAAATATACACACCTCCACGCCCAAAATGAAAAGAAAAAGCCACGTGTGTTCTTGCGCATGACCACAATGCACTTCGTTTGATCTGCGCATATCATTTCTGTGTCCTTGCGCATGACCACAATGCACTTCGCTTGATCTGCGCATATCGTTTCTGTGTCCATGCGCACGCCACAATGCACTGCTCTGGCAATGCGCCAAAAAAAAACGGCTCCACTACACAAATTAGTACTGCTGCTTTGCTCGCTCGCTTCAGGCTCGCCCGCTGTGGCAGTAACAACATTACCTTGGTAACAGCATTGTACTTGGTTGTTTTAAAGATTCAAAACCTCTCTTACAGCGATTTTATAACGGATTTAAAGTTTTTCGCGCGCAAGGTATTGTGGATTGAAAAAGGTCAATCATCACATGACTAGTACTGCCTGAATTTTTTGATTTATGACAATGGAGACATCCCAGAACTTAAGGTAATCTGTAATAGGCCTTTTACTGGATACAGTCACGTGCTGGTATAATACTTCATGCATTACCGAATGAATTGCGCTCGTGATCCCACGGGAAAGGCTTTACTGCATCGAGGCCCTGTCAGGGGGGGTAAATTCCGACTAAGCGACACGGCGTTGAAACAGCGACATGAAGGACATGAAATAACGACGAACGTCTAAAATTACGAGAGCGACAGTGAGAAATAAATTAAGAAAACAATTATAGCTGAAATTCCGACAGCGACATGCCCACATTCCGAGACTGCGACATGACTAGTTTTGAAACTCAGACAAGGTATGCATGCATCATTACTTCCTCCCCCCCCCCCCAAAAAAAAAGGGCCTCTGCATTGCATAGGCTTGATTGTCCTGGGCCCGGTTTAAGCGCTACCCCGGGCTTAACTCGCTAACCTGAGGTTAAACTGTACATATTACATGTACAATTAAAGATTTAGCGTTATCCTAGGGAGAACTCAAGCATGTTAAGGCATGGTTTTTTAACCGTTCTGATAAAACATTCAAAATTCGCTATCTTTGTCATTTACGTGTGAAATACCCTATAACATTGGAATAATACGGTAATTGTGTGTCTTAACATTTAAGGATTGGTATTTTGGTGTTTTGAAGGTCACGTGACCTTAAGGCTGTTAAAACAAAGAAATCAAAATGGGGTGGCGGAAGTTATTGTTTTGTTTCAGATTTTCGATTCGAAATGTTAAGCTTGTTCTGGGGAATGAGACTGTGTCCGGAATGGTTGACTTTTTATCACTGAAGAGGATATAAATGGCAAAAAATGGTTCCAAGAATAGGTCACGTGACCTGTTTTCTATATTTCCGCCTTAACAGTCTATCAGGGTCAACCATTCCGGACTGATCTTTAAAGTCAACCACAAGTGTAATCAGATAAACACAAAATCGTTACTTAAAATATAAAATGCACCACCCCGTTTTTAGTTAAATTTTCAACTTTTTGTGTTCACGTGGTTGGTCACGTGATAGACATTTCACCAAAATTTTATATTAGGACGATTAAAAACGCTGAGATTAGTTATAACCACCATTGTCCTAGTATTTGGGCAAATTCAAGTGACTCTATTCAACAAAATAGTTGTAGCCTCGTTTTCATGTTCAAACCATGCCTTAACATGCTTGAGAAAGTTACCCTCACTTCGATCGAACAACCGAGTCCTGGAGACTCTAGCCTCGCGTTCACGTTGCCACACAAAAGCGTTTCACATGAATGTGAGACTAAAGATTTCTAAACAATGGTTATTCAAATTGGACGCCATTTATGGTCGTCTATAGAAGTAGTTATTTTATCGTACAAAAACGAGTGTATATAATGTTGTTGTCGAACTCACGTTTTGTCTAATCCACTTTTGAGTGAGCGGCCCAGCGTGAGCCATAAAGAATTTCTTGGAAATCATTACACACTCTGCACCACGACTAACCTATGAAAAAATAACCCAATATCATGAAACAACAACAACAGCAACTTTTATTTACTCTTAGATGATAATCTTACTATATAATTTACAACATCAATCTAAATACGAAAAAATAAGAATGAGATGGACCTGAAAAAACCTATGGGCTATCTAGTCAGGAACACTCAGGCGGACAAAATGGAAATGGAACAATAGTGACTTTGAATACGGTTAGATTACGTGTATCAAAGGGAATAACATGCGATGAAGGTATGTTTTTTGAAAAGATCTTGACAATCTATGTTTCGAGGTAGAGCTGAATAACGATACATGCACGTCTAGTTAGAAGTATGCTGTAGTTCAGTACGCCAAACCATACGGGTTATACGGCCTGGATATACCACGTTCTACCGATGGAGCTGCGACTGTGAATTGAATGTTTCAAGTCGCGTTTGGAAAATTGCATTCAGCCGACCGTCAATCAAACGAGCTACGCGTTTGAAAGCTTTGTAGGGGACTAGGCTAAATGCAATTTTCCAAGCGTAACTTACAACTTTCACAAATCAACTTTAACGATAATAACCTCTCTGCGGTAAAGTTAAGGCGCCAACGAAGGCTCCGCCATCGAGGAACAAAGCGAACTTTTAAGCCTGGTTTTCGCTAGCGACGGAAGCGGCGTAAGCAGAAGCGTAAGCCGAAGAGTAAGCCGAAGCGTAAGCAGAATTCGAAGCGAAAGCAGAAGCGGAAGCAGAAGCGTGAGCGTAAGAAAGTTATGTTCTAGTGAAAATGCACACGATAGAAGCATAAGCATGTGAGCCACTTCACTTAAACTACTAAGAACGTGAAGGTCTAGCCATTTGCAGTTCGAGAACGAGATTGCTTCACAAAGGCAGCACCTTCTACTCAATTATTTTACTGAATACCCTGAGTGCTGGTCCGGCCGGGGTTTTGAACCAGCGACCTGCCGCACACCAGACCGGCGCTTCACCACCCAGCTAACTGGGAGGCGGTTCTCCTAACGTGCATTATATGTTCATGTAATATTCTACTTACAAGGCTAACTGCGGCCGATTTGTTGGACATAGCCGTATTGTCGAAATCCAGATTGGACAAACCCTATATGAAAACAACAAAATAACAGTCAGAAATAGTCTTACCTCGGAAAAGAAAGTGATGAATCTTGACTGAGTAGAAAAAAACGAACGAGGAGGGAGGGTGTTTTTTAGGTCTGTGGGGGAGAGGGAGGGGCGCTTTGACGCCGAGAGAAAGGAAATTTTAACACGAAACCATATCAAGGATGCCCCTTGTTTTCTCTCGCTTAAGTTTTACCGCAATGCGGAATTCGAATAAAATACTCGTGGGTTTCAATTGTTAATGCTAGTCAGTTGTCTGTATTCTGAGGTACTAACAAACACTCATGATTGTTAATTAAACTGCACGGCAGCACACTGCGTCACAGTAGTATAGCAGTCCGTATCACAAAAATAACCTTGCAAAGCGCTTTTGAATATATCCATATATAATTTGCGCTATACATTAAGTAAATACCTTTTCTATACTGATCATTTTTTATGTTAAAACTACCTCGAACAGGTTGTTTTGTTGTGAAAGGTCAGTTCGAAACTAGTTTAGCGCCAGCCGGCATGCGCACGCGGTGTGAACATGTATGATTTTAAACTTGTTTAATTAAAGCTTTGGTGTGAATATATAAGTCATGAAATTCAAACATTGGAGAAAAAAAGACGTTTCAGGGCCAACATGAAACAAATAGCTGAACACTAAAACAGTCCTGGTTTAAAATAAGTTGCATTCTAAACTTACGAACACACTCCTGGGATGTAGAACGTCGATTTGAACAAAGACTGATTTCTTGGACTGTTTTAATGGCAACCTAATCACGTCTACCACGGGAAACTAAAAACAAAGTAAGTAATGATGAACGTTATAAAGAAATAAGATCAATTAGATTGAGCATAATTTTCAGAGTCAACTGAAATCAAAAGCAATTGTAAAAAAAACTTCGATGATCTTACGACAGGTGGAAGTGTAGTAGCTCGCTGTCTGCCTTCCCTGCTATGCAAAGAGCATGGAGATAATGCTGCAACGAATTTATAATGAACATCAGGATCATTGTGACCAAAGGCGGGGCAGCATTATATAGGAACAGATATACCCAGTCGTATTACACAACATTTCGTGTAATAACCTCGCCTTGACGGAGGGGGACCATGCCTATGGGACATAATGTAAAGCACGGTCGATGATCCCAGCGAATTATTGAAGAAGTTACTCTTATCACAACTAAACCGATTCTAAAAGTTGCTGTTTGTATGTACACGACGTGTAAGATTTCGCTGTATCGGTATATTGGAATTTTAAAGACAACAATAACATTTATTTTGACTCTAAGTTGCTACCCACAAGTATTAATAGTAAATAAATTACAAGGGAGAGTAGGTTTCCCTAAAAACTATTGACTATCGAGTCAGGGCAGTAGCTTTCCCTTTTATACGATTATTTGCAGATATAATAGGAATTGGAAATTACGGGTGCAAATTATTTTCTAGGGTCTGATATACAGGTCACCTAGGAAATAATTTGCACCCGTAATTTCCAATTCCTATTATATATGCAAATAATAGCTATGCGCGCCATGCCGCTATCTCTGGACTCGCAAGGAAAAAACACATTACGGTATGTTACATTCCCAAAGGGTCTCATAGCCAAGCGAGTAACACTGGGGCCTAGATAATGCTCAATATATTTTCTAGAAGGTTTTCTAGCGTGGTATTTAAGGAGATATTTTGGTTTCCTTTCTGGCTTGTAATTATATGAGGCTGGCTACTTCTCGTTTGTGGTATCAGAAACTAAAACAATTATTCCCCTCGGTGTCTAGCCTGCGTAGCAAGCGTTTCCGTAGGTTTTTTTCAAGCGTAGGAAGACTTTTTCGCTTTTTGGCCGCTTCTCTCCTCCCCTCCCCCTCCTTCCATTTTTTGGTCTCGCCCCATTTTTCGCGCGGCCAAATAGCGAAAAAGTCTTCCTACGCTTCAAAAAAACCTACGGAAACGCTTGCTACGCAGGCTACTCGGTGTCATGTCGGTGACAACATATTGCGGCAGGAGTATATTACAGAGGAGTGTTCCTCTTGCCACATTATATTGTCACACAACACTGTAGACGGTATAGGTACTGTTTAAAACACGAACAGCAGTGTTTTATCAAAAACTCTTTAAGAATGCAATGAAAGAAAGACGCACATCTCAAGGGAATGACATAAAGAAAATAATTTTTAGTAGGATGAAATTTTATATAAAGTTTCATCTTAATTAGAAATTCACTGATAAAGGCCCAACATTTGCTCCGAGTTTATTAAACAACTTCAAAAACATTCACATGTAAAGAGGGGAAAGAGACCTTTTTTTCAGTTATTTTGGCGATACGATTTATTTTGGCCGGGAAAATCCAAGCTAAAAGTTTATGTAAATTAGGATGAAATTTTATCAGGTATAAAATGTCTTCACAGTCATTGATTTCCTTTGTTTTTGTTTAATTAATTATTCATGAGTTTTTGAATTATATTTTAGCATAGAGTTTCCCTCGAGAAGAAAACAAGGCCGTCACTTTTAACCAATCAGGATGCACTGAAAAAATTGTAATTAACACGGTTCAAACTGCTAAAAAAAAAATAAAGCGCAAGAGAACAAAAGACAACGTAATCGCATACCAGAACTTCGCGACTATAAATAGACACACCATCTACTGTTTATAGGGGCCAACACAAGGGCACAGGAACACTCCTGTGTAATATACCCCTGATAGCGGTGGATATTTGCTGTTCGCGGCTCGGTAAATATCCAACACTATATAGTATTAGTATTTATTCTATAAACTACAGTGTTTTACAAGGATTTCCAGCACTGAGAAATATCGTATCTGAACACACGTAAAAATGCGATAATTTTATATGTGTATATCGCCTGTCAGCCAATCAGCGATTTCCACGTCACGCGCTTACCCTGGCCCAAGTATTGTTTATAAAATAAATAACATAATACATGGACGCTTGGAATTTATCGTCTCGTGTTCAACTCGATATTCCATATCTCCACGCACCCATGTATTATATAGAGGATATTACATGGCCGCGCGGAGATACGGATTTTATCTTCGAGTGTTGATGAAATATCTTACGAGTGAGCGCAGCGAACGAGTAAGATACTCATCAACACGAGAAGATAAAATCCGTATCTCCAAGCGGCCATGTAATGTTCTGTTTAATATATAATTATTGATGAAATACCAGTTTCAATATCTTACTAAAAAGGCTAGAAATCTTTGAAATCGAGTCATATTTTCAAAAGTGATATCTTCACGTGTGAAGATATCATTTATATCTTCACGTGTGAAGATATCACTTATTAGAAAGAAATATATACTGGTATTTCATCGAAAATTATATATTAAATCTATATATCAGACCAGTGAATATCACTTTTCGCGCGCTCTGATTGGCTACTCAAACAGTAAATATGATTTCATATTCACCTCCGAGCGAAGCAGCGATGACCTCGCGCGAGTTTTTGTCCATTTGACAGAAAATAAATAACTTTTTGGTGCTGGCTATAGATTCACCTGCAGTGTGGTATATACTAAAAAAAAGCGGCTTGGTAAATATCCACCACTATTCACTTCCACTTCGGGGAATAATTGTTAACTATGCAATAAGCTGCATGTCTCCTCGTTGTTCTTTCGGGTATGCAGAGAGCATAGAGGAGTAATTACTCAGGTATGACAAGATAATTTAGTAAGTGTACTTACAGTAAGCGGAGCTTCTTGTGTTTTTGGAACGACATGAGTCAATAGACGCTGACTTTACTGCACGTTTGCCATGTGTTGAGGAGCAGACGCTTTCTATCCTCATATCTTGGTTATCCATGTGGGAGAAACAATTTCTAGCAGCTGTTTACAAGAAGCACATAGATGTCATGTCAAACAACAACATAACATACAAACGGTTCCTTTTAAATGTGCTTAGCGTTAGTAGAAAAAGGTATAATTTCAATCGAAAAAAGTCAATCATGACCTGACTGCCTTAATAAAAATTTATGACGATTTATGACAATGGGCCTTTTGCTGGAAACAGTCACGTGCTGATATATCACTTCAATAACCAATGAATGAACCCATGGGAAGAGCTTGACTGGACGGCAAACAATCTTCAAAACTGAAGTTTTTGAAATAGAAAGATCGACGATTGATTGGAGGTGCAAAATAGCATTTACAAACATGTTTTTCTAACAACACTACCGATCTCGTACAAGTGCCTTTAAATAAATGAAGTCAGGTATTTTTTGCCGTCCAGTACAACCAGGTGATTGTATCCTACAACGGCCCATTAAAGTGCTGTAAACGAATAATATCCATGATGTGTAGAACAGAGAAAGAGAGACAGTGCGCATGCGCGATCACGTGATCGTGAACCCACATGGCAACTGAATTGAAGAATTCTGCTGTCCATCGTTCTTTAAAAAACTGTGTTTAGTAATCGAATAACGGCAGTAGTGGACACAAGTAACACAGTATTTTGTAATTGTTCTACATCGGTAAGATACCTTTAGATGTTCTATTCCACACTGCTTTTCTCTTTTGTGTAGAGCTAAGAGCATATTGACTTTTGGCGAATCGTTCTTCTGTCAAGTAGGCCAACATCTCGGGGTGAGATACTGTCGCGTCGATTTTCTTACCGATCAGTTTAGGTGTGGCAGCTTCCAGGCTCATTAGTACCTCACATGCACCCTAGGAGAGCGGCGAGCAAGAAAACAACAACAACAATAATAATAATAATAATAATAATATTTATCACTTATATTGCGCATTTCCTATAAAAATACTCAAATGCGCATTACAGTCCTTACATTCATCATATAAATAATCGAAGTCTATAATAATAATAATAATAATAATAATAATAATACATACGTTTTAGGAGCATTAGACAGCGCTCAATGCTCTTACACTATCAATGATAGTAATAAAATAAAAATAATAAAAACAATCTACTTACACGTGTTCTAGTAATATCGGGCAAGCTACTTAAAAAGAAAAGTCTTTAACTTAGATTAAATACATTAACAGTGTCGGCACTCCTGATGTTAGACGGAAGAGAGTTCCAAAGTCTTGGAGCGCAGATCGAGAATACTCTATCGCCGTAAGACACAGTATTTGACTTTGGTATGTACAACAAGTTATAACTAGAGGATCTTAAAGTACGGGCTGGCTTATATCTCTGTAGCAGATCAGAAATATAATCCGGGGCCAGACTATGGAGAGCTTTATACGTGATTAATAGAACCTTATAACTAATTCTAGATCTAACTGGAAGCCAGTGGAGTTGACGGAGTACAGGGGTGATATGTTATGTAAATATAGATAGATATGGATTGAAGTAAAATGGAACCAGCTCCAATGAAAGAAACAATTTACATCTTTGTCAAGAGTGAGAGAGAAATTGGTAGCTAAAAAGAGATGCAAGAAAGAAACAAAACGCTCCTAAAAATGCCGTAGCGACGCTGGCAGCATTTTGTGTCGAAAAGCAGCGTCCCGAAGAGAAGACGACAAACCTCGGCTTGGATCAAGTAGTAAAACTTATGTCTATATAACAAAACACTTAATGACTGGTCTCTCGGGAAACCAGTGAGTTTGTTTCCCAAGAATCTCGATGTTTCCCGAGATGCAAGTCGAAGTTGAGGGAAACAAAATTCACTGTTTCCCTCGATACGCTTTCTTCCAAAACCATTTATAAAAAGTCACGTAATGGGGGCTGTATGTGTCTGACATGACTGGGCCGGATAAAGCCATCCGGCCCTGCGATGTTTTACGCGTGCGGCTCATCAACAGCGCATGCGCGTGACGTTTTTGGTTAAAATCAAAGGAAATATGCAAAAACGACTAACAAAGTGTGCGTGGATCTAGTTTTCAAGGAAAATATTGCATATACTTTCAATCAAGCATTAAAGGAGCAGTGTCACGATTAGTATTCATGCCCAAGTTTTGAAAATGTGTCAGGCGGACAAGAAATCAAAAGATGTGACAGAAGTAGAAGTCCGTGAGTAATCCGCTTGCATCGGCGTATTTGCACGATATCTCGAGCCGAAATTGCTTTAAAACTATATTTCAGTATTATATGGTTAGGTTTGATGTTATATTTTTATAAAGCAGCATTTTATTTATTTCAATCGAAAGGGAAATTTGCAGCGGCGCGTGACATAGCGTGATTTTGCCATTGTCTATAACAACCAATCAGAATCGTGACACTGCTCCTTTAAGAGAGGGGACTTTAACTGTTTGTTGCCACTTTACATCCACCAATCGAACACTGATTCTATACAACAACACCATGACACGGCTCCTTTTTACAGTTGCTGCAGAAAAGGCCTTTTCTCATTTTCGAGGTGGTTTTAAAAACATATAAAAACAGTAGTCCGTTGTAATGTGAATCGTAAAAAGATGACTGCTATTATTAACTCTTTAACACGATTTCATAACGGTAGCTTACCGATACAACTACGTAGACCCATTCCGACTTCTGGCTATCCTTGGCGATTACGGTTCCTCTCCTGAAAGAAAAGAAACGGCCGTTTGCACCACTAGTACAATTATATTGTTACGAACTTATGTTACTTATTCTCGTACTTTACTGGTCTATCCAATGAAGAGCAAAGCAAGTGGGCGTTCGCCTCTCCAGCGTCATATGTGACTGGCCACTTTATCTTCCATTAGAATTGTACATACCCAATAGAACACTACGGTCAGCCAGCAGTAAACAGTTAAAGGTCCCACCTGAAAATGGCACATTCCAGGATACCAGTTCATCCGTCTTCAATAATCTACCTGTAAATATTAGGAACTCTGCAACCTTTGCTGAATTTTGTCGGTTATCGAAAGGATATCCAAAGAACTGCGCTGCCGACAGACTCCATTGATTAATTTTACAATAGTTACGTATAGCCATATTTTAATCCTTAGTACGGTTATCATTACATCTCAGTTATATCTTAGTCATATTTTATCAACATTTTATATTTTACATTATTTAGATTAACAGGCGAAGAGCCACCCAGTGGAAGTACTGTTAATAAACCATTATTATTATTATTATTATTATTATTATTATTATTATTATTATTATATGTGAGTTGAATTTGTTGATATCACTCCCTTGCTTCGAGATTTTTTTTGGGTTCTCCCGTAAATTTTCCTCCCTCCTCAAACCAACCTAACTTTCAATTCTCTCTTGGAATACACGTGCACGTTTAAAACTAGCCTGCTTGCAGGCTCTGGTTAATTTGGGGTTCCTGTGGTGGGAGACAGAAGGGGGGAAGGAGGATATAGAGAAAGAAGAGCCTGCGACAAGACCTTGTGTTTTTGAAATTCGCCCTCATGACGTCACATACCATTGCAAGTTACACGTTGCACAAATAATTTTAAAATCAACATTTTCGACGAGATTCTGTTATAAATGTACCCTAGCATTGAACCCCTTGTATTTCTACTGCATGTTTGATAATAAAAACCTGAGAAAAAGAGAGAAAACAGCAGAAAAATGTTTTCAATTTTAGCTCGCGCGTGCTGCTTACACCATAATACACGCCATTTTCGAACAAAGTGCGCGCGCTTCTTCTAGGTTCAACCAATCAGATAATCCGGTTCGTGGACTAACGGGAAATTTCAAAAACACAGGGTCTTGTTGCAGGCTCTCCTTTCTCTTTCGCCTCCTTCTCCCTCCTCTCCCCCACCACAGGAACCCCAAATGAACCAGAGCCTGCAAGCAGGCTAGTTAAAACGAGATACTTGAAGCTCCTAAGTAATATGTGGGTAAATCATACGATAAATTATGCGATGGTGTTTATTAGTAACTTGGCCTTAAAAAAATCTAATAGGAAAAGACACCGCAACAGCAGACCGCTGTCGCCAATTACTGCGGGCCCATCAGGTTTGTTCTCTAGCGACATGTCTGGTTACATAAAGGCCGTTGGCTAAAAAGCTCGTAGAAGCAGTAGCTGATTCGGCCCCAGAAACTTCAGGTCCGAATTAGCCAATTAGCGCCGTTTCTGTCACATTGCCAACAGCCCATTTGACGCCGACTTCCCTACATGTCTCAAAATTGGTTAGAATTCGGTGTCCCGACTGGAACACCGCAAATACATCCATTAAGTTTTTCAAAAAATCAAAACAGAACACACTTGGCTTACCTTTTATACTCTTATTTGTTTAAACAGAAAAAAAAACGTTTAAGAAATAGCGAGATAATGGCGCTAAAGCAACGTGAAAATTGCTATTGGAAATCGACTATTTTGAGTGAGCGTGAGTTTGGAACTGCTGGCTTTGAGAACTAATCCTTTACGCGCTCCAGGGTAGAATGAGCTGGACCTATGAGTAATGGAAAGAGGAGATATTATATGCCGCGCAGATGGAGGATCTTTCGAGTCAGTTTTATTTCGAGCAGATGTCGAGTAAAATGTTTGTGATGGCCAAGATGGCGGCTGGTTTGGACCACAATCCCTTGCGAGACTAGCCTCCTATGCAGCCGTCCTTAGTGTCGTCACGCAATGTTGCGTGACGACACTAAGGACGGCTGCATAGGAGGCTATTGCGAGACTAACACAGTATATAAATCATGTAGAAATTCTTTCTTAATTGACAGTGTATATGGTAACAGCACTTGTACTGGCTTGTTGTAAAGATTCAAAACCTTTCTACCGCGATTTCAGGCGATTTCAGATTTATAACGGTTTTAAAGATTTTCGCGCGCAAAGAATTGTGGGTAAAAGTACATTGCCGCCATCTTTTTCGCCGGTACGGTGGAACATACCTACCTGAAGTAGTGAAACATGCAGTGAGATGGCTTATCTATCAACAAGTCGATGGGAAAATCAGCGAGACACTCAAGTGTCCTGTTGGTAGAAGAAAAACGTATTTCTAAAATGTTTCTAATCAGCACCGACTGATCGCTTCTCATTTAACCATAGAAAAAACATTGTAAAATGTTTCAATATGGCTGCTCAAATTTGCAAAAATGCCTAAAAACACTGATTGGATATTATAGGTGAAGTGAATGCCGCACGATTGACCGCTTCTTATACTTAACCATAGAAAAAACATAAAAACATAGTAATAAAAATCCACGTTATTTCTGTTGATCCTATTCCAATATGGCTGCTCAAATTTGTAAAAATGCCTAAAAACATTGGATATTATAGGTGAAGTGAATGCTGCCTGTATTAAATCATGCCATAGTAAGTAATACTGAGCAGTTTGAGTGTTTGATCTTTCATTGCTGCAAAGTTATTGACATTTAAATCCAGGGAAAATCACGCAAACGAAGCTAGTTAGGCTAACTGGCTTAAACCCATCATTATAAAATGCTATATATTGAAATCTCGATAACTGTCCGTTCGGTACCATACTAATTCAACTGTGATTTACTGCTCTCTATACTCTTCAAGCAAGATTCGCCAAATGTTTTGGAACAGGTCTAAGTTATTATACTCACCTACAGAACTTTATATGGCTCGGTTCTTCTCCATCTTTACTTCGTCCCATGAAAATCCGTTGATAATCCTGTGAAGTACAGACGGCAGTCAGTTAGCTGACTTACAAACTATCGCCAAGTAAGTAAGTATGAAGTCAAAGTAAATACCCGGTTCTAAGTGCGGCTATTTCCACTCTGCGCAAGTGCTGACTGAGCCGGGCTGAATTGCGTGGTCATCAATTGCTTTTTCTGTACGTTAGAAATCTCAAATTATACAGTCAGCCTTTGAGACACAATTATTGCTTTCTGCTTTTGTGCTTCGTCGAATAGAATTAAGTGATTTTGGTAGCAGTGGCAGCAGTGTCTGAAATATACCATTGAGACGATATCAGTATAAATATGAAATCCAAGTGAAAGAATCCATCTTAGGGTGCGTTCGATTGACCGTATTCCGGAATAAGAATACACAGAATTATCACTACAAATCGCTTATATCGGGAATTTTTAGTGACTGGAACACAGAATGTATCCTGAATATCACATTTCATCAAACGTTAGTAGCTTACAGTGTAAAATGTGCCTGAACCAGTGATTTCTAGAGACTATTCCATATATTCTTATTCCGGAATACGGTCAATCGAACGCGCCCTAAGATTCCAATGTGTGCCATACCTCTTTTCCAATAACAAGTAAATGGACTGGATCTTTGCTGACCACAGTTGCCGTACGTGGACATTGCTTTAGGATCGCAGTGTCCTAAGAGAAGGAAGCAAAACACAGCATTTCATCTAATCAGTGACACCAAAGAACCACTAAACAACTTTGATGTCTACGGTTCGTTGCTAACACACTCGCTCGCCCTTTAACTGGTGCCCAAACTCCCGGTTATGCAATTTAGAACTAAAACGAGCACTAATGTAACGAATAATTAACAATTATTCACCGAAGTGGAGGTGAATAGTGGTAGATATTTACTGAGCAGCTTCGGCGAGGTAAATATCCACCACTATTCACCGACACTGAGGTGAATAATTGTTTTAGTATATACCACACTCCAGGTGAATAACCAGCACCAAATCGTTATTTTATTTTCTGTCAAATGGACAAAAACTCGCGCGAGATGATCGCTGCTTTGCTCGGAGGTGAATATGAAATCATATTCACTGTTTGAGTAGCCAATCAGAGCGCGCGAAAAGTGATATTCACTGGTGTGGTATATACTTCTACCTGAAGATGGCTGGTTTGGCCAGCCGAAATATCGTAGAATTCTCAATATATACGTTGTTCGATCAGCGTTTCTGTAGTCCTTGGACTTGTTTACTAATGTAACGCAATTTAGTCGCTGGTTTTCTCTTCATCGTACTATATAGTAAAACCGCATCCTCTTCAAAATAATATGGCTATAATATAGTGCAAAAGATTTTGTCGGAGCATGGGTAGTAGGCCAATTTTGCCATCTAATATAACGGCAAGTCATACAAATTATACATTTGCGTATAGTTTTAAATCAAGCAAGTAAAAACAGATTAAAGAACTTCACTTGACGATTTCAGAATTTCAATCTGCTGTCCTATTTCCACGTTTTCTGTAATAGCTGTATATGCCAGGGTCGAATGCTTCTAATTAACCCATTTGGGAAATGTTTATTATTAGAAAACGTGCCTCACTAGTCGGTGGTTACAAAATGTAACAAGATTGTAAATTGTCCGTATATTTTTTCCCCATCTCGGTTATAAACCTACCCCTGAGTGCCAGAGAAAGACAGAAGAAAAAGAAAAGCACCTGCTGTTATCTGTTGAGAATCTCACTTCCATGCGCTGACTTTCAAGTAAAAAAAAACACGTCAAACCGGTTTGCTGGGCCATTGGTAAGTCAATAATTTCTCTGAGGCAACATCATGCGGTTTTTACGATGTTCTTTCTATTTTTATAAGGTCACAGTTCTTTGACAAAATCAGTTTTACTTACACCAAAGCTAGTTCCCCTTCTCAGAGTTGCCAGTGATGTAAAGAGTACGTCCTTTTTAGGGTCGTTCTCCGACACGACAGTCACTAAAATAAGAAATTTGAAATAATTAGATACCAGAGGTTAAATGTTTTGCTCTTTGTTGATAATAAATACCGTTTACATTAAAGCGACCGCCGAAGGCAGTTTGAGTTGTCGAGCGAGACGGTAAAATTGAATTTTGACCGTCCGCACGCTCACCAACTACTCGCACCTTCGGCGCTAACCGTAAACGATATTAATCAACAAAAGGCAAAGTATTTAACCTCGGGAATCCAGGGTATCACGCGGTTGCATTCGACGGCAAAAAAATCAGGCTTCATCTACTTAAAGGCACTTCCCGGGGGGGGGGGGTGGGTGTACTCAACAAAGTGTTATACGGGGAGGCTCTGCCCCGAGGTCCAAACCCTTACCCTTTTATATACCATTTATCCATTTATGACAGAAAAGGTAACCCTTTCATATACCTTTTACTAAGCTTTTCACTTCAGTAACCCATTAGAATACTTGGATGAATCAGCCGTTGGTGCGTCTGTTCGAGATATTTTGAAAGGCCCTTTTAAATACCTAAATGACAGTTTTCCCTACCCTTTTCTATACTTCAACTCGTGAAATTCCTACCCTTTTATATACCTCCAGCCTGAAAAGGTACCCCTTGCGGGCGGAGCCTCCTGTATAATCCATTATAGGAAGTACACACCCCCCGGAGGCACTTGTACGAGATCGGTAGTGTTATTAGCAAAACCTGTTTGTAAATGCTATTTTCCAACTCCAATCGATTATCCCGATATTTCTAAAACAGCGTTTTTAAGTTTGTTTGCCGTCCAGTAAAGATCACGAGCGCAATTCAGTGGTTATTGAAGTGACGTATATATCAGCATGTGACTGTTTCCTTCAAAGAGGCGGCTATTACATCCGGAAACGAATATCATATACACTTTACCAAATTAACACTACGAGCTTAATAATTACCTGATCCTGACATAATCAAGTAAAAGTTCCCGGGAAGATGACCTTGCTTGACAATAATTTTGTTTGCAGGAAGACTATGCAACGAAAACAAGAAGGACGAACTATGATTATTTATATCAAGTTATATATATCTAGCTTGAATATGTATCAATCAATTCCAAATCCGTGCATCCACCCCCTATTACCCCCACCCCCACCCCCGCCCACCTCCCAGGGGCAGCCCCCGGGCATTTGACAATAGTGTGGCATTTAACGAACATTGAGGGCGGGTATATCTGACAACAATGGGGGTAAGGGTGGGGTATTTGATCCGGTTGAGAATTCTTATATCGCCTGGCACGTGCACTGGAATGGTAAATCAGAGGATTCAACCTTAAGTTTGTACAGGCCCGGCTGGATAGGATAATTAAAGTTGCCAGGTCTAAAGGATATTTTCAAGGGTAACTGGGCTTTACTTAATATATTAATACGTCTTTATTATGTTTTATGCATATTGTTTTGAATACGTAATTGGTACTATCAGTACTATCAGGGCTCCTGGTACTATTGGCTACATGAACGTTGACCCGATGGTGGGGCATTTGACCAGCTTTTCTGCCTTGATAGTGGAGTTTTGGAATGGACTGATACATTAGTCATGAAAATGGTGCATGACATGCAGATACCTCTGATACCAGGCCACTTTGCAGATGTATTCCTGCATATGAAGGGGAAGCTCAGCAAATGACGAGAGAGTCTGAAGTGCGTAAAGTACCTGAAATGTAGTGAAAGGCACATAGATAAGGACGTCATCACTGACAACAAGTGCTCTTCATAAAGAGGTTAAGCAGTCAAAACAGGTTGTCTTTAATTACCAAATTGTCTAATTATATATTATTCAGGATGTACAGCGTTTTAAACTCTTGTAGAATCTCAGGTGCAGCAAGAGAGAATGAGGTATATAAGAAAACGAATCCTCCATACATGGGTCTGTTCCATTGATATTTGTTTGAAATCTATTTTTAGATCAACAGGAAACAGCCTGGTTATTTTAAGAATGACACCCAATTGGCGTAAAATGGCGGAGTGGTTTATGACGATGCTATGAGTACTCAGGCGGATATAAACAATTGGTAACTAACTAGGGGAGCCTACCAGAACGAGATAAACATAACTCGTGTTGTGAAACTAAAAATAGATGTCAAATAATTATCATGGGGCATCGGGATTCGTTCTCTCGATCTTGGACGCAGCTTCACATTTGCGCCTGGATTTTCAAATAGATATATCAGTGTCTGCCACTGAATAAAACAATCTTTCGAGTAGAGTATCGACTGATCGAGTCACCGGTGGTTTTCAATTGAGTGTCGAAAGTAATAAGTGGTTTCTTTGGTTTTGCATTTGCGGCTTAGCTTTTCTATTGGCTGTAAACAATGTTTTATAAAAATGAAGCAATCAAGTTCTAAACTAAGGGAGCGGTCATTAATTACTGGGGGGCGGGGGGGGGGGGGGGGGGGCGGGGGCAGTAAATTTAGGGGGAGGGCTAAGATTTTTTGGGCTTCGATTTGGGGAGGGTCACAAATGTTTGGGCGCCTGTTCTTTTACAATATTTTTAGGCTAATTCAATCGACCATTCAGCTCCACCTTGGAAATGTCCCTTAACCAGCAATCAGCGCATGCTGGATGCTGCTAATGGGCAACGTTCGAGACCTCAAATATTCTGCTTGATAACGAGGTTTTCAGGAGTAAAACGAAAGAAATGCTTTCCTCTTTTGTTAAAAAAAGACGTCATTTTTTTATGTCTTTGGGAGGGTCAAGATTTTTTGGGCTGATGTTTTGGGGAGGGCCAACATTTTTGGGTCCTTGTTTTAGATATTTGACCGGCCCTCCCCCCCAGTAATTAATGACCGCTCCCTAAAACCAAACATTGTTCATTTGTTCATCATGCAATCTAATTTCGTTTTAGAGCGGTCTTCAATTGAGTGTCGTAAAACCAAAACCAGTGAGCCAATCACAAGAGCAAGTAAAACATCAATGAACCAATCACGAACTGGTTTTACTTCAACCAATCACGAGGCAAAGTAAACGCAATCACGGATAACTATAGCCAATCAAATTCGACAGCAATTAGTTTTCGACACTCAATTGAAAACCGCAATAGCGAGAGTTATCTAAGATTGCTCTTGCTTTTATACTTTCCCTCGTAATTGGTTCAAGTAAAACCAATCACAGATTACTGACTTTAGTTTGTGATTGGCTCATTGTGTTTTTACTTGCTCCCGTCACTTAGCTCTATAATTACTTTGGTTTTGGTTTCAGGGCACTCATTCGAAAATCGAGCCTAATGACGAATATAATACTTACAGTCTGTAGCTGAGCCGTTGTTCTTTCTTCAACTCTGAGCTCAAGGATGCTTTTCACTTCTTTACTTATCTGAATCTGGAGAAAAAGTCGCACAGGCGGTTAAAAAGCGATTTCGAACTCACAAATTAAATCAGGTATAACTCCTGTTCGCACTACTTTCAAATCTACACTGCATGGCATTTTTAACATTGTGGGGACGGTTTATAGTCGCCCGTATTAACGGTAAATGCGTTCTTGTGGCTTTCTTGAAACCATTTTGGAGGTTTGTTGAGCTAGAGAAAATCTATTCAGGACGACCACAAGCGAGGCTTGGCAGACAAACTTACTATTTTGTTCATCCCCGTAGTGGCCTTAGCGGGTATTTGACCGACTGATTATTTACGCGAAAATGGCGGGGCTACTGAATGCAAAAGAACAACATCACTTCCACGTCTTCTCGGTCTCTAAATCCACGCAGGGAGTATTGAGACGACCGTTGCGAGTTACCGAACTGACTGAATGGGGTGGTTTTATCACTAGCTGTGTTCTGCTAAGCCTATTACCTCTTTGTTAGCTTTAAATACCGTAGGATCGAACATAAGAGGCCCGGTCGGTACGGTATTCCCCGATAGAGTGGTACTGAATGCTTTGTTCTTCATCATCATGTAACCTTCCATCATTTCAAGGAAAGACTTGCATATTCCATCGCTTAGATCGCGCTTAGGGTGGCTGGTAAAACAATTGAGAATACATACTAATTAAAAATATTACTGTTAACACTGTATGCATGCATGCTCGCTGACAGTAAACTAGTTTCAAACTGACATTTCTTAACTATAAACAACCTGTTCGAGGTAGTTTTAACAAACCCTGTGTAACTAAACACATTCAAGATATAGGGGCTATAGATAAACTCAGTTTAATTAAACAGGTTTAGTTGGCGTGAATATGGCAAGTTTCAGCCAACTCAGCAACTGAAGGAACCAACGCTGATCAGAAACTTATAATCAGATAAATTACGGGAACGTCGGCTTAAGAAAGCGCAGTTAGATTTTTTTTGATTGGCCAGAGGGGTTGAGCTCCTGGTGACAGACAGACAGAAGAGGTTTATTGGCACTTTGCAGACATTAATGTTTACATCAGTGTTGAATCCAATAATAATAAGATGACTAAATAGATGAATACTATATATAAGTCGTGTTGTAGGGTAATATATATGGCATTAATTTATTGTGGAAACAGGTGGCAAGTTACTTATAATGCGGGATCTAATTGTAAGGCAATCAGATATGTATTTGGCTGCTCTTCTTGCAATTTTGGTATCTGGCTTAAGTATGAGGGTTAAAATTTGGTCATCATTTGTTTTCTTTAGAGATCTTTTCAATGTGTTTTCCAATGAAGCATAGAATTCCTTTCTCGGCACTTGGTAGTATGTGCATCTAATTATAAAGTGCCGTTCATCCTCAACTTCGGCTTTACAAAGAGGACAAAGCCTCTCGTTGGGTGGTTTGTATGGGCGCTCATATCTGCCCCTCTCAATTTGTAGCTCATGATTACTTATTCTCAACTTCGTTAGCGCAATTCGATGCTTCACGTTATTAATATTTAACAGATAATGTTCAAGTTCATGGTGTAGTATTATCCGATCAGAAACCCCCCCCCCCCCCCCCCCCCTCTTTCACAACATCCTGGATCCGCCCCAGCTGGCTTTCCGATCCTCTTGTTCTCGTCACATTTTTCTGTTTCATTTCAGACCACATTTCTTCGATCTTCAAAGCTCTGCATGCTTTAATGAAATTGGTTTCTTCCCCCGTTGACTGAGCTTCATATTATAAAACCAATAGAAGATGGTTTTCCTATATGCCCCGGCTATATAAAAAAATAAACTTTTGAAAAGCTGATCATGCACTCGCAAGGACGTGTACTCACCTCTGCAATGCCTTCCCCACCCTCAGGATTGTGCGTACAATTCTTACTATCCTTCTAAAGCAGTCCAAAGGCTGGCGACAAGAAAAGACACAAATAAAAGCTTTGTTCGTTTCTTCGCTGCGCTTTCCGTGATGATCCTGATCTCACTATATTTCCTATTTTGATACACTGAATTTCTAACGGGACCTGAAATAACCATAGGAGTTGATCAAAGTTAGGACCCGGCTAAACCACAGATCGAATCGGAATTTAGCAAGTTGTATGGTTTTTGAGGAGGGAGGAAAGCTGGAGAACCCGGAGAAAAACCGTCGGAGCAAGACAGAGAGATACCAACAAACTCATGCAACTCAGTCCTGCGGAGTTTTACCATGGCTCGAACCCTGTCCACAGTAGTATAAGAGGCAAAGCGCTTACAACTTGTGGCCAACCCGACTCATACGACAGTCCCTTGATTAAATATATACAGAACACTCATATTTTTTTTTCATAAATACATGCAATAGATCCGTTTCGCATTCGAGGAAGCAATATTAAAGTTTACAGTAAGAATTACCGCTGGATGCGACGACTACAGACGCATTTACCCAACATTATTAGTTCATTCTGATGTTAAATATTTACAAATACCAGCGAGAAGGTGCAGAAGTTCAAACTACAACAATACATAGAGTTGTGAATAACCCATCTTGCCGCTGGTATTTATGAATATTTAACATCAGAATGAGACTAATGCTTGGTTCAAACGTCGAATTTCTGCCGTGTCGAATTCAATTCAATTAAGTCAGTCGGCAGAAATGCGGCAGTTGATTCATACGTCGAATTTAATAAGTCTAATTTTTGCCACACTAAAAGAATCGTTGTATGAATCAACTGTCGCATTTCTGCTAGCCTGTTCACAGGCTCTAGATACTGGGGAAAATGACGAAAATAAAACGTGGCGAAAACAGAATGGCAGACGGAAAGAAGAGGGGGACTCTCCCCATTCCACCTCCCTTCACGTTGTCTACCCAAGTTCTCGTTTACTCTTTTGTTTTGTCAGATTGTTTAGTTTTTTTAGTATCCAGGGCCTGCGAACAGGCTACATTTCTGCCGAACTTAATTGAATTAAATAAGACACGTAAGAAATACAATGTTTGCCACCATTACCAAATATGTCCTTCAAACATTAGCATAACGTATGTATTCGATTTGATTCGACAGAAATGCGACGTTTGAATCAATGTCGCGATTCGACAGAAATGCGACGATTGAATCAGTGTCGCGATTCGACAGAAATGCGACGTTTGAATCAATGTCGCGATTCGACAGAAATGCGACGTTTGAATCAGTGTCGCGATTCGACAGAAATGCGACGATTGAATCAGTGTCGCGATTCGACAGAAATGCGACGTTTGAATCAGTGTCGCGATTCGACAGAAATGCGACGTTTGAATCAGTGTCGCGATTCGACAGAAATGCGACGTTTGAATCAGTGTCGCGATTCGACAGAAATGCGACGTTTGAATCAATGTCGCGATTCGACAGAAATGCGACGTTTGAATCAGTGTCGCGATTCGACAGAAATGCGACGTTTGAATCAATGTCGCGATTCGACAGAAATGCGACGTTTGAATCAATGTCGCGATTCGACAGAAATGCGACGTTTGAATCAGTGTCGCGATTCGACAGAAATGCGACGTTTGAATCAGTGTCGCGATTCGACAGAAATGCGACGTTTGAATCAGTGTCACGATTCGACAGAAATGCGACGTTTGAATCAGTGTCGCGATTCGACAGAAATGCGACGTTTTAATCAGTGTCGCACTTCTCCCGCATAGTGCGGCAAGGCCAGTCGAACTCGACCAGTCGAATTTAATTGATTCAAACGTCGAATTTAATTCATGAATTGAAAATAACTGCGTCTGTAGTTCTCGAATTCATGAAGGCGCAACTGGACTATATTTGTTTCGAAAGTTTATCCACATGTAGAAAAAGCACAAACATCATGATGTGAAACAGTATGCCAACATTAGTGATTATGATCTTGTGAAATTTCAGTGTTCTAACTCATAAACTCATAGAGCTGTCAAGCTACAGTGATTTGAAATTCATGAGATTTGTATGAGAAAATTAAACGGAAGTCTTACCAGACAGCTTTATTACACTCACAAATGATTACATGTAGATCAGTTCAAGAACAAGCAACTAATCAATGAGTGTAGGCCACCTGTAATAACCACAGGCTTACCATCCTCAAAATTAGTTTTGGGCTTCCTGTGGCCGAATCGTCAGTTGTCAAACGGATTTTCCCCCGGAATTTGCCTTGTTTACCTCAAATTTGCAGGATGAATATAGCATTAATTCTAAAGTTGAAATCTTTAAACTTGTAACAAGATAAACTTTACTTATTATATTTACCAGTTCTGTGTGTCTTCTTGTCATCCGATGCATTTTAAAGATGCTACAGGTTACGGTCGAGTACGTCCTTCACAGAACTGGTAAATATAATAAGTAAAGTTTATCTTGTTACAAGTTTAAAGATTTCAACTTTAGAATTAATGCTATATTCATCCTGCAAATTTGAGGTAAACAAGGCAAATTCCGGGGGAAAATCCGTTTGACAACTGACGATTCGGCCACAGGAAGCCCAAAACTAATTTTGAGGATGGTAAGCCTGTGTAATAACCATAGGGGCTAATCGACACAGGTGGCTCGCTTTCGTGTTTTGGGCTGCATTATTGAACAGTAATTATCCACATTGCCACAAAACAGTAAACAATTTTACTAGTTTTAATATGATCGTTCATGTAGTAGTAAATTAGTTTCCCTTAAAAGATCGATTAATATTCCAAATTATGCAAATTAAATGCCAACCTCTTTCCCAGGATCTTATGGCGGCCTGTTTTGGTTAATACTAGGCTTGGAGACCTCGTTTGAGTCAGTGGTTTGTTTTGTTCAGTGTCCCATATACATAAGTACATAATCGAGAATATAGATCGCTACTCTACTTTGCGTCTTGATATTATTTGGCTTGCTACCATGGCGACTACCTGTGTATGAAATGGTTGAGTAATAGGAGGACTGCCGGCAAAGATGCCAAACGGTATCACCGACAAAATTGAAATACTACGAAACTGTCTGCATGGTAGATTTTATCGGTGCAACAAAAGCTCAGCCTAAAAACAGTTAGTAAAAATTAATGACACGACTCATACGAACCTGAAAGGAGTGTTCCTGAATTTCCTCTTTTAGTGAGAAATCCTTCCACTTGTTGAAACAAACTCTTATTTTTTCAGACCTCTGCATAAGATCGTGTGTTTCTCCAACCCTATTTGAGTTTGGTTTATTCCCTTTCCTTTCATCACATTTCGAAATCATAGGCAAGCTTTCCGGCCTAGGCGAAGCAGAGCGTGTTTGCGCCAAGAGGATGCGCCACCGTTTGTAGTTCAACCGTCCGGTGTTACCCCACAGCTTGTCTTCGGTAAATACCTTTTCTCGTTTAGTTTCATTATTCGGCTTAATTTCTACTCGCCTACAGTAAGACAAGGGCCTTCTTGGAAGGCCTGATGAATACATGACACATGCTCCGGCCAACTCGATCGCCGTCTTGCTCTAAAACAAGCAGTTGTGTGTTGTTCAAGGGTTTATATTTCAAGCAATGTGCAATCTCGACTGAACTCTATACAGTACTTGACACAGGAACCGGATGTGACGCTTTGGTAATGTAGTTTTAATGAGAGGTCAAAACAGTATCCAAAAGGAGTAGAAATAGCACGAACGTACACCAAAATACCACCGCGTACCGGAGGTTTGATCCGGCCGTCTGCGATATATATATATATATCAACAGTGAAGAAAAAGAACTGGACACCGGAACTGGATAACACATAGTCTCGGCTAACCGATGCATATAATGACAACGAAACTGAGAATAAGCGGAACAATCCCGGTTTCTGGGGAAATATTTAAGTTGCCGAAAAGAAACTACAATTTACTTATTTACGATATTGGAATGCTTTGTTTTCGTTAAACCTCGAGCATGTCCGGTCGGTCAAAGGCGGTCAAGATTCTGGTAATAAGTTCATGTCCTAGATACACCAATATGTTACTGACGTTCTATGACCGAAACATAATAGAACGTAATTAACCTATTGTTGTATCTAGGACATGAACTTATTACCAAGATTCTGAAGTCAGAAAATCGCATGGCCATGATGCCATGTTTAGTTCTCGTTGTCTAAGCACAGGCTACCCAAGCGTAAGGTTTTTGATGAACCGTTTATTTTACAATTGAGAGAGAGTTTTCAGAAATTGCAAACATTCTGTAAATATTTATAAAAAAGAAACAAGACTTTACCTGTGTGTTGGTCAGTTATTGGGCTGTGTATGTGTGCAATTTCAGCGCATTTGGGCGATTTTTCATCCCGGCAGAACCAGACCAGTACTAAAGAGAGAGAAGGGTCCTGCATTACAGCGTAATGTATGCAACAATGCACTGGGAAAACAATACTTCTTAATTATTTAAGAAAAGCCTAGTTAAAGCGTACAAAGATAAAACCTCGCCATCGTGAACAATAACCATTTTATGGCCTTCCGCTCGGCGGTAACCTCGGGCGAACGGAAACCCTCGGCGAATAACTAATCCCTGAGCGAAAGGTCGATAATCCTTACAGAATGCGTCTCAATCCCGGTTTCTGGGAAACAACCCACCCACCCCTCCCTTGGATATGCATCGTTCTATTAATGATTAACCATTAAAGGTTAGGGTGAAGTGTGGGGGAGGGGTGGGGGTTTCCCAGCAACCGTGATTGATCCCAGAATGCTAATGAATGTGACGTCAACCCAGGAATTTACTGTAATTTCTTTCTCCTTTGTGCATGAAACGATTATTTGATTTTTATTAAAGGTTTGTTAAATTTATAGCGATTTTACTCAACCCGTATTAGACTAATAGGCACAATTAGACCCTAATTCCATTGTTTTCTGTTGTTTATACTAGACTATTAGATACAGACTATTAATGTAACACCACTCTACAAACTACAAATTGCAATCATACGTGTTTACGAAAGGTTATTTTATATCTCTACCAGCATGTTTTTGTACAATAAATTTGACGTCATATCATTAGCATTTTGGATACAAACTTCTCAAACTCATTAATATTCAAATAGTACGAGAGCCAATCTGGTGCGATATATTATACCACGTGATGACCTAGTGTTGTAAGTGTTCCAGTTGAATAATCTAGTGTTGTAAGTGTTCCAGTTGAATAATCTAGTGTTGTAAGTGTTCCAGTTGAATAATCTAGTGTTGTAAGTGTTCCAGTTGAATAATCTAGTGTTGTAAGTGTTCTATTTCAATAGTCAAGTGTTCTAGTTCAGTAGGCACTAATCAGCCCCGCACTACCCTGAAATATTCAAACCAACGCCCAACTTTTAGCCTTCAAATGTGAAAAAAAATGTAATTGAATAAAATCACTCATTATTTGATTTACTAAAGGACTTTTACTTTGCTATTTTATTTTTTGCTATGTAACCAGTAGTAGCTACGACTCCCAAGTTTTCAGAGTTTTAGTGGCCGGGTATTCTAAAGTTGCGCCTTCATTCGAATAGATTGGCAGCCATGGAACGCCCTGGAATATGTTTACACCCCATATCATCCTCGAATATGAAGTACACTGACTGGATTACTAGATTCAGGCAACTCTTTTTTCTCCTTTGATGTTTTTGGCTTTCGAAATCGCGCCATCTCAGGTACTACATGCAAAAACACGCAACCGACTGAACTAGTGAAATTTGAAATGCAAATTTGTTTTGAGCTAGAAGTCATAGATAAAACATTGCTTTAAACCTTAAAGTACAAAGGAATTATTCCGGACTCATATTCAGCGAGATACTGAAATATTGCACTCAACAAGAACGTAACACAAGAAGCCTCGATAAATTTATAGAAATGTTACTCTTTTTAGAATAAATCTCTACTTATTTTCAATTGGTTATATTGCATTCGATTGGTTATGTTTACGTTCAGTTATGTAATTTACAAAATTCGAGACCGTGTTGTATACGAGATACGGGTCGAGTGGAACTTATAATAAACTCTTTATTTAAAGACAGTTTCAATCATACAATGATGCTCTTCCGGAGAGCCGTGATCCAACAATAAACTCTAAAAAAAGATCTAAAAACATCATTTAACCACTTTCAACTACTATTACTATTAAGGTACGTCTTAAAAACAGAAAGATTTCGAGCTTCAGTCAGATTTTCTGAGAGACCATTCCATAGACGAGCGCCTCTGTAGGAGTAGCTTTTTTTGAGTGCCTCAGAGTTTGGCCTAGGAACGAACAAGCTATGCACGCCGGGCATAAAGTACGTCAAAATCGGCATCAGTTGAGCGTGGACAAATAATTAAAATTAACACCATTTCTTTACTTATAATCTCAATTTGAAGAAATGTTGGTGACTTGTTAACAAAATGAAACTACATATTTTAGGTGTTTTATGTTAGTATGATGACGTTGTTGTGACGTCATAAGTGATGCCTCCTTTTTTGGTAAAATTCCCTCTTTAATAGATGTTACCAACAGACTACACCTTCAAAGGGCCTTCATGACACACATTCCTTTGGCGCAAATTTGAACGTTCTACGACTATTATAGCAAAAGTTATAGAGGAATGACTGTTGCTATGACGTCATATTTAGTGACGTCGGGTGTCATACCTAAATAAGGCTGCCTATTGTTAAAAAATCAAGAAAAGAAAATAATGTGGGTTTTGAGTGCCAGACTAGCGCATTTCATCACTAAAACTCGAAAATCACTCAAAGGATTTTTTTCTAAGGGCATGCATAAAAAAGTATGACGTCATAATGACGTTGCCGAAAATATGACTTCAATTTTAAGCCGGTTATGGACAAAAAAAATCAAAATTCAAAAAACATACGATTTTAGCCACCAACGTGTTTTATGATTGGACAAAATGTCATGCAACAATATTTACAACTCTAAAAATTGAATGAAGCGATGTTTTTATAAATGCTTTTGTGTTGTTTGTTTATTCTCATCACGAGTAGATTTTAACAATATACGACATTTCGTTTTTAGAGATAATGAACAGTTGCAAGAAACGTATTACAAATGGGTAAATGACGTCATTGTGACGTCACGATGGTAGTAACATAGCTTTAAAAATCAGGTTATATTCCTTTTGCGATTCTACATCCTTCTACCAAAAGTCAATCGTCTGCATTGAAAACTTTTTAAAATATAGAACTGATGCCGTTTTTATGGTCGTTTGTGCCCACCGTGATGTTCTGAATTACGTAACTGAACTGTAACGGTGTACTTCGCCTAAGAACATACACTTTGTTTTCGTTGTGTTTAGGCTCAGTTTGTTGCCGGGCATTAGCTAAATCATTGTTCATTACACTTCTCGAAACGAGCTACATCATTGGCCTACCCAACAATAGAAAACACCCTAGTTAACATTTAGAAAGTGCAGTACAAAAACAATAGAAGTATAGTATTATGGGTGCAATCAGAATACAGGTCTCGAGAGGTTCCGTGCTACTCGAAGGTATACAAGTGGCTCGGATCTGCATCTACCGATTAAAAAGGTATAGAAAAAGTATAGAAAAGCATTTTACCAAATTGGACCCCCACTCTGCAAATATGTAAAAGTTTTTATTACAGTTAGTGTTGTGTAAATATATATCTTTATTTGCAATGACCGATATTTTTACCGTACAAATAAAGTATATGGGTATGTATGTTGACAACACGGCCTCCATTTTGTAAACAGTACCTCTAAAACTCCTGGACACAACACTCAAACCAAGAAATATTCTACCATTCAGCTACCCACTCGATGTAGTATCGATATTTGAAACTAAACTAAATCGACGTTAACTGCACTTCAAAAACTCATGAATAATTAATGAGCATTTTGTCCAATCAGATGAAGCAAATCAGTCACGTGCATGCTCCTTTATACCTGAAAAAATCTCATCATTCTAAAAGGCCCGCGGAGGGATTTGAATTCTGTCCCAGAGGGAAACGGGGTTAATGATTGAGACAATGGAATTTCTATTGATGTTTCAGCTTTCTCACTGAATTGCTAATTAGGATGAACGTTTAAAATAAAGAATATTAATGAACATGAAATTTTATATAAAGTTTCATCCTAATTAAGAATTCACTGATAAAGACCCAAAGATAGCAAAAAGTACACGGAACATAAGGTACCTAGATAATAAATTTTGCACTCAATTTACTAATATCAGCAGACTACCGAGATACACAGATAATATTTTTAAAATGAAGTTATCCAACTACCATTACTTGTTTACCGAGCCACTGTTTAGTTCCAATTATTAAACCAAACTCAAAGCCGTAAAATTATAAAAACGTGCATTAAACTTACATATTTTGTGCCGGAGTCAAAAATTTAGAGTCTGCCGTCATGTCAGTCACATCGCTTTCCAAGTCTTGAACTTTATCGAGGTAAACCACGACACCAAATCCTTCAAGTGCAGATTCTTCTTGCCGATTGCGAAACGCCGCTTCAAACAACATAGAATGGTAATTTCTTCATGTCATTCCCTTGAGATGTTCGTAATTGCAGGCGGTGATTACTCGAATATTTTGCATGGCGTTGTGAATACAAAGGTTCAATGGTTCATTAAGTAACCATTCCCTTGAGATGTGCGTCTTTCTTTCATTGCATTCTTAAAGCGTTTTTGAAGCCGTTTAAAACACTCACAGCACGTGTTTTATCAAGTCTAAAAATTTTCGGGCTTCGCCCTCGAATTTTTAAACTTGATAAAACACTACTGTTCGTGTTTTAAACAGTACTTGAACTGAATTCGCGATTGGCTCATTGCGTTTTCACTTGCCGTGATAGACACACTCGATCAAAAACCACTATCTTTAGCAGGTGCTATAGTTTATAAAATTAATTTAACAAAAATCAAATCAAAAGGGTGCGCCTCAAGAAACTTCTAATCTGTTCTCTTTGTTTAGACGTCGGAATCAAGTTACACTGCGAACAGTCCTCGCCATATTTTCTCTTCGCTCGCAAATTACTATCAATGGAGGGAAATTAAAAGGAGGGACTGTTCGCAGTCTAGATTCAAGTTAACTCGGGTGAAATAGTTTTATAAGGGCCACTAAACTGACGAGAAACCGGACACAATCAATTACACCAAAACGTCTCGGATCAGCGAATTACACATGTACACCCGAGGGGTGGGTGGATAGTTTCCCAAAACGCAACGCAGTTCACACAAGATGCAGACAAAACATAGATCAGCACTGTAACTCCTTTATGATTAAACTCTGTATCAACAATCTATTTATCTTGCAGATTATTACGATGATTCTAAATCTCTTTACACCAATTCAACACAACTGTAACGCTGTTCAAAGCAAAAGCTTTTCCAAGAAAATGTTAAAACTCATTAATAATTCTCGAGCATTTATTCCCATCAGATCAATCCAGTCAGTCACGTGCATGCTTCTTTAATACCTCCTAAAATCTCGGGGCTCAATCAATTTTAGTTATTGAAATTCTCTATATAAAGAATCTTAATGAGCAACAATTTAAGACTGTTCGGACGGTCATCATTATGGGAGCCGAATCTTTAATTTCAACTGCGCATGTCAGTGACGCACGATATGGTTATAAACAAGTAATTCTTCGCTTTTCATTAATTTCTGAAAATTAATACTTTTAGAGATTAAAATGACGTGGCTACCATGTTGGATGAACTAACAAGAGAAGCTAACAAGGATCATTTGAATGGGATCCAAGATGGCGGCGATGACGTCACATGCACCACAGCGATACCCTGGCACGTCAAAACGGATCACTTGAAAACAATCTAAATTTCCCATTACAGTTCAGGTGTATTTAGACTCATTCTATGAATGATTTGGGGTCCAATAGGCCGAGTTAGCTTGTACATTTGTTGTCCCAATTCAGATCATGTGACAGCTCTCCCGAGGATTCAGTGCTGTTTTCCAATTAGAGAAATTCATACATTTCCTCTTGGGATACAGAACAACAATTACAAGGGAAAGGTTAGATGACCTGAATTGGGTCAAATTTACAAGCTAAATCGGTCAATTTGGTTCGCTGATGAATTATTTGTCAGGGTACTCTATACGTTGATGTAAGACATCGGATGTTTTGTTTGAGATTCCGATAAGTAAACATCATACCTTACAAATAATCCTCCAATGAAATGTGTGTATTAGGGTCACGTGCCAGCCCGATATTTTGCCATGTAGCACAGCTACCCATTGGACAGTTCGCCCGAGCTGTTCACGCTATTGTGTTTGTTGATTGCACGATTATTTGTTCGATATAATAAAACGCCCAATATAGAAAATATTGAAGTCTCGACTTTTAATATTAGACTAGACCTTTGGTCTCGACTTAAATATTTTGTCATATTGGGCTCGGATGAATCCAATAGGTGTACATTATCCAATGCAAATACTGATGTTAAAAATATATCGACATCGACTATTGTCTAGTGTGTAATTACAAACACTCAGATTGCAATAACGAATTCTAATTTAGGGCACGTTCGATTGACCATATTCCATAATCACAATAGATGGAATAGTCTCTGGAAATCACTGTTTCGGGCACATTTTGCGATGTAAACTACAAACACTTGCTGACATGTGATATACATTGTACATTTAGTATTCCAGTGCCTAAAAAGTCCCGATATAGACGATTTGTAATGTTTTATTCTGGAATACGGTCAATCTAACGTACCCTAAGTTGCACTTGAGATACTAAATAGGCATAGAAATGTTGACATTTAACAAATCAATGTCATTTTCCGCGCGTCTGTCTTCTGAAGTCTGATTTTCACTAGCGACATAAGCATAGAGCGGATTTCGTATGAGTGGGAAAGTTACGGCAATGACTTACGGCACAGTAACTGTACGGCATACTGTGACATTGAAATGGCTTCCCATTGTTTTTGTCTTTCATAGCCAATCAAATTACAGAGTTACGGTACAGTAAGTTACAGTACGGTTAAGCTACGGACATGTATTTTTGTCGCACATACGAAATCTGCTCTACGCAACATATGCAGTGCCTTATTTATCAGTACTTGTTCTACTTACAGGTGTGAGATAAGAACAAGTACCGCTAATTATCAATGCATTACTGCATCTGCCTTATATTGCTTGTGCTTATGTCGCTAGTGGGAATGAGGCTTTACAGATGCACAGTTGACGTCAAAACGTGACGAGAACAAAGAAGTGCACCACGAGGCGCAGTTGAGTGGCATGACTGTTGTTTTTGTCACCTTGTGACGTCATCTGTGCATCTATAAGTGGACAGACGCACTGCTATATTTTATACAATCAGACCAAAAAAGGAGGCTACAAAACGATTTCCTTCAAAACGTGACGTCATCTGTGTTCTAATAACACACGACTATTGACCATGTTTTTGTATGAAAAAAACATGAATGGGCTTTTCGCAGGATACAATCACGTGGGTGTACTGGAGGGCAAAAACATCTGACTTCATATATTTAAAGACACTTGTACGAGATCGGTATTGCTATTAGCAAAACCGGTTTGTAAATGCTGTTTTCCACCTCCAATCGATTGCCAATCTCTCTAAAACTGTGTTTCTGAAGATCGTGTGCAAAGCCTTTCCCATGGGACACGATCTCAATTCATTGGTTATTGATTATTGATTATTGATCCAGCACGTCACTGTTTCCTGCTAAAGGCCTATTGATCGGTAGTTCAGACCAACTCAAGTAAAGTCATTCTGGCAAGCAAAACATGCCGTGAAACAACTTGATTCCTCTACTTCATGCTGAGTAGTCACACTTCCAGTTCTCAAGTTCCCCCACATAAATAAACAAAGCTCTGACAACAAAAATCCGAAGAACTCTGCTAACTAATACACTGAAGATACCACGATGATCAATCGATGTCTGGTACAGAACCGGTGAAGCCACTGCTCGGCGGTGTACTCGGCGGTGGTCCCCCATCACTTGCAGGGGGTCCTCCAGGGGGTCCTCCAGTCTTGCCAAACTTGGTGGAAAGCTTTTCAATGATTTTCTTTACCTTTGGGTTGTTTTCATATTTGCCAATATTTGTTGGGTTCTGACTCACATCTTGAAAGGCAGCCATTACTTCGGGATCCTGATAGAACAATAGCATAATTATGTACCTACATGTATCAATGTTAATTCCAAGGAGGGAGGGCAAGGGGTAGGGATTGGTAGACTTGGTTACCCCGAGGGATAATATGCCTCCCCATGATCAGGGTCATAAGCAAGATTGGGCAGTAAGGTAGGGAATTTTAATACTTTAATTTGACCAAAGGTGTTGTCCCAAGAGTGTGGATTTTGACATTATTTTGGAGAAAACGTCAAATCCCCACCCCGTGCAATGCCCCCCTCAGGCTTAACATTGAAAGGTGCATTATAAGAATATTGTGAAAATGAACTGTCCTCCTATTTTCCTCCCTCTCTTTTCTTTGCCGATCGAAGATTGAGAGGAAGTTAAAGCCAGGTCCCCTCCCTCCCTCCCACAGGGAATACAAGCAAGCTTCATAGGCAAGTATGACAATGACTACATACATGTAAGTACAACTTTCCACAATTGAGGAATATTTAAAAAATATATAGGAACAAAACATATTCTTAGTAGCTAATTGTTCTCATGTCTCCAGTATTGTTTGGCAGAAGTGGAATATCTCTAATTTTGTTGAGGAGATATTTTGAGTTCAAAAGTCGCACTGGTAAACAAGGTTGTCCTCAAATCTGGAACTCACTAACTTGCTCTAAGGAGAGAGAGAGAATTCACCAGGCTCTTACCTGAAAAGCTTCCACTATCTCTGGGTCTTTGAAAAGATCATTCAAGTTGGGTGCATTTGGAGGTGGGGCACCAGGAGCTGTTAAAGAAAAAATTACATGTATTAAATTACTGTAGGTAAGTAAAAATACAAAAAAAATACCAATGTGCATGTACTGTATATATGTGATTGCAAGAGCAGATTTCACGAGTGGGAAAAAACTATGGCATGGTCACTGTACAGCATACCATTACTTTGAAATGGTTTCTCCTTGTTGTTGTTTTTCTGATCCAATCAAATTAGAGTTGTGGTATAATACGTTACAGCACGGTTAAGGTAAGGCTATGGACATGCCGTGGTTTATCCCACTCATACAAAATCTGCTCTATAACAAGCTTGTACCTGGGCCAGCTCCTTCAGGAAACCCTCCTGGGCCAGCTCCTTCAGGAAACCCTCCTGGGAATCCTCCTGGCATACCACCGGGGAATCCTCCTGGCATGCCACCGGGGAATCCTCCTGGCATACCACCGGGGAATCCTCCTGGCATACCACCAGGGAATCCTCCTGGCATACCACCAGGGAATCCCCCTGGCATACCACCTTGGAATCCCCCAGATTCTCTTTCTTGTTTTCTTCTCTCTTCCTCCTCCTGCAGAAAGAAGAATACAAATAAATGGCCAAAAACACCCAATAATGGTCTTTCTGATTGTAACAGAGAACTTTTTGTACAGTGCAGTAACATGACAAATTAACATATGAAACAACTTTTGTCATTAAAATTAAGTATTTTCAAAAGCAGGAATAATGATGTTTGCCATTTGTTAATATCTCATGTCGTTCCAGAGATATTTAGGATTTAGAAACGCAAATTAGATGGTATGTGATGCCGTAAGGTTTGCACAGCCTGGAGACAAATACAAAATAATGAAGAATACCTCTCCAAAGAGTTGGTAAAAACAACAGAAACATTAAACATACGAACAATACATGTCATTATGCAAATTAAGATGCTGCCATGGAAACACTCTATGCCCCAGACTCCTTCAATGAGGAAAAGAAGTTCCCTAATTTCTCCTTTGCCAAACACAATTTTTGTACTGTGGGCAATTATTATCAGAAGATTTGGCATGTAGGCATTGTATGTGATTAAAGCAAATTATTTCATGTGACAGACAAAAACCGCAATGGCAACGTGATTTCCACAGTGATATGTATTTTCCTTAGTACCACACATGTGCAAAGCCTCAATTGAAGGGATGTGTCCAACAATGGCATATTAAGTGCCCCATGATCCCACTCTTAAATTATCCTACAAATTCTCTATTTTCTAAGGGAGAATTTCAAACATGACTAAGAGTGTCTTTTGCCCTTGTTGCTTTTACTTACTATTTGCAGATATATTCTTCATTTTGTGATTTGTCACCAAGCTGATCTGTGACATCATATTAAAGGTGAACACATCTAATTCCCATGTTCCAAAAACCTTAACACCTCTGGAAAAAGATGCTATATTGACAAACAGAAAATGCCAATCTTCCTTACTTCAAAAGGACTTTCAAATGAGATATACAAATTTCATTTACAATTTTTGAACTGATTCAGAAATGATATTTCTCTTTGTATGAAAGGAAAAGAGAAATGAGTTCCTTATCAGAAAGACTATGTTGGTGTCCCTGTGGATGCATTCCATATATGGAGGATTAGCGGGGACTTGAGTCATGGACATGTCAGTGTAATTTGGTATTTGTGGTCCTGACTGCAACAGTTATAAACACTTCTTTTCACATTAACTATTGTTTTTGCTGACCATTTTAGGGGGAAACCTATTAGGAGAGCATTATACAAGCTGGTGATCCTTGCTGCAAAAGTAATTAGTAATGAAATGATAATCAAAATCTATCCATAATTCAAAGAAAGAGGATTTTTATCAGTGCAGGGAAAACTCCAGCCTCCATGCGAGGCTAAGGCTTGGTTACCTTTCTAGAACTATGAATTGAACTACTGGACACGACGAAAATCAAACAAGCAGCGTATCCTTTGGGCAAGCTGTTGCCTCGGTTTAGTACCCTGAAGTACAACAGGTTACATGTACAGGTCTGTGAACAATAATCACTAGCCTGACAAGCCGAACTACTAGCCCAGGACTATCGGACAGCACTTACATCGCATCCTGGACTTAGTGTCTCCCATCACACACCCCCTTCCCCGAAAACAACAACTGGTGCATGTAATACACACCTTCCTAGCCTTTTCCTGAGCTTGCTTGGCTTTCTTACTGCAATGTAAGGCAAACAGTACTTTGAAATAGTTAACAGTATATAATGTAAAATTATATCAATTTTGTAATTTTATTAACTTATTGTCTAGTAATAATTGATCATGTTCAATCCACTTCAGTACTGGACAGGTATAAAATTATTAATTTACGTTCAAACATACATTCTTTCTTTCCTTTCCCTCTCTAGTTTCTCTTCTTTCTTTCTCTCCTGCTTTCTCTTGTGCTCAACAATCTTCAAGGCCTGTTAAGCATTGGATAGTGCAGATGCATAAGCATAAAACACGAGTGACCAATTTAATATACATACATTTAGCTTTATCACACAGCAGATATTTTGGCTGCAAACAATAGCTTTTGCACTTCCTGGCTTACCTCTAGCTGCCCTGAGATTGGAAGTGCAAGAACAAAATTTAATGATGCAGCATGATCACTGCATGATCTAGGTCTATAATATCGTACAACTTTACTCCTAATGGGCTTTTTGCAGGAATGCAATCACGGTTGTACTGGGTGGCAAAACAATCTTAATTCATATATTTACAGGCACTTTGTACGAGATCGGTAGTGTTATTAGTAAAACCTGTTTGTAAATGCTATTTTCCACCTCCAATTGATTTTCAATCTTTCTAAAGCATTTTTAAAGAAGGCTTGCCATCCAGCATCCATGGCAACACTTTTCCCATGGGGATCACGAGCTCAATTCATTTGTTAACAAAGTATTATATCAGCAAGTGACTGTTTCCTGCAAAAGGCCTATTGGACCTCATGTCTCCATACCTTTGGGTGTACTAGTTTAAGCCATTCTGTTGCTTGTTCATCACAATCCAACTTACAGGCCTGGCACAGATCCTTATCAGATTGCTCCCAGTTGCCAAGCAACCTGTAGACATTAAAACAGGTAAATTAGTTTAGTTTAGTTTAATTTATTGAATTCGTCACATCATTTGTGACAAGGGAAGGAAACAGAGCTCTCGCCCCAATTGACATCCAGCCCTTAGTCCTACAATTTTACGTCCTTATCCGAGAAGACGTGAAGGTCTAACCATTTGCAGTTGTTTCACAAAGGCAGCACCTTCTACTCAGTTATTTTAAGACCCTGAGTATTGGTCCGGCCGGGGTTTGAACCCGCGACCTCCCGCACAACAGACCGGAGCTTAACCACTGAGCTAACCGGGAGGCGGTTTTTAAATTGAATGTTATATCATACAATACATTTAATAATTAGATGTAAATTATAATTATATTTTAAATTATGCATCAATGGATTCATCTGCCAGTAAATTTCTACTGAATTTAAAAACTATAGCCAGCATCTCATTTTATACTCTTTCATGTAAGTACATTATTTATTTGTACATGCAATTATAAATTTATGAATGTCAAGTTGCTTTCAACTGAATTACTGAAAACAAAATTTGTCCAATATAACCTGAAAATCTTGCTACAGCTGCTGTTTTGCAGTGGTTTACTTACTCGTGTGCTCGTCCCCTCCATTTATACGGTTGGGCAGAGTCAGGGTTAATTGTGATTGCCCTGTCACAGTCCCGTATAGCAGCATTTGGCTTGCTCATACGGACATAACAACTGAAATGATAATATTCAAAATATTTAAACCACAATACTAGTTTTGTAACTGTTACAACAACAATGATGATGAAAATAAAGGTTCTCAATGTAAGCAGTTTACAAGTTGTAGTTGTCCCAAGAAGTGATTGGCCAACTAATGGGCCATTGTCAGCCAATTAGTGGACAATAATATTGTCATAGCCAGCAGTGTTGATTTGCATGGACATGGTTAGCCAAACAGTCAGCCTACAAAATGTCAGTTGCATCAAAAAGACTGTCTGCTTTCTCCTAGTTGTCCACCACTTACTTTCCTGTAAGTAACAACCTTAACCCAACTCGGCAACTTATAATATACAGAATGCCAGATTAGAATTCAACCTTGAGAACTTTGATAATGACACTAATTAAAAATATATACATTTTTTATTAAATTTTAGTCTTCCCTAAATCATTTTGTGCAATTAAAAATAAAATTGGAGAGTGCAAACATGATTCTTTTCATTTTGAAAGTCAGGAACATTGTGCAACAATTTTTATACCATTAAAGATATGCTAATCACATGGATTGCGTGACATCTGTTGATCTTCACATCTATATTCGTCTCCGTAAATACTACAACAAACAGTGCATTTTTGTCTGATATTCATTCTAACTACATTTGTATGTCTTAGAGGGGCCTGCCATCTGTCATATTATTTCTCAAGGAAACCTTGCCGTTGGCCATATTTTTACTTTTAAGAATATAAATGTGCAAATCAACTGACGTCATGCATGTGATTAACATATCTTTAACAGCATAAACATAATTGTTGCATGATATTCCCGACTTAGACATGAAAAAGAATAATGTTTGTGCACTCCAAATTAAAAGGAACAAAAAGGAACAAAAAGAAACAAAAAGAAACAAAAACAAAATAAATTTTAAATTCATATAGTTACAGTCTTTAAACTTGTCTGAATATCAAACATACCATTGCTATGTTCATATTGACAGTCATAGTTATTACAGTAAATGATATTGTTTTTGTTATTTGCTGTATGAAACTTTTAACAGCTTACCTTGCCCTTTTCGCAAACAGTGGGGCAGATTTGGGATTTTTCATGATGCCGTCTGTAAAAAGTTTTATAGCTTCCTCTTGATTTCCTGAAGGTGAAAAAAATTACATGAAATTAGAGAAAAACAATTTATGATATGTGGATCTTAAGTAATAGTAAGAATGAAAACAAATAGAACTAGAATGGCACATGTACATTTAATAAGTGTACTCATGGGCTTACTGTACTTTGTAAAACAAAGACAAAGTAAATGTTGTATTTTGCAAAGAATGATGTAATTTGTAAAGTCCTAATGATTTCTTTTGAAAAGTTGTAATTGGCAAAGTTGTAATTTTGTGAATACATACTGAACATTGACTGTGTTTATCAGACAGTTTCTCACCCAAGGCCTGAGGGTCCTAACTACAACTTCACAAAATACAACTTTGTTTCATTTTGTTTCATTTTACAAAATCCAGCAAGCCATACTCATTGAGTGACGTACCTTCATTCATTGCCATGGTTGCTTGAACCCTCAGGTCACCAGCTTCCTCCCTCATCTCATCTGTTACCTAAGTTTTGACAGGGAAAAGTTTTATTTTATACAGTATTGACTTCACTCTTTACTTGTTTGGGGTGGGGGGGGGGGGGGGGGGGGGGACACTTGTATAATAAATGGGTCTACAGGTATGTGCAGCCATGAAGTCCAGAACCAGACCTGAATTTATGAGAAAAAGTTAGCTCAAAACCCAGATTTCCAAATTATAATAACTATTATTTTGTTCTGTCCAGAATAAGATAATCTTTCATTAATAACCCTAATTATTAGGCAAGCTGTCAGAGCATCTACAATGAAACATAATTCTTCATATATTTTAGATAAAATCCAGACCCTGAAGTCTAGTCATTAGGTTCAAACCCAGACAATGTACTGTGACACATAATAATATATAATAGGTACATGTAATAAAACATAAATTAAATGGCGCCAGTCCCTAAAATGGTAAAGAAGTGAATTAAGGTGACTCAACTAGACTTCAGGGGCACATGCATGCATGCAGCCATGGAATGGAAAATACAGGGGATGAGGTTGGGGAAAACCATCCATACAGGTTATTAATATTTCCTGTAACTATAGGAAAATCACATGCCTGACGAGATAATTCCATGTTAAATTGCATGAGAAAACCAATATCGCCCAAGTCGCTTCATGAGGGCAATATCAGTTTTTCGAGTGCAATTTGGAATTAACGAATCGGGGCATGTGATTTTCCTTGAATCACATAACCCAATGAATTACCTAAGATTTACGGTAGTACTTTTGTTGATATTTTGTTAAGTCATAAATAGCATGCATAGCCTACAGTGGTGATTCCACTCTGAATGCACCACTCCACCCAACCTCTCAGCATCTGATTTCGCAAATGCACTTGTGCGATTCAGCTGTGACTATGCAATTCTTCACATTATCAATACCTTAATTAAATCATCTCCCATTGGTTGTGGAGCATCTGTATCTGGCTCAATGCAACCTTCTCTATCAATTTCTAAAACAAAAGATTAAAATAATTATTTTATTGATTATAAGAAATAAAATAAGCAAAGCACGCAGCTACTGACTATCTTAAAATTCATGAGTGAATCGAATTCAAAATAATGAATTTCCAATGGCAACATACATGTATGTATGTTAGTATGAGAAGCAAGTTGTACTTCATTGTCCTGTTTCCAGGATTTAATTTCACCTTGTGAGAAAGTGATCACATTTGTGTTGTTAGTTTCTGTCGAGTTCTTCATAATTTTTATTTCCAAGCATCTATCGGGTTGTCAGCTCCCAAATTCTTTCCAAGGGTCTGATATTGTTGGCTTCTCACAAACAATACTGATCTTTTGAACTTCATGCAAACAAAATCTTTTTTTTTTCAAAATGGAGACACAAAAGCACCATGGTTCAGTAATTAGTTGTTATGACAACACCTTTGGCCTTGTCAATCATAGCACTGATTGGTTCTCCAAGAATTAGCTGACCAATCACAACACTTGGTTTTCAATCAACATGTTTGGGATTTCCGGAAATTCTCGAATGGATTCGGATGTTTAATCAAAACTAAAAAATATACGTAATTTAGACATGGTGAAATATCCAGCAAGTACTGGGAGCCCTGTGCCATTCTCGCTCGCTTGCCAGAATGCATTTTTTCACTTGTATTTTATGTCCAATCGGGTAATGGATTTGTGTCATCAATTTCCGAGCAGTTTTTTAGTGATATCCCAAGCTATTATGAGGTTTTACTGCACATATGGAAAATTAGACTAGATTGTGGGAGATTGGATACTAGTAGCACCATTTCTATATTTGTGCAGCACCAAGCGAAAAGGGACCTCATGACATATGACGTCATTTTGAGAAAAACGTGTGAAAAATCAGTTTGAATTTAGTAGAGCAAGCAGTCCACAGGCTTCCAAAGAATCGGTAGAATCAAAATTACTTTGGTCCACAGATCTGTTTTAATCAGATTGAAATGAAAGAAAAGTAGTGATATCAGTAGCATATGTTTTCATTCTTTAGAAATATATTTTATAAGGAACAGCTTTTCAAATGAAGAATAAATTTGTAAGAAACTTCAAACTGGATTGTGAACGATGCAAGCTCTGGTTGGAGTGTCTGCCACATTGTTCAACTTTGATCATTGAATATTTTGCAAAACAACTGCAATGGAGGCTTTCTGTGTCAATGAGAGAAATGATAAGAAACTGTTGGACTGACAGAGCATCTAGAAACTCAAGATAAGTTTTAAGTGAGGATCGCTAAATAAATTTTTAATGCTGCACAAAATGAGTTTGAGAATTGAGGTGATGGAGAGTTGGCACTTTGAGTTGGATTACGAAAGAAAACTATGAGAACGTTTTTGCAATCGAGAGTAGTTTTCCAAGCAGCTTAATTCAAAAACAAAGTTTAACATTTTCTTCTACTATAAATCTGCAAGCTATACGCAACAACTCCTGTAGAGATAAGATGGCGAGATCGCTTAAATATTACATCTGGCTCATGTTCCTGCTTTTCAAGGTCGTAACATTGTTTGCTCAGTTATTTATAGACATCCTAACAGTAATCTTGAGAATTTCAAAAACTCTCTGTTTTCAACAATTGATATTATTGCTAAAGAAAATAAGTTTTGTATTATAATGGGTGATTTTAATATAGATCTTTTGAATTTTGAATCTCATCCTAGTACTGATGAATTTCTTAACACTTTAAGTTCCTACTTTTTTCAACCACACATACTTCAACCCACTAGAATTACTGATCATTCACAAACTCTAATTGATAATATTTTCTTTAACTCCATTGAATTTTGTACAGTGAGTGGTAATATTCTCCATGATATCTCAGATCACCTCCCAAACTTTCTAATTATTAATAAACTATCAAACCTTCCAAGAAAAAATAAGATATTTAGGAGAGACTATTCTAAGTTTAGTGAAATTGAATTTATTGATGAAGTCAAAACTCTTAAATGGGATGAAATATTGCCTCCTGGAGATGATGTCAATGCAATATTTAACTCTTTCCAAACCACTATTAATGATATTATTAATAAACATGCACCAATGAAAAAATTATCAAAAAAAGAAGTAAAAATATTGGTTAAACCCTGGATCACTCCAGCAATAAGAGTGTCTATTAATATTAAAAACAGATTATTTAAGACGTTCCATAAAACCCATAACCCCTATTATTATTCCAAATTTAAGGTATATAGAAATAAATTAAATCATTTAATAAGCATTAGTAAGAAAAAGTATTATAATGACTATTTTTCTACTAACAAACAAAACACAAAGGAAATTTGGAAAGGCATTAAGCAAATAATAACACTAAAACCACCTTGCATGAATTTTCCAACTAAACTAATCTATGATAATAAAACAGTATTGGATCCCAAAGCCATTGCTAATACTTTTAATACTTTTTTTGCTAATATTGGTAGTAATCTAGCAAACTCTATTCCTGATGTTGAGAAGTCCTTTCATACGTACTTATCTAATTCTCAAGCAAACAGTTTTTTCCTTTTTCCTACAACAACAGATGAGATAGAGGATGAAATATCTAAACTAAATAATGGCAAATCTACTGGACCATCCAGCATTCCAATTAAATTGTTGAAATTGTTAAAATATGTAATTTCCAGACCACTGGAATATCTGTTTAATCTTTCATTTTCTATGGGTATTGTTCCTGAACAATTTAAAATCGCCAGAGTAATTCCAGTCCACAAGAAGGGTTCGTATACAGCTGTATCCAATTATCGACCAATATCACTTCTTTCAATATTTAATAGGATTTTAGAGAAACTAATGTATAAGAGATTGATTAACTACCTTGAAAAGAACCATATTTTGTATGATTATCAATTTGGCTTTCGTTCCAATTATTCAACTACCCAAGCAGTCTTATTAATTACTGATAAGATACAACAAGCTATTGAAGCTGGCCAATACTCTTGTGGCATTTTTCTTGATCTATCTAAAGCTTTTGACACTGTTAATCACCAAATCTTACTTAGAAAATTAGATCATTATGGAATACGTGGTGTTGCAAAGGAATGGTTCCACTCATATCTTGATAACAGAAAACAATTTGTTACAATTGGCAATGCCACTTCAGAGCTGCACAATATTTCCTGTGGTGTTCCACAGGGATCGGTGTTGGGCCCTATACTTTTCCTATTGTACATCAACGATTTTGGAAATTCATCTAATATTCTGGATTTTCATCTCTTTGCTGATGACTCAAATATATTTCTGGCACATAAGAATCCTCAAACTCTTGAATGCATTCTAAATGAACAATTAAAAAACGTGAGTAACTGGTTGAATGCTAATAAACTTTCTCTAAACATTGATAAAACTAACTATATAATTTTTCATCCTCCACAAAAGCGAATGTCCTATTCTATTTCAGTATGCATAAACTCTAGTTTCATTAAACAAGAGCATTTCATTCGATACTTAGGAATTCTATTAGATAGACATCTTAATTGGAAAGATCACATATCTCATAATTCGAAAAAAATTGCTAGAGGCATTGGTATTCTATCAAAATTAAGACATTTTACTAATATACACATCTTAACTCAACTGTACTATTCTTTGATTTACCCTTTCTTGACATATGGTTTATTAATATGGGGTAATACATATCCAACTAATATCAATCCACTGGTTGTTTTACAGAAGAAAGCTATTCGCATAATTACTTTTTCTAAATTTGATGCTCATACCAGTCCTATATTTTTTAAACTTAGAATTCTCAAATTCTGTGATATTATAATCCTCCACAATGCTTTATTTATGCACCAATTCATCTCAAATAGGTTGCCCTCCTTATTCGATAGCTTCTTCACTCCAGTTTCTAGTATACATTCACATCATACAAGACTTGCATCCAAATCATCGTTTGGACTTCCAACAATCAGAACAAACTATGGCAAATTTAATATAAGATATATTGGTCCTAAAGTATGGAATAGCATTGACGAGCTCACAAAACACCTCAATAAATCTGGCTTTAAAAGGAAGCTTCAAAATGATATTATAGATTCCTATAATAAAATCACCTGAATACCATCTGTCCTCCTTTCTATTTATTCAACATGTATTTTCTATTCATTTTGTATATAATCTGCAGCACTGTTTTGTTAGGTTTAGTTTCAATGTTTAAGTATGTTATTATATTACTTTACTATCATATTTTACTATTTCATTTCTCCTTACCGTCCATCCTGTAACTGACCTTATTAATATATTTAAATTATCAGTCTGCAAATAGTGTCATCTGACTTAGATTAGCCTCATGGTTATTTTCAGATGACCTGTACTTAACTTCGTTACTTTCCATCTTTCTATATAGTCGATCTCTCCTCTGTAAATATGTAACCTAAGTACGAAATAAACTTGTTGTTGTTGTTGTTGTTGGTGATTAAAATTTTAAATGTCAACAAAATGAGAAGTCATTTGAGTGGCAACTTTTGAACAGCAATTTTTTTCTACTTTCGGAAATGAATTTTGGCAAATCATTCTTTCCCTTATCTAAATAAGTTGTCCTACTGTTCGAAACTGCCCTTAACTCAAAATCGGCAAAATATGTCTTATTAAGCCCCTTTTTGCTTGGCACGGCCCATATACGTGTAGTAATTAAGTATGGTGCTTCACATTGATCACCTCTGTGGCACAGTGGTTAAGGACCTGACCAACAGATCCAATGGTTGCTGGTTCAAGTCATTATTAATAATAGTTGATTATATGGGTACAATGTAGCACTGTCAGGAGATAAAGGGAGCAGTAGGGAAAGAAATTGATAAGGGGAGGTAGTGAACAGAGTAGAGGGGGACTAGTAGTAACATAAAAATTCCATGTCCAAAAAAAATCCCTAGTTCCAAAAAAACAATTCCCTGTTCAAAAAAATGTTAACTGACATTACTGTAATAATATTATAATAATTATAATAATAATTATTATTGTACTCATGACAAAATGACAATAATTATGCAGTTGGTTCTAATAGGCTCATGTTATATTCTTACCCACATCACTTTCTTCACTCTCTGGTTCTGCTTCAGGTTCAGGTTCTGCTTCTGGCTCATCCTAACCAGCAAAACACACATTAATTGTACATGTACAAATAATTACCAATGATTTAACAAGGCTGTCAATAGTATAGACCCTATGCATACAGTACAGCTCAAAAAGAATGCACCCGCAAGAAGTCCCGCAAGAACTTCTTGCGCCGCAAGAACCCGCAAGAAGTTTATAACCCGCTTTTTGCGGCTCACCCGCAAGAACACGCAAGAAGTTTAAGAAGTTGATAGCCCGCTTTTTGCGGCTCAGCCGCAAGAACGCGCAAGAAGTAAAGAGTGGATAATCCGCTTTTTGCGGCTCAACTGCAAGACCACGCACAAAGTTAAACAATACAAAAAGTTTCAAGTCCAAACTTCGAAACGCGAGTACAATGCACGCTCGATCGCGATCGTGGTTTGTTTACAAGTGTATCACGGCAAATTTATTTAGAAAGACTTTCGGTAATATTTTTGAAAAACTTATTTTCAAAGACATAGATGTATTTAACAATTTGCTTTGATTCGTTTATGGTAGTGTTTATTAACTGTTTCTTTCGCTTTGCCAGGTTTCCCAGGTTTTGCAGTTCGATCCAACTGCTTTGATTTGCGCGTTTAGCGATAATTGTTGAGTCGATCGCAATATGCAAATTACCACTTCTTTTTGACCTGTAAAATTTTGGGAAGACAGTCACTCACTATTCTACGAATTAAGGCGCATTTAGTTCAAAAGGATTCCACTTTCCCAGTAGAAGTTTTCTGGTAAGACTAAGAGTATAGTTTTACACGGTTTCATTGCCAACTTGGCTTCAGAAAGTGCAGCGATCAACTCAGACTGACACGTTCACGCCTGACTGATTTGCACGTGGAGAAATTCAGACGGCAAGAACTTGAGATTTTAATTTCGAAAATATGCCTTATATTAGGACTGCGAACATTTGCAATGATTTGAGCCGAAACCTTGAGCAACACAGGGATGTGCTATAAATGTGAAACTACAGACGCTAAAGTTTATTTGATGTTATGCTTTGCACGGCAAACTATAAAGCTGGCCTCGCAACACCGGTATTTATAACGGGAACTGAAGCGATCGAGCGGCCGTTGTTTGTTATTATTTTGTGCCGAAAGCTCAGGCTTCCATATTACATTTTAAGTAACGATTTTCAGTAAGGTTATCAGAATATATGGGAGGATGCGTTATAAGCGAGCTGTGAAGCAGCAAGGAGGTAAGTGCTTTCGCCGATATACACAAACGGCGGTGATAAATATTATAAAGAAGTGTGAAAGGCGAAAATATTTTGGGCTGCTGTCTCGGAGTTTTTACGTTTAATATTTCTGAAGTGTTTGTCTTATTTAATAGTCAGCTGAACACATGAGCGGCGGTGGGATTCAATAAAGAACACAACTCTTATTAGGGCCATTTGTCATATAATCAACCAAGCTATTATTCAACAGCAGTATTAGCGAAAAGTTGCACTTGGATTTAAGAGTCTGATGTGAAATTTCACTTCCAAAATGCGATAAATTTGCTGCATAGTTTGTGTTTGTTGTTCTAATATATTTCTTTAGTACTTTAATTTGATGTTTCCCGCAGAACGTGAACCTCAGTCTGCAAAATGTAACTTAATTGTTTCTTTCCAGTCGAAGGGACTACTTCGCGTTAATAAGTAAGAGAGTTTCAACCCGTTTGAATTAAGTTGAACTTCTTGCGGTTGAAGTTCTTGCGGTTCTAACTTCTTGCGTTTAAGAAGTTCTTGCGGGTCTAACTTCTTGCGGTTGATAATTAATTATAAGCGCAAAAAGAAGCGCAATAATCAACTTCTTGCGTCCGCAAAAAGAAGTTCTTGCGCGTGCATTCTTTTTGAGCTGTACTGTACGTCCTGGTAACTAGCATGTCAACGAGGCCGTTAGGTCCTCTGGAATAAAAAAAAAATTATGTTGAAATTGAAGCGCCCGGGGAGATTGTGAAATGCACTGAACGAATGTTCAGTGAAACAATGCTGTTAATGTACTATAAAGAAAAATAAAGGATAAATGAGGACAGATTAGCAACATTTTTCAACTAAACAATCATGTTCAACACGTTTCACATCTCCTGCTAGTATTTCAAGTTACTTCAACATTCCAGAGGACCTACCATGCAGCCTCTTTTCCATGTTGTGACCACGCGAGTTATGCATAGTGTGTATGGAAATTACAAATTGGACACAACTCAAGCCAAAATCTTAAAACATTAATAATTATTCCACCACACAGTAGAGACCTTCATCACGCAGAGGCCAAGTTGCGTCCCAGGAGAATAAAAATATTTGTTCTTGCACTATTCTAAACTCAACACAGAGACGAGACTGGAAATACAAAAACTATTGTTTGTAGCCAAAATGGCTACTGCATGATAAAGGTCTATTATAATAATAATTATTATTGCTGCCACAGCAAGCAAGCCTAAAGCGAGCGAGCAAGGCAGCAATTCTAATCTGTAAGCAGGTCCAAATCTAAATTTCTTTTTTTTACCACAATGCATCACTTCGATTGTCTTTTTTTACCACAATGCTTTGCACGGATCTGATCTTCACGTAACATTACACGAGGTGGAAGCTAACTACGTTCAACTGTTCTTTAATGCATTTCTGTGTATGCGATCCTGGTGTAATCATGAATTTGTTGACGTGTAGGCAAACTCTGTATTTTCCAAAGAGCAAGATCTCTCCTGTTATCAAGATGGTGAGCAGCAAATAATGTTCTCCTATTGACCTTCGATAAAGTCAAGCAGCCAGTTCAAAACACAATTAGCATTTACAATAATTGTAATTATTACATTCTCAATAATTATTACAATTGATTTCCTATGTTTAAACTTCACCGGGGAGAACAGCAGTTTTTTGTGCTGGGAACTTAAGAAAATGTTTGGAATTGGTAGGCTCAGGGGATTTACCGTGAGATTGTCGATATGTCGAGACAAAATAAAAATAAATCGGGACAACTTTTGAGATACACACCATAGCTTAAACAGGTTTCAGTCGCAACTACAAAATAATTTATATTCATCTAACACCTTGGCATTTTTATCACCCAGTAATTATGTTTCCTGCCAAAGTGTACTGCAGGTTCTCTTCTAATACACTTCCTTCACTGAGCGGAGCAGCATTCACTACCTGTTAGGTATACTAGTTATATAAAGCTTAAAACGATCATATCATACTGGAGGTTTTGGAGCTTCCTCGGATGGTTGGTCTTCGAAACTTTCAGACGTATCCATGTTAGCCTCTTCAGGTACTGGCTTTTCCTCAGGTGGCGACGGTGGAGGTGGAATGTTGGCTCCCATACTACAAAATTAACAGCATTATGAATGGTTTTAATCCAACCATACAGGTGGACCACAATCCCTTGCAAACCTACATGTAACACAGTTAAATTAACATATAGAAATCAGATGTTCTCTTCAATGACAGTATATTGGCAACAGCACTTGAACTGGCTTGTTTTTAATCTCTCTACCATGATTAAAGATTTTCATATGCAAAGGATTATGGGTAAAAGTACATATTATTCTGTATGGGTGGATTACAGTCAGGCCACGCTAAGCTTCAGGTGAAATTTACATGACCTGAGCAATAGACAGGTGGTGTTTGTAAATTAAACTGCTCAGGGTTAGAAAAAAATTGATTCTTGGCCACATATGCATTCTTTCTTACGCAGTCTAACAGAAGAGTTCTTAACACATGGCAAGAGTTCACTAAGAGGATGCAAGCGTAACTTATTAATCTTCTTACATTGTATAAATAGATCAGTCAGTAGTTTCTAAAAGTGAAATTATACATATAAGAGTGGAAGTGTATCTGCACTTACATGTACAATGTATGACAATTACGTGTGAGGAAATTCTGAATAGTGGTCACTGTTCTGGTGTAGAAGAAGCATGCAGAGACCGATAAACCAAAATTCAAATATATTAAATTACCATACATGTATTTTTTTGTAATTCTTGTAATTATTTTGTAATTCTTGTAATATTGTTTCTTGTATTTGTAACTATGACAATGCTATTAAAAATAAATACAGGTATTTCAATGTAAAAATACAGTATACTCAATTTAAAATCATTTAGATACCGAGACTGAGTATACAGTTCTCAGTACCCAAAACGGTAAACCCCTGGCCTACTCTGTCTCTTTGACAAATGTGGCTTTGATCTTTGCTAGCAAATGCCCACCACACCCCCATGACATAGACATACCACAATTATAAATTATGTTTTATGCATTTTTCTTAACTTATATTTCTTTATCCTCCCTCCCCTACTTTTAAGGCCTAGCACTTTATACTTGTGATCATTACAAGGTAGAACAAGGTTGGCAACTCCTTGCAAGGCAAGTGGCAAAACAAAAGAGGGAAATGTCAATATCAGTAACACTAAGTAAAATTCCAACACCACACAAAGACAAGATAAAGCAATTAAGCTAAAATAAGACACACATATTACAAGAAACTATTGTTTTGGGCACATTTTTTCAAGTACGTAATGGCTCCGCCAATGAGCCAGATGTTAAGCGTCAACCAGCATGATCGTTTGGTGATCCAAAAATGCCCAAGCTGGGGAAGGGAAAGGAAAGAATTCTAACAAATTCTCACATACCCAGCACCTGCACTGGTCGAAGCTTAATGTCTGGCACATCAGCAGTCTGAAACATAACGTAGTTGGAAAATGTTTCCAAAACAATCACTTCTTGTGATATTCAACTCATATTTTTAGCTAATTATCAGAAGGTACTTTGGTACTGATCATTGGTTTATCTTGTGTTGGAATTATATTTAGTGTTAGATAATGACAATTTTTGATGACCCCTCCCCCCAATAGCTTACTATGGCCCCCCTAATTATAATTTGCTGCATGAAAACTGGGGACCCTCCCCCTAAATAATGTCCAGTCCCTTACCACAGGACTTGCTAGAAGTTGTCACACTTGGTCTCCCTTGTAATTTGATAAGACCATGAGTTAGTGAGTAGTCTTCAAAGTAGGGGAAGGGAGGGAGGGTAAAAATTGACAAATTTTCTAAGAATATGTAAAACGTTTTATAATACTAAGTTTTCACTTCATAAGTTGCCAAATGTGTCCCCCAGCATGCAATGTTTGGAATACACTGTATGCGTGATGATGATCAACACCAAGCCTCACTTTTGTGTTGAGGGAATGTTGTGCCAAAGAGAGGCTTGGTGGTGATCACGTGACATCATCATGCATATGACTGCTATATGTATATCATGCTGCATGGAAAAATGGTAAATGAAAAATAGCTCTAGCCTTGGATAATTTGAATTGGTTTCGTTCATACAGTGTATTAGTTTTTATTCTTAAAGAATAAAAGAGTGCGTGGATTGAATGTGTTCCAAATCCAGTACAATTCTAATAAAGTAAAGAACATGAAACGAGGTTGACGAATGTACATGTACCTTGCAAGCCATTCTCGGAAGAATCCAAGATCGTTGGAGTGGATGGCGTCCGGTTCTTTTTGGCAGATTTGAACAAACTGCTTCAAAAGAGTAATTTGTTCGTGATTGAAGCTAACTTTCATTTTTGCCTTGTAGTTGTGATTCACAGATATTTCTAATGCTAAACTATATCGCAAGTTCTGGAGCAGAATGTCGAGTACACGATGGTTCGAGGAAGCGTGGACTGCACAGGCTCCGGCATGCACAGCGGCCACAAATGTGAATTACCACAGCAAGCCCGGCACAGCAACGATTTCGCCACTTGATTAAAGCACAGGCAGCCCAATCTAAAATACCTGTGGGGTTGTGTATAATGTATAAATAAATATATTTAGTAGCGTTACGGAATGTACACAAGTGGGTAGGAATTAATGCAGAATGTTGTTATGTTATATAAACAAGTTACATAATCCCGTTGGGATAGCGTTGAGGGTGTATAAAGAGGAGTGATAAATATGTAAGAATCATTCGAAGGCGTTTCTCTACCTTGATACCTAAATTTTCTTCAGGATATATGTTGAGAACAGAAGAAATTACTAACTACACATCTATACAGACGTGATTGGCCAACATTATATACTGCTGTAATTATACGTGACCGACAAGTATCAATAAACGAGATGCCCGCGAGATGCCCCAAGGTCGGGCATCAATAAACGAGATGCCCGCCCCTGATCTGTTGTTTGTGTTTAATGCAGTTTAGCTATTAAATGTTTTATGCTCGTTTCAGAGTGATAAGAGTATAAACATACCTTTTCACTTCCATGTTGTTTCTTTTGTGGGTTTTCTTCTCTTGGAACCATTTTAGGGTGTTTTTAGAAGTTCTTCACCGGCTCACCTAAGAAACAACTTCCACAATCACCTACAATCTTCACAAAATCTCACTTTTCGCATCGAACTGCTACGAAACTCTTGTCGTCGCTGGAATGATAAATGAACTAAACCCTGCCTGAATTTCAGGATCCAGCGATCCGCGTTCTGCAAAAAATCGAATACTATTTCGCGACTTTCGACCACTGTCGATGCTCCTACTAACGAAGTTGGATACCAAGCGCCAACCGTCACAAAGCCTCGTTATGGTGAAGACAACAAAAATGTGAAAAACAATTCAAGGCGAACAAGGGAAATAAGTAGACTTTCTCAACTGAAGTCCTTCTTAGCCCTCCGACACTTTTGACCCAGTAATCGCTTACCAAGTGACTCAGCGAGTTCGACTTGGATCAAGTTTCTGGTTGCTAAAGTCCCTACTTTCATTGAAGAGAACAGATGATTTTGACTGTGTTAGGTTCGCAATAGATTGTGGTCAAATGTATAGCCGGCATCTTTTTGACCTTTTTTAACTCAATGCAATACTTTATATTACATTTTATAATGTAGATAGGATAGTACGCGCGCTCTGATTGGCCCAAAATCCATGTTTTATCAGAGTTTATAATATAGATACGATAGTACGCGCGCTCTGATTGGCTAAGAAGCCATGTTTTATCAGAGTATACAACATGGTTAGCCGTGTTATATAGTTTTCAACTGGCGGTTTCCTTTCATCGCGCGCGTAAATCTATATTATAAAACAGATAAAGAAGCCTTAAATCCATGTTTTATACTATCATAAAACACTCTGGTCATTTGAGAACACTCTAGAAATGTTGAAAGCACGCGCCTTCGGCTTGTGCTTTAACATTTCTCTCATGTTCTCAAATGCCCATCGTGTTTTATGATAGTATAAAACATGGCTAAGGCTTCTTTATTTGTTAAATATACATGTAACATGGCTTGCCGTGTTTTATTGTTTTCAACTGGCGGTATCCTTTTACCGCGCGTATAAATCTATATTATAAAACAGATAAAGAAGCCTAAAATCCATGTTTTATACTATCATAAAACACTCTGGTCATTTAAGAACACTCGAGAAAGGCTTCTTTATTTGCTAAGTAAAATTCATGAATAATTAATGCGGGTATATACTTCATGGTAGTGTTTCGTTCCATATAGTTCCCTGCATAATCATTTTCTCTACTGTTTTACAGTATTATGCAGGGTGACTATATGGAACGAAACACTACCAGGAAGTATGGCTCGCCATTGTAAATAACCATAAAGATCGTCCGCTCATATTAAAACTACCACTTCTAAAACTCATTAATAGTCAACGAGGCAGTCATCCAATCATGTGAGCCAATAAGCATCACATGATGGGCCTATATATCCCGATACAACACTGATGAATAAAACATCAGTGTCTACATCAGATGTAGCAATAATGGTGTTTCATCCGGGTCACAGTGTTTTTTTTATTCATTAGTTCAATAATAATATCCGATTTAGACACTGTGACCCGGATGAAACACCATCAGTCTAAATCTCATGTTGACACCGATGTTTTATCAGTGCTGTATCAGTGTCTGTAAACATACAGCTAGTCGGGCATGGCTGTTACACCATTATGGGACGTGATTTTTGGGGCAGTCGTTCAATAGCGCAGGTCATAAAGTCATAACATGACGTACAAAGCCTAATACAGTGCAGCTATGCAATTTTGTTCACACCACTCAACATTAACAAACAACAGCCGCTGCTGATTGCCGAGCAATTCATATTCAAATCCATTTCACAATCAAACATCGGTTTTATTCCTTTGAGATTCTGTTTGTCTTAAAATGCATAATTTTGTTCTCTGAGCACTTTTGAGAAAGCGAACCTGAAATGTTCTTTTAAAATCAAAAGTATTTTTTTACCGTCTTATAACAGGATTTCAGAACATTGTCTTCGGAAAGGTTTCAGGTTTTAGAAGTCAGTTAAAAAAACTCGCATATCGTGTTTTGGGCAGCATGCGCCCTCATATTATATAACATGACAAAACACTCTTGCTCGTTTTTTAACTACCTTTTCGCGGGACTTAAATTTCGCGATTTTCGCGATTTAAAAAAAATCGCGAACTTCAAGTCCCGCGAATAAAAGATACCGCGAAAATTAACGACGCGAAATTTAATGACTTTCGGTAAAACCCTTTTGTCCTTTATCAACTTTAACAAACGTTTACACGAGTATTCATAAACTAAAACGTGTCTAAGAGTCCAGAGTCCGAAAAATCAGCATGGTATCAGCTAAGAAATGACACTCTCTTCATCCTCTTCGTCAACTGCCAGCTCAGGATCGCTATCGCTGTCTTCATCTAGAAGTTCCTTAAGCACCTCCTTTGTGCAGTCATCAAACATGCCATCTAAAAATTAAAATGTGGATCTTCATTTTCGCGAAATTTAGTTCCCTTTAGCTCAACTATTTTCCGAAATCGCGAAAATAAAGTCTCGCGAAATCTGCCGCCTAATTTTTCGCGAAATTAAGTAACCGCGAAAATTAGTTACAATAAGGTAGTACATAATCATTTTTGACACATTTTCTAATGTTATTCGATAACCTTTATTTCACTACTGGATCCCAGTAATATATTGCTCATTAGATATTCAAGAGCTTCTCTATGGAGGTCTTTATATAAGTGCTGTACCATAGACTATATCGCAACTCCGCCGTCGCAGTGCACTCTGGGATGGATATCTCAGTTTCCATTGTTAAATCCAAGATGGCCGCCCAACAACAACAATGGAAAACTGAGATATCCATCCCAGAGTGCACTGCGACGGCGGAGTTGCGATAAAAAACACGCAGTTCTCTCTTATTTTAGCGACTTGTGAAAGCTTGCCATTCGGTTCGCGATTTCGTATTCACCCAAACATCCTGAAATGCGGTAAAGTTACTAATTTAGATGTAATCTTGCTTGTATTGCGGTTTAATAGATTCACGTTCATGTCCCCTACTAGTTTCTAAAAATTGGAACGAATTTTGTCGTGTAAATGGTAAGTGCCGTGCCCTAAATTATCGGCCTTCGTGCCGGACCCAAAGCTATAATACAGTAAAGAAGCCCTTCTGGCACTTGGGAGATACGTACTAACGCGGAAAATAGCAGCGAAAAAGCAGCAAATCATCATGAATTTCGTTTAAAATATATATATATTATCTTAAAATTAGAACCTAAATAATGTTCACCAACAAAGGTTTGACACAATTTTGTTTATTAGCCATATGTACACTTTATCAGATTAAAAGAGAGCATAATAAAATAACAATATTCTGAGTATTTTCGAGATATCATAGCTTTCATAATAATACTTTGGACTATGACACTATAACTGAGAACTAGAATGACAAATCACTAGATTAGCTGAACCCTTGGCCAAACAAATTCGCAAGTCGACACAAGTCAACACACTTGTGTTCAGACTTGCGGACAGGTGGTCAAATGGACTCGCAACTTAGGTCGCAAGTTAACGCAAGTTTAGCCGTAAAAATCCATTTTCATACTGTTTCGGTTAAAATCCCATATAAATTTCATTAATAAATGCGTTTCTTTACCACTTTCAACTTGCAGTCAACTTGCGTTGGACGGCCACCCACTTTCGTCTCTTGCGCTAACTTGTAGCGACTTGCGTTCATTTTGATCGAGCTCAAATTTGAGCGCAAGTCATCGCAAGTTGTTCGCAAGTCTGCTTTTGTTTTAAAAACGTTCTGGAGCTTAAGATGCCTATAACCCCAAAATTGTTTTTTATTTATTTAAACTTTAAACTATTCTTTAGAACTTACAACAAAAATGGGAGGCTAAAACTCAACTGTAAATTTTTACGGCCTTTCAAAGTTGAGAACCAGAACATGTGGCCGTCAGTTTTCAATCCCTTTGGGGGCCTGGAGACTAGTGACCTGTGACGTGATGTAGTAAGGCGTTTTCTGCGACTCTTGAAAGCTCACCACATGCATGGTAAATATCCAATGAAATGCCACTAAACTTCGTAAATTTACTAATTTGGATGTGCTCTTTCTTGTGATGGAGTTTATTTCATACTGATTATGTCCGATTGACGTCACAACTCCAGGCCCTCACCAAGACTCGCGCCGACTTCCAACCGGAAACAGGGAGACCAAAACGGACGTTTGACACCACTAAAATCGCCGAAGTTTATTTTTATTTTTTCGAATTCTTAGTCAGGGCGCTATACAGAATCGATGTAAAAAATTTTTTTGGGGGCAATAGGCACTTTAAGATTCACTTTCACAATTCTCAAGACTCAGTGGAACATGGTACAAAAGAAATTATCGGTCGAAACAGCAAACGAAATCATAAGAAAAAGAATAACTCCATCGAAAAGCAGATTCTTTTCGAAACTTGCGCCAACTTGCGTGTGGTCATTGGCCACCCTTCGCAACTTGAACGCAGGTCTACGCATACCTCGAAGCCCGATTAGCGTTAATCCACTAGTAGGGTTAACTTTTAACCGAGGGGTTTGGTTCTCTTGTTAAGTGTTTTTTTCTTTATTCTAAAGTTATACGTAAAGGCACCACTCTTTCCTCATCAAACAAGACGTTTTTTACCCCTAAATCACTAGTCTACGAGTTAGCAAATCGAACTAAATCTTACCCTTATCCTAGATTAGCTTAATCGGGCTTTGGAGAACTGGCCCAGGGCCCGGTTGTTCAAAGCCCGATTAGTGCTAATCCAGGGTTAATTTCCATGACAACCAATAGGTTCTGTGCAGAGTTAATCCAGGATTAACACTAATCGGGCTTTGAACAACCCGGCCCAGGGCTTTAGCCCGTCGAGGTATTTCCGGTGACTTTTCCTTGATTATCACTGAGATTTTAAAATAACATAAAATAAAAATATAATACTATTTTCTTTTTATTAGTACATATATAGTACCACTTAAATAAAGGTTGTTGTTAATGATGATTATCGAATTCGTTAATATGTTTTAGACTATTTCAAAACGTGATCGAAATCTGTCATTGGTAATACTGATCTATCACAAGTCTTAAAATGTAAAGCATTTACGTTCTAGATGATTTTCTGAGCACCAATACTAAACATGGATTGCCATTACATGTTGGAAGCTATTGCTGAACTGACTCGAATTGAAGTGTTCGATTTCAACCTTGTACCAAGTTGTTGTTACAGTACCTCGCCGTCTGTCTCGCATGACACTAAACGTGCTGGTAAAATGCTAAATGTACACCATGTAATAAGTGTTGTTTTGGTTTTTGCGGTTGCTTTTATATCGGCTGCATGGTTAGAACTGAAAAGGAAAATTGAAGCTTGCCCGCATTCCTAGAAGCCTACTTCGGCTCTCTATCCATCGGGTAATCTATATATCAATAAAGTTGCTTTACTTTGCTTTATTCTTGGGTTGCAATCTCGTCACACAAAAATATTTTAAAATATCTTTATTTCCAAATGAAATAAAATGTTTTTGAGCTTGAAGAGAGATCAAAACTTAATCTCTGGGCCATATTTTGCAGTAGAAGAGCATTTCGTTTCAGAGTTATGGGCGATCAGATATGAGAAGTCGTTACTGTAAACTGGCCAAAATGACCGCCAAACTTCGCTGCTTAAATAAAGCAACATTTCATTTGGTATCACTAAGAGTTCCATTAAATCGAACTTCTTAACATTTATTAAGCCAAAAACCTTTAATTTGGCACGAATTTGTTGATCAGTTTTCACGACTAATCTGAAACACGTGAAGCTTTCTTTGCATGGCAATACCATGATCGCCTCGGTTTTCTTTGTTCTTTACTTTCTTTGTTTCTCTAAATTCCCTCATTAGAGATGGATGTTTCTAAATTCCCCTCATGCATCAACATGAGGGAAATTTAGAAGACAAACAAATCCATTAGCCTCCTCCGCAGGCATCTCTAAGTATCAGAAAGGCGTGAAAATTGAAGAAAATCCTAAATTGGGTTACCTGTGGCAAAGGAGGAAAGAAGCGCGCAGGAGAAAATTATTTCCTCCTTTGCCACAGGTAACCCAATTTAGGATTTTTCTTCAATTTTCACGGTTTCACGGTTTCTGATCTTAGAGATGCCTGCGGAGGAGGCTACAAATCCATTGTCTTTTACTAAATTTCCCTCATGAATAATAATTACATGAGAGAATTTAGTAGACAAAGAAATCTCTGTTGTCTTTCACATTTCCCTCATGTTCCATTCATAAGGGAAGCTTAGAAAGACAATGCAGGCGGGACATGAGAGGGTGAAAAGCATCAACTCTTGCTCCCCCTCTGACACGACAAGACCTGCGCTCCCGAGTGAAAAAATCGAGCCCAAACTGACCTGGCTTCGTCATAACCTTCAACGTAATCCATGTGGGATCACGTATTTCAATCTGCACGTTCTTCTCTTCATTTCTCAAACCCGCTTCTTCCATGTGGTTTACTTAAAACCATATACGCATGACCTTTAAATATTTAGTCAAGCACATAATTACATTGTGTTTTACTGCTATTCTTGTCAAAAATAACAAACTTGTCCGAGGGGAAGCCAAGGTCATTCAATCAAATATTTAAATGTTTTCGAAAGCAACTCAACTGCGACGGCTTTAGTTTAGGCAGAGAAAAATAAACTTCTCAGAGATTTCTTCCGTTCCTCGGCGATCAGAGTATTACAAAGTTATAGCATGACAATTCGGGAAATTCGGCCGAAGCGGTCTCGGGCTTGCGGGGAAATTTAATCGCTAATTTCCCTCATGTCATGCTATTACTTATAAATACACTCGAACCTCATAACTCGGAACCAAAAAATTGTACAGACCTGAAATTTCGTGTACGGACTTAAACCATGAACATCTACAAAATGCCAAAGAAAGAGCTTTATAGGGTATCTAGTTTAAAATTTAGGTTTTTTGAAGACACCGTGAATCGGCGTGATGACGTCAGGTGCAACCCAAGAATCGGACACGACGTTTGTCGCGCTCTGTGCCTGTGATTATAAGGCAATCAAGTGCTAAACTAAAACCAAACATTGTTTTGGTCCGTTAGGCAATCCAAAATACGTGCTCGTGTGATTGGCTATGTGATTACTTTGTTTTTATTTTGTCACGACACACTCTACGTAACTTTGCTTCGGTGCTCTGTACCAGTTCAACACGAACAGTACTCATTTTTAAAAGACCTATATATGATATTACCGTACGCTGCTGAGGCTTAACATCTCATGTTGAGATATTATTTAGCGGAACAAACATACAAGGAGTTAGTAGAAAAGCAGCTGCAGCAGAGTATAGAAGTTGCGCTACAGTTTCGAAGCGTTACCCGGCGTAACGCAATACCACTGAGACACGTTCATGGCAGAGGAACAAGAATTTCCACAAATGCAACCGGGAATCGTCCAACTTTATTGTTTAGTTCCCCGTCCAGCCATTCGTCGTTGACTTGACTGAGTAGCGAAATTACATCTCCAGCCTACAGCATTGAAAACAACTGAATTAACGACAAAATAATAAACTTACGGAAAACAGCAACAAAATAAATCAGAGTTGGAGGTATTGTAAAGGCCAGGTGAACTTGATCGAGTCGCATGCAGTGTCACACTTTCTCGATACAGTCAGGTGCCCTGTGCGCATGCTCACTAAATAGCCCTTTTGCAGGAAACAATCATGTGTTGATATCAGGTATATACTTCATGGTGGTGTTTCGTTCCATATAGTCTCCCTGCATTATCATTTTCTCTACTGTTTTACAGTATTATGCAGGGAGACTATATGGAACGAAACACTACCATGAAGTATATACCTGATATCACTTCAATAACCAATTAATTCCGCTCGTGATCCCATGGGAAAGGCTTCACTGGATGGCAAACCATATTCAAAAACGCTCTTTTAATAGAAAGATCGACAATCGATTGGAGGTGGAAATAGCATTTACGAACAGGTTGTGCTAATAACACTACCGATCTCGTACAAGTGCCTTTAAATAAATGATGTTAAATATTTTTGCTGTCCAGTACAACCACGTAATTGCATTCCTGCAAAAGGTCCATTTCAATTGACTGAACCAGTCAGGTTAGCGTTTTAGAAGCTGATTTTTTTTGTATTTTGTTTATTTTTCTATTTTTTACACATAATATACACATACATACTTATAAAAAGAAAAAAAATTACAGCATAGAAAATAACAAAAATAGTAAAAAAACAAGGTGGTTACTAGCCTCCTCCGCAGGCATCTCTAATTTTTGAGGAAATCAGATTATGGGCTCCCCGTGGCAGGTGAAGAAAAGAGAGGGAGATTGGAGCCGAGAGAGAAGAGAGAGAGAAAGGAAGAGAGACCTCCTCTTCTCTCCCGGAGTCACAGGTAACCCTATTCACGATTTTTAAAATCTGATAGAGATGCCTGCGGAGGAGGCTAGGTGGTTACATGTAAATTGTTGATATTTAGAAGCTGATGACGTCACAGTCGTGTGGCTTTTTCTCGCAAGCTCGAACTTGCCTTTGCAGGAATACAATCACGTGGTTGTACTGGATGGCAAAGAAATATGACATCATTTAATTAAAGGCACTTGTACGAGATCGGTAGTGTTATTAGCAAAACCTGTTTGTAAATCGGCTATTTTCACCTTCAATTGATTGTCGCTCTTTCTAAAACTGCGTTTTAAAGTTTGTTTGCCGTCCAGAAAAGCCTTTCGCATGGGATCACGAGCTCAATTAATTGGTTATTGAAGTGTTATATCTGCACGTGACTGTTTCCTGCAAAAGGCCTATTGTCGGGATCAAGGGAGTGGTTAAGAGTTTGCTTCTCACCTCTCTCACCACGATCGATTCGATTCCCGGCCTCGGCATCATATGCGAGTTGAGTCGTTCTCCGGTTTTCCCCATTCTCAAAAACCACCCTTAAAGTGACTATAAGCCCTAGCCAGTTCTCTTTGATTTGAAAGTCAAACTGGGAAACAAAATGACTGCCAATTTCAATGACGTCATTTTTTGTATGTATCAAATGTCTGACACCTGAAAAACAACTGTATAAATGAAGAAATTCAATGTTATGACTCAATTCATTTTCAACTCATAGCATAACGTCCCTTAAATGACGTCATTTCAAAGATTTGTAATGCTTTTTATAGCAATACTACAACCATAAATAGCCCAAAAATGGTTGAACAAGATTTAGTACACTTTACTGCGCCCAAATAAATGATTTCTGGCTAGGGGTTATAGGCAATTTAAGTTCCAGTTCGATCTCGGGATGCACCTAAGTGCTATGTGAGTAAATCATACGATTTTTCAGTTTACGATGAAACTTGGGGGTCAGAGGAAGAGGGGAGAGATTCACTATTCACCTTTCGAGAAAATGTACATTCTTCCAATGGTTCTCGACCTGTTACCTTGTGTAATGCATTCACGTCACGAGGCAAGTGTTTCACAGCATCGTTCAACAACTTCAATTTACCTTGAAGGTGAGTTCATCGTCCTCCTCTCCATCGAAGTCGTGCAGTGCCTTTGCCTTTGGCAGTAAGTCATCTTGCAGCACAGACAGGCTCTTTTTCTTTTTTACTAAATCGGGATAGAAAAACATAGTAATAGTATTTTCTGACAGTAATAACTTCTTTATATGATATATCGATTTGCATGCGGAAAGAAAGAAAAGAAACAGATGAAAACAATAAAACAGCCCGGCAAGACTCGCGCAAGGAATATACTCGATTAAAAAAAATTGTTTTTAGCCCGGCAACCAGGGCAGGTATTGTATCATAGCTATGTTATATAATAAATATATATTCTACCTGTAGTACAGGTAGCCCAACCTTACGAGCTAAAATAGCATTCGTATGGGATTTTTTGGTCTTCCATTTACAACGTAAATCTTGAAAAAAACAAAACTTAGTGTGTTTTCTTGTGTTTCTTAGCTATGTCGTTAGCTATTTTAGGCACATCCTATACAAATGCTATTAAATATTATACAGATCGTAAGCTTGGGCTACCTGTGTCTGTAGTGAAGCATCAATGTACCTGTGACTTGGCTTGCGTTACTTTGTTGGTGAGGAAGGTCGACGTTCTCAACAAAAGATGCCGGGAACATTCCTCGCCGCCCATGTACCTCGCCTTCAAGCCACTCATCACTGATCCTGTTGACTACAGTGATACCATCGCCCTTACTAAACGATAGGTCATCTGCCACGTCACTTGTGTAGTCATATATGGCGGTCACGGTGGGAAATTTGGGAATATCTGAAGATAGAAATAACCGACTGTTTTAACCAACAAAATCTGAAGGGACTCGCTGGCTTCATGAAGCATTTGCTCTGCATTGCAGAATGTCACGGGTCACGCAAGTATGAAAATTTCTGTCATGGTTACGTGGATTTAAAACATGAAGGCTTCATGAAGCATTTGCTCTGCATTGCAGAATGTCACGGGTCACGCAAGTAAGAAAATTACTGTCATGGTTACGTGGATTTAAAACATGAAGGCTTCATGAAGCATTTGCTCTGCATTGCAGAATGTCACGGGTCGCGCAAGTATGAAAATTACTGTTATGGTTACGTGGATTTAAAACATGTTTGCAGTCACTTAAGGCGCGTTCGACTGACCGTATTCCAGAATAGGAATAGATGGAATTATAGTCTCTCTGGTCTCTGAGCTGTCTGGCGCGATTAGCTTGTAGTTATTCCAGACAGCTTTTGTCTTTTATTCTCTGGTCATTACAATTTTTAATCAACTTTATGTAAATTTTGTGGCACGAAATAAATTATTGTTGTTGTAAATCACTGGTTCAGGCACACTTTGTACTGTAAGCTACAAACGCTTGCTGACATATAATATCCAGGTTACATTTAGTATTCCAGTGCATGCATGCTAAACAATACCACTTTAATATAAATAAAGTTTAAGCGATTTCTAGTGATGTTTCCGCAATACGGTCAATCGAACGCACCCTTAGTCGAACAGAACTCACCTGGTTTAGGAACCTCGACTGGTAAGTCTTCCAATACCTCAACGAAAGCAGCTGGAAACATCCCGAGCTTACCATGGAGTTCACCCCTGGTCCAGTCGGCATCGACTCGCTCCTTTAGTCTAATAACATCGTTCTTAACAAACGACAAATCATCTGGATTGTCACTGTGATAATCATGCAACGCCCTGCAACGTGGACCCGAGGCGACCAGTTCACTCCTTTTAAAAACATTTCCTGTAATCTTTGGTTTAACATCAGCAGCATCTGTCTTTAATTTTCGGTTGGATAGCTCAAGTTTTAACTCCGGACTGACATCCACAAAACCAGCCGGGAAAATGCCAGTCTTTCCGTTGAGCTTGCCTCTTATCCAATCATGACTGACCATTTCTAGCAGATGAAGGTTATCCCCCGCGCGAATGCTAAGCTCGTTGTCTGCTTTGCCGGTGAAATCGTACAATGCCATGACATTCAATGACGAAGCAGGCGTCGTGCCTACTCTCGACGAAAACTAGGAAAAAAAGCATCCAATTGGCTACTTTAAAAACGAAAAAAAGGACTGAGTCGAGTTTGTAAAGTCAATTTAATAAAGAACAAGAAAGAGCACATCGAAATTATTAAGTTTACCAAGTTTGGTGATGTTTCGTTGGATATTTACCATGTGCTGAGCTTCCAAAAATTGCACAAATAAGAGACGCTTGTATAGGCATGCTACGAAATATCAATAAATACTGACATACATACCAAGCTCTACTGTTCTCGTCATTTGACTGTTAGCAAGTAAGTACTTTTAAATACTTATTAAATCAATTACATGACGATATTGAACAACAAGCAACATACACTTTGATTTTCACAGTAAAAAAAAGGCTCCGTATGTAAAACTACTTATAAATACACTTCAGTGTAAACGCACACATTTTTGTCACATTCCACAAAAGAGGACATTCGACGATCGGCCGCTGGCCATTCTGCTTGGCCATTCTGAATATGATGGTGGGACCTAAAATCATACAAATTGCCCGAAAAAAGAAAACACCAGAAGAGCTGCTTATAGGCTAATTTGGTGTCAATGAAATAATCAGTTTTATCATATGACCAGTACGCCCCCCCCCCCCCCCCCCCCTCCCCCCCTCCTTTCAAAACCATTTACAAAGGTCACGTGATGGGCACGTGATGGACACATGAGCGGGCCGGAAAAAGCCGTCCGGTCCTGCTAGATTTTTTGCTTGTTGTTTTGCCATTTGAAAGTAAAAAAATATATTGACTAAGTTATGTCGGACCGGACGGAAAATATTTGACTACAAGTCATGACGTACGGACCAAGAGCAAATTGCCCGAGAGCCAAATATTTTCCCGTCCGGCCCTACCTAACTCAGTCAATAAGCAACCTCATATTTACCTTCTTGGTTGTCTCTGGTGGTAGATCTTCAATGATTTCCACGAAACTGACAGGCATCATTCCTTCACGGTCACCACATCGACCAATATACCAGTCCTTGTCAATCTTCTGTATCAAGATGATCTCATCGCCAGCCTCAAGGTTAAGACAAGCGAAGTAAAGTCACTTACTCTATAAAGGTTAACACGTTTCAGTACCACCCACGTGGCCCTCTGTTGTCTTAGTCCTACGGTTTTACGTCCTTATCCGAGAAGACGTGAAAGTCTAACCGTTTGCTGTTCGAGATTAAGTAAAGGCAGCACCTTCCACCTAGTTATTTGATGAATCTGAGTGTTGGTCCGGCCGTAGTTTAGATCCTTAACCTCCCGCAGGTCAGACTGAGCTAACCGGAAGGTAGTTAAAGGGAAACTCCACTGAAAACATGCTTACTCTCAAATGTTCCTTACGACTGCTTAACTATATTGCTGTGTTTGTCTCCTGTTCATCAAATTCATGTGAATTTCCCACGTGCCAGCATCTTGAACGTTATGACCTCACACGATTGCCCCTATTGTTCACAACAAAAGAGCTAGTGTTTTCTAACAAGAGGGCAACACTATGACGTCATAAGATCCAAGATGGTGGCGTGTAGGAAATTCAAATGAGTTTTATGGAAAAGGAAAACCGGTCCATCAGTTACACCTAGTGTACAATCAACTGTGTAAAAATCAACCAAGTCGAGTGTAGTGTGTTCAAAACAGTTAAATAAATGCAGTGGGGAGTGTGTGAGGAGTAAACGCAGGCCCATGCCAACTGTAATACTCAGCCTGCTATAACATTACAATATTTCTTTCTTTTATTTTTTACAATTTAAAGAGGCAAATACAGCTGTCTTCAATAGATTTAGGCAGCCATAAGGATCGAATATTGGCGAGCAAACATTGTCCCCTTTATAATTAAAGAACAACACATAAAACAGTCAAGGGCTATCAGTCACGGGGCTGCCACAAGCTAGATTGTGTCACCAGTAAAAAAATGTGCAAACAATGTACATGTACAAATGTAGCTGGTGTCACGACCTGTGTGGTGTGCTCTTACATCAAGATCAGAAACAAGGCTAGAATGCAAAGCGGGTAAATAAAAGACAGATTCATGTCATCATGATGTCTTACCCAGAATGCCAAATCGTCAGCATTGTTGGTGTCATAGTCATATAAAGCGATGGCTGAAGGCTCAATCTTAGTCTGCTGAACGGAGGATACGGGAGTGAGATCCACAACTGGAATTTCTTTCCTGCAACAAAAACATTATATTAAAGGAACACTGTCAACCCCAAAAATGATAAACTTACTCATGAGGAAAGACAATAATAAATGATAAACTTACTCATGAGGAAAGACAATAATAAATGATAAACTTACTCATGAGGAAAGACAATAATAAATGATAAACTTACTCATGAGGAAAGACAATAATAAATGATAAACTTACTCATGAGGTAAGACAATAATAACTACTCAGATTAGCAGAGTATGCTTTCCAGGTATACTGGAGAACATATGAGACAATTTTGATGAAGGATGGCAAAGATTCGAGTGGATGAAAAATACTGCTTTTAAGAGAAATTTAGAGCAACTTGAAATCTAATCACATTTCCTTACCGAAATCCAGATTCTAGAAATATTTTTTGTTACAGCTTTAATTGTCACCTCTATCGAAAAAGTTTGAAAAGAATATCAGGACATTTACATGGTATTCCTCTTCTATCTCAGGATGTTATTTTTGTAGAATTGTTTTAAAGAAGCTTGAAGGTTCAATTCAATTAATAAATTGCCCCTTTAAACCATCATACATGTGCCTTTCACAACAGCAAATTTCATACTAAGAAAAAAATTCATTACAAATTCACTGCTGATCGATGTTTTCATTTGAAGTCATTGCGTTTGTTTTTAGAAATCCATGTTAGTTCATAATTAAAATCATTTTAAGTCATAATTCACATAATTCATTTAGGCATATCCAGTTTTCACCCATCATTGTATAAATAAGCAAACTGATAAAATGGTGTTACTCGAGGATACAATGTACATGTAGATATACACACAATATTATAATAAAACCACTGTGTTATGATCTACTTGACTTACTTGGGTGCTGGTGCATTGGGCCTTAGTGGTTTACTCTTGGCCTCACTGGAAGAGGAGTTTGAATGTTTCCTAGACTGCTTTGCATCTCCTTGCTGTTTTGGAATCTTTGGTGCAGCCCTACCAGGCTTCTTACTTTCTTCCCCAAGATCAGCTCCTTCACTTTCCATATCTTCTTTTTCCTTTCCAATTGTAGCAGGTCTTGGAGGCTTTAGTTTGATAGCCTCTTCACTATCTTTAGAGTATATGTCTTCTAATTGTGCAGCACTAGAAAATGGTTTAGGATGCTTAGCTCCTACTCTTGTCTTAGTACCCTGCTGCATATTCTCTTCCTTTTGCTTTTCAAGCTCATAAATATCCTTAGCTGAGGTTACACATGTCATAGTGGGTCCAGGTCTTGGTGGACCTGGCTTTGGAGGACCTGGCCTTGTGGGTGCCTTTCTATTAGGAACTTTCTTGACTACACTAGACATATTTTCCTTACATTCACCTTCTGGCATCCCTCTAGTATTATCTGTGGGTGACACAGTATTGTTTAGTTCTCCTTGTACTGTTATTGACTCATTTGTGCTGTCATATCTTATTCCTTCTCCACCTAATTTGCTTTTTTTGGACTTGGGTTCTTTCTTCTGTCGGTTTGGTCTAATAATTCTTGGTTCCTTTTTTGGCTTACAAATAATGTTCTCTCCAGCTCCTTGAATACCCTCTGTATTCTTATTCTGTTTCAGACCCTCTCCCTCTGCATTACCACTTTGTGGCATTGCTTCTCTTTGACTCTCTGTCTTATTACCTACAATAATTGTTGGTGCTGGTCGATGTTTTACATCCAAATCAGCTTGTCCCTGACCAGAGATACCACTAGAGTCGACTACAGTCCCAATTACTTTCTCATCTATGGTCTCCTTACTTGAACCCGCACCTTTTCGATTTTTTGGAATAATGACTGTGGGTCTGCTTTTGGGCTTAACAGGGTGAGAATCTCTTTTTGGTGGAGAATCAAGTTTTGGTGGAGAATCAAGTTTTGGTGGAGAATTATTTATTGTCTCAATGCCATTTACTTTTGGTTCACTTGAACTACTTTTAGGTTCTGATTGCTCATCCTGAGGCTTGGAAGAGACACTAGGTTTGGACTTCTTAGCTGGTGGAGCTGGCTTAGTTTTAACTTCAGGCTTTTGAGTTTTCCCGCGATCAACTGTTTCTTCTGTTCCTAAGTCCTTTTCAGCCTCTCGTTTTTGTGCTGGGTGAGCCACAATGACTGTTGGTTTCGATTTTTTGGGCTGCGGCAAAACCTGTAAATCTTCCATATTTTCAACTCCATCTTTTTCTAATTCTTTGTGTGTCTCATATTTACTCTCCTCCATTCCATTAGGTTTTGACCGAATAACAGAGGGAGCTGGTTTTGATTTCTTTAGTGGCAGTGGGTTAAATGCTGACTGCACTGGATCAGTCTCAAAAACGTTTTTCAATTTTGAAGTATCTAATTCACTATTTTCTCTCATTCCACTAGATTTTGTTGTGGGTTTGATGACTGTTGGTTTAGGTTTGCTTTTCATAACAAAACTGCCATTCTCCCTTTCTGGTTCTCTTGTTTGAGGTTCATCCTTTTCTCTAAGGTTGCCTTCATGCAAATCACTTGGTTTTGCAGCAACAGGCACATACCTTTCTCCTTCCATAATGGTTGACTTTATTGGCAGCAGGGATACAGGTGCCGGCAGCGCCTCTCCCATCAAAGGCAAATCACACACTGGCTTGGACTTGGGTCTCTGTGGTGGCTGTCTTGTTTTTGACTTTCTGACTGGCCTTTCAGGTATGTTATCATCTGGTTTAGATGGAACAGGTGGGATAGGTTTTGACACAGTCTGCAATGGGGTAGGAGGGGCAGGTTGAGGTATGATTGGTAGTGGTGCTGAGGTGAGTTGAGTAGGCTCAGGTGCTGCCTGGGATGCAACTGATGGAGGTAATAATCTTGGTGGAAAAATGATATTAGAGCGTCCCATTGGTTGGGCAGAGCCAATTGTAATTTCTGGCCGTCCTTTAGACCTAAACAAAAAATATATTGATTAAAACTTGCTTTTGCCTGACTGGTTTTATCATTTTATCTGTACACAAATCCTAAACACATGCATCGATCCAAAATATTAAACCTCATTCATAAGGCAACAAAACAAGGCAAGATCCCAGCTAATCACAAAGAACAAAAAATCTACGACAGTATCTATCATGCAGTGTTGCTATGCTTGGTTGATCAGGGCTAATCCCACTTCTGACACCATGTATATCCATACATGTACATTGGTACATATAATCTGCAAAGTTTTTACTTCGGCCCATGATCCAAGATTGCAGTCTTCATAAGTACACACAGTAAGGTCAACCCCAAATAAAATACCACTGATCAAGCATACAGTTTGTACAAAGCAACAAAATAATATCAAACAGCATCACTTTATAGATCATGTAACAGAAGCAATGCTCTGGCTGACTGACAAACTCTTGAGCAATTTACCTTATTCTTAAATACAGTACCAGTATATGTTTTCAGTATCTGTCCCACATGGAGAAGAGGTATGTTTGATATAAATTGTAATGTATGGGTCTTCTTTAATTATAAAAAAATATAAATTGGTGTCCTTTGCAGTGTATTAATTGAACATTAAATGTACATGTACATTCCCACATGAAGTGATATTTACCTGATGCTTCCTGGCTTTTTCTTCAATGCTACACTTGGTGTCTCCTTTTTGGGAACATATGGAGCTTCAATGGTGGTCTCCTCTCCTAGGTCAGGTCTAGATGGTATTGGAGGGGGGCCATACTTGGTCCCAGGGCGTGACCCTGGCAAGGGCATTTGAGGTGGAACGATAGGGGGGGCTTGTTCTTGAAATATACTTGGAAATAGGTAGATAAATAAAAAGTTAATAAATTATGGGTTCAGTTTGTGGCACTCCTACCCTATACATGTATCTTCCAGTAAGGGATAAAGGCAAGACAAAAGCATGAAAAACCATTAATTTAGAGAGGATCCATTTTGACGATGTTTTTGATATTAGATAATTCACTTAATAATTAATATTATAAATCACCAAGCCATAAAATACATGTATGCGCTACACAAAACTAGAAGTAACAAATTATTGTGAAGTGTGTGTGATATTGCAAAGGACTTTTAGAATGTCTATGATCGTGTGTGCAGTGCTTTTGACCAGACATATGGAAAACAATATGAGCTACATGCATGTACATGTACATGTATGTTACCAATAAATACATCTGTACATGTATTATTCAAAAAAGCATTAGTCAATAACTAGGAACACAGACTTATTATAAACAAAATTCTGCAGTCAAATACAGAACTTACTAATCCCAATTACAATTATTATTGTAAATGCCCTAGATGTCTTTCCTAATGTGTTTTTAATCATAATTAATAGTTTTACTCTCAGTATTTTTCACATATTTAACTTCTGGAAAATTTAGTTCTTATATATATACTAGGCTTTTCTACATTTATAGTGTTTTCATTAATGTAGTCTGTGGTATAATTTATTAACTATTGATTAGTTCTACAATGTATAAATATAATAATTATTGTTGTTATAAATACCAATTACTATTTTGTCGTGCATTTTTACATGTGAGCCTTAGGCTTGGGAGAATGGGTTTAACCACTCCCTACATCAACAACATTAAATAAATTATCATATTGTATTGTATTAGCCTGAAAATGACGGAAATAATTTCATAATTTATGTTAGTACATGGATCTGTATGTAGTTTAACTTTGTTTAGTGGATATCAGGAACATTTTGACTCTCTTTACATTCGGAGTTGTTACTAGAGGGGCAAATAGGGGGACAGGAGGTTCAATGGCCCCCTTCCCCACAGAACTGCCCCCCCAGGCTCCCCCCATCATAAAAAGTTATAAATCAGGAGTGTAATTAGACAATATTTGAAAACTGATGGTATATAATATTATTTCTTAAGTGAAATTACTGACTTACAATCTTTAATGTCATTGGGTAAAGCATTCCAGGTGTGAATGACTGAACAGAAAATGTAAGTTAGGATGTAAGTCAATGCATTTAATTATTAATAATTATTGATAAAGTTAAACCCCATTTTATGGACTGTGAGCAACTAATGCATGAAATAATAATTATTATTATTGATAAAGTCAAACCCCCTTTTATGGACCATGCGTGACCTGCTTTACAATACAGTCAAAAACTTTGCCATTTGGTCTGGACTACTGACTGAAAGCTTACATTTTCTCTTAAACTACCAGTAATCTGCTTTATATGGACGTCATGCACACCATGCCATTTGTACCAACCATGACTTTTTGAAGCCATTATAGTGTCCTTATATTAAAAGATGCATGGTACATGTACCATGTATGACTTTATACTCATTTTAAACTTACTTGTCATTATCCAGATCGGGTCTGGGTGGACATGGTGGTCCTGGTCTTTCCATTTCAATGTAGTTAATATAATAATGGTACCCTCCTCAAAAAGTGGTGCTGCAACAAGTATAAAATAATGTTGTGGTTTACTTTTTGGGTTTTATTTTTTTTAACCAGTTCTAAAATTTTAAACAGGTTCACTTTCTTTAAAACTGGACAGTGATTTATTTTTTCAAGATTCTAAAAAGGGAACATTTTTTAAGAGTTAAAGACCCTGTATCCAAGCCCATGAATCATTGCATCTGCATATTAATATTGTTGTCCACGAAATTCAGAAAGATCAGAGTTGCTGTTGTGTGACTTGAATCTTTTGAAACCATCTCTATTTTGGGCCATTGACTGTGTAATTACTTCCACATATTTATGTTTAACTGGCTTACTTTTATCTTATTTTTGTGTAAATTTTTTATACATTTGAAAACGCAACTTTCTGTAATTTTCACAGATGCCTTCGAAGAGGAGTGTGAGCCAAGGAAAGCCCAAGGGAGAGAGACGAGAGGCGAAATGACTCACTCTCAACAAATAATCCTTCACCAGTCCACATCTGCTCTCTGCACATGTACATGTAGGTCTACAAGAGAACACTTGCATTTCTAAAGGAATAAAGTACTCTCCAAGTTTACTGGAGGTTATGTTGCACTAAGGACCGGCTTTGTTGGACAAATTAGCAACCACGGCAAATGTTTATACTTTTCCATGGCCCAGAAATGTTACCCACTTTATAATAATGAGTGACACTTAACATTTGCAATTTTATGAGCTTGAATTTGTTTAATATTTACTCAGTATTGTGATGTTTTTATCGCCATCTCTCTCTTTTATCTCCAGGAAGTCCTGCTTCCAAAATGCAACCAAGATATATATGTATCAAAGTCCCATGTGCATGCTGGTGGTTACAATTTATTTGCTTGTGACTCAGCTAGTACGAGTATTCAGTTGACATTTGAACTCACAATATTTCATTAAAGTAAAAGTAAAGTAAAGCAAGTTTATTTAATGTTGTAATTCGTGACAGTCTGATGAGACTGATAAATTTGAGGCCAATGTGGGACCTACAATTTTACGTCCTTATCCAAGTTAGAAGACATGAAGGTCTAACCATTTGTGGCATGAGAACGAGATTGTTTCACAAAGGCAGCATCTTCTACTCAGTTATTTTAAGACCCTGAGTGTTGGTCCGGCTGGATTTGAACATGCGACCTCCCGCTTGACCGATAGGCAGTAAAAACGGTCATTAGCAAGGGAGTAGACATCTTCAAATTCTGCTATTAAACAATACTTCACACATGAGAACAAGCGACAAAGAGTACATGTATCTATTTGTTTGCTTCTCTATTGTGAAGAGTCACACTTGTGGTTGAGTATAAAGTAAAAGCTCAAAGTGAAGCTCCCTACTGTCAGAGTACTCTACAAGATTCGAAGCATTAGATGTTAAATAATTATTGGGCTCTTAGTCTTTCATCTGCTACAAATTATGAAATTCGCTACCCTAAGCCTATTTATGCATTTTTCATGAAACTATTAAATCAACATTCAAGAGCATTTGACTTTAAGCTGTGCAGCCATTGATAACAAACCGATGTAAACATTGCATGCAATGATTCATGGGCTCAGACACTGAGGGTCTTCACATAGTATAAATCATGCTTCAAAATTGATTTGAATGGACTGCCAAGAAGTGTGTTCATGCATATATTCAAGCATTTTTTGATGCAATGAAAAGTACATACATGTACAGTACATTGTCAGCCTTATTTACTCAAACTCATCAACGCTGATCGGGATTTCCAATCAGGGAATTATGCAGTATTCACATGGCCTATGCAATTGAATTGGTCAATGATGAATTGTAGAGTGTTGACATTGTAAATCATAACCAAAGAAATTTGGAAATACAGTGTAAGTCTAAATTAATTTCTTATATCATCTGTTATTGATTGGTTTTTGTCAATGGGATGAAGTTTCAGTGTCACTGTCACCAGAGCTATATTTTTTTATTCAACACAAAAATATTATTGGTCTTAAGGGACTGGTCAGAAATTTGCAGGGGGGAGGAGGTCAGAGAATGAGGATTGAACCCCCTCCCCCCCTGCAAATTTCTGACCAGTCCCTTAAGACCAACAATGTTTGACCATGCAGTCCCTCATTATAAATGAGAATTCACCAACAAAAACCTGGATTGGCTCGGATCAGAGAGGATCGGATCACAGATATTATGATTTTCCAGCAAAAAAAATTCACATCACCAGATGGCTGTTTTAGAGTTCAGTATTTTGCTTGAGGGATACCTATCCTTCGAGTCAAATTTTGAGTCAAACTTGCGTACTTTCCTGGAGATTTATATCCCATCACCCAAATGTTAATGCTACATAATTTACACACTATATACAACTGAGAATGGTGGTAATAAAGGAAGGTCTGGAGAATGTCAATTGACTATGTGAAAAACCTAATTTTAAGGCAGCCCCCCAACAATAATTCAACAGGAATTTTGACAATGTAAGAGCTCCAGTTTATTTTAACTTTCTAAGCTTTCCTAAATGTTTATTTGTTCCCTCCACAAAGAGGAATCGACATCCAGGAGTGTTAAAGATGCGATTGGGCTAGACAGTTTGCAAAACCGAGTTTAGCATCTTCCCACCTACATGACTACACATGTAGGAAACGGCCAAATGAAAAGGAAACCAGTTCAGGAAGACAATGTTGTGTATTGCCTATTGGGGCCCTTTCATAGCCTTTGATACTTTATTACCTGTAAAGGCAAAAAATAAAATGTGATATATGAGCTAACAGGTCATGAGTTTTTGTGGCGGCAAATTATAATTCAATCCAAAATGTGATCCGACCTACAAAACCTGGATCGGACCGGACCGGATACATGTTTGTATGTCAACTGTGTCTGTGCCATGTGACGATGTGAGTTTGATTTTATTTTCAATTTCTCCTTTCATTTTCAAGAGCAAACACTCTGAATTGCGAACTATGAGTACCAAGGAGCTTAATAATTTATCTGTTTTTCTATGAAAGTACAAAGTAATGATAGTTATTAAAATTTAAAATTTAATTTGTTTTCAATCGATCATAGGCGATCGACCAGGGAGTCGTCATGCTGATAAATCAAAGCAAATAACACAGCCGGAGAAATTTTTAAACGGGATATATATAAACCAGATACCATAAAACCTTTACGTACCTCCATTAGTGTTTCGGTTTGCCGATATCTGCTTTTAGAAGGACGAAAATCCGACCAGTTCGTCGACGAAACCTTCGCTGTCACGAGTATGAAGACCCATGGGGAAACCGCTGGATAAAATAACAATTCACAGACTCTTCACTTCGCGCGATGCATTGTGGGAATAGTTTAGGCGGTTATTTTGAAACGGACTGAACACAGAAATGAACAAGATGATAAGTTTGGTGCTGTGATTCTTAAATTGGTGAGTTATTTTAGTTGATTTTCTTCCAATCTTTGTCAATCGACATTTGGAATGAAAAATCCGTCCTCTAGAGCCTCTTTTGCGTAGAGTCTTCGTTAGATTTCAACATAAATCATAATTTATTGTATGCCTCCACGTTCGATATCATGAACTGCATGAATGAAATTATGAATTGTCTAAAATGTGAACGTCTAAATATAGACAGTAGGTTACACTGGAGAGTTCTGCAATTTGTGTTTGAGACTGACTGATCACTATAAAAACTTTGCTGTTCGACTCTGATCTGCTGGTGATCTAAACTGATCTAATCCCTGTTCAGTTTCGTAACCGAGTTTGTTCGATCGATCGACACACTCGATCGTCACTGACTGGCAAATGTATGTACACGTATCTTATCCAGCATGCACTGATTTTCTTCGTTAAACATTATAGAATCTGGAATTTTAGATTATTAATATGCACTACACTTTATATACCAGCACTTTAAATACCAGCACTCGGCCGATCGAGTGTGACAGTCGAAGTCTCATATTTCACCAGATTGAACGCCAAGCCCGACATGCAAAGTATGATAATGTTATCCTGATCAAGGTATTTTCATTTAATTAACGTATACCAGGAGAACTGATGATTACTATGCCTGCAAACAGTCTAAGAATTAAATGTAAAGAGGATACTATACTAACAGTCATTGCTTTTTTTCTTGCAGATATTTGATTTGAAATTATCCTTCACTGGTAATAATCGATAAAGTAGTTAGTTATTGTAAATCATGCCTGAAGCCAGCTCTGATAAAACTATTCCTGTTCGAGTGGCATTAAGAGTACGACCGTTAGTTCCTAAAGAATTAGGAGAGGCTTGCCAAGAATGTATACGTGTGACTCCTGGCGAACCTCAAATTGTTATGGGGAGCAACAAGGCTTTCACATATGACTTCGTACTGGGCCAGTCGAGCAAACAAAGTGAACTTTACAAGCAAGCTGTTGCACCATTACTCGGTGGATTTTTGAGAGGCTATAATGCGACAGTCTTGGCATACGGCCAAACAGGTTCAGGGAAGACATATTCGATGGGAACAAGTTTTACTGTGTGCACAAGTGAGGACGAGGAATGTCAAGGGGTAATTCCTAGACTAATAAGGGACTTGTTCAGACACATTGAAAAGGAAAAGGAACAGAGTGAATTTATGTTAAAGGTTTCATTTCTTGAGGTAAGTCATTCTAATAAATTTGTTATCTTAACTACCAGAAGTCCATAATGGGACTTCTGCCAAATACTTAATCCCCTGACTTAAGTGCCCATAAGCTTGGGAGTGTTCATTATTTATGAAAAAAAACAAAACATATTTTTTTTGGGGGGGGGGGGGTGGGGTCGGTCCTGCTTCTCTTGTTAAAACTTTTATGACCCCCCCTATGAATGAATTAAAACTTAGATGACCCCCCTATAAAATTGCTCAAAACTTTATTGACCCCCCCCCCAAAAAATAAATAATAAGATGGATGTGCAAGAAAAAATGCAAACTGCATATACTGTACATGATATATAATCTATTAAATTTACTATTGCTTCTATATTTATGGTATTTTCCATGATACATTACTTTTGTTTAGTAGAAAACATATATATACAGGTATTCTTCTGAAAATCTCTACCTCACCCTCCTTCCTAACCTGAGTATTGCATTATATTGCATCATATTGCATTATTCCGTAGTCCCCAAATAAATGAAAAAGAGCTCAGTATTGGCATAACTAATCTCCTGGACACCGATGCATTATCTGTCCTATGGGGATGTGCCTTTGATCATGAGCTTAGAGAATACCATCCTGCGTATGAAGGAAACAAAGCAGACCGCGTGCCTAAATGTTGTGAGGGCTGATTAGGCCCGACCCTAATTTTTGAGATTTACTGCTCTCTAAACACTGGTTTCCTGTGTTCTGGACTAAACATTGGCTTAGCATTACAACAAATTTTTATTACATTTTACATGACAGGTACATCAAAACTTTAATATGTCAAAACTTTAAGGAATAGGTAAAATCTTTGATGACCCCCCTACAAAAGCACTTAAAACTTTTTTGCCCCCCCCCCCCATTATGATTTCACCGAATTCCCCCCCCCCCCCCTGCCAAAAATAATGAACACTCCTTAACCTTTTTGCAATTTTTATAGCTTATGAACCTCCGAAAACTTTTGAGTACTTCTGTGAAGAAATTTTGGCTTACAGAGAATACTCTATGTTCTAGGCTTGTTTGAAATGGTGAAAATATGACCTTTCCTGACGCCATGACCGCGCAAGATAAAGCACTTTAATTGACCAGTCGTAACAGGCAGAGGCTTGTACATTACTTGTGTACAGTGTGACTTTAATCATTTTTGTGTGCATTTCATGTATATCATACGTCGCTCCACCCAGGCAAACTATAAAAGAAAAATATGGGATGACGGGCTTCCTGTGGCCATAGGAAGTCCAAAAGAGATATGCCGGCGGAGGAGGCCAGCATTAATTATCGTTTTATTAATATTAATGTTGCTGGCAGTTTTTGTATGATTATTGTAACATAACGCTTATGTATCATGTGCAAATGTTTATTTTTGAATGGTTATACATGTATAGTTAAGAAATGAAACGGATCTTCCGTGTTTGCACAGGCTTATGCAAACCGAGGTAAGTTTGGGAGAATTCGAGAGCAGAACAAACACGAGACCGCAGGTCGAGTGTTTGTACCTGCTCGCCGAGAATTCTTCCAAACTTACCGAGGTTTGCATAAGCCTGTGCAAACACGGAAATCTGTTTCATTTCTTTTATAAGATTATTATTTTGATAAAAGAAGCACTTACCGTGCTCGTCTTATGGTGTGACCTCATTTCCATGTTTTCACAGGCTAATGAAAACATGGCTATCAGCCAATCAGAACGCGCGTACTATCTAAATTATTTTATAAACTGTAATCAAGCAGTTATTAATTGATAAATTTACATGAATAATATTGAACTATTCAAAATTAAAAGAGGTTAACTTGTTGGCATGTTGCTGTCTGTGCATGAACTAATGTATTTAATTCTGAAGTGCCCGTCTGTCTTATTGTCTACCCAGGGAGTGGGGGAGGGGGGTACTCGCTGGAATTTTAGGCGGAAGTGTACGTATCGCACGGGTCTCCGAAAACCCTAGCTATTTCAGACCAAAATATTGTTTTCCCATTTTTCGTCGTGGTTTGTTCTCTTACTCAGTTTATCTTGAATATCAATGAAAATAACAAGAGAATTTAGCTATTTAAGGCGGGAAATCAATGAACATGTGCGGTCTCATGCCATATATTCCAGACTTAATTAGAAGTCACAATTAATTACTCCCCCCTGGAAGAGGGGATATCTACTGCTCCTATGGGTGCATCTGAGGACTGGCTGTTTTACACGATACGATTGATTTAATAGTCCACTTCCGAGATATGCCTCACTTCCTATATACAAAGGAATCAATACGAGGCTCCGTGCAAAATGCTCAGTTCGTGACAAGACTACAGTACTTCTGTAGTTTGTCGCGAATGACAGCGTTAATAATATGCACGGAGCCTCGTATTGATTCCTTTGTACGTAGGAAGTGCGGCATATCTTGGAAGTGGGCTATTGAATTTCATACATTTTTTTTTCTAGATTCACAATGAAGAAATTAATGACCTGTTAAACCCGTCGAATGGATCTGAAGATCGCATTGCCGTACGAGAGGACTGTGATGGTGGCATCAAAGTATGATATCATTAGTATCATTAAATGTACCTTTACATATTTATCTGTTAATTGATACACTGTATACGTGACTTGCTTTCTGCATCCAATAAATTCACTTTTAAGTTACCGTATAAGAGGTTGATGTTTGGGAGTTCAGTGCACCCAAACCTAACCTGAAATATAGGGCCCGGTTGTTGTAAGCACTACGCCGGGGTTAAATCGCTAACCCGAGGATAAACTGTACAGATTACTTCAGATTTAGCGCTATCTGAGGATAAAGATACCCTTGCTTCGAATAACCGGGCCCAGGGGGTGTGCGACAAATGCAAACTGCATTTATACTTGATACTGATAATTACATATTCCGTCTAAATATGCTGTCTGCCTTCATGAAAGTTA